>CM023450.1:192863108-193120988 GCA_013339765.2 Haemaphysalis longicornis | reverse complement strand
TCGAAATGACGTCACATTTCTCAGAGAAGTACCTGCAAACACACTAATTCTGTGGAAATGAAAATTCAGTAAGTTTTACGGAAACATTTCTTTCACAACTCTTTTTATTGCACGAAAGTCTGCCAAATAATTCACAGTAAAAGATTTAACAGACATTGAATAAGATCCACATCAGTTCCGCTAAAATTGGGCGCCCATAACAACACGCCCAAGCAGGCACTCTGGTGGGTCTCGCGCCGCATATATGCTCGACACCAACGCCGCCTGCTAGCGAAAAATCGACAAGACTAGATAAAGATTAACCTAACGACTTTAGCGTGCCCTTCGACATTGAAATGTGTGTACGTGAGTCCTCAAGCCGAAGTCCTAGTGAGTCCTCAAGCCAAAATTTTAGCATGGTTACTCCACAAGCAGCAATTGGTTGATTAGCAAACGAGATTTGCGCTAATACTGCATATATAAGGGCAACAAGGCCGATTCGCCATATAACTCATACAATGAAAACAAAAAACAAAACAAAACAGTGATAATTTTATGGGAGAACAACGTAAACCACCGTACAACGGCAACCGCAGGCACTACGTAATAACAGTGCATAAAATGATCGCGATGCCGTCTAAGCAAAACTTGTTCCAGAAACCTTTTCGGTGTGGTGGTTACAGTGATGAACTCTGAACTGTTCACATGAGTAGCTGGTGTGAACTAATATGGTGGACCGCAATGATGTTATGTTCATTCCACGATTGACGCTAGTGCTTTCGAATTCGCTACGTCATACAGAGTGCTTAGTCGTCCTTGAATTTTTACTTTGTATGAGGTAATGCAGGCGTAAGCGTACGTAGCAATAATGACTGCGATGTTCGAGGCAGCGTTGCTCGAAGCTTGGCAACCATTCATTCGGCAAGAGAAGATTCAGTCTTTCTAATAATCTAATTCCCAGAATGTAACTTATTTGCGATCATTTAATTTCTAATCTTTCGCAAGATATAAGATATGACCGTCTCAATCTCCCCCTATCGTCATCTGTTGCGGAATTCCTGCTTCCTACGGTTGCAAAACAAGATACCATGCCACTGACTGTCTTGTCGATAAGTGAGAAAACATTCATTTACTCGATACCAAGGTAAAGTAAAAAACTGCGCGATTTGAGACGGCCACAAAAAGGGAAGAAACACAGGACACGCGCAAACTTGCAACTAGCATTTATTACACAAACGTCACATATACTTTCAGTCACGAATTATATATTCAATGCAGAAAAATTCCATACTTTGAAGTTTAGCAGTGTCAAGTGTCTAGATGTAAGGAAAAAAGTTCAGTATCTCTAGAATACTTATCACGCAAATGTCGTCGCGTCCTCATACGGAGATACCATTACTCAATGCTGCTTTTCCCTTTAAAAAATAATAGATATCCTGAGGCAGTTTACAAACAAGGAGGTGAAATAATATTTTGCTGCACATGAAAGAGGTGTTTTTAGCCTTTATAAATGATTTACGCCGCAGTAAAAGAAGAACTTAGGACGGCAACACACTGGAGCTCCCACAAAACTTGGTGGCGTCCATTTTGAAACGATGTTTATAAGTGCGGTTCCGCCATTCCACATCACATGGTGCTACCTTTCACTTCCGTAGGTTTCGGGCATCAGCCGCATCGCTCTGCAGCGTGAACTCTTTTCGTTTTCATAAGAAAAACGACGAAGAAAGCCGCGTCTCCATAGAGGGACTTGGTGACTGAATGGATATGAGTAAAACCTGAACCACCGCCCCTGCGCAGGCGCAAAACATTACGATAACAATTCCCAATAACAACAATAAAACAACTAACAAAACAAACAACCTAATTGCGGTATTCAATAAATTTAATCTGGCTGTTGTGCAACCGGATCGACGTAACCAACACCAACGCCAGCCATGGCCGGGCTAGAGCGGCGGCGCGCGCTGTGTTGACCAACGTGCGCACGCCACCGCTCTAGCCCGGCCGTGCGCCAGCCTACAGTTGCGTACACTGGACGTTTCGCATCCAATACCTTCAATCAATTATAACTTTACTGCCAAGATATAGCATTCAGGGTAACTAACGTCACGATGTTTTTCGTGTAGGGGAAATGTTAGCCATCAGTGACGTTAGCATGCACTACTCAGACAAAACCGCGTGCAATGTCATACTTTGCTTTAAAGTCGGCACAAAGCTGTTTGATACTTGCGCACAGAGGTAATAAAAACACTTGAGAACTATTCTAGGCGCAAAGACGGAAGTCAACGTTCGCGAATTGGACACATTATTTGCATTTAAAATAGCCTAATACCATGAGGCGACGTATTAACATTTATCCAACAGCGATAAAAAGGTGCGGTGTTCAAACTTGAAAACATCACACACTGTTTTTCGTATCTGTCTCGTTTTATCATTTTTCGTAATGTAGTTTTATCTTTAAGCCTGATAACGGTATTTTACGTGGCCACTTTCACCGCCGTCACCCTCGACAAGCTATTGTCTGCTACAATGTTACAGGATAATTAAGCCGTGAATTGGGTTCTTTTAAGGGTCTGTTCGTTTAGTTGGGTAAAATAACGCGGTGATGTGAGTTTATTTTTTGCTCCAACGAGAATATAGGAAGAGCATGTTTACCCTACTAAATTGCAATCTTTCTTGCCGAGCCTTGTTTTTTCCAGTGCTGTCAATTTGCGTTTACAAAAAAAAAAAACTCCTTTCAATCGCCTTCCGATGGCATTCATCAAAGCAGCCTGTCTTAATCAAAGTGCAACTTTGCAATTCGGATTCCATTGGACAGTTGTGCCGTGCTTTGTCTTACTAGGTCTCACTCTGCGAGCCACATGAGCACCTTGGGTCGATTGGTACGGCTATTGTGTTTTGCGAGTCGAAACGGCTCCCAACGGTGAAATTCATTCACTGTAGCTAACAATTTCCCCGGCTACGCCATGCTTGTATTATGGAGAGATCGCGTATGCTTTCACGCGGTCTTGGGTACCCATCGTTTTTTGCGCGAGAATATTTTGTCGAATATTCAGCATAAACCGGGTTTTAATGGCCGTAAAAGTTGGCGTTTATGGTTACGTCCCCGGAGTCAAATAAAACCTGAATGACGTTAGTTGGTCTAGACGGGCAAGATGATCGCGTGAAGGCTTGTTTCTGCATGACGCCCTGGGGACTCCTAAGGCTTCGAAGCAGCGGGCGTGTCTCTCGGGCGCGGATGTTAGGAACGATAAACTCATTTTATGCTGGTGATAGGTGAAGTTTGTACTGTTATTAGTTCTACGCGCAAAACCTGGGCCTTTCCTGAGAATAACATACAAATGCAAACACACTACAGCAGGTGCAAGTGATCACTTCCGGATTTTAGTTTATTCTAAGCGCTCCAAATTTCAGCAATCAACTCTTCCCCGAACTGACTTTCTGGCGCCCACCTCTCTGCATGCTTTTTCTTGATGCTTAGATATGTAAACCGAATCTAAACTATTTAATCTTGGACTGGGAAACCTTTGAACCGACTTAGCCGGATTATGATGCGCCTTTTATTGTCGCGCCAGCGTTTCTTCCTTAGTGTTTTTTCTGTGCAACAGTTCTACTCGCTTTTTTTAGTGCTACTTTATTTCGTACTGATTCGGTCATTGCTTTGTTCCTTCCGTTGTACCTCTTTTGCTTCAGACCTCGACTGTTTTGTTCGTGTTCAGAGAAAAGCAAAACATCGCCACCTTCGTTAGGGCTCCTTAACAAGCTACTTTTGGTGGAAGCGAAGTCGGAAAGAACAAAGGAACTTGTCCACGTAAGCTTGCAAATGGTTGAACTAAGAAAGATGCAGCAACGTATTAGACATAATAAACAAAGCTAGTCACTGAAGCGGCACAAGTATACTTAAGTGGTTGTAAAAAAGTGTAACGCTTTACCAAATCAATTACGTAAGATATTGAAGAACGTATTGGACGCAAAAAACAACTATGGCTACTTACGCTGCGCAAATATTCTTGCGTGCGTTTAAAAGAGTGTACATTTTGTACCAGTTTTTCAGCCACACTCATCTTTTGTCCCATCGAATCACTGATAGAGATATAGTTCTCTCTTTCTTAAGCAGCAAGCCCCGCAGAATTGAGGCTTACCAATGGCACACGGTTACGATCGTGTTGTCCCCATCTTTTCTTTCCCCTTACTGTTTGCATTGACGTGCGGAGAAAAACATGGGCTTTTGATAAAATATTCATTATTGTAACCGAAGTACCACCAGCAACTTCATGAATATAAGCAATATAAAACCATATGAATATTTTTGTATAGAGAGAGTTCTTCACATTAGGCAGCTTTACACAAAAGGAAAGACGTGCTTTAGCGATCCATAAAACACTTTTAGGTGCACCCTGCACATCCTAAGGCACCAACTGTGCTTTGCTGTGAACTTCAAGTGCCACCTATTTATTGTGTAGAGTCCATTGCTGCTTCAAAAATATGGCTCCAAGGCCATCGTCTCTTGTTTCCACGGCCGGTGCTTATGGGCATGTATAATAATCCGTATTGAGATGAAGTGGCGCAGCAGGACGAAAACATATGCGCACATCTTTCCTGAGCACTTGCGCTAAAATATTAGCTGCTGCACTCAAGAATTTATGACATCAGCCCTCGGTTTACGCCTTATCGGGCTGGTGTTGTGCTGTTTGGTAGATGTTTGTACGGCGTGCACGGCTGATATTCCAAAATTGTCAATAACATGGCCTTTTTTGTCTTGATCCTCACGAGTACAATTACGAAAGAAGTATACTTGGTTAACAGGACGTGGTTTGAAAGTTTTCGGTGATTTTTTGTCCATAAACTGCTTTCCGTCCTTGCAGTGCTGCATGCAACATGCAAAACCGCGTGGCGCCACCGTTTCCGGGAAGCACTGTTTAACACTCAAGTGCTCCGTGTTGTTAGTTAGAGCTTCGCCTTTTTCCCCCAAAACTACGTTCATATATTTAAACCTGGCCATGTGTTATCCAATATTTCCAATATTTGTTTACCTATATTGAAACACGTTCCTTGGCATGCTTATTGAAAAAAACCCTTTATTTTATTGTTTATTTTGAATCCTGCAGCCACACTTTCCTAGCCCAATCGTGGAAGCATGTTCTGCAATTTCCATCTGGTGTGACTCAACAAGGCAATGTCGTCTGCGGTTCTTGCCGGCTCAGATATTCCCTCTTTATTCGTACCGTTCCTTTCGTGCACTGAAGATTTTGAACCCGCCCTACAGAAAGGCCGTAAATAATTGCGGATATGTTGTGTACCTTTCGAAGACACCTCTTTGTGGTGCAGCCGTATAATTTCCGTGTGTCCTGTGCATATATCTTCGAACAGCGCTTATATCTTCGAACAGCCCATTATGTAGAAGTACGGTTCTGTTGAATAATTAGCGTTCTCTGTCACTCAAAAAGGTGGTATGTAACCAATGCGTTAGTCCTAGAAATACGTACAGGGCAGCAACTTGGTCTCACTTAGCGACATGAAAGTAAAGTTACTTCGGGCCCAACGAGCTATAGAAAGAGGAATGCTAGGGTCACTCTTAGGGATAATAAAATGGTTGCGTGGATTAGGAAACCAACTTATGTGGAAGACATTCTAGCTCAAATTAGACAAAGAAAATGTGCATGTAGATACACGTCATTCGCATGATGGACAACAGGTAGACAGACCGTTGAAAACACCATAGGGGTCGGCCTAAGACGCGTGGGTGGTTGAACTATAAACATTTCGGGAGAAAGGGTAGTGTTGAGGATGATGAGGGTTTTATCAGCTGACAGGAAATAGTTGAGATCCGTAAAGCTTGTTCTATACCTCACAATGCTCGTACGGTGCTCGGCAGGCACGGATTTCAGCCGGGCCCTGAACTGAGGGCATCACACTACAGCTTATATGGCCATTAACATTGCGTGACGTCACTACACAAGAGGTAAGGTTTGACGCTAAGCTTCAAAATACCACTGCAGGGCCTATATTGTGAACAGTAACAGGCAAAAATATCCCGGGTGTGGAACTGTACGAAGGCGAGCACCATAAGATACACGCTATTGCCAGTGTTAGCTAAAGGAAGAAGAGGTCAAAATAAAGAGGGTTCTAAGGGGAGCCATGACTCCAGTCTAGTTGACCAACATTTTAAGCATTGAAAACCGGTTGAAATGGCCCGGTAGACCCCTAATGACGGCGTAGCATGACGCGCGAGGCCTAAAACTAAAGTCCATCATCCTATGCACCTGGAGGCCTCGCCCTTAAAGTGTCGCCCGCCATGGCTGGTTGCAAACGCACAAAACAAACCGCATGGAACACAGAGGCTCCCAAAAGCAGTGCGGTGGTCAGAACCGTATCCTTCCCGATAGCATTCACTGTATAGAGTACACTGACGTCATGTCGCGACTGCAACCACTTATAAACACCCTCTGAACATACAATTAGGACATCGCCAAAGCGCTTGGCTGCGCCTTAAAATTCTCGTCCGCAACAAAAGGAACCTTGTAAGCTATGTATAAATTCGTGGGCAAAAACAAATTAACATCGCACGGCTTGTCTGTCCGACACTCAAGCAAGACTACACAAGGAATCATGAACAGTAGGACGCATACCTGGCCACGATTATCTTCGATAGTTCGCTCCTTCGGGAGAAAATATCTAAACAGCTTCGTCAAGCTAGAACCCTAAATACACGCTTTCATTGAGAACTCGCGTGACCGCAGCTAAAGGTATTTTTTGAACGTCACAGGGCCGTAAACTAATTGAAAAAAAAAACAATGTACTCCTGAGTCTGACCATCGAGGATAGTTGAAAGCAGAGCTGCGTCGGGACGGATTCTTTGGTTGTCGTCTTAGTTAGGACTTTCACTCGCCGACGGTTTGCTTTTTAAATCGCTGGTGCGTGATTTTTGGCCCTTCGCCATTTGATTTCGCACGAACGAAACTTCACATCCAGCCATCATCGCCTTTACACGATGGGGTGCAGGAGTTTTGTATAATTTTGCACGTCCTCGCACCCCTCTACAAATGCAAACCGCTTCAATTACAGGAAGCCGCCATGGGGTTTTTAAACGAAGTAGTGGATACTTTGATATCCTTTCTGCCCAGTTTTGTCTAGAGTATCTGTTTAGTTTTTCAAGGAAGGCTATGATGAGCACTTTAATTATAATCTGTTCCCCGTGCCTCTTTATCGCCAGCCATACTAGCGCGACCATAAGAATAATATTTTAGACCGCGTAAAGCGTATGTGCGTGCTGGTAAATGCCAAAACGCTTTTCTTTAAGTTTCATTCGCGAACGCTTCCAGTAAAACATGGGGGCGCGAAAGGGACCATCGATCCCATGGTCAGACAATTGCCGCTTGTGCAATCAACCAGAGACAATTGACCATTGTTTTGTGCAGTGCCGTGACGCGATATTGTTCTGGGCCGTTTTGAACGGACACTAAAAAAGGATATTGACATTACCCCCCTCCCCCACTATTCGCTTCTTGCCATTTGAAGATGTTAATCGCGTGCCACATGACGTTTTTGTTTTCATAGGATTGTTTAGCTTGTGGAAGTGTCGCATGACTGATCGGCATGCCGAGCCTCCTAGCCCGACTAAGTGCATTTTTCTGGAACAGGCGGTGTTGGTGCGGAGCAGGTATGCTGCGCAGAGTAATCACCCGAGTGGCCGCCTCTGTTGGATGCGTGCGCTTGCTTGGCTGAGGTTTGAAATGGTGCGGATCTTTGTTAGACTGGCGTATTGCTGTCTGTTAGTGTTTGTATTGCATGTTAATTGTCTTCTCTGAGTTTTCATAAAAGTTCTATGCACAAAAAATCGAAATGGAGCAATCGAATAGATGGCGGTTTCATAACGTGAGAGGCCAATGTTCGATTCCTGCCACCGGAAGTGGGCGTTTCTTTCACCGTTCACCGTCGTGCGTTCCATCAGTGAGAATCAGTGAGAACATTAATGTTGAATTGCAATGACAGATCCGAAGCACTTTCGGAGCAACTATTTTGCTCCATCGGAAGCAGACACGTTCCAATGGCCGATCGGGAGCAACCAAGTCCTCTTCCAAATCAGATCGCCGCAGCCGAGATAGGTCTGTGGGGAAAGAAGAGTTGCTCCTCGAAATCGGCGTGGTCGGCCGGAGCTTCTCTCGTGACGTTCTCCCCGTCTGCTTCCACTGTACTCCCCTTTTCAAATCTCCATGGCGCCTGCTCCAGAAAATGCGCGCAATGTCTACAGTCGCAACGGGAAACAACGTCAAGCCGTGTCCCTTTCATGCTTGCTGCTAACGAAAGTGAATGGGGCAGCTGAAACTCAGAATCAAGTGGCGAGAAGACAAGCTTGAGTGACGACTGGATGGACATGGCGTACAAACGGGCCTTCGCCGTTCCTTTTTCTTTTTCGCCAGCCTGCGGAGACCCCGACGAAACTTTCGCCACGTTCACCGTTGGACGCCGTTGAGGCTACAAAGTCCCTTAATACACAAAACAGCCGGTGAAGCGACTTCAGTTGAGACCCGAAGAGAAGAAAACGCTTCCATAGAAGCCGGGGTGCTAGGACATTTCTGTTCCCTTCATGCTACGGCATTTGTTCCGGCCTAAGCGTGTCCGTTCCAAAGGCAGTTTCGGATCACCTGCTCTTCGAGGGAGCAGCGTGGTTGGCGGAGCTCGACGAGTGCTCCCGATAGCTCTCGTTTGCTCCCACTAAAAATCAACGTAAAGCATTGCTTTAAAATTTACCGGTAGCTTGAAAAAAAATGCCATCTTGTCTGATAAGAACTCGTGACATGCTGAGGTGCGAACAGGGGGATAGAGATGAAGACGAACGAATAGACTCCAACTTCATAACGCGAGGGACCCAAGTTTCATTCTAGCGGCGGGAAGCGTTTTTTTCTTTCACTTCAGCCACCAACATTCAGCATCATCATCAGAGAACGTTGGCCATCCTGCAGGGCGTATTGACGTAGAACGGCATCCGTGAGGACACACTTTAATAAACACCGGGCCGATAAAATGCTAGACATGCAGCAATAGCAGAAGGGTTTTACTAGCTGTCCAGTTTATATTTTTATCATTAAACGCACCAGCGCTGATTTGATTGATTTTCGGATTAAGGCGCCGTAGCAAGACCTGGACTATGTGGCCCGCTGTTGGTGAGGGTTGTGGATTCATGTTTGACCGCCTGGGGATCTTTGACGGGCGCCTAAATCTTCACACGCGGGAGTTTTTGATTTTTGCGTTAATCTGAGAAGTGGCCACTGTGGCCCGCGGGATGAAACCCGCGACCTTGGGCTCAGCAGCACAGCGTAGAGCCACCAACAGCTCCTCAGCCACCGCGCAACAGCGGTGTGGTATGCACACGCGCCAAGAAAAGCCGTACTTACATAAACAAACGCTGCAAAATAATTATTTTTGTGCCGATGCAAAAGCGACGAATAGAAAACTCAGAAGCATATCACGGCATTCTAGCCTATACGCTACTATGACGGTCTGTGGCGGATCAGATGGTGTATTACACATAATTGGTGATTATTTATACCAGATTCCCCTGCGCAATGAACCGAACAAAACATTTGTAGACAGGAACTTCTCGCATGCCAAAAACATAGAAATCAGGCTGTTTTTGTTCTTACCCTCCTGTTTCTTTGTTTCTTCCTATTTCGGCGAATTTCCACGGGACAAAATTCGGCCATGAGGTTATAGCATCGCGGGAGCAGCGGGAAAAAGGTGCGATAACCTTGCTTCCCCGCTTCTCCTTGCCGTGACGGAGAGAGCAAGACGGAGGGACAAAATTTGTTAAGTTCTGGACGCTACGTTGTGTCGATTTTTCCAAGATTCAGGCCGTGTCCGGCAGTCGTGGCGGGACACGGTCCGGCATTTTTCGTACAGATGCCTCGAAGTCTGGTTACGCCCATCACGCGCAGCGCATGGTCGGAGTGTTGACAACGCAAGGCAATGAGAAGGGAAGAGCATCGTTTTCAGCCGAAGAACAGAAAAAAATGTTTTGAGTAAAATACACCACGATGACGGGAAGCGGTCACTCGAATGATTGGGGCGGGGTGCCTTAAAACACGGGGTCCTAGGTATTCTTGAAATTAAAGGAATTGTGTTGACTATACCAAATACATCAGTATAAAAGTCAGGGTAATGCCTGGGGGCACCGGCATTCTGGGCGATGAAATAACCGACCACTGCGCCGGTGTGGCTGCAGTCTGCCGTGGCGCAGAGTTTTTAGAGCTCCGCACTACGACAAAAGACAACTTGTAACACAGAAACGCTAGTAACATGCGTAACTGGAACAGGCCGAACCCACACATCAGAAATTAGACGTAATGACGCAAAGTTGAGATAGATACTCTACGAAAACAAAATATAACTACTGAAATAACTTTCTGCAGACAGACAATAAACCGTACGTACAGTACGCAATATTTCCTAATAAAACACACAGAACTACTAACCTACAACATACCTGGAAGACGGTTGTCAGTCCTCCGCATTTTAATTTATTATACAGCGTTTGTGATCAAACCTCCGGCAGTTTCCTGGGTTTACGCAATTACTGCAATGTTCCGAGTGAACGCCCACCTCCGAAACATCGCTAACCCCACTTTAGTGCTCCAAGTCGGAAGTTACTAAAAGACCCCGAAGATCATAATTAGGGGATGACAGCGCAGCTGGAACACAAATAGAAAGGGCGAGGTATACACACACACTAGCGCTGGGACCAACTGGGATAAACTGTTGGTCCCAGCACTCGTGTGCGTCTATACCTCTTCTTTTCTCTCCGCGTTCCAGCTGCGCTGTCGTCCCCTAGTTATGTTCAACCAACAAGCCCAAATGTACACTTTAATGCACCCCAAAGATCATCCACTCCCTAACTTCCATGGGTTTAGTGTCAACGAGAGAACAAAATAAACGCCAATCATCTATTCATGTGTTGATGCGGTCACTTATTTGTCTTTTACGCACATGAGCGGAGCGTTCGCACATCTTGTATTCTTTCGTCGTATCTCCGCAGTTTTGGTGGGCGGTGCGGCCACAAGGTTTTTTAGTTTTTTTTACACCTGATCCGAAAGATCGCCTTCCCGTAATTTTCACTTGATATCTCTTCACTTGCGCTCGCAGTTTTTTCGGAACATTACGGTACACTACTCTACACCCATAAATATTTTCATCCCTTGGTTTTTTTTCCACCACGGTGTTTTTCTTCATTTGGCGATGTCTTGTATTTAACGCTCATTTCCTACTATGGGCCACCCCAGGCTGCCTTGGGAATAAGGGGGTTATCATGGTTAACTGGAATGTAGATAAAGCGGTAGTTTTAAGTTCCTGGCGCCTTTTCTGCCTCAACACCGCCATTTGTGCTCGTCATTGTGACACCCTTCAAGTTTCACTGCTATTATCTTACCTTTATTCCTCTGTATTTACGCTTTGCATATTAGCCTGTATAAAACTTCCGGTATTATGGGATGGGAGTTCCTGTATAAATACTCCTGTATTGTACTATCGGATTGTTGCTCAGAGAGAAGCAGCAGAGTTTCAGGCCAGTGAAATGCCGAAATCTGTAATCGTAAAGGTTAGCAGCCCGGAAGGGGTTGGGGCACCAGCCGACTGTAGGCACACACGCTCCATGAGCTTCGTGCTGATGATGACGCGCATTTTCACTTGCACAACTGGACTGAACAATACTCTTCAGTACGTGCGCGTCAGTTCTGTCCAGGGTGCCACCAGCACCACATAGTCAGCGTTGATGACATTGATTGGTTCACAGCTTGCCCCTATGTGGATCAACGTGACGATAAATATGCTAGCTCGCGCATGGTGGCTTCGCATACAGTTGCTCTGCGTCTGTTCTACAAAATAAACAGTTTTTTTACTTAGCCCACACTCATTCTATCACCGTTTTAGAAACAGGTTCCGAAAGACAATAGTCCAGGTTCTGGTTGCAGCAGACGCCATTGCGTCATTAAAACACACAGGCTACTACTACGACGAATAACGATGACGGTGCTCTAGTATCCAGTGTATATCGCAAATCGTAATGAACCTACAAAAAAAGTTCAAAAATTGGCAGGCGGTATCCTACAACTTCGCACAGAGGAGAGATGTTGTGGGAATAGCCTGCTCAGTTGCGTTCCAACCCGTGCGATTCCGGTCAGTCGCAGCGGAGTTTTCGACAGTCACCGGAAGTTTTAAGCGCAGAGCCCTTCAGCGGCCAAGCTTGTTGTCGTAGCACGTCCGCCATAAGGCTATGCAGCCCTGCAGTCACGTGACGTCACGCACCCAAACGGAGGCTTCGAAAAGATACCCGATTGTCCCTTGATTGAGCCTTCTGGCTAGGAGTTAAAATGACACCTGACCGAGAGGTTTACATAAGTAGAACTGCTCAAAACTCCTGGAACTGGTGGAACTTGCCATATATGGCGCCATTTTTTTTTTAGCGCAAGAGAAAACTTCCGGTACATTTGGGGCAAAACATACGTAATTAAGCGGCAGTCCGCAAGTCCATTTAGTTACGAATGCTCGCTGGGTTGCATTTTAATGGTAAGCGAGCAAAACTGGCCTTCGAAGAAAAAAACGCGACGCGTACAAAATGCGGCAGAAAGGCTTTAAGACGTTAACAGGGCATCTGTAGGGGCTGCAGCATAGCTTGAATGGAGAGCGCTTAAACTTTGACTGCTAAACAAGGACGAGAGAGACTGCAACACAGGACGAAGCGCAAAAGAACAACTGATTTATTAACGTGGATGAACGTATATATACCCGTGCGTGTATCATAAAGGCTGCAGGACATGCGAGACGAAAGCAAGCACGAAAAGAACAGAACTTCCACTCGTGGTGCTCCCGGCAGAACCAGAAACAAAAGGTGAATAAAAGAATACGAGCGGTCCCAGGAAAAGGCGCGGGAGCACTTCCATGGCTGGAATATTGAATTACTTTGAACAGACCTCTGTTCAATTCATCAAGAGAAGAGGGAGGCAGAGAGTGAAAGAGTGTGAGGGTGGTTGCCAAGAGTGAAGAACGGCACCACAGACCGTATCGCCAATCAGTGCTGTGCAATTTGATTTTTTCATTTTCACTTTTATTTTATAAAAGGACCTCCGGCGGGGGGTTATTGCATAAGGGGTGGATACACAAAAAAAAACATCTGAAAGCATTAGTTTTAAGAACAAAGGTGACTATGACACTTGCTTCCGACAGCTTTCACGTTGAGTGTAACGGCTTTAATGGTTCTCTAAGTCGTTCTTAACCACTGGTCCTGCGGAAACTTTTATTCTAATAGGTTGATTTGGCTGGGAATCCCACAAATATTTCCTTGCGTGTTGAATCTTTGCGTGCACTCTACTCTCACATAAATAACCTGTGTACTTTGGAAATGCATGTTTGTACCAACTATTTTTAGTGTGCGGTTTCTCCTGGCTTCCTTGAGCAATTTTGGTTTCGACAAAATATGCACGCACAACAGTTTTTCTGAACATCTCGCCCGCCATCTGCGGGCTGCTAAATGCGTTGCCTTTCTTCTTCAACCTGTGGTGTTGTCATCAAGCCTTAACAAAAAAACTCCCAACTCCCGTCGCGGGACCCCTGTGTAGATGCGACGCAGAGGGGGTTCACGTTGCAGCGTTGGGCAGCGGAGGAACGGCGCTAGAACGATGGAGCGGAGCGGCGCAGGAACCGTGTTTTATAGCGCGCATAACAGTGGGGGGACGCGCCGGCGCCAGTGCGTCTACCGCGGCTATGACGCAACAGAATCCAACAAAATCCACTTTAATCCAATACAAATCCAATCCAATCCAAGCCAAGCGAAGCCAAGCCAAGCCAATCCAATCGAATCCAATCCAATGCTCCTCGCGAGAGACTGTTCGCTATCGGAGAGGAGAGGGGGGGTGAGTGGCGGAGAGCGCAGCTGGCGCGGCGAGGAGAATGGGGGAGGGGCGGACGCCGACGATGACGCCGGATGCAAAGACAAGGCGAGTGAATGAGATGCCTTCGCATCTAAAATTTCGCACTCTTCACAGGAGACGAAGCCGCTGACGCTTTCGGAAAGCATCCCCTGCTTGCTGAAGAGCTTGTACGGTACTAAGGTACATACATAGGGTAAACAAATGCACATCCGGGATTCATTCGCGCATTACGAAATATAGCTTCTCAGTTTTTCTTATAGTTTGCGTGTGTTTTGCAGCCTAATTTTTCAACTGGCATTGCTGCGCACTTTGAGAAATCGCCAGATTGTGGGCGAGTTTTTGAATCCCTGAATCGTGCTACGCAAACCATCTCGGCAATTTCTTAGTCATCCTATCTGACGTGGAGATGGCATAACAACCAACCATCTAATGATATGGAACATATAACACCCTTGTAAATTTCTACCTGCCCCCGCGGTGCACTGGTGTAGGATTGGTGTATTATACCTACTATGAAAAAGAAAACTCAGTCCACACCAAAAACTCCCGCTGGTATAGGCAAATGTAGAGCCAAGCTATGCAGAATGCCAGGGTATAATCTGTTCCCGCTTCTTGTACCCACTTCCCACTTGTTCCCACTTGACTGTCCCCACTTGTCAATGGTGACAAGAGTTCGCGGGAGTAGAAAACTGGGCGTAGAAATGGAGGACAAAGCTTCATAATCGGATCAACCGTGTGTGCCTTGCATAAATAGCGATGCAGCGCGTATCCCGCGGTGCGTGCTCGTTAAACTGCTCTTCCTCGAGTGCATCGAAGTGCATCCATGATACGAGTGATGAACCTGGGGCTTTACCACCGAAAGTCTCTGGTTTCGCGCGTTGTGTGTGCTACCTTGTGTCCTTTCAAGATCCCACCACACCAAATCTGCGCTGGTATGTCGCTTCACGCCGCCCCACTACCACGCGGTGCATCTTATTTCAAATTGACTTCTCTATTATGTGAACAGCACATTCCCTAAAACTTCGTTTCCGTTCAGCTCCTGCAAGCATGGCCGGTGCTCGTGTAACTAGCTATTCGATACGATTTTTAACCTCAATTTCATTCCTGCGAACTAGATCAGACGACATGGTATACATTCTGGCAGTTTACAAAATAAGGCGCCGAGGTTCGTGTAATGATTCTCAGGCCGCCAGCCTTCACTTCAAACAGATTTACAGCGTAACGGATTTTGGAACGTTTGCGGCTATCCTGAAGTGATATCTGTATATCCCATTTCGCACTTATTTTTGTGTCGAAAATATTTTATTGCAGAACGATGACATCTGTGGCTCTTACACAAAATATTCTGAGGGCAAGCGCGGCGAATTTGGGTCTATTTGCACGTTCAGGATTTTCATTTCCGGCATATTCGGGGTTAGCAGAACCTCTTGTTCTGCCGAAAGTTTCCGTATATTCTCCGCCTACAACCAGGCACGAAACAGTCATTTTTTGCGCTTAGTTTCAAGCGATAAATTCCAGCCCACTATGTGATAAAAATTGTGATTTCTCAAAGTACATTTCAGCGAAATCTCTCAATCTATTATTCGGGAAAAGTGGACATAAAGAAATTACAGGGAAAAAACACTTGCGAAATTTTGACGCCTCGTTGGTGCGGCACACCCAGTGGCGACAACCGTAATTCATGTGTGTCAGGAGAACGCGACAATCCCTCATTTCTGGAAGCGCTTCGAGAGGAATATCATACAATTTCACTTTGTATGGAGCCTCTATGCCGGCCGCCTTCCCACCTAGTCCGTGGGAGGCATTGGGAACGAAGAACTGTACATCACAATTCTGAAGCAAAGTGTGATATCTTTTACCGGCGCCTCAAGCAAAACATGATCCTCAAATTACACCTTCCCTTTTTCTTGAATTCCTTGAGTTTGGCAACGTTTTGAATAATTGGATGGGTGTGGCACGCTTAAAGGTAAGTGCAAAATGATCGCGATGAAAAGCAGTCATCCGTTTTCCTTTCCAGTCTGGACAGCACGGCGCTCGGCGTGTATCATACACCACCGAAAGCTCTCGCTCGTTCAAAATTTCAACGTTATTTTCAGCTTTCGGCATGCTTGCAATGTTGGTTTACTGGTTTGTGTTCTGACTTGACAAATGCGCCGACCATTCTCTAAGGGGTTCAATCCAATCCACTTGAAAACCTAGCGTCCGCGACAATTTGTCTTGAAACTTGCTCAAAGTGATTCGGGGAAAACATATATGGAAGAATCCGAAAACAAATCAACCAAAAATTCATCCGCTATGACTGTCCCAAGTCTGACAACGACCTCCGATGAGAGCACAAAATAATTCGTATTCTCCGCTTGGTTTGAGTGCTACAAACAATTGGAAACTCAAAAGGCTTTTGATTCGATTTTTATTTCTCGATGAAACAAAGAAGAGGATGAGACTTCAGGCGCATGTGTCCTGACAGGGTCCTCAGCCACTAGGAGATCGGTTACCAGCGAACCGATGTCATCCCATTAGGACCTGGGAGCACTTAGTTCTGCATCCGTGCTTTGAGGGCGAAAGCTTAGAGATACTCATTAAAAACTCCTTTATTACTACAACTCAGTTCCGTCTCTTTTTCGCTTTTGTTTCTCGGTCGTTTGGTGCAAATTACTACGATTCGGTTTTCCCTACACTGGCTTCCAATGTAACTATTTTGTTTGAACTGTTTAAAGTAATATTTTGTACGAGAAACAATACTTTTCAACATAAACTTATCGCAGGACTTTTGCCTAATGCCGCAGTTTTTCTGTACCTTATTAAATTTGTCTGCCGTTGAAATGGATGTTGACTTAGTGGAAACGCGCAAACCCACATCTTACATAGGATATCGAAACCCATTACAATATTTGCCGTAGGTTCGAACTGCGGGAGAGAATTTTCCTACCTTGGAATAAATTTGCTGGTGTTCAGCATAAATATAGCTCTGAAGAAAATATTCCCACGCAACTGTCTCGTCTCTTTTCTTCTCTGAACTCCTCTCATGATAAACGCAATAGCAGATCGCAAATTCAATTCAATTTTCCCGCGTTCGCACTCCTCAAGGTCCATTTGTTGGGATCTCTTGTCAATTTTTGGATTTGAGTGTCACCTCTAAATATGGTGCGAGCCCTTTTTTTTCTTAAACCATTATAGTAGGTGCGGGCTTTATTTGCGGCAGCGAAAACTAAACCATGTGTATTTTTGTTTAGCGAACACCGTATGCATCGAGCAGTGGTTGATTGTGGCCTAGTTCGTGCATCTTAAAGGCGAAAACACTGCCTTTCTTAGGTTTAGAAACACGGGAATAAGGAAGAGACAGACAAAACACGGTCACTGAAGCACACTTGGCTTCATTTTCCGAGCACTTCAAAAAACGGTGAAATAAGACAGAAAAACATAGATAGTGGAAAACGTGTTTTGATCAGCCCCTGATAAATTAACCGCCACCTTGATATATTTTGTAACGAGCCCTCGCTAAACGTTCTTCACCTCGTCAAAGACGAGCAATATTTCTCGTGAGAACCACAAATGGCTGGGTGACGCCATATTTGGTTTTACAACAAAACAGGGCGCTGTTTTCAGTGCTCCTACTAGTTATGTCTTTAGGTTTGCTCCAATTTTTTTTATTTTTGCTAGACAATATTGACAGGTATGAAGTAGGCTTCTCGATTTACAACTTTGTGAAGGTTTTTCATACATATATTTATTGCTCGGAAATTTTAAACTTTTGGCGAGGCCACTGAAGGAACGGACGGCCATACAGACTAAAACCTTTGCGTTGATGTAACCCAGAAAAATTATCCTCGTTAAAAATTTCCTGTCCGCCGAACAGGCGAATAAAAAAACGAAGAGTTCATTTTTTGTGCATTATTACAGTCAGGCATCATGCAGGAATAAAATATTGCATGAATAAGGTGGTTCTGCCTGCCCAGTAGCGGCATGTTATTTGAATAAACGGCAAACCTTACTTAATCCCATTTCCTTGTTTAAAATGAGATGCAAAATGTTCCTTGAGGATCATCATTTTCGTGGACTCCACAAGTGGCGTTTTATGTGCCGTGGAAGCCACCTTATCTACCTTTGTTCGCGCTTTGTGAATTTTAGTGGCGAAATTCGTATTGTCCTCTCCTCATATTCTGCCTCCGTGACTAAGATCAATATAAGAGGGGAATAAAGGGTCTTCCAGTTTTCCGAGTTTTGCTGTTTTGCTACCATCACACTTCATTATTCAAAGCAGCTTGGGCGAAGGCACCATCTGTAGAAAGTAGAGCAACCGCATTAGAGATGACGCTTACCCCTGTGCTCAAGACAAAGGTTGCTTAGCCGCTTAACCGCAATTTTCGCCCTCTGCTGTTGGCGTTGCCCGCACTCGGTTAAGCCGGAATGGATGCGGCCAGAGAAGGGCATTAAGTCGCGCTTGAACTGTTTCTCCGGGAACTGCGTTGTATTAAGAATTTATGTTCCGCGAATGGCATTAGCGCTTCCCCTCTTCCACATATACACAAAAGAGACAAGCGGGGATCCCAAAAAGCTAGTCTATCTCTTCGGCGTTTCTTTATCTAGTTTGAGTTAAGATTTTAAGCCTTAGGTTGGTAATGAAGCAAGAGCTTCGTAGGGTTAGCACCGGTTTTGAACTTGATGGCTGCTGTACAAGAATTCAGAAATGAGGCGGATTAAAGGTTGTGCGAAAGTTGCTTTGCTGGAGCGTGACGTGTTGTACCCATGTGCCCCGGAGTCCCGTATCTGCTTGTTTGGCTGCAAATGTCGAAAAATGCGGTACCCCATCTCTGTCCCTCCCTCGTAACACCCCTGCATCTGTCTCACTTTAAATTGGAACGTTCTTCTTGTCCCTTCTTCCTCAAGTCATGGTGATTAGAATTGACAATTGCCTAATTATAACGATTTTGCTGCGTTTCACTGCTTGGGGAGAATCGGCTGTCCTCGGAGGGGCTGGAGGGCACGCTTTTTGTTTTCTTTTATCTCGACTCTTTCAAACCAGTTTTTATGACTTTTTACGTGCTACCTTAACAGCCAATGCAACGTGTATTGCTAACTAAAGGATCACGGGGAATCCCTGTTAGCTGCTCATATAGTGGGCACAAACAATAGGTGAAAACAAACGTCAGCGATTTCCACGGAGGGATGGACAGATTTTATAAAAAAAACATGCGCGGCGCTTTCTTTTTTTGCCCTCCCAATATCCTCGGGCAAAAAGTTCTGCTTGGTCCGGAATTATTCACCATTGCGGATACCTGAGATGCTAAAAAAGACACGTGCAACCATGATAGGAAGGCTCTTTGGGACACAAAGAACCCTCCCTCACTAGAGAAGGATCTGGTACCCTCGTGTAGTAGTTGTCCTCCAGCTCTCTTGCTTGACGAATGCCTGTGCGACACGATACGTTGTATTGACAGTTAAATGCTCCATGGGAAGTGCACCTCATACAGTTGCAATTAGGCACTCGATAGACCCGATTGGTTTGATTGGCACTCGATTAGTTCGAAGGCCTTCGCAATGCTTCTGAAACGGCAGTCTAGCACAGGCTTAACACGACCTCTGGCCCTCAAATCCCAGAAGCCCTAAACGGACCGAGCAGGGCCCCTCTGGAGATAGGCCATGTCTTTGCACAAATTGCTAGTTAGTACAATGAGGCCGTCGAAATTTAATACGAAGGCTTTAAAGGAGAAACCAATAAAGGAACAACAGAGCTGAGGGTTGTGATGGGCGGCTGACATAAAAGTATGTGGCGAGAGAGTAGAGGAAAGGTCAGAGGCAAACTATGGAATAGGCAGTCGCAGCAGTCGAGGAGATACACCGGTTAGATTTGCGGAGAGAAATATCCTGAGTCTAATGAACGCATTCTTCTGCAAACGAAAGAACAATAAATGTACATGTAAAAGCGCAAACTGTAAGACAAAAAAGAACAAATTGACCGTCTTTTATTTGACAACCCGGGTATTGTGCAGGACGTAGAGGTGCTAGGCAATATTCGGAGCAGCGATATTAGGTTGATTGTATAGAAACTAGGGCAGAAAATCAGTAGGAAAAAAGGAAATCTCGGGAAAAGTAGAAAACCCAACATGCAGTCAGTGAGAGCCATGATGCAGGAACCCAAAATACATTTCAAACAACTTCAACCTTTTGATCGGGAAGAACGCGAACAATGTGTTCACGGTAAATGACAACCACACAACGGCAATCAGTGTATTAGCAGCAGCTGTAGGGAGAAACAGCATGACGGACGCACGCTGGCAAACTAACTCAGAAAACGGAGGAACGTATTGGAAAACGTAAGAACACAAACTGATGGGTACAATGAATTAGACTGAATTGGCTTGATATGTCCAAATTGGTAATTGCAAATAAAACGATTGACATTCGGGCGTACTTGATGGCAGTGATAGAGGAAACACTAAGAAGAGGAGAAAGCCCAAATTCAAATAAAAAGGAGCTATTTATTTAGGGACACTGTACACGGCCAGGATGACATTACGCACAACATGGAACATATAATAAATGTAGCGGAACGAGCCTACCCCAGGCTATACCCTTTGAACATTACACCAGAGAAAACTACTCAGCCTACGAGCATAGCTTGCCGTGTGTTGCCAGTGTGCTTCACAAGCAAACGGACGTACCTAATACAAAAGGTAGTTCGACAGGGAGATACCATGCCGCCAAAATTGTTCGCAGAATGTCTCGACCTGGACATACTGACCCGGGAAAAGACGACAGTACGGATATATGAGGAGTACTTGAGCATTTGAGGCAGACGACGTTGGATTGCTCAGTAAGAGGGCAGAACACATGACAAAAATGTTTTTTAAGGAGCGTAAAACAGAAAGCTTTGCTGAGGGTCTACAAATAAGCACCAATAAGTCGCAAGTCACGAAAAATAAGCGTGGTGAAACCGCCCTCTTCACCATAGGCAACAGAATGGTATAACAAATATAACTTAATCCGGAGCCTTCCACAACGGTGCGCCTCATTGCCTGCGTTGCGTCGGCGCGTAAAAACCTACAATCAATCAATCAATCAATCAATCAATCAATCAATCAATCAATCAATCAATCAATCAATCAATCAATCAATCAATCAATCAATCAATCAATCAATCAATCAATCAATCAATCAATCAAATATAACAATGTGTTTACTAATTTGGACTGGTTATCAATGCTGATCCAAACCACGAGAAAGAAATCCAGCGCATAATACGAATGTGCTGGAGTGTACTCGGCAAGCCCTCACAAAGAATGAAAATTTCGTACGGCGATCGCTAAAACGAATAGTATACAACCAATGCCTTCTGCTGGTGGCGGCATACGCAGCATAAACTTAGCGTATCGGAAACTAAACAGATAAAAGCAAACTTAGGGCGACCCAGCGGGCCACAGAACGAAGAGTGATAGGTGTAACGCTTATGAAGACGGAAACGAGCTTTCCGGATTTAGGACTAAACTCGACCAGAAAAAATGGACTTGGGCTGGCCGTGTAGCGATGCAAACTGACACTAGCTGGACCACCAGGGTAGTAAAACGAATACCCAGGGACGGGTCTTGAACAAGGAAAGGGCCAGTGACTTGAGACAAAGCGAGAAAATCCGCAGGCAAAGAATGGAGTGGGGCAGCGCAGGACAAGAGCGAGTGCAGGTTCAAGGGGGCGGCTTTCACACTGCATTGAACCGAAATATGCTGTGATTGGTGGTGGTGGTGATGATGATGATGATGCAAATGATGATGATGATGATGATGCCTCAAATATGACTGAGGTTTTCTTCGGAGGGAGTTATGCAACCATGTTTCAGGCATGTCAGCAGCTTTATTACGAAGGGGGCTGGAAACGTGCAGCGCCTTCGTGTATTCATGACCGCAGAGGTACGACAAGACAAGCTATGGTCACGTTCTAGCCGTGGTGCCAGTGGTGGTCCCTCTGTGGCGTGGCGCGAGCGCTGTTGATTCGATTCGATGGTGCTTTATTGTTTGCAGAAACGAACAACATACAGCGTTTACATTCAGGAGGAGGCCCCGAAGTAAAGACTGCTGGGGGACCTCCTGTAATTCAATTATCAAGAAGTACATATTTTAACAAGCAGTGGATTAGAGCACTATGGACCATACAAGCGGTGATATTACAAAGCTGAGATTGCACACTTATAGTAAATAACCATACAAAAAGCGGTAAAAAGCAAACAAAATGAACTGAAATGGAGTGTATATGAGCGCGTAAGCTCTTCTTGAAATAATTAATATTCCAGGCAATTTTGTCAAGGGCGGCAAACAGTTACACTTGTAAGCAGCAGAAAATTGCATGGGTTGTTTAGAATACTAAGTTTGAACTTTAGGAAAATAAAAGTGAAGGAAGCAGACACATAATGTGTAGGACTTGAAGCTGGAGAACCTTCACAATCATCACGACGGTATAAGTTTACGATTGCAGCCGTTTTGCTTTTTTGCTGCCGTAATGACCTTTACTTCATCGTTGTTACTATAAGTGTGAGCTTCCATCATTCTTTTTCGGAGTGACAATCATTGGACAGCACCTTGGAGGGACGCACACTATGACGCGTCCTTTTCGTTCCGGCCAAGTGTTGCCACGGTTACGTCGAACACTCGATTTTTTTCTTGATGTTCTTGGGTTTTTAAATGACGGGTGGTCAATCACCATTTTTCTATCTCCTCATGTGAGTAAGCTTGGCTTGAGAAACGTGCGCAGGAGACGCTGGGTGGTCGCTGCCACGCACATATGAGCGCTCTTCATTTTCTTGGTTTGAACTGGCCTGCGATTGCCGCAAGGAATGCGTTCACGTATGGTGAGCATTTTCTGGTATTTTTAACTGCGGACACCATACACTAACAATTTTATCAACAGCTCCGCTGTTAAGAAGTTCAGGAAGGACCCACAATTGCAGCTGCAAAGAGAAAGCTGGTTAGCAGTAATAATTACGATGGGAAGCCTTCCGCTGAAGAATTCGAATGCGATGATGCAAAGAGAATACGTCATCATAATAGAAACAGACAATATATTATGCGCATGAAGCAGCGGTAAAGAAGTACAACGCAAATGACTATAAGAAATGATCCGAGTGTCTTGATTCTGGATATGTTGCAAGGGGGACACGTACGCTGGGTATTTATTGCTTCAAGACGATAGGCGATAATTACTCTGACTAGGAAAGAATGCATAGTGCTATAAAATATATGTTGCAAGGGGGACACGTGCGCTGGGTATTTATTGCTTCAAGACGATAGGCGATAATTACTCTTACTAGGAAAGAAAGCATAGTGCGATAAAATTAGAGTGTTCAACCCAAAATGAGGACGGACCTTAATTTACATTCGTATTCTATGTGCTAGATTTTTAGTTGACAAAGACGTGTGTTTTTGAAACATTAAAATATGCCGTAGTCGGAGCGCAAAAGTTCAGCTCCATTTAGGCCATGGGAGAGATTTCCGGGATTATTTTGTGTTGAGATCTAAAAATAATAAATTGATATTTCGGTGCTGTAATGGTTACCATGTTTTCCCGGCACCATATAACTAGACTATTACATTTTGAATTGTTTATTTTGGCAACGAAAGGAGGTTAGCACTAAGCTGCACAATTAGCGATTGTAATTTCGGATAGTTTGACAATATAGCGGTATCATCAGCATAAAGTACACTGATTGAAAAGTTAACGCATTGTGGAAGATCATTGGGGAAGATTAAAAAAAAAAAAATGTCTAAGAAATATCACTGAGGCATGCCTACATTAGTTATTTTGAGTTCGGACTAAGTGCCAGAGATGCGTACAGTTTGTTTTCTGTCTGCTAAATATCTTTTTTTAGAATAGAATAGATTAGAACTTTATTGTTGTTGTTACAGAAGGGTACATCAGCAGAATATAGTCAATACATAAAGAGGTCCCAGAGTAATAAACTGTAGTGGGACCACTTGTTATTGATAGCATACACAGAAATAGCTTAATTGCAGCTGCTAGCAGGAATGATGGGTAGTTTTTTTATTACATATTTTATAGAAAGAAATAACGAGACTAAGCGTAATAGTAAATTGTTAAGATTGCATATTTTAGGAAGAAATAAGGAACATATTAAACAAATAAAACACACAGCACTGAAACAGCTAACACAGAAATATTTAAACAAAATAACGCACCCTATAAATAATACAATATTGAAAGTAGTGAATCTGTATACGTACATAGCAGTTGTATATATGCAATGAAAAGATAAAAAAAGACTACACTATGGGAAATGTGGATGCGCAAGTCAAAAGTCTATGCGATGGTTCGTCAAAAATGATCGGAGGAAACGCTTAAACGTTGATGGACGTACTTGTTTTTAAACTGGGAAACAGCGCTTTAAACGAGGACAGCGAAGAAGAAGACACAGACACTAGCGCTGACTATCAACTGAGCAATATTTTATTGCTTGCGGAAATATAAAGGAAGAATACAATGACGTCACATGCGTGAAAAAGAAAAAGAAAAACACAAACAAACTACAGGCGCATCTGCTATGCCAAGATAACTCGAAATTACATGTTCAAGTACACAAGTTCTTTCTGATACAGAGCTAAGGAAGGGGTGCTCACGCATTCTTCGCCACGCTGGGCGATGTGCCAAGCCTCGTAGATTTCGCGTGCGCGTGTGTCGCGGAACCTCTTGAGTACCTTAGTGTCTTCCAAACGCGGGGAGCACTTACAGGCCTTGCAGGCCTTGCAGTGCGTTGCCAAGTTGCTTCCTGTGCCGGTTTTAAGGGAGTACGCATGCTCCCTTAGGCGCTCGTTCAGGCAACGCCCGGTCTGCCCCACATACACACGACCACATGCTAGGGGCACCTCGTACACGACGCTGTCGCGGCAAGC
Source organism: Haemaphysalis longicornis (assembly GCA_013339765.2). Classification (NCBI taxonomy): domain Eukaryota; kingdom Metazoa; phylum Arthropoda; class Arachnida; order Ixodida; family Ixodidae; genus Haemaphysalis; species Haemaphysalis longicornis. The sequence goes on along the minus strand of CM023450.1, from coordinate 193,096,201 downwards.
CACGAAGCGCTTCGCGTGCTTTGTCATGCATCGCACATTTGTGCGCCCTGGCGAGTTCACCTTAGCACACAAACTTCCAAGTTTTCTCGGGGCCGAGAACACTGTCCGCACACCTGCTTTTTGAGCGACCTTTTTGATCCGGTGGGATACCTTGTGGATGTACGGTATGACGCTTAGGGGCTTTTTCCGCTTGTCTTCTTGGGTCTCGTGGGTCGAGCGGACTTTCTTCAGGAGCGCTTCAGCAATTCCAAGGACCAAGGCCTGTGGGTAGCCTGCCGACCGCAACCGCTCCACTTGCGTGTCCAGGCTGCACTCCATTCCGTGAGGACACGACCGAACCAAAGCGTTCAACAGTGCCGAGTGGGCGATTCCACGCTTCGTAAGCTGAGAATGGGCCGAGGAATATGGCAGCACCCCTTTTTTGCTTCGGGGGGCGTACCTCCAGCATATGTGACGAAATTGGCACGACAGTATTAGGTCACGAAAACGCATAGAGCCTTCTTCGGGAACCTCCTTGGTGAGCTCCAGGGGTTTGAGGGCGGACACAAACACACTAAAAATCATCCACGCGCTCGGACGTAGTATTTGGCGCAGCCTCACAAAGGACAAGGAAATCGTCCACGTAGCGGAAGACTTGCACCACACCCAAATCACGTAGAGATGCCTGAAGTGTCCTGTCGAACGCGGCGAGGAGCAGATCACTGGGGACCGGTGCCAAGTAGGAGCCAATGCAAACGCCGGTCTTTTGCAGGTACAGTTGATCATTGTAGTCCACGAACGTGGAGTCCAGGTAAAACACCAAGGCATCCAGGTACTTGTCCACGCTGATGCCGCACTCAGTCTGGAACTTCACATTGCCGAAATTGTCTATGGCATCAGTGACAGCGTCGAGCAGTAGATCACGAGGCATGCTGTAGTAGAGGTCCTTGATGTCTACTGAAAGAACACTCTGGTATTCTGAATGCTGCGCCTCCAGGAACGTGGAACAACTTCCGAGCTACGCACGAGAAACGGGTCATCGATGGCGATCTTCCACGTTCCATGTTTCCACGATCCTGGAGGCGCAGCCTTAAGAATTTAAGAAAACGGTCTAGTTCAATTCCTAAAAACGTGCATTTATCAGTAGGTATGATGGCGGGATTATTGATGTACACAGGGTTGAAATCGTCACGAGGCTTTGTGGGTGTGCTAAAAACCACAAATTTTGTCTTAGATGGGTAATTACAACTGAATATTGTGACACCACTAAGACATGTTGGCGAGGCCATGGTTCAGCTGTGAAATAACACTGGAAAGTTTTTCGTTTGCTTACGATTATGTAATGATTGAGGAGGAGCTGTATTGCGGGATCATTTATGCCTAATGATGCCAGTTTACAAAAAAGTATGTCGTGGTTAATACTGTCAAAGGCCTTAGTAAAGTCAATAAAAACGGACCCAACATATTTTCCTTTATCTATTTCGGTTTTTAATTTATCTATTAATGCTGTTAGGGCAAGGTTAGTCGACAGACCACGGCGGAAGCCGAATTGCCGTGGTGTCAAGAGGCGAAATTTCTGCAGGTAGTTCGAAAGCCGCTGTTCGATTAGCTTTTCGACCACTTTGCTTAGGAATGGAAGAATCGAAATTAGCCGATAATTACTAATAATTGTCGTATTCCCTTTTTTAAATACCGGAGTTATATTACTTTGCTTCAGTTCATGAGGAAATGCGGCAGTTGTGAACATAAGGTTGATGGTGTAAGCAAAAGTATGTGAAATAAAATCGGCAATTCCTTTGATACAAGACGCGTGATTGTTATCGAGGACTGGACTGGTAATTTTGAGATTAGCTATCATCGTACGCACTTCACTCGGTATCGTAGGATAAAGAAAGAACGACTGTGATGCATGATGCAAACTATCGTCATAACTCGTGGCTGATGCGCTTGGTTAATAGCTAAAGTAAGTGCTAACAGCATTGGAACAATCTTTGGGCGTTGCAAGTACTTCTTCGCCAAGCTCTTTTTTTTGGGGGGGGGGGGACTTTTTGCAGGGGTGCTGTTAAGGAAATTGTTTAGTAAACGCCACTGCTTGGAAGCATTAATACCCGTCCCTAGTATCTTATATTTATATTAGTCCTTTTTGATTTGTTTCAACAAACAGTTTAGTTCGTTTCAATATTTTCTGTAGCGCTCCTTTAGGTGGGTACTGAACGGTCGTTGCTTAACTTTGCGATAAAGGTTGTGTTTTTTGCGCAAGCACTTTAACAAAGACGGTGTTATCCACAAGTTTTGCGGGCATTAATAACTTTTTCGACAAATTACAGTTGATGTGCAGCGTGGAAATAAATTCATTATAGCAACTTTGTGCGTCTTTAAGACATGTTACACGTGTCCAGTCAGCGTTTTGGATTTCTTCGAGAAAAAGTTCTTTGTCATATAGATTCCGAAAATTCGTTAGTTCTTCTGTAATTAGGACAGTTAAAACTAATTAAAACTGGATAGAGATCAGTGATGCTAGTACGTAACATATAAGCTTCAGGAGTACAAAATAGGTTCGTTAAACCATGGTCAATGACAGTTTCGGGATAATTGGGTGGACAGCGGGTTGGTATATTGACTAATGACTGAAAGCCGTAACCTTGAAAGTAGTTGGTGTACTCGTCATGAGAGGAGTTGTTGTCTAAGGTATTATTATTGTCACAAAGCCAAAGACGACGCAGTTGTCTTCAAGGAAAACAAGTTTATTGGAGCGAACTTGTGCTCCCCTAACAACTCAAAAGAATACACAGGCGGCGAAGCAGCTGTCAACAAATTGACTTGCGCAGGCGAGGATTGTCGAAAGGAATGCCGCGACGTCTGCTCTGCAGGCTTTTATCTTTCGGCGCGAGTGTTTCTGGAACCGTAGATTCACATCCAGAATATTGTAGATCACAGAAGATTATTCTGGCCTACCGACGTTAATATTAAACAGTCTGCTTATCTGAATGAGATAGCCCTTGCGGCATAAAATAAAGAACGAAAGACGCGCTTCGCTTGGGACACCGATAACAGAGCCGGGTGAGGCCGGGCAGTAAAACAAACAATAAATAAACAAACCCATACGTGGTTCGCGGCAATATTGTCACGGAACACCTATGTGGACAATGCCCCATAGCGCCATAACCCGTCACCCAAGACGACGAAGAGGATGCGGCTGGCCCGAGCGATCATGGCCGCTAGTAAATAGATCGCATCGCTCTGGGCAACATCTTGTAAATACATCACTTCATCGTCGCCCATGGTTTGCCTCATAATTGTCCTGCCGGCACGTACTTTTGGTGGAGGGTGCGGGATTTCGTCCCATCCCGGTCCCGAGCTTCACCACGTCTCGGCTCGTGAAGCGGTCCCATCCTGGCTCTTGTAAAGCGTCGGCCCGCCCCAGCCCCGGTGAACCATGGACGCGACATTCCCCAGCCCCGTGTCCCCTGCCCATGCCCCGCCAAGACCAGACGAACTGACCAGCCACGACCAGACGTATAGCCGACGACGTCCTCCCGCCTAGATCTCCGGCGCTTCTCCGAAAGCTTTGGACGCTTTCACCTAATGTCACCTAATATCACTACATTTTTGTTTTCGTGTGAGAGCGTATAAAACAGTTTGTGTAATGCTGTGCAAAAGTCTGGGAGGGAGGAGCTAGGTGACCTCTATATGCTGCCGAATATTATGTTTTACTATCAACGCCGAAACATGAATTCTCTATTTCTACCCACACCGATTCCCAGTCTTGTACTTCGAGACGAAGGTCGTGTCTGCGCTTGTATCTAATTCTTGATAACACAAAAATAGCAGAACCACCACAAGTTGATGTTTGACGGTGACAAAAGTCAGGAGTATACGATTGAAAACTGTAAATATTCTTATCGGAGTCGTTGAGCCACGTTTCTGATACGCAGACAACCGAAAAAGGATAGGGTACGGAAGATAAGAGTGCTTGAAATTCGTCGTGGTGGCTCCTGAGGCTGCAGGAATTAAAGTGGATTACAGAGTGGGAGTTTTTAGTTGATAAGGACGGAAGCTGTTTTGTACCGATGTATGCAAATATGGTTGTTGTGAAGTCACAACTGTTCATTTGGCATCAGATTCACGGCGGGCGTCGAGCGGCGGAAAATTTGGAGATCTGCTTCGTCCCTAATTTTAAGCACTCGCATTTCTGTTGTGTCACGAGCCTTGATAACAAAATCATCTGTCCAGAGAAACTGCCATGCATTTTCTTTCTTCAAAGCAAGAGCTTTGGCAAACAGCTGCTTGTTTCCCTGAGTGAGGTGATCATTAACATATACGGCCTGGGCGTAAGTTCCTTGAAAGCCGGTGTCGTTTGTTTGCAGGCGGACCTTTCGCGCTTAAAGCGATGCATTCCGCTTTCTTTGCGCGAGAAGTGAAGCGAGCTATGATGTGTTTTGAGGCGGATTTGGACGGCACTCGATGGACAACATCAAGGTCGTCCTTTTTCACAGGACACTCAATTTTTTCCCCGATTGCTTCCATTAGGCTTATGCAATCTTCGCCTTTGGTGCACGGAACTCCTTTGATTTCTACGTTGTTTTTTGTTGAATATTCCTCAAGTTTCGCAACCCTTTTTTCTAGAGTTTCTTTGCGTGCTGCCAAGGCCTTGTTCTCCGCTTTGAGACTGACTTGCTCCTCCTTTATACTTTCGACCGTTTCGTTCAAGAACGATAGGCTAGACTTGAACTCTACAATTTCCTTGTTGCCGCCTTCTACAGCGAGAGCAGGGTTTGTTTCTAGCTTAGTTTTGATACTTTTCAAGACAAGATCGGCAACGTCATCTAATTTCCCGCTTAACGCACGTTCAACGGAGTCAAGCCGCTTCGCAAGCTCAACGTTCCTAGGCTTGGTACAAGAGAACACAAGCAACAACAGCACTGCAGCAGCAGTCGTGGCAAAAAGGTTAAAAAGGCTTATTCCTAGCAAGATTTCAAACTGATTATGAAATGAATGCCTACCTGTGGTAGAAAACGTGCTCAGAATGCACTGCAGATTAGCGGCGTCTGCTTGCTGCACGGGCCGCAGCGCTGCAATGCGGCGACTGCTGTTATGAAATTGCTGTGGTAGAAAAAGAAACAAACGGCGACTGGTGATGCGTGCTTTCCGTCGGCTTCTTAAACAGACACTGAAGTGTATTTGTCAAGCTCCCGTTTTTGCTTGCACTGCGTAGACTGGCTCAAATTAGCACGCTTTTCATGGTTTATCCGGTAGACAAGTGGATAATTATTTTACAAAGCGCGAAAGAAGAAAAACTAGCATGCGCGGTTTGCGGCGCCCGCACCAACTAAAGGCTGTGACGACGGGAGGAGACGCACCGTGATTGGACGATGTCGAAGGTTAGCATTCAAACAAGTTTCGGTTTCTGGTCTGTAAAACAACATGCTTGACATCCGACAGCATCGTTGGATGGACATTCTCGGTATCTCAGTAATCGTCGTACCACGCTTCTGCCATGTTGTCGGCTGCAAAATGCATAAGATAAGCCTCCCAGGACGGCTTGGAATCGTAGCAATCGCTAGCCGAGGCCTAGGCTGTGGATGAACGCCCTTCGCATACCCGCAGACGCTCAAATGCCATGCGCTTTTGCGCCATATTTGGAGCTTGCATCACTCATGCCTGTATAGTAAAAAGCGTGTTAGCACAAGGCCAAGGGTCTGTTGATTCTGGTCTGTGCCCACTGCGGGAAAGCTGTCGGTGCTTCCGGCAACAACACGCCAACGAGAACTCACTAGCGCGCCAGTGTCAGCCTGCGCGCGTTGTGTGAACTAGTTCGTGGAGCAGTAATCGTTACTGCCCAAAAAAGGTGAACTCAGTATAGAAAACATTGGCCGAAAAAGAAAAAGTGAACTTATAAAAAATGTACCCTCGGGGATTCGAACTCAAGACTTGCAAAACACTTGTAATTACAGACCTAGCGCTCCAGACCACTCGGACATAGGTCAGCGCTGATGACTTTGGAAATATATGGTATATAATGTATAACCACTTTACACTTTTATTTAGGTTTATCATTTCAAGCGGCTTAGGTGACTATTTGTTGTATTGCGCTCATGCAGTAAACGTCCCCCAAGTTTCCACAATATCTGACGTCTAGCAATTGCATTTCATAGACGGAAACGCGTTTGCAGATGCGTAGTCGTGCAGGTGACCGCTGGGCTCGTTTGCCCAGCGCGAAAAAGTGCTTCCTGCACCCTAGTTTTACGCTGTACGGTAAAAGTATCAGTTGATTTTTTATTTCCTCAGTACCTATATTGACTTCGCTGACTTCCCCCGCCTTCGACTGGCCTTAGATTTTGCTACTGGCGTACCAGTCAGCAAAGCGTCGCATGTGCGCTTGTGCAGCGCTTGTGTGAGGCGACCTTGACTTGGAGCTAGATACAGTGTATACAAACTAACAAATTGAAGAAAGGCACATTCTTCCATCCAGAAACGTGTCCTGCCTTCGTTTCAACTGAGCGAACGAATTGCGACGACCCGTCGACGGCCGGGAGACGAAACACTGGGGGCCGACTGACTCTTTCGGAAGATCGGCGAGCCGTGCAGTAGCGCAGCCAATTGCGAGCTCATCTCACCCTGACGTCACACAAAAATGCACAGAAAGTGGGCGATGGTGCAATCAGGGGTACAGCATTTTTTAATTTATATTCTACTAAATAAATTCGCGTAAACGCGCTCAGAGTGGCCAAAACAGTGCCTAGGGACTGCGGACTACAATTTGCGCTCGTAATCCCGCAATGTTTACAAATCAGTTCAGTGTCCCTTTAAAGTCTGGCCGATGGTCCGGTAGATCCGGTGTTGCTCGCCAGCTCGCTCCGGCGTCGTCGCTTCCAGGTTAGTCTTGCGCAGGCGCAGGACCTTCTGTTGCAGTACCTGTGGAGGCAACACAGCAGCTCTCCGAAACAAATCAGGCGCGGCTATCAGGATCCGATGAACTGTGGCAGAAAAAGAAACTGCTTGCTTAGCACAGGCTCCAGTGCCGCGACTGCTGCTGCAAAAATTGTAAGATATAAGGGCCAGTAACCAAAACTACATTTAATTTTTTAAACGATAAGTGATGCTTAAGAGTGTCGAAAAGCTCAGACAGATCAATAAACAGCGCACCGCTGTTTATTGATCTGTTTGAGCTTTTCGACCGTTGAATTCCTCTAGAGGCAGAAACCCCCGTTTTTGAAAGCGAAGTCCTCAAGTTTCAAAGCCATGATGGATTCAAGGAGTTCCTCTTGCTTCGTTGATTGATTGTAGTGTTTAACGCGCCGACGCAACGCAGGCGATGAGCCGCGCCGTAGTGGAGTTCTCCGGATTAATTTTGACCACCTGGGGATCTTTAACGTGCGCCGAAATCTCGTACACACGGCCTCTTGCTTCGTGCGTATGCCTTCGACCAAATTAGTCGGAAGGCCCATGCTATCCTCCATTTCAGAGATTGTACAGTTCGAGTCTCAGGGCTTCGCCCCTAGCGTCAAGAAGTTTGTCTTTCACGCTCTCGACCAGTTTCTCCGCAAGCGCTGCCAATCTTTCTACAAATCGCGACTCAAGTGCCTCAATGTTTTATGGCTGATTCAGCGTTGGTCGCCATCTTAAACCTAACGCAGCACAAATTACAAAACAATTCTGCAGGGCGCAAAAAAATCTTGAAAGCATTGGACCACCATTTTAGCCGCAGGTGCGGCCTTTTTAGGACCTGAGAAGAAACTGTTACAATGTACCAACCTGTATAAACGCAAGAAGACGCTTAGCAATCTTTCCAGGACCGAAATCACTGCTGTAATGAAGCTGGCAACTTTCCGATGACGCCTTTTGAGGCACACGTAAGCAGTACAAGCAGGCTCCCAGGGGCAGCACGGGGCAAAGAACAGGGTTGCGAAGATTGCGTCACTGAACACTTTCTTGTCAAAGGGTAGATTCGGTGGCTGGCGAAGCAGTAGTGAGCAGCTGAGACGTGGTGCCCTACAACCTGTAAAAGTACCAGAAGACGCTTAGCGATCTTACAGGGATGCTACCACTCCTCCAATCAATACTGCTTTGCAGGTGACTGTGCTCCAATAACATGACTGCTGGCCACGCTACACGTGCCTCGTGCTTCAATCACGTGGATCCCTACTGCGACACTCTGAGCTTTATCGGAATCAGTACGTGAGCTGCTGCATCTACTTACTCGCTGCCTACGTGTTTGACTGCCTGCCTGTTTTCTTCAATAAAATTGAAGTGTGAAGACTTTTTTCAAACACTTTTGATGCGTTGGTGAATTTTTCCATGTGTGCCGGTGCATTGGTACTGTTCGAAATATGCTTTGCGGTGTGCCTTTGACACAAACCGCGACGGGAGACGTTCTCTGTACTGTCGCATGTGCATTTTATTCTTATGAGTCGTATGACCATTCAACTAGCAGATCAACGATATTATGGACCAAAAAAAAACAACCGTGATTCAAGAAGAACGCGAAACTTAAGTGTACTCTGCTACATTTAGCGAACGCAATATACAAGGTCTTCATTTCTGTTTTTAGATGCAATGCCAGAGGGCATGGCATGAAGCTTTATTGACAGAAATGTTGCAGTTTGACGCTTACTGATGGCCTAGACTGCGACAAAATCCTGGTTTACATCAGCTGCTATGGAGTAAGCAAATCGATATTTTTTGCGCATGTAGGACCAAATATGAGGAGCATGTTGCGGGTTGTTTCGGGTTGTTTATCTGCCGAGAAGCGAAGCAACCGTCCTGTTACCATTGTCAACAAACTTTTGACCTGCCAGGCAACGGTAAACAACCGCCGCACGCACAGCACGAATGTCTGTTCCCCACCGGCCTGTTTTGGCGCTTCTACCATCGTAATTATGGGCGGATGGCGTATTTTCGTTGCAATTTAAGTGGGAAGTACCTATTCAAGAAATGTCAGGCTAAACTACCGTTCTTTTTGACCATAAAAGTCGTGTAGTTCGAATATGATTCGTTTCTCGGTATAACACCGTGCGTGTATTAGGGAGTAATTAAAAAAATATTCCTCTTGGGAGGATTTTCCCAACAGAGATCTCTTTTATGAAAAACTGAAATCAGACAGAGACGCTCCAGTCATTCCCCCCTTACAAGTGTGTATTATCTTCACTGTAATAATGATCACAGAAGTGACCAAACTTTGCGCACTGATACCCGACAAGCAGGTGATTGCTTAGTGGGAACAGTCCACTGCGCTGTGGACGCTCATTGTCGCCTACTGCACTTTCTTTCTGTCAACACACAGAAGTGACCAAACTTTGCGCACTGATACCCGACAAGCAGGTGATTGCTTAGTGGGAACAGTCCACTGCGCTGTGGACGCTCATTGTCGCCTACTGCACTTTCTTTCTGTCAATCGAAGCGAAAGGACGGAATCACGCACAGGATTGCAAGGGTAATATTGATTGTCGGGTATGCTAGTTTACTTTTACAAGGGTAATATCGATATTCCTCTGGTGGTACGTTTTACTTATGCTATGCACTGGTTGTTTGCGGGATAAATGCTTGGCTTTTCTGCTCGGCAGAATCTTTGCACGGGATGGAAGAACTCAGCCGCTGAAGGATGTTCCTCTCCTTGTTGGCAAGCCCTGAAAATGGTGAACGAAGTTCTCCAACTTCTATTTATACCACCTCTCTTGCATACCCTGCAGCTCTTTGTCGCCAAGAGAAAAGCTAAAAAGCCATCTTATAATGCACGTGATGAAATCAGTCACCGGCTAGTCGTAGCTTGAGAACGTGGCTTTGGATTTCTGCTGCATTAAAGAAACCAGAGAACACGTCGCTACGCCTTGTGTGACACAGCAGTCTCCCCATTCGAATTCACCAAGCGTGGCGCTTTCCTGTTCCTGAATGGCGGAAAAAAACTGATTTCTGAATACAGCTAATCAGAGTGAAATCGACGAGACAGACGGAATAACCACATGATGCGGGCTGACTCTCATAGTTGAGAGTGAGCCCTCATACTGTGGTTATTCTTCTGCCTGTCTTGTCGGTCGTGCTGTTAATAAAACCTTGAGCATCATTATCGAAACCTATTGCTGAGAGACTTGGGTAGGGCAAAGTTATTCTTTGAATATTTTTTCGGAACATTTTGAATTCTATCTTTTGTTGAGTCTTCTCGTGGGTTCTTGCCCACTCCCTTTACATTTGTTGTGGTAGGTTGTTGATTGCACAGATACCTAGGATCTGATTAAAGTATCTGATTAGTCTGTTAGGGAAGCGCCATTACCACTAGGTCTGCGCAGTGAGGCGCAAGTTATTAAAATGCTACTCTCAATGACAGACACACGAAAATATAAGTGTTTAGGTAGCCTAAAGGATGCTTGCGTCTGTAAAACATAAAAGGCGTTAAATTTGCGCCGTATTATATTTACCTGTTAGTTCCACTGAACGTTTCGTTGTAAAAATGGCACAATCCTCACCATTAACAATTGGTGTCCCGTACTGGTATGCTCATTGAAGCTGTCCGGTGACACGGTAAAGAATGTGCGCGTTATTACTTTATGTATATGCTTGCTTTTTTCGAGTGTCCTCCATTTATTAGATTACTGAAGAGACACAAAGACGGTTACCAGGCAGTGGCGAAGGTGAAACTCACAGACTGTTGATGTGAACTAGCATCGAGAGTCGTATATTTCCAGGCAAAATGCAAGACGCTATTTGTGTAGGGACACCACATAAGGCATTTTAAATGACCTAACTTGGGGTAACCTGCGACAGAAACTGCGTCCACGAAGTGCCCTGAGGCAGACAGCTAGTGGCAATTTTTATGTTCGATCCATTAAAATTCCATCGCTCTCGTACGGTTCCCCAAAACACAATAGCAAATAAGTACATCCAATATAGACTTTTAAACGGGGCGGCGCTGAAGACGGTAAAATTACAAATTCCAATCAGCTTTAAAAAATTCACCGGGGCTGGGTAATCATAGGCTCTTTGAAAAGAATGAATACGTTCGCGCTGTCCCCTTTAGTGGCTGATGCGCCTTGATGGACTATAAAAAACTTCCCCCATCTGTTACCGACCGTCGATCGGATGATCACATTTTGGGAATTCGCATCAGGATATTTGGTTTGCGTAAACGCCACTCGGTACGCTGCTTTTCAACACTCGCAAAAGCTTGCATGCATGCATGCAGGGGCAACAGAACACGTGGCAGAAATTAAACGAATAGTTGCGGGAGCGTCTTTTCAGCACTCCGGCTCCTGTTTTTTGACGTAACTCCGGCTTGCTATGAACAAAACAAATCTAATCTTTTCAGTGCGTAAACTACCGTCAAATTTTATTGGGACGTTTTAAATCTCTGAGTGACCGTTTGTGCAGTGGCCCATATTTGTGCAGAGAAGATTCGTGGCTAAAAGTGATAGGGAATTGAAGCCCTCGCGCTGCACGCTGAAACCACAATATGTGCTCTCCGTTCGTTTAGGCTCCGACTTGCGCAACGTGTTATAAGACTGGGTCGCTGTTTCGCAGATACTTTCCTAGTGACATGCAGGCAGGACTGCCAGGGAAACACCTTTAGCAAAGACTACGGATATACGCAGCGACACTAACTCCGTGGCACCGCAAACGTACTGCTGCATCGTCAGCTGCGGACATGCTTGCGGAAATTTTGCACCCGAGACAGACTTATCGAATTTCATTACGGACATCCCGCACGGAGCAGCGAGCGCAATGGAGCAGCAATGTGTGTCGCGTACACCAAGTGGTTGTTTACATTTAATTCAAGTGCATCGATGCACGGAACACAAGCCTTTCATAAATTTCCGAGCATCGTACTCATAGAACCAAAGGGATATTATCGGTCTGTACAAGAGCAAAGTGTGGTATTGGGCTAGTTGGTGATTCATCTTAACAATACAGCGCGACAGAAACAAAGACTTAAGCGAGGCACACAGGACGAGCGCTGACTTCCAACTGAATTTTTATTACAGAAACAAGCCATATTAATACAAACACGCATGCACACACCTACGATGAAGCAATTCGATACGATAGGTAATCTATTACAAATTTGCCGGAAACATTACATTCACAACAGATGCATATTGATGCACAGGAGCAACCTAACTTGCCACATCAATGTACACACACGTGCTGAGTGCGTGTGGGTTGTTAATCATATATGCATCTATTTCGAATGTAATTTTTTCGGCACATTTGTCATAGATTAACTATCGTATCGAATTGCTTCATCGTAGGTGTGTGCATGCGTGTTTGTATTAATATGGCTTGTTTCTGTAATAAAACATTCAGTTGGAAGTCAGCGCTCGTCCTGTGTGCCTCGCTTAAGTCTTTGTTTCTGTCGCGCTGTATTGTTAAGCTGTGCAAGAGAACACAGTAGCCGTTTAGCTGGTACTATACTGTCTGCTGATCCAAAACCTTCATCTTACGCGCACACGACTCAATGCCGTCCTAAAGCAATAAAGCTGCCATCGCTGAACATGTGTTCCTGTTATCAACTATCAGCCTATATCGTGTAGCTGTTCAGAAAAAAAAAGTTTTTTGTGTCTGGGAATCTTGTCACTCATTCCAAGCAACTGAAATGTACAACGTGAGGGTTCGAGCTAGTTGGTACTCCATAGTGAAAATTTAATGCGCAACAAATTTAGACAAAAGACGAATGACACAAGGACAAGCGCTTCGAAGTGTACAAGTAGGTTCATGACTACAAAGTTCAATGTGGCCTCCATTAGAGAACGCCACAAGGAGCAGTCGTCTTTCTTCCCTAATCCCACTTGTCACCATACCCACATTACGGATCAGTTGCTGTGGGCTACCCAAACACATTACACTCAACACGCGGGGCTCCTTGCTGTCCATTTTCGCAGAAACAAACCCCGCACCAACTTTTCATACACTCTGCTCCCCACACACAGAGTCGTTCCGGTTTCATTTAACTTATACCGTCACAGAACGACGCTACAAGAGATTGACCACCTACATACATTAACCTCCATCTACCCAACTAGCTGATGACCCCAGTTACCCAAGCGTACGAGGTTCTCACTCTATTACGTTTTCTCTGTCCAAACGAGATGTCCGCAAAGCAAAGCACGAGCCAGCGCCCACGTATTACCATCATACAGCTCACCACCGGCAGCTAGAGTGCACGAAGGAGGCAGCTGTCCAGTTGCCAAAGAGCCCCGAAAAAATTCTCCGCCCGTACAGCCTAATGGGGTTGCGCAAAATACTCTGCGCCCGCAACAACTAACGTCGCCTACAAAACAACCTTTAGCTTTCATACACTCTTTACTGCCACTCTCCCTGATAAATACAAATAAATAAGGACAACTACGTTACCTCCAATCACCACGTTAACCCTATAAAACGGGTCTTCCTCCACAACACTGCTGGCCACATAATGGACGCGATTTAACTTATACCGGTAAGTGGCGACTGCATTACAAATCTCACCACCGGCGACCGCAGCCCGACAGTTATGCGCCCGCAACAACTCGGATCACACGTCACGGGTCGCTGGCCAGCAGACTTCGAGGTCTTTCTGGGGTCAACAATTTGGCCTTGGTTTCGTAACGAAGATGTTTTGGCGTGGGTATTGGTCAACATTAACGAGCATCTATTGTATCGCTTGGACAAATAATCGCCCGCGCTCATTCTAAAGCTGGGGTAAAATGCTCTGTAGCTCTCAAATGTGCCTTGAAAAAATTTATACTGAAATTACCCGCTAAAGGGCCTGTATTATTAAGCCGTTTTTCATTTTCTTGCCACGCTTAGTTCACAGTGAAGTCCACAGTTCTTAGGCCTTAGTTCACGGGTCTTGTACGGACGGGGTATGATTCCTGGATATGAATGTATCTCTTGTTCTATCGAATTTAAGTTGAACCAAATTATCAGATAATTAGGTGTCTTTCTAATAAAGTTATATGCCCGTGTTCTTATTCGATAAATATAATAAGTAACCGTGCACATAACACAATGTAGTTAACCAGCAATGCAGCTTCGGTGGTCTTCCTTATTCCGAGTGTGTAGGATTTGATTGCTGGCTAGATGCTTCAGGACTCGTCTTGCCCTGTCTTGTTTTGTCCTCGTCTTTTGCGCAAACTTATTCTTGCGTGCGGTATTCAGAGTGGTCGAGGTTCTGAATTTTTTTTTGTTTCTGTAAGTCAGAGTTAACCATAAGCGTCGCCCTAATTACTTGAATGGAGGTGATTTTTCTTGAAGGCTGATGGTTTTTAAACATACTTTAGCGAGTCTTAGCGCATTGTTGGAGGCAGAGTATATTTGCGAGGACTGGGGCGACTTTAAGGTCATGTGTTTGGTATATCCGTTCAGGCAAGGTCGCCCACGGAAGGCAGCCATACGGTTCAGACAAATGGTAGGGTGAAGCGCACCGCGAACGTACGTTCACATGCGAGACCGGAGCGGGTATTTAAAGGCGCACAACGCCAGGCTGTGAGCCTATACATCACCTACAACGCCGGCCGGCAGCGGCTGTGGCATTCCTTCTTCACATACAAGTATACGCTTCCGCGAAGGAACGGAACGACATCCGATGCCGGGCGTGATGTTTACGTTCAGACAACCAACAAATAATTGCGAGATTTTCATGCGGCACTTCTCAGTACCCTACAAGACGGAATCAAACCGAGCGTTAAGGCGAGTTTTATGAAAACGCTCCAACGCCTTCGCAAAGGGCTTCCGCCACTACTTACTTCCGCAACTATGGCCGCGTCACTCCTTTAAATAATTGTAATTCTGACCCGCAGTGTGGGTACTACATGACATGCGTAAGGCCCTTTTGATATTTAAACTGCTTGAATTGGCGGTATGTGAACACGAACATATCAAGATTTGCTTTGAATCATAGTGGTAAGTCGTGAAAACTGGCTAGCCTTATAAGGTTACAAAGAGACAAGTAGATTACAAGTACTGCCAGATACGATCAAATAAATGGCAATCGCGGTTTCTAAAACATAAAGTAGAAATATTTGTACTAATTCCAAAAAAAACATTGCTTCAACGTGACGATTTTTAAAATTACATTTTCGGGAATCCAAATCACTCACTCGCCGCTTTCTGTAAGCCATTTTACGCCCATTTTAGAACCACGAGTGTATAAGCAAGTTCTGGGAGGGAATATTCGTGAGTACAAACGATAACGACATATTGAACCCACAGAGGGTTGAAAGGTAAATTCTCTGTTCGTGGAACGGATGTCGACGCACATACTTCTTTCATCTTGGAAATTTCGCCACGGCAAAATGACTCGAAACTGAGCGGAGAATTCGCTTAAGTGCTCGGGAAAAAGTCCCGCCGGGACACAGATTTGGAAAGACACACAAAAAAGTTATTATTCTAGGGACTCAACGTGAATCACATTAGTTTTCATGCAAGGCCGGCACAGTCGTTGGGCCCTGAGTTGTTTGTATTGATTTCATTCCTTCGTGAAAAACAGGCGAGCGCGACCAACGAACGCCGAGATGTTCGAGGGAAAGTGCTTTCAGCCATTTGTGACCCGATAGCGCTCCTCCTACACGAACGCTTAACGGGGTCAGTTCTTGTGGAAAACAAGCACAGCGAAGGTCCTCTAGTGCGGCTCACTCATTCTTCACCCTCAAAGAAATATAAAGGGTTTCAGAGAGTTTTTGTTTGCAATTCTCGTGCATCAATCAAAACGCCAAAAACAAGCTGTATGTTTCCGAAAATTTCAAGTGCCTTGCACATTTGTATTGCGTTGCATTCTGTGCCTAATACCCCTTTCTCCACCCCAACCGTGTAGCGCCATGCGCTCGCACAACAATGCATAATTGGCAAAGTTAACATACTTCACAGTTATAGGAGTGAAAATGGAGGGAATTTATATAACGAAAACCACCGTTAGAAAGTTTTCAAAACTTATAAATGCAACCTTACAGAATCTAAAGTATGGATCTTATGCACCGCTCCACCTCAACACGAAAAAAAAAAAAAAAAAACAAGCATGCAAAATTACGGCAGAGGTACAAATCCCAAAGACGAACAGCGGGGTAACGTCCTGCATTGACACGAAGGTGCATAAATGCCGGTGTTAACACATTTAACCGTTATAATTCACATAAATTTACATTACTGTCGAAACAGAACGTGCAATTAACTAAAAAACAAGGAACTAACTCAAATTTTTTGGTACTCACCGCCAAATCTGGATTAAAAACATCTGCAGGAGAGACAAGAAGCGTCAGAATGCTGCGCATTAGTACACAAGTCTGACTTTTTGCAGATTTCAATTTTCTAGTAAATAAATACGTCTTCCGGAGTACATAGGTACACAAATGTATGTGTAAATGTGTTAGAAGCTTTTCTGATGGAAGCAAAAAGCGAGAACGCCCAGGCAGACGATATTTCAGCGCACGTTAAAGATCCCCACGTGGTCAAAATTAATCCTGAGCCTCCAATACGGCGCGCCGCATCACCTGCATTGCGTCAGCACGATAAACCCTCCAGTCAATCAATCATCACATGTGTGAGAACACGAGTACCTGTAGGCCTACATTTTACCGGTAGGTGGAGAAAGCGTCGAGAAACATACCGCCGCTAGCAATCGGCCGGCGTGAACAAACTGCAGATCTATAATTCCAAAGATCTTCCTCTTTCTCTGACTCGGTTAAGGGAACAGAACTCCTCACGGGGTCGCTATAGTATTTCGAGGTGCCGGTAGAATAAAAGAGTCGACGTACGTACTGTTCTTGTGACGTCTACCGCTGCGAATGGGGGAAACCAGAACTCAAAGTAGGGTATGTTGTGAAGGTACTATCTCGGCGCGCTATCAGTGCTGTAATCTGTTTCCACAATCCTGTGAGGCAAGCAACCCTATCGTACCCAATATATTTTCGCACATCACATTTCAATCCGTGTTGATATGACCCTGCGCAATGCGCTCGTTCAATTACATACCATGGTAGTTTTTTTTTACTGATTCTGTCCTGGAATTCTGGATTTTAGTTTAACGCGCCGGCAACGGCGATGCGCGTCGTTCCGGAATTTTCTAACGTGCGCCGATCACACGGGCGTTTGCTTTCGCCTTTTTTACTGAAAAGCCGCCGCGGCCGGGATTGAGCCCGTGTCTGAATTCTACTGTCGCGCATATTTGTGAAAAAGTTCGCGCTGTGTTTTGTGTTTTGTATAATATTAAATTTTACATGCCACTGTCTGTACGAAAGATTGTAGCACATGACCTTTGCTACAGTGTAATTCGTTAGAGGATATCTACGTATTGTCATCGCGCTCCACGTTTGTTAAACCGCGTGCAGACCATCCTTCATGGTATTTCGAAGAATGCTGCATATGATCTCTACCCGAATCCGATGTATTCAAAACCTTGTCTTCACCTGATTTGAATTCTCTGCTGTTCGAAACTGTTTTTCTACAACAGTTTTTGTTAAGCCAGTTTAAAATTCTCGTTGTGCGCACTCCTTGCTTGAGACCAAAGAATCCTCATGTTACAATCCACTGTAATACCAGATACGGGCGAAGACTCCGTAACTATTATGTCCCTGAAATGTTTCTTTCGTTTCCCCAATGCATACAAGACGTTAAGACGAAAAGTAGTCCTAAAAAGCCTCGTAAACATATTAATGCGTGATCGAATCCTGTAATGTTTTTGAAGTTTTATTTCACTCTTGTTTAGAAGCTAATAACTTTTTACTGCTTGCACTGTCCCTGTCTGCAGGCAGTGCCGTTCAAGCCCACTGCGACTTTGGCCGGCCCGTTTCTTTCATTGTATTGTACTCGCGCCATCAATAAAGTAATAATATAATGTCCGGGCATGCAAAGTCACTGCCGACCACCGTCTCGGGAGATTCCAACACGCTGTCGGGTCTTGAATCACTGTGATCATCGTCGGACGCCCTGGACTACATAAAAAAATCACGCACTGGCACCCATTTTCTCTGCCCTGGATGACCTCAGCTACTTTTTCAAACCAATTTCGGCCTACAGTAAGTCACCTCCTCTCGGGCCGCATCAAGGTTATAGAAGCCTCTAAAAGTAAATTCGCAAAAGCTCCCCGCCCCCCAGTTATTCTTCCAATACAACCGCTCCACTTTGACGAAGGATCGAGGAAGACTCGGACTGTTTATAATGCCTCGTGCCTGAAAGGTACTCACCTCCCCGTCCTTCAAAATTTGGCATTGGAACTGTCGCTCCTTCGCAGAAAAAAAATCGTCCCTCCACCACTTATCGCCCCTAACCCCCCAGCAGTACTCACCTACAAGAAGTAGAATTCACCCAATCCCTCTCTCCGGACTACACCATTCAAAATCCCAACTCGCCGCGGACCGCCACGTTCGTGCACAATACCTACCCAGCGCAACATCATCCGCTGAGCACTGCAATTGACTTCATACTAGTAGAACTCTTACCTACCAGCAAGAAGGAACAAAGTGTTTTATCAACGTCTATTCCCCTCCATCTGGCAACCTCCAGGAACATCCTCTACTCCTCCGGAATGTCATTAAATAGCTAAGCACCACCGATTAGTAGTCTCGACGATTTTAATGCACCGCACACTGTATGGGGTTATGCGCGCAATGCGAAATCATCAACTACCCGATAGCCACGCGTTCTCCCTTACCTCCACTCGTCACCTACGTGACAGTAATCACGGACTCGCAGGAAGCCTGCCGACACCTTCAAAAAGGTCTACTCCCTCGCACTGCCCTACGCTCATTGAACACTCCTCTTACCTCCCTGAGGAGTGCCACATTTTTGGACCCCTGGCCATTGTGGGTTGCCGGCAATGAAGCGGCGCACGACGCGGCCCGAGAAGTGGTACACCGGGCCTTGCCCGACCCCCCTCCTACTACCCTGGATGCCCACCCCCTACTCACCTACAATGACATACTCACACACTACAAGCTCTCTCGTCGCACCTTCCCTCCACCTCACCTGTCTCTAACAAAGCCGATGAAATCACTCTCCGGCAACTTCAAACCCGGACCTCCCCTCACAATACACTTTGGCATTTGATTTTCCCCACCTCTCACCTCACCACAGTGCAAGTTTTTCCCCGAAAGGGGTACACTTTATCACATTGTATGGGAATGCTCCCACACACCCAACCTCCCTCCAAATCCCCACCCCTCCCCTTCACAGTGGGCGGCGCAGCGTCCAGCTCTGAACCCGGCTCCCAGCTTAACCTGGTGAGACGGGCCCGGACTGCCAGCCAGAGCCAGGGACTCCCGGACTAAGGAGTCTCCCCACTGGTCTGCCTCCACTCACGGAGTCAGATTGGGCCTGAATAAAAGTTTTTTCCTCCTCTCCTCCTCCCAGCCATAATCCACGGAATGAATGATGAAAGTGGGGCGAAGCCCAGAGAGGGGGAGATCATCCTAACAGTAACCTCCCGTGAAAGTTCGCCCTTACATCATAAGAAGACGTAAGACTGTGTGCTACATTGTACAAATCAACTTTTATTTTCGGAGTCAATGCTCCCAGCCCAGACCTGGTGGAAAGACCCCGTGCCATCGAGGAAACCCCCGCCCTCACCACAATTGTCACGTAGGATGGGACACAACGGTAAAGAAAAATTTTATTTAGGGCGAACTTGTGCCCGAACAAGACGAGAAGAAACGAGCAGGTCCTTGGTCTCGTTCGATCTCCGAGAACGACTGCCTGCGTTCGTGACGTGATCTCTTG
Organism: Haemaphysalis longicornis; assembly: GCA_013339765.2. NCBI lineage: Eukaryota > Metazoa > Arthropoda > Arachnida > Ixodida > Ixodidae > Haemaphysalis > Haemaphysalis longicornis. The sequence goes on along the minus strand of CM023450.1, from coordinate 193,076,545 downwards.
CGTGATCTCCCCCTCGCAGTGCACGTGCGCTCGCGCCTCGTTTGCGAACACAGACAAGCTCGCGCTCCCGGTGCCGAGTTTGCGCTGCCGGTTGCAGCCGTTCTTGCGAGTGTAACGCGGCCCACTTTTCGACAATCCTGACGCATGCGGCGCGTCACGTACACGAGACCAAGGGATGGACCAGACCATGGATTTAGGAGCTTCGCCCCTAAAAAAACGCTTCAAAGGTAGCTGACTCCCCTCCAACAGCGGTGAAAATCCCGCCAGGTCGGTTGATATTATGTAAGTCGGTCTTACATATGCAGCGAACTGATTTTAGTTACTTCTCTAGTTTGTAATATTCATTGATAAGGCTCCCCGCCTGAATATTTTGCTTAATATTGAACTCTGTGGCATTTTTATTACATTTTAAGTTACCCGTCGCTAATATTTTATGTCCTCGTGCCTGAAAGGTACTTTGAATGTTCAAATATGTTTCATTTTGTTGTTGTTTCGTTCAAGGCTCTGTCTCACACTTACCGCTCTTGTTGGCGAAACCCACTACTAAAACGGCCACCCCCACGTCGTCAATGTCCTCCAGTTTCGGTGGGGTTTTTGGTCTCCCGAGTTGACTCCCCTTACCTTCTTGACAGCGCACACTAGTACACAGAATACGAAGTGAATTTGTGAAGCTGCAGTCTTTGCTTCACTGCGTAGAATGGCTCTAATAAACACAGTTTTCATCGTTTATCTGTTTTATACGGCGGTAACTATAATGCAGTGACATCACTACAAGGTGCCACAAGATTGTACAGTGTCCAAGATTAAAATTCGAACCACTTTCCGTTTTGGTTCTCTGAAACAACATCCTTGGCATCCGACAGTACCGCTTGGCTGGGCATTATCGATATATCAATAACCAGCATACCACGGTTCTCCCATTTTGTCAGCCGTAAAATGCGTCACTTACGCCTAGCAGTACGGCTTCGAGCCGTAACAATCACTAGCCGAGGCGTACGCAGTGAATGAGCGCCCTCCACGTCACCACAGACGCTCTAATGGGATGCGCTTTCCCCACACTTTTGGAGCGTCCTGGGTGGTCCCTGTATTGTAAGAGACGTGTGCGCACTAGGCCAAGGGTCGGCTGATTCGGGACTGTGCCCAAAAGCAGTTGGTGCTCTGGCAACACCACGCCGTCGAAAACTCGCCAGCGCGTCAGTGTCAGTCTTCACGGGTCCTGCGAACTCACTCATGGATCAATGAGCGGTACATCGTGCAAAAAATGATGAATTTTGTGTAAAAAACCTTATCCGAAAACAAATAAATCAGCTTAAAAAAAACGCGCGAAATCGGGGATTCGAACTTGCGAATGGCAAAACAATAAACCTAGCGGTTTAGGCAATTAGGCCATAAGCCAACACTGCAAAAGGTGTAACTATAAAGTGTATAATTAAAGCCAGTAAACGGTTGTATTTAGTTTTAATATTTTGAGCAGCTTAGATGATCATTTCTTCAATAGCCCTCGTTTGGTAAGCGACCATCGATTTCCCACATCTCATTTCTAGCGAGTGCATTACTTAGGGGGAAAAGCGTTCGCAGAGGTGTGGTCGTGCTGCTGATTGCTGTCCACGAACACGCGGGTTCGATTCCCGGCCGCGGCGGTCGCTTTTCTGATGGAGGCGAAAAGCAAAAACGCCCGTGAATACGAGATTTCGGCGCACATTAAACATCCCCAGGTGGTCAAAATTAATCCCGAGCCCTCCACTACGGCGCGCCTAATTGACTGCGTTTCGTTGGCGTGTTAAACCCTACAATCAATCGATCCCTTGAAAAATGTGTTCGCAATGGCTGATGCAACTTCACATAAGCAAATGTGAAGTCGTGCAAGTTTCAAACAAAGGCAGTAATTTTCCTCCCACTACAGTGCGCATCGGGTTTGTCTAGGGCAAGCAAGCAGACGGCTTCGGAGCATGCTGACGACATCTGCTGAAGGCTGGTCAGATAAAGATTGCTTGCACGCGCGTGCGCAGATCTTCGAGTGGCTCGGGTTGGTTGTCGTTTAGCTTGGGCCTCTCGCATTCGCAGACGCCACCACTTGTGAAAGGCGCTGCTGTTCTGCTGTTCCAGCCGTAAGCGGTGAAACAGAGCGCTTAAGATGAGGCGGTGCATCATCAGCACACGTAGTGACGTAATCGCACAAAAGCTTCGACCTATAGCGCTGCAGTGCATTCGTGTTGCGTGTTTTTTGTTTGTTACGCGTGAGATTCAAAAGATTAGCGCAGGAAGTTTTGTGCGATTACGTAACTTCCTGCAGTGAAATAGCAACGCGCAAACTATGTTCTATATCACCGGTTACCGCTCACGGCTAGCACTGTGGAAGACAAGCGCCCATAGTGGGTGGTGGCTTCTGCCAATTAGTGGCCTATGCGAAACAACGACCGGCCCGACCCTGACCACCGAGACCCGCGCACGCGCATTGACAGGAAATCTCTAACACAGCAGCTATCAGCAGGCGTAGCCAGCACGCTCCGGAACCGTGGGCTCGCTTGCCTAGACAAGCCTGACACGCACTGTATTAGGGGAACTTCAAATTCGCAACCCAGGCCGATTCGTACCCATATCTTGGCGTATTCATATGAAGTCCGATCACTTACAACTCAGCCACCGCCTCGGTTAAACCACTTGGCTATATCAAAAAAATTCTTAACCTCCCTTCCCGCGCAAATCGGAAAACTGGCTTAAGACGGTTTCACTGGCTTATGAAACCTAAATGTGCATCGGCTGTTTGGAGCCCTCTCCGAAATTACTTAATTATTTCCCATCAATGAATTCAGCATTGTGCGGCCAGATTTATTTCTTCACAGTACAACCCGCGCACAAGTATTAACACTATAACATCGTTTCTCATCCGTCCCGCCCTCGAAACTCACCGTAAATTTCTCGACTATGCTTTTTACTAAAACAATGTTATCACTTCCCTTCACAAAGCAGTACAGTTGTCTACCCTCTGCCCGTTCATCGCATCGCCTTTTTAACTCGCTATGTTTGCAGCATCTACGTAGGTCAAATAAAAGATTCGTTAAAGTCATGGAATACTGTAATAACCTGCCCGAAACCGTAGTCAATGAACGCTACCCTTAGTATTCAAGCAGTGAACTCGCGATTGTTGTATTGATTGGCTAGTGGTTTTTTATTTGCTACAGGTCATTATATTGTATATATATCTAAATAAATAAACAAATATATATATATATGATATATATATCTATACGAGATATAGGATATATATATATATCTATATATATATATATATATATATATATATATATATATAGGAGTTGCAGTGAAGACTGCCTCAGAATGCAAAAGGGAGAATGTAGTAGGTCTTGCAACCTTTTATGTGTAGAAAGTTGCAAGGCAGAAAGAACCGTGGTGGAAAAAAGTGCCCGCTCGGGTGGGATCCGAAACCACGACCTCCGGAATACGCGTCTGGTACGATGACCATTATGCTACCGGCGGGGCTATTTTCCCTTGCCCTTTCTTCGGTATTTATGTCAAGGAAATTTTTGTTTGATTTCTGCGGTCTTGCGGTCTGGATATGTACATTTTTTGGTACTTCTATGACCATGCCACCTGACCATGGCCTAACATCTGTAACAAAGAAAGACTACGCGTGTGGATATTTTAGACCGTTTCTTTTATTTGTGATGGATTGAAATATGGGGGCAGGTGTACGTGTCGCCAACATGTTGCCTACTCGTTTCCAACAAGTTACGCGCGTGTACATGATGCCAACACGTCTTCGCTCAAAGTGGTCGCGTTTTTTTAACGGGGTGGTAGACTAGAAAAGTCGAAAATTTCAAAGCAAAAAAACTTGCGTGACTTACTGAATACTGTGATGTAGAAGATCACTCTGAATAATATCGATAGAGTAGTGACAGTGGCTATTCGTTCAAGCAACCATGCATATGCTATCGGAGCCGTTTATGCATTGTTCTGCATTTGCGGACGCGCTGGACACATGTGTTTTTCGCAGCAAGTGCTCCACTTGGGGACAAACCAACGCTTGGTACTACTGTTTGCTCAATTGTGCGCACGGCTGATCAAGATAGGCAGCAGCATACGATGAGGACAGGCTGCACGTGCGCTTAAGTGATTTCCCGAATTTCGCGCCCACTTTCGTCTAAATAAATTAAAAAATGAGAAGCCTGGTGGATAATACTGCTTGTAGCACTTCTAAAGGACAAATATAGCCGATAAGAGAGCTAGCAAAGATTATTGTACAACGATTATGTAGTTCATTCGATAAATTCTTTTTTCCTGTACTTGGCATCGCAGGTATTCGCTTCGATTCGAAAATATTAGCGTTACTTCGAAAATATCCGAATGAGGTACGTATTCGATTCGTGTTCACTTCGAAGGAAAAAATGAATATTCGCACAGGCGTAGTATTTCTCCAACATTGGTAGACTGCCAGCAGCGAACGCGGGTTGTACGCTGGTAAATATCTCTCTCGGATTCGAGCAACACTGTGATAAATAAAAGGACAAGTCTTCAGAAAAAAGGTCCTACTGGTCGTTTCGCGCTACTGATGAAGCAACTGCTTTGCTACCATGCTTCCAAATCTCGAAGATAACTTGCTCCTCAGACGCATGCGTTATTTTTTTCTCTCACTATAGAGTATTGTTTTTTCAACCACCTTTCTTGGTTTCTTTTCCCCTCTCTGTTGGTATAGGCCTATAATTATCTGCGGTCTGATATGTAATTAACTACAATGCGCTTGGTCAATTTTTTCTTTGGGCCGGCTGCTGCGAAGTCCTAGACCTCCAAGATTAGCTTATTCATGTTCTCTGTTCGCTCTGAGCTGGAAATATTCAGCTGCCCAGTGGCTGTCCACGTTATACATTCCCCGTGCACTACAAAAGCCGCATTCACATTTGCGTCCAGTCTACTTTCTTGCACTTCTCAAGCCAAAGTAAAAAGAAATGCCTCTCCTGATGTTTCGACAGCTGCACAGACGAGAGACGGGTGTGATTCATCTTAAAAGTTAATCCGTCACGTTGTGCAAGGCAAAGCGACGCGCTTCGTCTTCCAGTGCACCTGTTCATATCAACAAAAGACCGGCAGAAGCAGGAGGTCATCCATCAAGTCACTTTGTGAAGGCAACACATATGTTGCGTTGAGCGATCTGGTGGCAACAAATTTGCTGGCGAAAGCATCTGCTAAGTTCAATCGGCCCTGTGATAGTTCAACTGCCCGCGGGCGCGTGTTTGTGTGTGCGTGCGTGTGTTTGCGTGTGTGTGCTTGTGTGTGTGCTTCTGTGTTTGTGTGTGCGTGTGTGTGTGTGCCTGTGTGTGTACTGTCATTGGAAAAGGAAAGGCGATCACGAAAATTTCAACCGTATCACGCAAATAGCGCGAATTTATCGTTTGCAAATCAGATTACGCGTTGCCTGACTACAGAAACAAAAGTGGCGAAATTTGTCTTTCCAAGTATACCATTGAAGTTCCGTTACTGGACCTCCATCCACAGAATTTTTTATTTTTCCAGTTATGGTTCATATTTTTGTCATGGGATTTCCTTTGTCCACAATTGTACATACAGTTCAGTGATTGTTTGATTGAAGTGATAGTTGATACACGTGCAGTGGGCTCCTGTGCTACATGATCATGTGAAATTTATGCTACAAGTTTTGAGCAGCAGCAAATAGTCCTGTAACACAAGTACGACGTGACCTCGTAACAGTATTTAATATTAAATCTTCAAAACATCTGGGAAAGAAACATGGAATCTTGCCTAAAATATACGCCTTTTAACCCATTTATAGAAAAATCTGCAAACGATAGAGAACAAACAGTTACTACTGCTAATGATTCCACAGTTAGGGAGCCATGTATTGCGGCCACCGTCAAAAGGCCACTTGTTCATACGGCGTGGTCGTGTATTCCTAGAACAGGATCCACTGCACACAGGCTTGCGCACTTCTACGCTGGTAGCATCAGCACATATGCGTAATGTCGCGATGTGGTCTCACCGATGCTGCTGTGACTCCACAGACGTTGCAGCCCGCAGTTTGGTGATAAGAACCCACATGATTTGGCTCAAGAAGATGTTCGTCTACAAGGAGAAAACAAAACAGTGTACTCTGTACCATAATACTTGCGGTAATCGGTGTATCTTATCTTGTGCATTTTCATTCCTTATTAAAATCGGAAACCGTATTGCACGTGTCATTTTTTGAAATAGGATTTCTTCTGTTTTGAGATTCGCCGAAACCTTTCCTAAGAAATGGGGCAAGTCTGATGAAACATCCACATCTCTTATCAAAAGCGTGTTTGAGGCAAGAAGAACGGGTATAGGGGGGTCTTCAGAGTGGCGTTGTCTGCGAAGCATAGGATCGTCATAGCGCAGCGCTATAAGCTAGCCGCACTCATGTGACGCAACTTTCACACATGTGCATAGACCCCAGAATACTTATATTCTGTTCACCGAGCGAGAACAGAATGGTAAAATTCGGGAATAATTGTCTATATAACTAACAGTAACAAATTTCTTGTAAACGCGACAACAGGGATTTACAGTACAGCCATACCATTTACGAGTAAAAAACGACCATGCCTTCTACTACCTTTCTCCTTTCAAAGACTTGGGTTTTGATGCTAAGCCAGAAGTTGGTCAGATTCCCACGCAGCATCAGTCTTTTAAAGGCCCCAATTGAGTAACGAACAAGGTGTTCTTAGTCTTGGGGAAACTTTACACAGAAACTGACTCGACCGAGATGTTTCTGTCGAGCGAAGAAACACCAAAATGGTATGAGCACAAGATAACCGTCAAGGCCAAAAAGACGTTTTCGAGAGTTCGAAGGTGTTCGGCTCTCGCCACAAGATCATAATTTCCTGGGTAGCGGGGTAATGTTATACTTTTCAAGACGAATGTGTGTAATGCAGAACTCATGTCTACAAGAATTATTCGGTATAGTGTACTTCTACGTTCCTCCTCTTTATGTAACGGCAGTCTCTTATTTACAGTGTCGGGGTACGTTAGGCTAGAAGGCATCAGCGCAACAGAAGAAAACACGTTGTTCTTTTACTTTGTGCTGAACTTGACTGAGAGCCATGTGTGAAGTTGGAGCGCCGATTATGAAGGCCTTCGCTAGGTGCACAGCCCGAAGCAAGAGTCCAATTTTGCTTCGTTTGCCGAACGGGACTCTTAACTGTCGTTCAGGAGACATTCTTATACTGAGCACCTAATACCGGGAACGGTGAAGTTTTCAGGAATTGACGTATTAGTATATGAAAGAGATGTATGGTTATCCCACTTTTTATAATGGAAGCCTAACTCCTTCTTACCGACGTTTTGTAAGGCCAGTTTTGTAACTTCCGCTTTGTTCAAGTTTGTTCTGCTAAAGGCGCCAGTATCTGACGTTAGTGATAGCTCCCGACCTTGGCGTCACCACACTTCTGCCAGAAAGAACTATAATGCGCAGACGTGATATTCTATTACCCACTTTACGATTCACATTGCGTAATCTCACGATATCAAGCAAAGGGATTACAAATCTTGAGGGACTCGTTCAAGAACATAATTATGCAATGAATAAGCACATAAACAACGTTTGAACACCAATAAACAGACAAACCATAAAAATAAAATACCACATAAAATAATGAAACTTTTTTTCAGGGCGTAGACACAAAGGAACAACCGCATCATCAAGAAAAAACCCAGGGAGATGTGTTGCGTACAATCCCGTGGCTTGATGCAAGAGACCATTGACAGCAGTTCGCTACTGTTCAGGGGTAGGTCGCATGTGTATCTTAACAATGATTTCATTATAATTTCATTGCAGCAGCAGAAATTGTTGCCGAATATTTTCATCACAGATATTGCTCTGTGTGCTGTCAGTTACTGGGCACCTAACGTTTCATATATGATGTAGGATCTAACCGAGTTTACAGTGCCGCGATGACGCGCACAACAGCCGTCAGAGCTACGCGACCGAGACGCAATTCTGCCAGCCTCTACATAAGCCAGTTGTTATCGGCAATAAAGTGCCTTTGACCCCTGTCTTCTTCTCATTCACGGCTATTGTACGCGAATATGTAAGCCTCCCCAAATAATAGCTATGGAAGACATGCTTATCCGACGATATATTTTAATCAGCATGCGTCGCGTTTTTACGTGTACGCATTTTCCTTTGTCTCTTTGTCATTGTGCCTTACCAAGAGCTTTTGCTAAGTGTCTATTACTAGGCTTAGAGCCTTTGAAAATTGCCATTTTCAACCAATACAGTTAAACCGGGATGTAACGAAGCTCTATGTAACAAGTTCCTGGATGCTAGCGAAGTTTTTCAATTCCCCATTACCAGCCGCATTGAAACCCAAGGATTTCCGACGTGTATGTTATCAAGGCGTTGCGACGGGTAAACTTATTTCAAGAAATTCGCTGCGCTAAGGAGTCATTACTTTCCGCACTTTTTTGTAAAATTGCCTGCAGAAATGCACTTGTTCAGCGTATTTCGCCCTTACCGCTAACTACCATGCGTTTCCACGTGTGAGTGCGGTGCCTGTTCGGTGCTAGGCCTTTCTGTAGGTGTGCAGTGGTGCGTCTCCACTAGTATGTGTGGTGTGGGTTCGTCGGCGATGAGTTCTGCTGCCAGAAAACGAAAAGGTTTGACTTTCCCAGAAAAGCCCGCATTATTTGATGCCGCCTCCACCGGCAAGAAAAAAGAACGACGAGAGAACAAGGAAGAACAGCATCTGAGCTAGCAACCTCTCACAATTTTGAATGTGAAATGGAGAATCAAGTTTGTGAAAGGGCGTTCATTTAGCACACGTTCCTCCTTGAAGAGCGTTAAGGCACCGGAAAGTGTCAAAGCGCCAAAGTTATATTTAAAGTTATATTTAGGTTATCTTTGTGGAAAGTGAATAAGTGACCTGGCTTCCTTTGAGTGCCGTGTAGTGATTAAGCTCGCGGGAAGACAGCAGGAGAAAATCACGCAGTTTTTTAATGTGGACTGAATCATTGAAGGGTGAGTTCACCGTCACTGATGTCTAACATGTTGGTTTCCTTTCTGTTTTATTCTGGCCAGCCTTAGCTTGGAACCTAAACGTAACAAAAACGAACCTGTAGTGAAAAATTGGAACTTCGTCAAATTCGTTATACCAAGGTTTAACTGTACTTGTGCTTACATCATTTAATCTCATCATGGAAACGAAGGACCTCGGAAGCAACGTGAAACTCATTGAAAACTAAGCTTTGGATACCAGTTACGGGATGATACTTTTGAATTTGTCACCCTTAGCCAAAATACGTCCTCATCAGTACGATGGCTTTTGCAGTGTAATAACTATTCTTCTAACGGTTGCGTTTGCTTATTTTGATAATTAAGGACTTCTGTATTCAATTACAAATAAGGCGCTCAACGTTGTTGTCTCAAATAAAATGCATTATAGATGGCAAAATATTTTTAGATGTGATGTTTTATCAATATTAGGAATAACCTGACCGTGAACACTGTATTGTAAGTAACAGATAGCAACAATGTACTATCAGCATATTATTTTAGGCAGTCCTCAGTATATTGCGCTCGCTTTTTGGCCTGCAAGCGTTTCGTTTTTTCCTTGAATACAAATATGATTTTTTTCTAACAGAAGCAATCTGGGTCCTTTGAGTATTTTTGTGAGCTTGTCAAATATTTATATTTGTGCATAATAGGACTGTAGTCCTGTTGGCCATTTTTATTAAGTTGCAAGCCTTTCATGGCACGAGCTCTCTTTGACGACGCTTTTCTCCTAAGCACAGGGCTACACCTAATGACACTCCGTGTAACTGCTCCTCCAGCAGTTTGGCAGGTTTAGTTTGAACCTTTTCATCATCTCTCTTTCTTCTTCCGCCACATTATGCATCGGAGCCCGTGAGGATGGAAGTTAAAGCCCGCCATCTACACGGCTTCTCAAATCCACGTCGATGTCACGGCGACACATACACGCATTCGTAGCCAATGCATACCGCCGTTCGCACGCTCATGCAGTGCTTACTGCCAATGGGACTTTTTCCAACTGGTTAAGGCTTCAGTTTTCGCTTAAATGGATCTCGCGGCGCATGAGCTGAGTAATGCTCCAGCGATGCTCACGAATTATTAACACCCTTGCGCCACGAGCAACTAAGTACTGATACACAGGTGGCCACTGAATACCGGAGGTCACTTGGCTATGTGCCTCTTTAAGTGTTTCGTTCTGGCGAGGTCCAATGACGACGCAAACACACAAAATATTCTCTAACGCCTTGAGAGCAAAACGAAAACTTATAGTTTTCGGGGAGAGAGCTCCTCAAGGATGCCTGTTCGATAGACATCGCCATTGTTGCGCCTTTGCTAGGCTGGATGATATTAAAAGTAGGTAGGACACAAGGTATGACCCCGGGGCGGGTAAGAAGACGAAAATACCGGATTCTGAACACGTTCTGAATTCTGCAAATACTTGCTCTACCATCTTCACTTTTCTCCCGTAGGCTGAGTGTGTCGTAGCTTCTAAGAAAGTATAAACAAATTCATGTACATGAAACAAAAATTTAATACCCTAATGACCTAATTGAGTGTCATGCTGTAAATTAGGAAATATTTTAATGATGAGTAGAATTGTTCGTTTCTGCTCTGATGAGGTTCAAAACTGAACTAAAACACGTAAAAAACTATTTTCGCTCAAGAAAAATATTCTAAGTCTGAAAGGCGTAAAGGCCCAATTAAAGGCGTAATTCCATAAACACAATAAGCAATTCGTCAAAGCGCAATAATTCGTCACGGCTGGCCACCGTGATCCTATGCGTGTCAGCAGGAAAGTTGAGGAAGGATGGCGAACCTGGAAGAAGGGCGAGGAAAGATAAAGCATATACCCGCGGAGCTAGAAGGCACGAGCTGGCATTAATGGTCGGCGCCTTGAAAGCCGACAACAGGGATCCCGGGAGTTATAAAAACGCAAATGAGATCGCAACATGTCAGGCTCCAGCCGTACACCAAAAAAAATCAACCAAGGCTGCCCGAAAAGTACTGCTCCAAGATGAATGAGCTTCATTACTCAGAAAGCGCCGCTCCCATGCGATTAGTGGAAGGCAGGCTATCACATGAAGTTTTTAAATGTCGAATGAGCCTAGACTCAAAGTAAATTGTATCGAGTAATCAGTACGTTGGGTGGCCCAATTCGTGGTCCACTTGACAAAACTACGCTGCAGGCGAAACCACAGCCGGAAGAAAGTGTTGAATATTCTATTAGAGTATTCCTTACACATACTTTCCTCGGAAACCGCTGGCTGAAATGAGTCCAATTCGACCAATCTAGAACTTTGATTTTTTTATTATATTAGGCCTTTTGACATTTTTCGGAGGGCCTAATAAAGTGTATCGTCACACTTACCGTTCGAACCAACATGACGGGTGCAATAAATATGCAGCCATATGTCTTTGAGTTGCCACGTCCACCTGCAAGGACAAATTCTTACTTCAGGACGGTTTGAGTTTTCAAGCAAACTATTTCGGATATCTTAAAGCAGAAACTTACATGCAAACTTCCCAAGGACCTCCTTGTTGCCGTTTCGCCGTCAAGAATTAATAATGTAGTTATGCCGCACGCAGGCGCCAACTGTTACTTCCATCGGTTGCTTTCATTGGTCTTTGGGCTACTTAACACGAAAAGTTCTGCCCGTTCATTCCGTCCGTCCTCTGTACGTCCGTCCGTCTGTCCCTCCGCCCGTCCGTCCGTCTGTCTGTCTGTCTGTCTGTCTGTCTGTCTGTCTTCTGTCTTCTGTCTGTCTGTCTGTCTGTCTGTCTGTCTGTCTGTCTGTCTGTCTGTCGCTTCAGCCACCGGGCCAAAGGATAAACGAATTCTGGAACGAGAAGTTTATGTAGGCAAAACCTTCGAAAACCTAAACCTGGTGCCATACTTCATACTTGTGTTGAGCAAAAAGAAGGCATTAGGCATTTTTCACGCATAGCATTAATACATAACTCGTACAAGGCAGTGTTGTCATAATTTAAAATAGATGTGCGCTTGAAAAATCCTGGAGTAAACATTACAGTACCTATTGGAAACAACATTTTGACCGCAAAAAAAGCAGCTCGGTCCAGGGCGTGTATCGCGTGGCCATGCTCCAAATTCAGCAGTTGACGACATGTTTCAGTAGGTGACGAGCGAGCCGTAGAACGCGGGAAGATTGAAATAAATTTTGCAAACCTCCTTCGTGTCTGTTGTGCGAGGAGCGAGATAGGAGGGCGAGAGCATGAGAGATGGGCGGAAGAGAGAAGAGGGAGAGCGACGCGGCAGGGGCGGGAAAAAGCCACCGTCTTTTGACATTTAAAGCGAAGCGAAGTGAGTAGACACTGGGTCATTTTTGTTGTAATTCCCAAGAACAGTGCGATTTTGGTACTGATCTTTTGCCCCTGACTTTCCTGTATAAAAAGGACCAGTAAGGAGGGTTTTCTTGGTAACAGGCAAATCACCTGTATATATATGTATTTGGCACATAATAATGACCATGCGTTGACATTAGTGAATCAGTAGCGCTCAGATATGGCACTTATTAGGACACAGTTGTAGCTGTAGCTTGTGTTATGCCCCATATTTTGCAGTATTACATTCTTTGCGAATTCCTTACACACGAAATAATTTTCCCTATCAGGTATAACGCTCAAAAACGGTTTAATGTTTTAAACTTATCAATGTTTTCCGAAACGTGCCCCATTACCTGTCCAGACATTGCAAATATGCCTCACAACGTTCAGGCAGACTCTACTGTTTTGTATCATAGCAGTTACACCATTTGTTTGCAGATTTGCTCACCCTTGCTTTCAATACACACCCTCTAACTTGTTGGTTTTGGAGGTGGCCGGAGATGCTTCCTTTCTTTGGTCATCGCCTTGGGTTCAGAAGAACGGAGGCATAGAGGCCGTTGGCTTTTAGGCAATGCGGTCTGGGGCAGTGACTTCAGTTTGCGTACAGCCCGGTTGTGAGCAGTGCTGTGCATCCTCTCGTGCCATGATGATGCCTCACTTGCTAGCAGTTGGCTGATGATTTGCTGCACTGATTTTGTATGACGTCACACAGTTGTTCACAGCGCTTGCAGGGCTCATTTGGTGGCGGCTATCGGAAACACGCCGTAGTAAGTCAATTGCTTCTGCGACTTCACCCCCCCCCCTGCTCCGCCTTCGCCATTTTATGCTTTCACAGTATTATCAGCATTTATGCGCTGAAACCGCTGTCCCATGTTGTGGTTTCAGGCAAACAACAACAATGTTAGAGCGTTGGCAATTATTTTGGCACTTTAGGGGTAGCTGGAACCTACTAAATTATTTGGAGAGCGCAGATAAACGGTCGCGTGATGCCTGATGTATATTCATGCTAGACGAGCGTATTTATTTGATATCATAATTTTTTACGGTTGCGAAAGCCCTTATAGTTCTTGCAGAGGGACACCTGGTGTTTGCACTAAAAGCGAAATACGTCCGCTAGAAGGAAACGCCTTCACAACGACACGTTCATTATGGCAAATATCGAGAAAGTTGCAATGGACATTTCTCACGTCGTTCCCAAGGCCGCTCTTCAGGAAATGGCATATTAGACCACTGCTTTTTAGTTTCAAGCAGCGCGATCGACACAGCATCTAGATCTGCATCACTTATGTTCCACAGCGCCCAAAGGGAAAACACAGAGAAGTATACAAAACTACTTCTTGGCTTTTCGCAGTTCTCTAGATGTTTTAAGCACCGTAAGACCGAGGTTCAACTCAGTCTTAAGGACACTGAAGTGATATGTAAACATTGCGGAATTACTAGCGCAAATTTTAGTGCGGAGTTCCCCAGGCCATGTTTCGACCAACTATGGACGCGTTTACGCGATTTTATTTAGTAGAAAAATTTAATTCGAAATGCTGTCCTCCTCTCTCTTTGCGCTCCCCCATTTTTCTGTGGCGTTTTCGTGTGACGTCAGGAGGAGATGAGCTGGCAATTGGCTGCGGCGTACTGCACGGCTCCCCCCCCCAACAGAGTCAGTCGGCCCAGCTTTTCGTCCGCCGGCCGCCGGCCGCCGGCGGGTCGTCGCAATCCAGGAGGTTAAAAAAAATTGCTTGGTCGCAATTCGTTCGCTTAGTTGAAACGAAGCCAGGACACGTTTGTGAATGGAAGAGTGTGCCTTTCTTTACTTGGTTTGTTTGTACACTGTATCTAGCTCAAGTCAAGGTCGCTTCATACAAGCGCACATGCGACGCTTCGCTGACTGGCACGCCAGTAGGAAAAATAAGGCCTCTTGAAGGCGGGAGAAGAGTCAGCGAAGTCAATATAGGTACTAAGGAAATAAAACCAACTGATATTTTTACCTACAGCGTAAAAATAGGGCGCGGAAGCACTTTTTTGCTGGGCGAACAAGCAGAGCGGGTCAGCAGAATCACGTTTTAGCACTACGCATCTGGAGCGTGTGGAACGCGAACGACGCACGAGCGTCTACACAAGAGCTGCTTGAATGCAATTGCTAGAGTTTGTACCGCAATGAGCTTTGCGTACCGCTGTGGAGTTGTCTGAACTCGTAGATTATAGTGTTTGCGACAATTGCTTGTGCACTGCACGAGCGAAGTTACCGTTGCTTTTCTTTCATCATGGCTTGGCGTTGTCTCCGTGGATGATGAGTCAGTACAAGTTTGTTTGGGGTTTTTCCGCTTTCTTTCTCTCTTGGCTGTCGGGACTTGCTATAATACTAGCGTCTGGCTTGAGAAGGATATCACCTAAGCTGCTTTCCGAAATCCCGCCCTGATCTTTTAAAAATCACAAAAGTACCGTTGCAATAGGGCATCGTAAACCGGTTGTACCGAATATATACCCAATTATAAGCAGGCCTTCGCATCTAGTACCGCTCAAGGTATAGAATGGTCGTGGAACAGGTGATTGTCTGACAGTGATTTAGGAGCCACGTAGAAAATATATTTCATCGAAGCGTTGCATGACATTTGATGCTTTGTTCACTTCGTCTGTTTCCCGATACCACGATATAGAGAACTGTACAAAGAAGGCCCAGACTGGCAGGATTGTACTGTTCCAGTTTTCAAGAGTTAGTCATAGTATGGCTGTAAAATTTTACCTTGGGGGTGAAGTCGATTATTTCCGTTTTTTTGCACTCGTTACTTCATTGATCGGGAGATTCATTCGGGCCACATGTTTGGTGGAAGTTAATATTTGAAAAGTTCACGGGGACACTTACTGTGCAAACATGTTAAAAGAAAAGGGGTTAGATACACCGTGGGGTACTGACTGACAATTTGTAAACAACCGGATAACATAGACCACGTTTTTATACACTGCTGGATGGCGGTTCACTTTTGGGATGTTATGCAGCGAACTTTACACAAAGACTTCCCACTTACCCCGCATGGTATACGGTATTTACCCACAAAGAATAACGAAGGAGTCCCCTACGATTTAATAATGCTCCTGGGCCTTCACAGCATATGGAGGGCGCGCATGGCGTGGCTCCATGGCGACGTGGATGCCCGACCGGCCCGGCAGTTTCTGCGGGAGAGTGTCACGCAGTTCGTTGAGGGGCTGAGAGTCCAGCAGCCAGTACCAGATTGGTTGGATTTTTTTAGAGCCGTTAATTTCTCTAAAGTGATGATTAAATAACAAAGCCTAGCCGGAAGCACGGCTGGTATGTTAATGTCGGTGTTTGTTGTACCAAATGCAGTGTGGTTATTTTTGTGTTGTAAGTGTGTGTTGATGACTGGTAATAAAAAAAAAAAAAAAAAAAAGTGGCTGAGTTGGTCTGGGGCGCTACGATATGTCACCGCAAGTGTTTTGCAAGTCAAGAGTTCGAATCCCCGCGGGTACGTGCTTTTTTTTTTTTGTAAGTTAACTTTTTTTGTTTTCCGCCGCCGATGTTTTCTGTATGAGTTCACCTTTTTTTTTTTGGCCGCAACGCTCATGGCTACACGAACTAGTTCACAAAACGCGCGCAGGCTGACACTGGCGCGCTAGCGAGTTCTCGTTGGCGTGCTGTTGCCATACACCGCACCGACTGCTTGCAGGCAGTGGGCACATGCCAGAATGAACAGACCCTTGGCCTGGTGCGAAACACGCTTTTTACGATACAGGCATGAGGGAGGCAAGCTCCAAATATGGGGGAAAAGCGCATGACATTTGGGCGTCTGCGGGTACGCGGAGGGAGGGCGTTCATGTACTGCGTAGGTCTCGGCTAGGGAATGCTACGACTACAAGCCGTCCTGGGAGGCTTATCTTGTGCATTTTACAGCCGACAACATGGCAGAAGCGCGGTACGATAATTCTGAGATATTGAGAATGCCCATCCACAACGCCATTGGTTATGTTTTAAAGAACCGAAACCGAAACTTGTTTGATTGCTAACCTTGGGCATCGTCCAATCACGGCGCCCCTCCTCCCAACGTCACAGCCTTAGTTGGTGCGAGCCGCCGCAAACCGCGCATGGTAGTTTTTCTCTTCTTTCGCGCTTTGTAAAATAATTACCGATTTGTCAACCGGATAAACGATGAAAAGTGTGCTAATCTGAGCCAGTCTACGCAGTGCAAGCAAAAACGGGAGCTTGACAAATTCACTTCAGTGTTCCTTTAAAATGGTGTTTGAATGGTAAATGACAAACAATAAACAATCATGCTAAAAAGAGGGAGGATCACACTAACGTGCAAGACTTCATTGTAGTGAAGCTGTACTCCACCTTCATGACCATTACATCTAATTTGCGTCTTCGCTGCACCAACGACCCTTATTTCCCCCATTGTTGACATAAGTGTGAGCTTGCTGCATTTTTTGGAAGTTATAATTACGGTACGTCCCCTTGGAAAACTGTGCTATGACGTGTTTTCTCGTTCCGTGCAAGTGTTGCCACGATTACGGCGAATGCTGGAGTCTTTCTCGTTCAAGGGAGTGCTGCCACGGTTACAGTGAACGATGGAGTTTTTTGGTCAGTCTTGAGCAGTCTCCCTAAGTGAGTATGCTTGGCTCGACAAACGTGCCCCGCGAACGCTGGACAGCCGCGGCGAGATACGAACACACGAGTGCTGGCCTTTAGATGCGACGCTGAGAGCATCTCTTGTCGGCGGCCCTGTCCTTCCTCTCCTGCCTGCGTCCGTCGTCGTTGTCGTCGGCTTCCGCACTCTCCTCCGCCACCCCTCTCCTCTCCGATAGCGAACACTCTCTCGCAAGGGGCATTGGATTAGATTCCATTTGATTGGATTGGCTTCTTGGATTGGATTGGATTTGGATTGGATTGGATTAAAGTGGATTGTGTTGGATTGTGTTGCGTCATAGCCGCGGCAGACGCACTGGCGCCGGCGTGTGCCGAGGTGAGAGGAACACTCCCTCTCAACATCTGCGGGTGTGCGGCCCAGCGCGCTCTCACATCCGCCGGTGGGCGGCGCTGCGCATATAACCGGTGTGCCGCTCTCCGGCGGCCTTTCGGTCGACGGTTTGCTCTCCGCGTGCGTTTGAATGAACCCCCCTCAGCGTCGCATCACACCAGGGTTCCCGCGAGGGGAATGGGCGTAATTTTTTTTTGGTTTTTAACTGCCGAGCGGTCGCCGCAATCTTGGCCACTCTCCTTAAGTGGGTATGCTTGGATTAACAAACTTGCGGAGGTGGCGATGGGCGGTCGTCGGAGGCACGCACAAATGAGCGCTAAGCATTTTCTTGGTTTTGTTAACTGTCGGACGGCCGCCGCGAGGCCCGGGCTCACGTGCGCTCGCTCAGTTTACGCGCTTGACAATTTCTTGGTATTTTGACTTCTTTCTGGATTTTTTGGGGAAACTGGTGCAATATGGTACCTTTAAAACTTCCTGCTATGCCGTAGGTCAACATCTGGCAAGTAAAAAAAAACAGTGGACACAAAAATTACGATTTGCTAAACAGCTTCAAGGTTAAAACAAATGTTCTCGAAACATATTCACACTCACATGCCACCGGACAGATTGGGGTCGTTGTGGTTAGGACTGAGGTTTTCAAGTGGTCCAAGATTTCGGAGGACGCGATTTTCATAATATGAAGTAAAATATTTTTTCCTCTGCTACGCACAATAAAAATCCTAGTTGTGCGTTTTCAGCGAGACTAATTTGAATGATGCAACTGTAAAATTCTGAGATCACATGAAGCGGCAGTGTCTCGAAGCGCGGCTGCATTGATAGAAAGGAATGACTACGTCGCGAAGTATAATACCTTTTCGCACTTACGTATAGCTTTGTCTTCACACAGGATTATTCAGCTAGATTATTCATACCCATGTAGAAGCCTGCAGGTAGCCATTTTATTCCACACAATTTTTCATGGTGATTTTGTTCTTTCACCTGTTTTTTCGGGCAACCAAGCCTGTCTGTTTAAAAAGGATGCGCTCTATTTGAAAGAATGCTTGGTCACTTAGTTCAGAGAGGAACGTATAAAGTAATAAGGCCTTCACAGTAAGAGAGACCTATTTTTATGGGAGCGATTTGGCCTGCTGGAGATAAAATGTGTAAAACGCCAAGCACGAAACCGGGCGCGGTGCTGACGGTTTTAGAATAGAGTCTAGAGAACTCAGGATGATGGATATCCTCTGATAATGGAGTCTTAGGGTGCAAACGCTGTGAAAGCGTGAGCGAAAGCTTGTGTCAGAACGATCCATTATCCCTCATGTGGCCCTTCCTAGCTTTGATAGAGCAGCACTAGCGACGCAGGCTTTGCGAAGCCGTTCTTGGAAACGGCCGAGACGGACACTTTTTACGGAATAACGCAACTAAGAGCTACTTTCTTATTTAAAGAAGATAGCAGGCACGCAACTGCGTTTTGAATTATTTGGTCATTTTCGCCAACGTTTAAGCCGTTCAGAGCATCCTACATATGAGCTGTATTCAAACGCTTAGGCGGTAAATTAAACGTATAGAGCAGGCCTTAGACGTTGTGTCGTGCTGACAGAGCTTTTACGGCTTCGTTGCTTTTATAATAAATGGTCTTCCCGCTGCCACTCATGCCTAAAATCTCACTTATATTATTCTCCGGTCATTTTCTTGTTTAAGATCCATCAATTATTCAATAAATCAATTAAAAAATCATGCAATCAATTCTTCAATCAATCAACGGTATTTCCTTTGGAAAAAAGGAGAACCTGACTAAAACCCGAGCAGCTTTAAGAGGTCCCGACCCCATTAGAAGTTCGCAAACAGTGATATGACTGTCAGTCGTGCTTAAAGAGTACAAATAAATAGACAAGTATTACATAGGATTATGTAATAAAAATTATGTAATATAACGCTAAAAATACACGAAAAAATGGGGTTTTACTAATATACTCCCCAATGCGAAATTGTAGATGGGAAGCATCTCATGGTCGGGGCCATGTCCCTCCCTTGTCGTTGTCGTTGTTGCGCCGTCCACACCCCCACTGCGCATGCTCGGCTTGCTGAATGACCGGTGGTGTCTTACCTTTCAATGGCTCCTGGAGCGGCAGTGTTACCGGTGTCTTCCTGGGCCGGCACGAGACGAGCACGCTTCACGCGCCTTCGACGTTTCATCGTCGACGGCAGCGGCGTGCGTCGGTGAGTCTCGGCGGGCCGTGATACCAGCAGCCCACAACCATCCGGGGAACGTGCATCGACCTCATCTTCAGCATCTTTAGGGTTCATCCACTACAACGGCCCTTGACTTTACATTTCACAGACCATTAGGCGGTCATAATCAAAGCGGAATGCCAACCACAGCTCCACGTCACCTACGTTGAACACGATGATGATAATGCTTAAATAGATACAAACTTATACCCCGTACAACGTCTCTCTCCCTCCCTCTGTCTCTCTCTCTTAATGCCTCTCCACTCTAACACACCCCCCCACCCCTCGAATACAATTACACAATCTTCCCGTAGGGAAACCCTGAGTTGTATGCGAAACAGCCATGGGGTCAACGCAATTTCCCATTTCGTAGTTCCGGTAAGTGAAAAGTGTGGTAGTCACCATGGAAAGCAAACGGTAAATGTAACGGTAGCTATGTACCTCAACCTCACGGAAACGACGAACTGAAAACTAATGGGCGCTTGAATCGACCCCATGCCTGCTTCGCATACTACTCAGGGTTCTCTATGGGAAGATGTAATTTTTCAGGCAGCGCCAACTCCAGTCCTCTGGGACATGCCGCAGCGTCTAAGGAAGTGATCGCATGATCAGCGAACGCACGGTGGCGCGCCCTACTCTGCCGTCCTCTCGTAGCGTGTCACCGCCACTTAGCATAATAATAATAATAATAGAACTTTATTTCTGTTCCATAAACACAGACACAGACACATAAACACAGTACAGAAAGAGGAACACGGGGAAAAAAGCTGTCATAGACAGCTTAACGAGGCCGCAGCCCCCTTTTTGCTCAGACATCAGCATCGCGACAAAAGAAAAGACACAGTTATAAAGGCAACCGGAAAAAGTAACAATAAAAGCTAACAATAAGACTTTTTTTTGCACGTAATACCCGTTATTTTTAACAGGTATAAAAAAAAGAGTTAAGCAAGAAAGCACACGAGAGACATAAAAAGGTTAACACGTTTGAGTACACATGACACGTAATTGAGGCTTAGAACATTTATAGATATCAAAATCGGCGCACTCAAATAAATTTAAAAGAGAAGGCACGGTATATTGTATGCGCTCTTTCCCAGTGTTTAAACGGGCTGTAGGGACCGCCCAATGTTCCTTATTCCTGAAAATTTAACTGAATAATTTCTGTTTAACTGGGCAAATTACGCATGTAGTTTATGTCTCTCTTGGCTTCTATTTTGAATCGGGTACTCAAACGATAATTGTACAAGTTGAAGATTTCGATAACACCACTTTTAAGAACGAGGTCTCTGGTTGGCTCCCTATAACCTCTGTTAAAGTGACGAAGAAATTTTTTTGTAGTAAATAAACTTTATGTAAAGAGGAATACTTTGCGGTACCCCAAACAAGTTGTCAAGCATGGTGTCATAAATCATGGTTGAACTTCTCGCGCAAGTGTCAAATGGATCGGAGGAGCCACCTAAAGCGGAGGAGAGATGGAGCGGCGTTATTGAAATAGAAAGGAGGTTCGAGGAGAACGCCGAAGGACCTCGGTATATGCATCACGCTGCGCTTGCTGGGCGTCTGTAGCGCCGCCTCGGCGTGCCGCCTTCAACATCACATTTCCGCAACACTTCCCTC
This sequence comes from Haemaphysalis longicornis, assembly GCA_013339765.2. Lineage (NCBI taxonomy): Eukaryota > Metazoa > Arthropoda > Arachnida > Ixodida > Ixodidae > Haemaphysalis > Haemaphysalis longicornis. The sequence continues at coordinate 193,055,368 of CM023450.1, read as the reverse complement.
CTGCGTTTTTCTTCTGTCCTAGGTGTTTTCTTTGTTCGCTGAGTGGCGAGGCTGACGAATCGACACAATCACCGTCCAGAAGAATAAGTGCTGCTGCGCGAAAACCCACTTACGTAGTCATAAAATTACACGAACATGAAGAGCAACAATCTACAAGAACAGCGGTAATAACAGGAAGGAGCGTACTACTCCTGAAAAAAAAAAACGAGCCAGCCGTAGCGTTTACTGGTGTAGCTATGCTTACACGAAAGACGAAAATCTTTTTCTTCTAATACGTTTAGCGGGGAGGATACCTTGTCGTACAACGATTGTTCACCAGTATTTTGAACTAGCTAACCCCGCACATAACTTTACTATCCGTAGCTGCAGCTTCTTGCACATTGTCAAGGAAATATTAGAAGTGCGTGTGCTCGACCGTCGATTTGGGAATTATTCCTGTAATACAAAAGAGTGGTAGCAATTGCATTCAATAGTAGCAACAGAACAAAAAGAACGTCGTGCTCAGATTCTACTTCGTACGGAAATGCGTGAATCTGTGAGTCCGAAGAGAACAATGCTCACTGCACCTGCCGCTTTGTTGAGGCTGTAGACTAATCCGTGGGGTAAACCTTTAAAGCAAAAAGCTTGCAGTCGCCCATTGAACGAAGCAAGGTTGCGTAGCTTGCACTAGGGGTGCGACGGCAGACAAAAGCAAAGCTTGGAGCTGGCCTAGCTTCTTCCGGTTTGCTAAGTTTTTCAGGCTCTGCAAGCCTTTTTGAAAATTTCTTAGGTTTTGCGGTGTTCTTCCTGCTAGGCTAAGTGCAGACAGGTTCGGCCATATTTATCCTGATTTTAAAGGCCATGCCGGTCAGTCCCTCGATCAGACAGCGAATCCCAAGGAATCAGAAGCTAGGCCAACCCACAGCTTCGCTGCTTTTCCAGTGTGGTACCACTAGTGCAAGCGGGGCGAATTTGTTTTAGCCTTGTAGCAGCCCAAAAATGGGCACGCGCCCTTGCTGTAAAAATATCGAAGAGAGACGATAATTTACTGGCACCCCTGCCAAGTAAAGGTTTGACTTCTCTTTCACGTTCACATCTCATGCTGTTCCCCTCCTGTTTTGTTCGTCCCAAGATAACTCTTTATAAGTATGCTCCAGTCAATTTGAACTTACCGCGCTCTACTGCTCCAAGTCGGGTGCCATGATACCAGCGCTTCCGTACTTCGGAGACGCGCGTGAATCGAAGCACCCTACTACAACGTTTATAGAACCATGTTGCTCTACTCCACGAGCTTTGGAAGCGGAACGTGGAACCTATCTAGTGGAAGCTTTCGTTGCTGTTGCAGTTTGATATCTTAAATGCGGCCAGGAGGCGAAGTACTACGGGAAACACCAGGCGAGGCTTCTCTGCAGTTTATGTAGTATTTCATTTGCTACCTCAAAAACCATGCATCCATAACATTTTAATAAAAAACACTGAAAATATCCCTTATGCATTGATTTTCTGCCTAGTATTTGCGTAATGTCCTGTTCTTGTTCAACAATGTTGGCAAGTATGAACATTGGCACCGGACTAAGGCGTCTGGTTTTGGCTGTGGGTATACAATACTATTGCGCAGCATCTGCTTAACTTTGGCGGGGTGGCTGAGTCGAGTCCCAGACAGACAGACAGACAGACAGACAGACAGACAGACAGACAGACAGACAGACCAAAGGTTCTACGTTTAAGTAGCCAAAGAAAGAGTCTTTGAAAAGACTATTCACATATGAATTGTTTGTACGAGGTTCGCATAAGCACATGCGCCTTGTGCTCACACTCGACCATGCGCGAAAGCCAGCTTCGTTGTTATAATAGCCTAGCTGCGGCGGTGCACCCTTTACAGGCGGCGCAATTGTCTTAACGCAACACAGCGAGCCCACCTAGTTGGGAGGATTCATGGCTCGATAACACAAAACAAAAGACTTTTAGAAAACACAAGGACGAGCGCAGTCTAAGAACTGAAATTTGATTATTTCGCCCAAGGTTTCGGTAATTCTGTATGTATATGGACTCCCACCGAATAAAACAGGTAACAGTGAACTATGAAGTAAAAGGGGTTTTCTGGACGAAAAACAACAAAGAAGTGTCTGTTCTACGGTCAAGCAGATATCTGAGGGTAAAGCTAACGTGAAAAAAGACTTCACTGTTAGCCACAAACCTCCCTTTGTTGAATGTACTAAAAATGTGGTGCACAAGATACCCTTGCTGTGCGGGCACGTGTACATTGGGAGAATTGGAAGGTGCCTTAATACAAGATTAAGGGAACATGCACCGAGCTTGAAAGGGCGCCCGTTCACTCACCTAGCCACGCATTGTAAAGAGTGGGGCTGCACACCTCTCTTTGAAAACACGGTTAGTTTGTTTTCACTTCACAATCAGACATCGAGAGAGACTATGAAAGCATTTTAAATTTCTAGGTACAGAATGACGTGGGCCAGTCACCTATGCGTTGATTTGCTGGATAACGAAATGTCCCTGCCATCATCTTATCTTTATTGTGTTAAATATTACACATGTTTTCTGTGTACTCTGCAGAGCGTGTTTCATGATGAGGTTTCGCAGTTATGTAGGTATGTAGATCTTGCGTCGGAATAATAAAATTTCTGTTAGAGTGCGCCCGTACCTGTGGTTTCTTGGTAGATCTTATTTGTTTTACGCATCCTGGCCATGTGTCTTTTCGCGGTATTTTTTTGCACAAACAGCTCAAACAGCTCTGCTGTTAAAATCCGTTGTCGGCATTGACAGTGGAGAATGCAGCACAGAAACGGTGCCTACACCCCTATTGGCGGTGAGCGCGACCACGGGCGGCGCTGCGAAGCGAGCCTCCGTGACGCCGGCTTAGGGATTCTCGCATTTGTCGTCTGCTTCACTCGGGCTCGCTCTCCCTGCTGTTTCTTTGCGCTCGGTTGACGTCTGATGCTTGTCCGCGCCACATTTTGCGTGCGCGTAACTTTTTATTATAAGAATAGATTAAAATCGCCTACACTAGCTCAAGGCGTGATTTAACGTAAAGTTTTCGATGCCGCTACGGCAGAAACTTTACCGGCGTCGACCCATTCTTTGCGAAGCCGGTCTTGTGCGCAGCGCAAAGAGTCAGGGCTAGACATCGGCTTCTGTTGTACGCACTAGTTCGAACAAAGGGGACAGCCGGCTGCTAGTAGCCGACAACAGCGAAAATACAAGACCAAAACAAATTCCAGGCCTTCGCGGCTGTCGGCTTTGGCAGAAGGTATTACGAGTCCCGGTAATCGTGTGTAAGGTAAATCATGTTTTTTGCAACCTTCCCAAACGCTCGAAAGTATTGTATCACATCACTTTACGTTGTCATGGCATGAAAGTGTGCCAACATGCAATAACGTCCAAAAGAACTGTAGGCTGGGTTCCAAATAACCCACTGTGTGTATAGGCGCGTGCTGGTTTTATGCAGGCTTCTAACCACTATGGAGGTTTATTGAGCAAAACGAGCCACGCCTATGGTAAAAATACAGTAACACTGTGTTTGTTCAGAGCTGGAGGGATATTTCGTTAATTTTTCCCAAAGTCATGTCTTCCCAGTATTCAGATAAGCGTTACGGGAAAGCTGCACTCAAGGGGAGGAGGTAGAGAAAGAGGAGAAAACTTTAACCGTAAAATCGAGATGATTAGTGGGCCGGGTCCCCAGTTCAGGACAAGAGAGTAAGAGTAATTTTGTTCTTTATGCCTGGAAATAAAAGTTGGAAAACAATAAAGAGCTGCTTGGAAATATTCATCGGTTTCGTGTCTTGTTATATAGGCACGTATACTATTTATTGCGTTCGTTAGCGACCATATGAAGCCTTCAACACCGTAATTATGTCGTAACTGCTCATGTTGAGGTCAGTTCGTTATGATAACGATGGTTACGATAGAAATTCGGAGCTCAAAAACCGACTTCGAGTACTCTAGACAATGTTGTCAGAGGCGCGATCGTGGCGGCGTAGCACAAACCTTCTCATTGTATTTGCTTGTGAATAAACAATGCACGCTGCAAATATGCACCTTCTTGCCTGCAGCCATAACGAAAGCCAATTTCTGAATAAGGTAATGTATGCCATACAGACTGAACAGAATACCCAAAAGACATTTTGTGAGCTTACTTCTGTGTGAGGATAGCCAGTGGAATAGGCCCTTCTGGACTACTGCTCGCCAGTGACATCCCTGCATCGCGGGATTCAAAGAGGGACGCCCCGTTCTGCATGGAATAACTCTAGGCGGCATTGGCTGCGTGCAAGCGATCTTCGTCTCCTGGGTCAGATGGAGTCACATATGCTGCTCTGTGTCACCTTGGTAAGAGTGCCCAACAAGCCTTGTTGGAATATTTCAACGACCCTGTGGTGTGATGGTTCCGTTCCTCAAAATGGAAGTCCAGCCGCCTCGTCCCGCTCCTGAAGCCCGGAAAATCTATGCTGGATCCAATGGCCTACCGTCCAATTGCACTTGCGAGTTGCGTTGGAAAGCTGGTGGAGCGAATATTCTTGCACGTCTAGAGTGGTTCCTGGAGCATTACAATGTCTACCCTGATTTCATGTCTTGATTCCCTCGTGGACGCTCATCCATTGACTGTGTTATTGATTTGGTTACTTTAGTGCAGCAGCGGAAAAGTGCGAAGCGCATTGTGTGCTGCTGTTTGTTCCTCGACGTTAAAGGGGCCTATGATAACGTGGAGCATGATGCGATTCTTAAAGTACAACAGGCTGTGGGGCTCGGTGGCCGGGTCTACCAGTGGATACGGAACTACCTAACAGGAAGGTCATTCTTTGTTCTGACTGCCGATGGGCCGACATCAGCTCACTATACTCACCATGGGGTTCCCCAAACAGGCGTCCAGAGCCCTACGCTGTTCAACCTTCCGCTAATTGGCCTGACTTCTTGCCTTCCAAGGAGGGTTCACGTGTCGATATACGCCGACGATATATGTGTTTGGGCAGATGGCGTGACTCGTCGGCATGTGCGCGCTCGACTGCAAAATGCCGCAGACTTGACGACCTCCCATCTGTACGGACAAGGGTGGAAATATTGAGCAGCAAATGCGCCATGCTTTCGTTTACACGAAAGCCTATGCATGCGTACCCTTTGTACATTAATGGCGAAAGTGTGTCTGATGTGAGAAATCACAAGTTTCTCGGCATAGTTGTAGACAGAGGCCTTTCTTGGAGCGCTCACGTAAACGTTATAAAGAAGAGACTCTCTGCAGTGGTGCATGTGCTCCAACGCATCAGCGGCAAGACGTGGGGCGCACCCAATGAAGTCAATGTTACAGCTATACAACGCGTTGTTCTTGGGCTGTCTACGGTACAGTGCTCCTGTCCTTTCTGGAGCGCACCGCACAACTACTCGGTCACTTCAGGGTATACAAGCTCAGGCCCTGCGAACCTGTCTTGGCCTACCACAATGTACGTCCACAGCAGAGACCATTGCGCTGGCTCGGAGTCACCCTTTGACAACCTTTGTAGAAGCTGAAATACTCAGGACACATATCAGACACCTCGCCCGTCTACCTGACCATCACCTCGCGGGAATACGAGCGACCCGTCCGCGGGCGTCGTTCGCAAGGTGGGTAGTAGCTTCCCACAACACCAGCATTCCATCGAACTATGCGCCAGCAATGCGACCGCTCCTTCCGCTGTGGTGTGTGATACAGCCCCGAGTGTGCCTAGATATTCCAGGAGTAAAGAAAAACGCCATCTTTCCATACCAGCCCTGGAACAGCTAACTTTGACATGCCTGCACGAGACATACAATGACTGAACCCATGTATACACCGATGGCTCGGTAACATCACCGGGTTCTGCCGGCGCTGTTGTTATTCCACAAATGTCAATGTCCAAGCCAATTCAGATAGCCAATCCTACAACCTCCACGCCTACAGAACGTATGGCCATCAGTTGCGCTCTTCGCACCATCGAGCAAAGTTCGTGCTGCAGATGGGCTATCCTCTGTGATTCGAAGGCTGCACTTCAGTCACTCGTCACCCCTGTTCCGGGGACCTCACGAACTGCTCCTGACAGAAATAAGAAACGTGTACGACCGTGCTACCCAGGCGGGTCATAATGCCACTCTACAGTGGCTTCCCAGCCACTGCGGCATTGTTGGCAACGACAGTGAAGACGCTGCTGCCCGGCTGGCGCATCAAACAGCGGCGACTGTGCTCATCCCTCTGTCTAGGACGGACGCAGCTAGGGCCCTCCGCATACTTGCCCGGGAAACAGCAATCTCCCAATGGCATCCATGATCAAATTCACCTGTGCACGCATTGGTGCCGTTGACCCGCACCTGCAGCGTCCCCTTCCACTAAGCCTCCCGTGGTCCGACGCAACTCTTCTTTGCCGTCTCTGGCTGGAGGTGGCTTTCACAAATGCTTATTCATACACAATAGGAATGGCAGCAAGTGAGGAGTGCGAAACGTGTGGCACGCCGGAGACGATCCGACACGTTTTATGCGAGTGCCCACGCTACTCGGCTCAAAGAAAAAGGCTGTCGTCAGCGCTGAGGAACCTGGACTCTCGGCGGCCATTTTTGGAAGAGAAAATCTGCGCTACTGGCCCCTCTCCATCATCCGCTCAGAAGGTGGCTGAGGAACTTTTACGCCTTTTACGGCGCGAACTTGAACACCAGACTATAGACTGAACTCCTCCAGTGTCTATCAGTGTCAGTGCTTCAGCGCTGGGCAAACGTGTCAACTCCAACTTCTCTTCATTCTTTCTTTTCTCTTTTTTGCCTATTTTTCCTTTCCCACGTGCAGGATAGCCCACTAGGCTCTAGCCAGGTTAACTTGCCTGCCTTCCTTCTACACCCTTCGTTCCTTCCCAAACATCTCCAAACCTACTAATAAGACGCTTGTGACGGTGCAGAGAAATTTATGTGTTGGGCAGAACAAAAAAAACGCATTTATCTTATACAAGTCAACAACAACGAAAGAAATAGAAGCCAGCCGCCTTATTTCCTGCTGTTCGATGTGCGTTAAGGGGCCCTCTGCTTGGCACGTATAGCAGCGGGCTGTTGAGTCTTCATAAGAGCATCTCAAAAATACTATAGAGAAGCCTTCGCATTTTTAATACTTATCTAGGAGCTCTGAACGCTGAATTTTACCAAGAAGCTAGAAAGGACGAGTTACACACCGTCTTCTGACCGATGCTTTGAAGAAAGTTGTTGTCTCTCTTCGTGTATTGCAAACTTGTGGGGGATACAGCTTGTAATTATTCAGACGTGTCAAATTCCGGCAAAAAGTACTGAATTACTAGAAATACGCTTTTCAATGTACTAAAGCATCAAACCGAGGGATTTCTATCTCAGGCACTGCTGCATCTCACAAGCAGAGTGTAGCAGACGACAGCGGCGCGAGTCTCTAAGCCGACGTCAGAGCCAGGGGGCGCCACTCAAACATCTCACCGCCATTAGTAGGCTGTCCATTTTATAGCGGTGTCCAGTGTGTGGCAAATAAACCCACAAGCTCCGCGTCTGCTGCTTAGGCGAGGACGCGGGACACGCACACAGAGTGAGGTGCGGCAGCAGCAGCCGTTCAGGGGCCTTGGTGACACTCTGCGTGGCAGTCCACCCCAGTGCACCTCAGGTAAAGAATTATGGCCAGTAGAACAACACAGCAAGCGATAGGATATTACTGAAGGACTCTGGTGCGATTTAGTTGATTCATGTCTTGAACTGAATGAACAGCGCTAACAAACGGGCCGAAGAAGTACAAACCACAAAAATATTTCATGTCATTTCTGTACTTGTCTTTCCACTAAAAGTGGAAGGTGGTCAAGGCAAAAGCTGTTAAGCGACGGTTTTAGGGTTTCCTGGCCACTTAGGGCAACAACAGGAGCCGATACCTCCGTCTCTGCCCCCACAGTATCATATTGCCTGTATGAACAACAACAAATTATTCGCGAAAAAAATAATTAAAACACAAAATTATACCGGCCACTACAGCTGCGATAAATACGAGCTGAAATATTACATATAAAAGGAAAAATACAATTTTTCTTACTTGAGTTGTCCAAGTTTATAACATCAAAACAAATCACAATATATAGACAGAGTATACAGACGAAAAACAAACGCACAGCGGCCTTTCGTGTTCTCATAGTTTTTTACTCCGCGGTCTTATTTTTTCTTCGCAATCTTTGATTCATTTCAAGACCATTACAGCCTGAGCGAAACATGGAGCAGCACTTAGAGCCGTTAAATCGTAAATTGAAGTTTTCACGCTCCGAGGCCACTGCCAGCCGATATACGTTTTATGTTTTCAGCGATTTGTTTTCTTTTTCCCGCGCACGGCAACAGTGGGCATCGGACACCTTCGATCCGACACGTTCAAAACCATACCAGAGTGAACTCCGCAGAGGTCGATAATAACCCTTTTCTCTTCCACATCCACATAAAGCGCTCTCAATCTCCCCTAGCGCAAACCATGCCGAACCAACGTAGGGTTGTTCGTTTTTACCTATTTTACCCGATGTTAATACACCGACCATGTTTCAGGATATTCGGGTTAAACCTGATCTCTTCCGAATGGGCCTTTTCAAAAAAGCGATCTGCACAGTTTTGGCGGACGTTCTGCTGTTCTCAACCAGTACTTGCTGGAAGCAATCGCACAAACACACCTTCCGAACTCATTGAGTATAGCAACGACTCTACCACCCGCCACCTCAGGCTGGCGAATGCTACCCTACAAGGTTGTGCCTAGCTAACGTGAGCTGTGTTGTCGAGAGAACCTTCTCGCAGCTGAGATACCTTCAGCGATCAGACAGACTCGAATGAAGACGGAAAGTTGCGCAAGCAGATCACACTAATATATGTCAAACAAAGATGAGGGAACAATCGATGACCAGTTTTTCGGCAATAAAATGTTTCGTTTGTTAGAAGTCACCAATGCTAATTTACGGTCATTACGTATTCATTTCCAAACAAATGCAAAATTTCGAAGAACATTTTAAGAGAACCATGAAGCCCTCTCGATTACCAGCTTGAAAGATAGAGCAATTTTACCGCGTTAGACTTAAAAAGATCGTGATGCCGTCTAAAATAAAGTGAGCGTACTTAAAACAACTTAGTACGTCTATCGATATAACCAAAAACCGAATTTCAGAATGTTTTCACAAACACACCGCGATTCTTCCGAATATCAGTTCGTTAGCACCCGATTGTAACACCCTATTAAAAAAAACGAAAACAAACAACCACAAACATATGCCTTGCCATATACGCAGATGACCTGACTGTCTGGGTGTCAACTGGATCTAAAAGCAACCAGTAAGACCCACTTCAAGCAGCCATCAAGGTGGCCCAACAATACTCGAATCCCGTGACTCGAGTACGCCCCTGAACAAAATCTGGCATTACCCCCCTGCGCAAAAGAACAAGAAACTGCAAGGTTAATGAAACACCAGATACACAACTCACAATTATGACCAACCCGTCCCCAAAGCCCCATGCTACGCATCGTAGAGTTCAGCACGCCGAAAGACGGCTCAGAGCCTAGACTATCCTTCCCTTGCAATGCACTGTCACCCAATCATGCACCTCATCCGTAGAATCTTCCGCCAATCCTTTGGGGTCAAGAACCGGCACGCTCAGCAGCTTTGATACCATATTCATTACCCGGGCACATACGGGACAGCTTACTTGGCCCTGAAACCCGCGGAGAATGGAAACCTATACAGCGACATACGTCAGGCCTACAAGGCCGCCTATAGAATACCTGCAAAAAGAGCCACACAGAAAACTTTACAGCTTCGGTGTCCGTAATATATGGGAGGAGCTGGAGGAAGCTCATCACATCCAAATTCACGCGACGCACGCTCCGTAAACCGGCAGAGCTGCACTTACCCGGCATGGCTACCCTCGAAATGCAAACAGAAGCAACGCATACGATGGCCATCGGATAATCCTTTAACGTCCCCCATCCCCAGAAGAAAGCACACAATCTATAACAAGGAATGCTGAGAAACCCGTATACCAGCTCTTAGAAAGCCCTTCCAAAACTCCTCCTTTATTCTGTGCATGGATCGTACCCTCCACAACCTGCCCATGCTGTGATCGTCTCCGATGCCGGCGGTGCCGAACTGACGACCGCTACAGCTTCCTTGAGATATACTGAGGCAGCAGAAGAACGGGCTATCACATTGGCCACAGTCCGCAGGAACCAACACATCACTGTATTGACACACAATCAAGCCGCCTGCTGCAACTTCTTCTAGTCCACATATCACATGCAACGCTCACATTCCGGCAAAGTGCGCGCCAGCTTCCGGAAATGCACGTCATCTAGACCCCCAGACACGATGTTTTTGAGGAAAAGAAGACGGCCTCCGCCACTGCCCATGCTCACACCCACCGGGCCGTCTCTCAATAGGGCGAAGACATCCGAGCCCTTCGCTCTTTTAAGCACATTCCTCTTTCAACAATCACGCAAAGTTTAGAGGAGTACGGCCACGAACTCCCGTTCCCGTTACCACTCCCAATCTATCCAGATCCAAGGTGACCCCCTTTAGTTGGCCTTAAACGAACTCCTATCACCACGGCCTTCTCCTCCGTGCCATATACCCAACCCTCTACTAGGCTTCCTGTAATTTTAGTTCTAAAACAGGCACCCTTTACCACAGCGTGCGGGAGTGTCCAAAAAGCCTAATTTTTACCCCCAATCCTCGACTAACCTACGAGCACTGGCTGAGACAGCTGGCCAGGACCGACCTCTCAATCCAGCGTAGCCTAGTGGAGAGTGCCCCAGCAGCCAGCGCGGAATAGGGCATCCCGAGCTACAGGAAGGCCCCCACAGGGAGGTCGCCCCAACATGAGTGCCTTAAGCTCATCGCAGTTACGTTTAGTCACTCACTCACTCACTCACTCACTCACTCACTCACTCACTCACTCACTCACTCACTCACTCACTCACTCACTCACTCACTCACTCACTAACCAAGTTCAGTGCATAGGACAATCGCCTAATATGCTTATGGCCTGGAGCCCATTCTAAGAACGTGCTGAAAGCCCGTGCTCATGAGCGTTAATCAACAAAGACAACACAGAGAAAAAGCGGAGGCGTGTTGTACCCACTAAACCGATTTAGTCTCCCTTCGTTTATCGACGCATTGCCAGAGCAGTTGGCCCTTAAGGGAACATCCGAGTCCCTCGTAGCTGCTAACGACCCATCACAGCCAGCTGTGCGTGCTAGCTACTTCGGAAGGCTCATTACCCCATCCCTCGCTGCGAAGTGAAGTCAACCTTCCGCTCCCTAATCGCTGCAAATAAGCAGACTCGATTCCGGTGGTGCGGGTCACTTGCAGCGAAAGAGGGAAACAGCCGGTGTTTCGGGGCCACGGCTGCTTCCAGGCTCCTTCGCTCTGGCTCTTTTGATCCTGTACTTTGTTTTCGCCCCCGAAGAGGAACGTTACGTGCCCTACAGCCAGGGACGAAAAAGAACTAGAAAATAGATAGATAGTGTTCCTATGGCCAGCCGAGCAGGGAATAGGAAACACGTGTGTGGTCAGGGAAAAATGTGTGTTTGTAGGAAGACTACACTTCGTATCAGTGGCGTATGTTCGCTCCGATCACTTTGCTTCACAGGAGAGTAATCAGATGACGCATTTGCGAGATGTAGAGAGCGAATGGGATGACAGCGAACTTGGTAGATGGCCACTGCACAGCAGGCTCTCTGCAAAGCTGGAGAGGCGACACAATCCCAACGATAAGAGCAGGTGTGAAGAAGACGGGGAAAATTATCATCATCTGCAACACCACCACCAGCAGCAGCAGTAGCCCATTTACGTGTTCGAAATGTACGAATTGCGAATCGAAAAGACCCTATTCATTTCAGCGGAAAACTAGTGTAGGACAGTTTCAAATACTATTGAGATGTCAAAAACCACTAGATCACTCTCGAATCCTTCCACTGAAACGTGTTGTCGAGTGTTAAAATATTTTTCAAGTCTAAAAACTGGCTGTTTGAAGCGTCCCAACGTACTTCTGAAAAAGCAGTATGCACTGTCGAGGCTTTTACGTCCCGCGCGGCGTTTAAATCCCACGGCACTGTTCGAGTTCTCTTTTACGTACTCTACCGCAGACCCTCTGTATCTGCGCCGTCTGCGGTAAGGGAATGCTCTATTGTTTGTGGCGTCGTTGCATTATCTTTACGATAGCGTTAATAAACTGTGGCCTCTGCTAACTGTAAATTTATGCTATTTTGGTTGTGTATTTTACAGTTCCGCTTGCCTCTTTTTTGCGAGCTGGCATGTTTTTGACGTTACGTATTTTTGCAATCGTTATAGTCTTTTTCTGCTGGAATCTTTCAAGTGCCAAAGGTGTCATCTCTTGGCTTTTTATGTTTTTAATGATAGTGACCACATCTAGTCACATTTAACGTAACGTTGTGCCTAGGAAATCAATTATAATTGAATTGTCCACGAAAGCGCGGTGTGGGTAAGTTACCGAAGTTTCTTGGCAGCGCAATTATAATAAAACACGACACGCGAAGTATTGTTGATAAGTTCGCTTCTTTTAGTGTTGAATTCAAATTCTATTCGGTGTATGCACGTGCGGGCGAACTTAAATTGCAACTGCGGGTTGGCTGGTCTGCGTAGATGGGTTCGAGAGATGATCGTCATCTCGATCTCCGCCTGTGTTCTCAAGGGCTCTCAGGTGTCTCATACGGCGTCTACGACGTCGGAGGGTGGCGAGAGAGCGATTGAGGGGCGTGGGGGCTTTCTTATGCTTTTGCATGCCGGTGTGTGGAGGGAAGGCAGGGCTGGGTGCTGGTTCGGGGAACTGGTGGCTGGCCGGTCGTAGCGCGCTCCGCCCGCATAGGTAACACTTCCACCGGGCGCCGGGGGGTCATCATGGTGATATCTCCCAAGGGCGGTGATTCCTTGATTCCGGGTTTCGGTCGGCTCCCGGCATCAATGTCCGAACTTCAAATACAACTTACTTGCAACTTTTTCTTCGCTCTCATGACGCACTCTTTAACACTGCTCTCTCTCTCTCTACAGCCACGCCACTGAGTCGTGTTGTGGACTTCCACCAATTTCGCACATAGATAACTCAGGCTAAAAGGCCAGATATAGGGGGCCAAACCACGAAGGGGGTAATTGGTAAGGAATCAACATAAAGCTTAGTGCGTTGATAAGGGTGCACACATGGACACGTTAGAGGACCGCTTTAACAGTTGATCGAGGCATTCATTTCTGTGACTGAGCACAAGGACGCGGGTTCCATTTGAGACAGACCGTGGCGGCCGCTTTCCTGACGGAGGGGAAAAGCAGAATCGCCGTGTATATGAGATTTCGGCGCATGTTAAAGATCCCCAGGGTAAATATTAATCCGGAGCCCTCCACTACGGCGTTCCTCATTGCTTGCGTTGTGTCGGCCCGTTAAACCCTACAACCAATCAATCAATCAGTGCAATATATTAATAAATAATAATGAATTCTCTGCGCATTCAAGGGTATGCTCTACAACGGTCGGCGCTTTCTACCGTGATGTCAGCGCCTACTGCCTTATGAGTTCAACAGAAGAAGGAAGCAAGAAAACTTATTAAGAAAGGATGGCCCGAAGCCGCACAAAGGCCTAGTAATGTCAGCATCGACGCCGCACAGACAAAGCTCCAGAGTGCTGTCAAGGTGTCCTTGACACGCCAAGAGGGCCGAATCCACTCTTCAACAGAAGAACCCTCCGTGGTACCGCACGCCCGCCAGTCGTCTGATGTAAAGTGCTCAGCTAATAGGGCACCCGGATTATTAAAACGACATTTGTCTCAGTGGGACCGATGGCGTTCTGCGAAAAAACTAATGCATTTCCCCATGGGCTGGTTGGTCGAGCGAAAAGCTCTGATAAGGTCTCTAGAAACACGGCGCGTGAGTGAAACCTGGCTTCCACTGTGTCGAAACGTTACTTGAAAATCGCGAGAAGGACTGATTCCAGATACGACAATACATGCATCCGTCACGAAGGAGGAGTGTTACAATAGTATTCCTTTATCTCATAAAACACGTCTCTGTATACATTTAGATCGTTGGCAGGTGCGTTTACTTACGCGCACAATAAATCGTCGTACGGGTTCGGTCTTTGAAGGTTTGACGATCGCTTGGACGCACTTTCCGTTAGGGAGGGCGCACTTTTACCCTTTCACCCTTCTGGCAACTTTCTTTACGAAGGTATAGTAAACTTTTACTGCAGCGAGAGTTGTAGCTACATAGGTGCTCAGCGGCGACTATGAGACGTCTTTGTCCTCGCGCTTCGTGTTTCTCGGAGCTAGTAGGAAGGGGTTTTGTCAAAGACGACTCCCAATCCCGCGAAACTCTCCTCCCTGGCATTATGTGGCCCAGAGACCCAAGTAAAACAATCAAAGCAACTCCTCCCAGCCAGAGTTGGGGCCTCTTTCTGTTTTCACACAAAGCGGGGGTGATCGCTGACTGTCCCAAACTATGCATTTTATTCGTTTTTCTCAAATTCTTTCGGGTTGCCGCCCAGAGCGATTACTTCGTTGTATCAGTAATTTTTGGAATACGCTAATCGTTCCTATTTGACTGCGGAGCATTGCAATACTTGCTTTATAACAGCAAAGCTCTTTATCTGTGAGTCGTGAGAAAGAATAAAATAAAAATGGAGATAGTTTTGAAAAAAAAACAATGTAAGCGTCAAAGCCTCAAGCCCATTTGTCCAGTGGCGACGCTTCATCTTTCGTGTGTGGTTTTACATCAGCTCACATCATTAGGGTTCCAAACTACATTTTAGAGCGAAATACATCCACCGTCCTTCTGGTTTAATGCGCACTGAAAGAGATGACTACAAGAAAAGCTGGAAAACGAAGAGAAGAACTATGATATAACATGTACTAGCAGATAATTAGGAAACCAAGAGGGCTCTTTGCCTCACCTTGGCGAACTGGAGGCTCTGTCTGATGCACAAGCCCTGCCCCGCCTTGAGGAGCCCGCAACACGGCGCTTATCTACACGTGCGACGCACTGTGCCAACCGTCCTTTGCGTCCTAACCGTATGAGTCGTATTGGCTGCCTGCCGCCTGTTTTGTTGTTCGGCAGTATCAGAATTTCGATGACGTCTCTTGGATTCCACACTGTTTTGCGCCCTAATCGACCCTGCACTCAGGCCACACTTCCATCTTACACCTACAAGCGGTGAGAGGACGCGTCGAGGAGGCGTTCGACTGACACGTCGGACGGAGCAGGAGTGCGAACGCAGCGCCACCAGATCCAAAGCCATAAACCACTCAGGTCTAAGCTCGGCATCACCTCCTCCACATGCGCTAGACCATTCTCTCGTTTTCGTCTCCCTGTGCCAAGCATTGGCACCGCAAATTTTCGCCGACATCGGCCATCTATTGCTCACGCAGCAATAACTGCGTATCATATCGTTGACGAACACGAGGTGGGACAACAGAAGCTAGGACAATTTTACGTAAAATGACTCAGGACTTTGATAATAATACTAGACTACAAAATCGCCACCCAGTTTTATTATAGAGGATTAAGATTCCAGGGAGTTTCAGAAAAACCGACTATATTGCCTGCTCTGTTTTGACGAGCCAGTAAAAAATGGTGATGTGTTGTGTTTTATGGCACATAAGCAGATAAGGCTGTCATGCGCCAAACAAAAGGTATGGTGTTTTTTGTGGATAATAACCAATTGCTTGATCACGTTATTGCTTGTTTAGAAGTGTTGCTTGTTTTAAAAACAAGACAGAGTAAATTTTAACAACAGCATCCTCTCTTAGGAGTAGGCTGGGGAGAAATGGAATTTGCTCGCTGTAGAACAGCCTAAAATGTTTTTTCCTCAAAGCCTCAAATTTCGCACATGAGAGTAAGATGTGGTTTACTGTAAGTTCTTGGTTATAGTCTTCGAATCTCGGTTTGTCTTGTTTCATAAAAAAGAAGGTATGTGTAAGATTAGTGTGTCCAATGCGGAGACGACTTAAAATCATTTATTTGAGGAGTTCATGTCTAAATTTTTCCCACTCTGCTATCGTGGGTTTAATTAGGTGGAGTTGTTAGTTTCCTTATACCATGATTAGGACTGCCAAGTTTCTCTCTGTTTGCTCCGCTTAAATTTCATGCAGTCGCTGTGAGAAATCTTTCTCTACTTTTCCTTTACCCGCCTGTGCGGCAAACGCATTGGCTCTCTCATTTCTCTTGATTTCAACATAGCTAGGGACCCAGCACAACCTAATTTTCCGTCCTTGTGTTGTGACTGTTAGTAAATGGTGTATTATATCTTCCATTAGAGGTTCAGCTGCATTTTTGTAATGTACTGCTGTGACTGCGCTGAGAGAGTCTGTATATATAATACTGTGTTTAATTTTATTCTTCATTATCCTTTCTACTGCCACAGCAATGGCATAACATTCCGCTGTGTAAACCGAAGCGCACTGGGGTAGCCTGATCCCCCCATTTCGTTCTGCTCCCGACATAGCATGATGATGTTTTGGAAAACGTCTGTAGTGAAATGCTGTATGTTATCGCGGTGTCTGCTTTTTTGAAGGCGTGTTAGTCTGGAGTCACCTGCTGTAGGAAAACTATACCAAGGTGGTAGTTGGTTCTGTCTATGGGCAATTTGAGGTAATGTGTCCAGCATACTGAGTTCTTGGCATCTCTCTTCAAACCGAAGAAGCAATGGTCTGATAGCTTGGGGTTTATTATTAAACAGTGTCCTAGACGGGCATTTTGTAACTATGGGGTAACACAGATGTTTCGGCAGTGAACGATCTTTATGTATATAGCATGTCAGCATTGTTCTTCTATCGGTGAGTGGCGGTTCATTTGTTTCGACGTAGAGGCTGTTTATGGGTAATGTCCTAGACTCCCCAGACGAGAGACGTAAACCTATATTGTGAACTGGGTCCAATTGTTTCAAGTAGGACTGTCTCGCGGAGCCATTCACAATGCTACCATAGTCTAAGCAGGAGCGTACAACAGAACGGTAAATTTGTAAAAGGCAGGCCCTGTCGGAACCACAGTGTTTGCGTGACAATCCTCAATTTATTTAGAGCTCGTGAAGCTTTCTTTTTAGGCATATTGATGTGGGGCGGAAAAGTGAGTTTTTGTCGAACATTATTCCTAAAATTTGTGTTCGTTTTGCATGGGTAAGTCGATTTCCTCGAGATGTAGGGTCGGGTTGGTCTGTAAGCCTCGTTTGAAAGAGAAGAGAATAGCCACTGTTTTGTGTGGTGAAAATGGAAACCATTTCTGTCTGCCCATGTTGTTAGTCCATTTATAGTCAACTGCACTTGTCTCTCGCATGTTGCTACACTGGAAGATGTGCAAGGTCTTTGAAGATCATCAACACAGACAGAGTACATAATCCACTCTGGAAATATTTTGGCTATGGAGTTAATTTTTACAACAAACAGTGTTGTGCTTAGACTTCACCCCTGAGGGACCCCGTTGCACTGTACAGAGGTTCTCGAGAGGGTTGAGCCCAGGCGTACTTGAAATGAACGGTTTGCCATGAAGTCATTCAGGCATTTCAGCATTCTTCCACGGATGCCTAATTGTAATAAATCCCGCATTATTCCAAACCTCTATGTGTGGTCATAAGCCTTCTCAAGATAAAAAAAACAGCAAGACCGTGTTGTTTGTGTATAAATGCTTCTCTTGCGGCATTTTCGAGGCGGACAAGATGGTCAGTTGCGGAGCATGCTTTTCGAAAACCGCACTGGCGAATATTTCGAACTTCATTTGATTGTAGGACAAAAATTAACCTGGTATTCACAAGTTCAAAAATTTGGGCCAGAGAGCTCGTAATGGCTATTGGTCTATAACTTCTAGGGGAGGTTGTCGGCTTTTTGGGTTTTAGGAATGCTACAATAAATACTTGTGTAAATAAATTGTGTAAACGAATCCGAGTAGCTATAAGCTATCAGATCATATTTATTTATATATGCTTGAAATATTGCCGAAACTGTGCGTCTGAATTGTATTTTCTTTAGTCCTTTACGAGAGAGTTCTATTGTTGCTGTTTAATTACAAACAGTGCATCTGTAATCAATTTGTTATTATTCTATCCCCTACTCTCTATAATGTATCTATATAATGAGGGTAAGATAAATGAACTGGGATCAAATGAAATGACACCTAACAGTTTTGGTTTTTTTAAACAATTTTAAGCCATCGCTGCCAAATCGAAGTTCTTCCGGTACTATTAGCGCTTTATTTTTCGGTCTAAATAACACTACGTTACTTTTAGTCGGTTTAGAAGTCACCAATTACTAATTGGATGCATTACGCTATTTGCTTGATCAATAGTACCACCTGCTGAATGGGATGTAAACGAGGTTGCATCGTCAGGGTGCGTGATACATTTTACGTACTGTGAACTTGTTACAATATCACTGACATAAAAATTAAAAAGGAGGTGGCCTCAAATGGTTCCTTAGATAACACCGGAGGTTCTGCCTTTTAAAGATAATTTTATTTGGTTGATCTTAACATATTTTGAACGATGGGACAGATGCCAACTATGAAGTGAACTAGCTGCGCCTCTGAAACCAAATAATCTAAGTTTATTGATTAGTAAATTATGGTTTGTGTAGTCGAACGCTACAGTGAAGACTAAAAAAACACTACAATTTTTCACTTCAAAAGAATGTGAAACATCCTTTTTTGCAGGCAGTTAGGTTATTTCACTTGATTTAGGTCTCGCGAGAGCGAACTGCGCCTCTGAGATTACATTGTATTTTTTCAAGAAGCTAGACGTACGAATGAGCACAACTGTTAAGAGCATAGCTGTTTGTGCCGGCAATACTCCTTCCGGCGGAGACAGCAAACCCCGAGCGCATGTGATAGCATCTCGCAGCGACCTCCCGGTATCCCCGGCGTGGGGCGCCGTGCTCGAAATTCGCGCAGAGGCTTTAACAAAAAAAAAATAAAAAAATTGGCCGCGTTTCTGCTTCTTTCGTTGCAAATGTGGACAAAAGACGATCGTGTTTCGTCGACATTTGTCCCGTAAATGCCTTTCCGCTTTCTCGCTCACCTCTCATGGGATTCGTCTGCCTTCACGCTCCTCGCAAGTCAAGCACTCTAAATGTTTGCTTCAGTCAATACAAATTTACCATGTTCTCCTGCTCCTGGCCGGGCGCCTTGATGCCAGCGCTGCGGTACGGCGGAGATGCGCGTGAATCGAGGCACCCTACTGCAACGTTTATACAACCACGTTGCTCTACTCCAAGAGCGTCCCGTGCGGAACGTTGAACCTATGTAGTTGAGTCTTTCGTAACTGGTACCTTTTGATTTCTTAAAATTCCGGCAGAAGCTATCATGGCGCGGGTGACAGTAAGCGACAGAGTGGATACAGTAGATGTAGTATCCTTATTTGCTATCGGAAAAATCAACAATCTATGAATTTTCAAATAACGAACGCTGCAGATATCTCCTATTTATTGATTTTCTGCGTCGTATTCGCATATTATTTTGTTCTTGTTCAACAATGTTGAAAAGGATGAACATTGTCACTGGCCTTAGACGTTTAGATTTGGCTGTGGGTATATCAGACTATTCCGCAGCATCTGTGTCGCGTTGACCGGGTAGATCATTCACGTACCAGACCGATAGACATACAGACATACAGAGAAAACAAATTATCTGCGTTTAAATAGCCTAAGAAAGACTACCGACTTTAAAAAAAAAAACAACGCACATGAGCGCGCGTCTCGCTACGACCGCCCGGCGTCGTCAAGGCTTCAAAGCACTTCCGTAACCTGAGGAGCTCCTGCCTGCGTCGCTGCCGTATGGCGACCGGCGGGCGACGGGTCCACCTGCACCGCGGATGATGATGACGACTCTTTCAAGCCATTCCTTCACAAGCCACATGTGGAGACGGCCACCAGACCAGCTGGCGAAGAAGTAAAGGTCTACCAAGGCAAGAACGCACTACTCAAACCTATTTGGCTTTGTCGTCGAAAGACGACGATGACAGGGATGATGAATATTGCTACTGAATAGAACACTGTACGAACTTTAATGATCTTTCCTTCACAGCTCCACCAAAAACGGCTTTGCGCTGCTGCGACTGGGCTTCTCCCTCTCTCTTGGGATCCGCTGTCAGTGTAGAGAGAAGCTATCGAATTCCAACTCTGCTGTTTCTCCAGCCTTGCACCACAAGTGCAAGGTGTGCTAATTTTTTCAAGACACCTTTAAAATGATCGGCAATGCAGAGGCTGGCCTGTAATTCGAAAGACAATATATTTCACGTTACTTATGAAGACAAGATACTTCGGTTATCTCCATAACAGAAGGAAATACTCCAGAGTCGAGGTACGTGATGAAAATGACCGGAGGCATTGGGGTAAGATATCTATCACGTATTTTATTGGTTTTATCCGAAGATGATTAGCGTCAGAACGTCTGCTATTTAATGTTCAAAAAATCGTAACTGTCTCATTACTCGTAGTTGGATTTAAAAAAATGACCTTGCCATGAATAAACAAACCAGAGTAATCCCGTGTATCAGGCATGTTTTGGGGCTGACGAGAAATAAAATAGTCGTTGAAAGCAGTTTAAAGATCATCTCCAATAAAGAAAGCTTTTGCTTGACAATAATTTTGTTGGGGGAGTTAGATATTTTCTATGTTACGCATCTTTTGGGAATACCCTTTGCGTGAATTGAAGGTGTTATAGTAACGGGTCTGTCTCGCTTGTATTAATGCTTTGGTGAGCCTATATCTGTACGGTGTGTAAACACAGCCAGCAATTGAGGGTCACGAATTGCGTTTCCTCTATATATTATACTAGCGGTAGTACCCGGCGGTGCCCGGGTGGGCCATTATATTAAGGACAGAAATTGGTATTTGTTAGTCGCCATATTAGGCTACTTCATTGGGAAGTGGTACACACTCGGAAGCGCCTGCCTGCTGTCAGTATATCGGCTTCTACTTCAGGCGCGTCGTGGTAATGTGTTACGACTGGTGTTCGTGTTTTACTCTAACTCTCGCTAAACAAATTGAACCAAGATGGCGCGTTTGAGCGAATGAGTCAGTGAGTGAAAAAGATTTTATTGAGCCGGCGAAGTGGGAGTGGTTCCCTATTTCAGAAAGCCATGTGATGACTGGGCAGCCTTCACTCTGGAGGAAGTATTGTCAGGACATCCAGATCGCTGATTGTCACCAGGTTCTCCCACAGCTCAAGGTTTGAAAAAGTGGATGAAAGAAGGAGGAGCTTGGTTTGCTTTCGCTCTTAATATATGAGGAAGAGTGCCAGGTTGCAGCCACAACTTGAATTCGGCAGGAGATTGCGCTGGGAACACATGATGGAGGCCGGCTGGGTGAGGGGTATTCTTCCTCGTAGGAAGTGCTATCTCAGAAGATATGAACGATGCTCATCGGGACAGTTTTATCATAAGTAACACGGGCTTCCTGCGGGAGGCGCGAGCTTGCAGAAAGTCCCAGCAGATACCGAGGTCTAACCTTTGCACTTTTTACTGGTAGATCTTCTCTTTTACATTTGTGATATATGACACCTGCTCCTACTGGAGACGCGTAGTTGCCGAAGGTGTCAACAGATGGGCGACCGCTTAGCGAACGCGGGAAAACTCAGCTGAATTTTACGTCCAAAAGGATGCAGATTAAAAATCTCCCTGGCCTTCTAATCCGCATCTTAGGACAAAATCCTGAAAGTGGTTTTTGGGCAATTAAATGGGCAGCATTTTCAAGAAAAAACGAATGGGATATATTAACTGGCTGGGTGATTATTTGTGAAAGTGTAAAAACACAGTGTTTTCCCGTAATCGCGCTTGTTTCTAATGTGAGGGTGTCATTGAAAAATGTTGTATAACAGTGTTGAGATAAGTGAGTAAGTTGCCTATCTCAACAAAAACCTGTTCGATATCTCTGATGGCGGGCGGTAAAAAAATTAATATGTGAAAAACAATTTTACCGCTTTAAACTCTCTCCATGGTGGAATTTTTAAAATTTTAAGAAATATTGACACCCAACACCGTAATCAAAACGTGCCCTTGCAATCTGTAGCCGTTTAAAAAAGCAGTTTGGCTAGACGTGTACATAACCTGTCGGGCCTTTTTGGCTCATCAGCCGTGTAATTTGTAAAAAACAATTTGACCCTTTAGCGGCGTCGCAGAGCGAAATCCTTAAACACGAATCTGTGCATTTGTATGAGTTACATATTCTAGCAAAAATCAGTTGGATTACTGAATCGGTGAAAGATTTATTCGAGAATCTTTAGGAACACCGTTTTAGATCCGGAATGCGGAATCACCTCGCTGGTGTAGGTTAGGGCGAAATCCAAAAACTACTTTTTAAGTATTCTTAAGGGCTACTTAAATCAGCAAAAAGCGCTTCGATATGTGGATGGGTGACCGAGAAAATCACGAATTCGCGAAACCACAATTTCGCCCTTTTCTTCGGCTAGGAGGGCAATTTCTGAAAAACCCGCCTTAGTGAGCACCTACTCAATGACGCAAATAAAACTCGTGAAATTTCAAGTCTCTCGGTCTAACAGTTTTGGCTGGGCGTAGATGAGTCAGTCAGTCAGTCAGTCGGGCACTTCTCTTTATAGGTAGAGATTTTAGTTTTATTTTCCGAAGTACTGCGTATGTGATGCCTTCTTTGCCGGCTTTTGTGGAAGGGCTGTGTTCTTTGTACGGAAGATTGGCCGTGATATATGGTTTCGAAGTTGTTGATAACAGCGTCATCAGCTGTGTTAGCATCTGTTGCATTCAAAGCATCAGACCAGTCTCGGTGAACCATAGCCTGTCTGAAAGAAGCAAGGTTTTGTTCCGTAATACACTGATTTGAACGGGTAGGTAAAGGTTCCTGAACAGTAGTAGTTGTTATGCATGTACAATAGAAAAATAGTTTCTTAAAACGTAAGAAACTGCAAAATATTTTAGTTGAAACGAATGGGAGTCTGTTATAAATAAGTCAATGATTGACTGACTGATGTTGTCACTCTGGTTGGCATTAGGTCATTGCCGCAGCCATTTGACGACAGAAGTAGAATAAACTAGTTTTTACCGTTATTCTCATTGAGGACATTGAAATCTAAATCACCAGTAAGAATTATTCGATAACCATTAACATTTACATAGTAAGGACTTTGTCTAGAAAGGAAAAGAGGTTTAAGCATTCCCGCCGGAAGGCCGATAACAAACCGCCGAGAATACGTCAGTATTCAAGCAGCGTGTCTAATAAAAAGGAGTAACAGACCAATACTCCGATGTTTTCACATGGTAGAGAGTTTCAGACTATGGAGTTTAGACCATATACGCCAAACGACGCTCTCGCCAAACCGATCCCTTCCGCTTATTTGTGGCGACTATACAGCCCAGCTACGCGGACGTGAGGGTAAACTGTTTTCTGATTGTGTCAAGCATGGCGGGAAAAATGGCGATAAAAGACGCCCGAGCAACAAGAGCCGTAGTCGGAGCCATGCAGAATACTCGAATGGAGGAAGCGAAGAAAAATCTGCGTAAATGAATTAACGCGGTGTGCCATCCAAGAAAACTAAATCTGTTCCACTCAACGTGAAAGCTGTTGCAAGTGCAGGGAAGTGACTCACCATAATGCGCTGTGGCGCCGTTATCCGCTCATTGCTACCACGCATCAGGCTCTTTGCTGCCCTGTCTCATTCCTGTCCTGATGACTTGAGCGAAGGTATTCTACCAATGCACTTCAAATTTCCCGCCTTCTCAGTGCTCGCGCGTCCCCTGCCTGAAACAGCGCCAGCGGGAGTTCTGTTCTTTTCTGCGCTTGTTTTTCATGCCGCACGTGCCGGCGTCTGACTGCGATGTTTGTAACGCGCCATTTTTTTTTTGCACTGCCACTTTTTTGTCGCTTAATGTTGTAAACACCAACCCAACGAGCCCACATAAGCAAATTAATGCGGAGTGCACCTCTTACGTACATATATTTTGCTTCAAACGTACCTGCAGACGCACCTGTAGAACAACGGGCAGATATATGCCATCGACCAGCCGTTCACGGGTTTCTAACGCTTATGACTATATAAACCGCTTGTTTTACGAAGCCTTTGTGTTACATACATACGGTACGCCTTGTGGCTCTACTTGAGTCGGTTATATCGCTGCGCCGATTGATTCGAACAGTCGCTTGACATCGAGAAACGTAACGCCCAAAGTGCTCTGCACTTAAAACGGCCCTGCCGCGCGTATCCTGCAGTGCGTGCTCGGCAAACTTCTTTTGCTCGAGGGCGTCGGCGTGCACGCGTAAATCGAGCGGTGCCACTGAAGGTTTGCTCCAGAGAGTGCTGAATTCCGCGAGGGAAGTGTGTGGCCTTTTGTCGCTTCGATTTCACACTCCCTCTGTGCTACGCTGCAGTGTTTATCACCGGAGGCTGCCTTATCTGTTCGAGCTTTTAAAGCAAATCTTTCTACCTCTAGCAGCCAACTGTTCCTTCGTAGCGTGCGGGACAAGAAATTCCCAACGTGGCGGGAAGGGAGAAGGGCCGTTTTCACTCACGGAGCACAGTGTAGATTGCGCGGTGAATGGTTACCCAGCGTTCCCCGCGCGCAGGTGGCTGTTCACACTGGTAGGCGCGTCCGCGGGGAAGCTTCGTCGGCTGCTTTAGCGACGCTTGTTTTGGGCCTCTTTCGGTGCAGCTTCACGTCCATTGCGCGCTTCCTTCGCACGGCTTGAATAACTTGCTCGACTGCACCTCCTGGGTAACTCAGACGTGACGAAATGAAGTGATCGTACGGCAAAGATACGTTAAGGATTGGTTTGCAGGGCGCGAAAACAAAATGCAGAGACCACATACGGACTTCTGGCCGCTAGAGTAACGCTACCTTTTGCGCAGTGCTTGCCACGAATGCCACGCCGTTTTCTAAATTGGTGAATACCAGTTCGATTGTGTTTAAGAGGCTTTACGGAGGCGAAAGGAGCAATTGGTTCTGATAAATAGCGATAATAGAAGTTCCCTCAGATTTCTCGCAAATCTCAAACTTACTAAACTAACTAGTTTAAATCGGTATAAATGGGAATCACTGAGCTCACATGCTGAATTGTTTCGGCGTCTGTGCTTGTGTCAGGCGGTGGTATAGCACAAGCAAGCACATTACGATGCTAGGTTCTGGTGTCTTACCCTTCGAAAGACGCTCCCCCTTCCTCCGTTTCCGGGGCAGACGGCCGATCTCACGCTCTAGAGCGCTGCCCGTGCCCCCGCCGTGCCCGGCTGCTGACGTTCGGGAGGCGACTCCGCCAATTCCAGGTAACGGCTTGCATATTCTCTGGTTTCACTCTTGTTGAGCCACGTGTGTGAATGCAAGTGACGTCGCAAAGGCAATTGTTTTGGGTGTCTTTTAAAGCTTTGCTTTCGAACCACGTTCACAGAGTCGACTGGCGCCAATTTTTTAAATGCAGAGCATTTCTTTAACTCACATGTAGCGTCCCGCGTCCGTCCGCAACAGCTCTCACTCCCGCGCGCCCAGGTCTCCCCCCCTCCTCTCCGCATCATCACGCTACCCTCCTGCTCTCAACAACAGGTCGGCACCCCTCCCCTTAAACTATATAAAAAAAATCCCCCCACCTCCCCGAAGGGGATCGTGCGGAAATGCGAATGCATTGGGTGCACCGATGAGTGCGGTGCGGGTAATTATTATTAATGGCGTACTTAATGAAGACAGACGAGAATGTGAGTCCTCCAACCGATGATGACGTTGAAGCAACTGCAGTGACGTCACCGCCAGCGGGAGGTGTAATGCTCAGGTTGCATTGTGTACACTTCGTGTGCTTGCGTCGTTGCGGGTTTGCCGCGAGGGATTCGACTTTACCGACTTCCATCGCTATCAAGGCGCCAGGCGCGCGCTCCATTGCATTGTATAGATTCCGAGCGCAGCGAGCTGAGAGAGGGTACGCGGAGAGGAGAGAGAGCCCGCCGAGCTCCGCGATCCGAGCGCCCTCACACGCCCGAGCGCGCTCCTCCTCTCCACTCACTCTCCGCTACTCCGCCCGCTCCGCGATGCGAGCGCCGCGAGTCCGCCGCGCCGAGAGACGACGACGACGACGGTGAAGGCAGAACTACGAGGCGCGCGCTCACGTGCGCTCGCGCTGGAGGAATGCAGGCGCACGCCGACGGAGCACGACAACCCCCGACTAAGAAATGCATTCGCATTTAAAAAATAATAGTTATCGGCGCCTGGTTTCGATCCCACGACCCTGAGGCGGAACGCGAGGTACATGGTGCTCTTCCCACTGCGCCACAAAAGCGACACAGAATCAAAGTGTACGAACGCGCCTTATATCCTTGACTCATTCAAACTACGTCAAGAAGCTGCTGATACACGGCAGCAGTTGCATCGATCTCGTCTTCACCAGTTGCTGCAACGCACGACCACTGCTTAAAGACCCCTTAACAGTACACTTTAGCGTCCACGAAGCCGTAGTTCTCAGCGTCCAATACAACGACAACAGCAACAAATAAATAAATAACGACTTACAACAACCTACTCCTTGCCTTCACTTCCTGCGTCACACAAAAAAAGAAAAATTGGGCCCATCTTTTTACGAGGGGGGACTCGAGTCGCAAAATCACGAAAGTAATAATTAATATATGAAAGAAATAATAATTAATAGTAATAAGCAATAATAGTTAACACATTCACTACCACCCCACCACCACGCCCCAAACACTACCGTTAACGCAATACACCCACCCCCTACGCGACGCATTTATTCCAGTCCCCCCTCGTGGGGAGATGGGCCCAATTTTTTTTTAAGGATAGCTCTTCTTTTTGCACAAGAATGCTCTTGAAACTTCTTTTTGCAAGTGAGCCCATGCACGCGTGGTGGTGCAAATGCGCCATAACTATTCGTTGTGGTTTTGCAAACCTAAACGTAAATATTTTCCTGCGACCTTTCGGAAATGTACTGTTTCCATTTCAGTTGCAAATCTTTATTATCCGGGCTGCCGTCTCTCCCTCGATAGTTCTACAGAGTAACTGATTCTAAAACTTCCTTCCCGACACTGGAGTTATACCGCGATCTTTTGCTCTACATGCGGTGATGTTCAGCCGACTTAGCGAACGCACGAGGCTTCGTTCTAAATATTGATTCGTCCACACGACCGGAACAGCGCTTGTTAAATTCATTGAACCAGCGCCACCTTTTGGCGTCACTGCAGATTGTGCAGGCCCATTGCAACGACACCACAGTTTTATTTTTTTTTAAGTTCTATTGCAGCCAAGAAATTGTTATTTTGCTCATACAAACCGTATTTTTTTAAGAGAACATCGATCGTTCTTCGGAAGATTCAACACCAAAGACGCTTTTCAAAGAGAGCGAAGCATCCAGGGGAAACGCACCAAATGGGTGTCAAATTGCCAACTTAAAAATTTTTATTTCCGGCGTGTGTCGGTTTAGTGAGAGCTTTTGTTGTGCTAAAAGGTGCCAAGTACTCTTGGCCTTCTGCCAGGCAGAAAAAATATAACTCTTTGATTTTTGTTCCAAGTGGTAAATGCCTTTTCTATTTCCTTATAAAAACCTAACTTCCGCGAAAGCATAAGAGAAGCTATCTGACACTATATTAGCGAGGAAAGAGGATGTTGAGAAATTGCAGTGAAAAATGTATAAATGTTCAAGCGCTTGATTGCGGTACCTACGGTAATGACATCCGCAGCTCATGGGGTTAGATGAACGCGACAATCTCTTTAATTGCTTGAAAAATTCTTCAGGAATGAGTCCATACAGGCTGTATGGAGCCTGAGTGCGTATATGCCTTCACAATGATTCATGGCAGACCATGCGAATGAAAACATAGACAATACTGATTTTGGTACTGTAAGCAATTTTTTACTTCCTCCTCTAGCAACGAAGGAGCGAAAATGACGTCCTGCACTGCTACATCGCTTTCGCGATGCTTTTTTGATACTCCAATGAGTTTGGAACGATTTTTGAATAATTCGACTGCTATGGTGCCCTTTACTCTAAGTTCTAAATAATCTCGATGGAAAACGAAGCCATCTATTTTGCACTCACTCAAAACAGCTCGACTTTCAGCGTGGTTTTCTGCGAGTGGTGGTGCTTGTTTGTTGAAAATGGTCATCCCGAAAAAGCTTCCTTCTCAAAACGTCGTAAAGCTTGCGACTGACGTCGATGTCATCGTCACGTCTGGTTGCTATAATGGTGACTTTCTGTGGTTTCATTGTGACGCAGGTTTTGAATACATGCGCTACACGAGTAGCAGTGCGTATTCACCAGTAAAGCCTCACGGCCTTGCCAACTATAACAGCTCGAACAACCGCGAAGCTGTGGTGACCACCCTTCGAGTACGCATTCGGGTTGATATATTCTGTAGTCCCGACGTTCACATGTGACTCTGCGTGCTTCTCTTGATTTCTGGGTATCAATATTTCCGGAGTCGCTACCAATCCAGGCGTTACACGCACGCGGTGTACTGGACAGACGTGGCGTACCACAGCCGCACGTAAGAGACGCCCTGGCCTTGAGGTGGCGCACCTTCGATAAGCCGCTTTCCTAAAGCCAGTTCGAGTGCGTGGGTTTCATGCTTTATTCACTATGCCTGCAGTTGTTATTATCCTAGCAAGTGAACACGTATACGCTTTTGCCATTTCGAGTGGTAGGCACACCACGGGGGCTCTTAAACGCGCACGTGACTCGACTGCATTTTCGGAGTGTACAGGTTAGGAACTGCCACCTCCGACCCCAATTGAGAGACAAACGCTACGGCAAGTGCATAGCGGAATCATTCGGGTGTTGTTTTGTGTCTCTGAGTCTCCGTTGGTCCTAAGTTTACTTACGAGCTACCTCTGGGTAAAATGACGAGTAAAATAGGTAAAATTCGACAGGGTAGCACATGATAAGAAAAGACACTGGATACTACTCACATTGCCAGTGAGCTATACCATCACAGGGCGTGCCACTTTCTAAGGTACGGTAATAACAGGGCCAAAGCTAGCCATAGTTGGAAGGTACAGAAATGTAGTTTCCCTCATCCCGGGTTTGATGCAGACATTCTATGTCGTGAAGGGTTCATACTTCACACGCGTATGCTTCCATCCTTATAGCTATCAAATTTGGCACACGATTTTATACAAATGTCGCGCACAATCAAAGTTTTTTTGCCTGCCAGATGAGAAATATTTGGTCGACATTTCGACATTCTTCTTTCCGCTGTTGTGAATGACAACTGGAATTTTACGCCTATGCTAGTAAATTGTTTCCGTGCCTTCGGTTGTTTTATTTAAGTTGTAGTTATTTACATCCAGTGGTAGTTTAACTTATAGTTCGAGTGTGTCTTCCTAGCACCTTACCGGTAGTGCCGAATGACTGCGGCCGTAATGTAGAAGGGTATACTATGCTGGTTGGACAGATGATACTCCCTTTGATGATCCACAACCTCCGTCTTATTCACCTGCGATCCCACAGCAAGCTATGCTGCGAAATAGGTCAACACGTATTCCGGCCTCAGCTGCCCCCCCGCGTCGCGTAGGGGTTGTTTATAGGGCAATCCTTTTTGTGTCTGGGAGTCTTCTGATTTATTCGAGGAGGAAAAATGAGAGATCATTTTGTGGACGGCTACTAAGTTCAGTGTAGCCTCCTTTTCTCGTGTGGATCAGCGCCAGGCTTTTCTATCACCTATCGCAATATGATATAACTTTTACAACTCACAAATACCAACCTGATGACCCCACTTATCCAGGCGGACGGGGTTGTTTTCTCCGTCATAGAGCACAGCCCACTATACAAGGCTCTAAGCAAACCACCATCTCAACTACCCGTCTGCAGTCATCAAGGAGCGCCGAGCCCGCACAGCCTAATTGGGTTGCGCCAAATTGTCTGCGCCCCGCCAACACAACGCCGCACTTCTGCCAACTCTCCCTGATCACCCTCTACCATGGTAACCAAATAAACGAGGTCGCTGACCGCCTAATGAACACCAATAAACTGACGATGGCAGTTAAGCAAGCACAGCCACTAATCCATACTCGGATTATCCGTCATATCAGAGAGCGATGTGTATCGTGTGTCTACATTTCAGTAATTTTTTTTTCTTTTAATATGAGTTAGCGCCAACAGTAACTGTCGCTCTAATAGTTTGAATGCAGGGCTATTTATTTTCCTTGAACGCTCATTGCTTCAGATACAGGTGTAGCGAGCCTTAGCGTATTGTTGGCGGCGAGTGTATTTGGGAGGGTTCGGACAACCTCAGGCATTTGTTGGCAGATTGCTGTTCCGGACAGGCTAAGAGCGGTACGACAGCATTACGGCTGCGTGAAACGCGTCGCAGCGTGTGCTGCGTATAGTTGAGGCACACCGCCAAATCACGTTCGCAGCCGATGCTATGCGGCAGCTCTTCGAAGGTGCTCTACGCCAGGCTGCTGCGAGCATCTACACCAACGCATTCGAGCCCACGGACAAGGCAGGTCGGTAGCGGCTGCGGTATTGCTTCATCATGTCCAAGAAAGCTCACCCGAATGAAGTAAGGGAACCCGGATAAGCACGTGGTTTCCGCTCGGAGAACTCAGAGGTATAACAGCAAAGCTGTTAACGTGGATCATTTTCGTTTGTATGTGTGACAGAGAGACCGAGATCAAGAAAATATATATGGGAGGCGAAACGGCCCATTTCGACTTTTGCGGCCGAGCGACAAGGTAATGTCACATTGAAAAGGAACGCTAAATACAAACCTTTGTAGCTGCAATCGCAAGGGAGTGGGCAGCAACATCTGACTGACGAAATGACAGCGACCACAATGCATCCCCTGGCTACGCAGTGGAATGCCGATTGCAGCGGCCGCGAAATTTTGTCTCCGACGACCGATTGCGCTAGCTTCTCCAGGGCCAAGTGTTTGTGATGTTATTTTGTCTTGCTAGGAAGCGCAGTTTCCCCTCCAGTCTTGTTTATTTCCCGTGCGCATGGGTAGGAGGAGATTCCCCCCCAAAAAAGGAGCGCTAAAAACACGACAGAAAGGCCAACGACGACGACGACGACAAAGACGCACATCTGTGTAGACGTTCCCCGTTTTTAAAACAAAGCTTTCTACCTCTACCGGCTAACGATTCTTTCGTGACGGGCGGGACAAGAAACTCCCAACGCCGGTGCGGGTGGCGAGGGCGCTTTTCACTCACGCAGCACAGTGTAGAAGACTTAGCGTTCCCCCACGCCGGTGACTGCTCGCACCGGCGGGCGCGTCGGCGGTACAGCTTTGTCCTGTGCTTTAGCGACAGTTCTGGCCTGTTTTAGCTCTACTTAGCGTTTATTGCGCGCTTTCTTCGCAAGGCCATATTAACGTTTTCGTTAGCACCTGCTGGGTAACCCGTAAACGACGGAATTAAGTGAGCGTACGGCATAGATACGCTAAGGATCGGTTTGCAGGGCGGGAAAACAAAATGAAGGGACCGCATACAGGCATCTCACCGCTAGAGAAACGCTACCTTTTGCGCACTGCGTGCCACCAATGGGACTGCGATTTCTGAATTAGTGAATAATAATTCAGTTGGGTCTTATGAGGTATGAAACTGGTTCTGATAAATAGCGATTATAAAAGTTCCCTCAGCTTTCTTCCTGCTAAACTTACCAGACTAATTAGTTTAAATCGGTATAAATGGGAATCACTAAGCTCACATGCCGAACTGTTTCGGTGTGTGCGCTTGTGTCACGCGGTGGTGTAGCCCCAAGATTGCACATCAGGATGGCTATGTTCCGCTGTCTCACCCTTGTTCTTCTCCCAAGGAATGGAGAGGATTTTTTTTTCCCCAGTGTGTTCAGTTCATTTATACTGCCACGTACATGCACTGTACTGATGTGCAACCATGAAGCTGCTCTGAACCAAATAAATCAGGGGCTGTGGGCTGGTCAAGCTGCCTGTGAGCAGCTTTTTTTCTCGCCGCCCTCCCATCTACTATGTATGATGGCAAAATAAATGATTTGATTTGAAAATACGCCCCTCTCAGTTTCCTTTTTGCCGACGCACGGCCGGGCTACAGTCGTGGCGTCCGCCGCTCTATAGCCCGGCCGTGCCCGACGCTGCTGCGTTCGGGACGGCGCCCCCTCGAATTCCAAATAACGGCTGGCAGAATCTCTGGTTTTACTCTTTGTAGAGCCTCGTGCGTTAATTAAAGTGACGTTGCTTCGGCAATTGTGGTGGGTGACGTTTAAAGCTTTGCTTTTCAACCACCTTGACAACGTGGATTGGAGCCAATATTTTGGCTTTGTTTTTGGCGCTCTTTTCGTTTCATTCAATACGCAACAAGTATCCCAACGACACATTTTACAGAAGATTCCCAGACATGACGGCGGCTTCGCCGATACCGGTTTCCAAACTAATACACAGATGGCGCAGTGGTTTGCAGGCACGGGTTCCTCTCCCTCACGCTAGGGGAAAGAGAGGGAAGGGAGACTCCCGCCGCTGACGATAAACCGCGCAATCCTTTGCGTGAACCGTAAGAAATTCGCGGTTCACGCGGTTCACGTACTCAAGAGTGCACCCGTTGACGTTCAAGCAAGCACAAATGAACAAAAGCTCCGCGGTGTCAGCAGATTTCACAGTGGTGAAACTTGGTTTCATATTTGGGAAATTTTTGTGCGGGTCTTTTCTGTGTTGTTCAAGTCAAAAGTGAAGCCGAGCGGTGATCCGGATGCCTTTCTTAAGGGGGTGGGGGGGGGTTACTTTGACAGAAACACCGGGGAGCGACACGTCATAGTATGCTTGTCGACGCCGATAATAAATGCACGTTAAATGTTATCGCCATGTATCTCATCATGTTGTACCACTATTACTAGACCTAAGGTAGTCAGTGTAGTGTGTATTTGAAGACTATATCTTAATCACCAGCCTATCTACGCCCACTGCAGGGCAAATGCCTCCCCCATTAATCTCCAATTACCGGGGTCCTGCGCTAACTGCGACCAATTTATCCCCACAAAGTTCTTGATCTCATCTGTCCATCTAACTTTCTGCCGTCCCCGGCCACACTTGCCTCCTTTAGGGATCCTATCTGTTACCCTTAATGACCAACTGTTATCTTGTTTCGCATTACACGCCCTACCCACCTCCATTTCTTCTTCTTAATTTCAATAATATTCCTTAACACGCAATTGTTTCCTGACCGACTCCGCTCTCTTCCAGTCCCTTGATGTTACACCTATCATCTTCCATTCCATTGCTCGCTGAGTCCTCCCTAATTTAAATTGAGGAAGACTATATATGACTGCTCAGTTTCTCCCCGAAATATTTGTCTACACTTCGAACACCATAATCATCATCGTCAGAGCAAGGTGACTTTCCTGCAGTGCGTTTTCGTGCACGGAAATCATCAGTGGCAGGCCGAAAGCATAGCTTTAAAATTTTCGAGTGAATATTACTACTGTACGAGCGATTGGGAGGCGTGGTAAAAATCTATTACGTCGTGATGGAATAGTTTTCATTTCAGTATTCCTAAAGTCCAAGCCGCACTACACAGGGTAAAGGAGTAAGGAGGACACACAGCCTTGTGTCCTGGTCTTCTTGCGTAGGACAAATACAAACCGCGCCTTTCTTCAGCAAAGTTAACTCGATTCGCTTAGGCTTAAGCAGCACAAGTGACAGTGGTTAGTGGTCTGTTGGAGAACGAAAATGCACATCCCCTGTGGCAGTGTTTTGTGCACGTTTTGTCAATAAATGACTGTGCACGTTCCAAGTTTACGCCCAATAAAATGCTTTTTTTATACACTAATAGGGACGTTTGGATTCACAGTACCTTCCAAAACACGACTTTTCGAACAGTTCGGTGATCATCATATTAAACAGCACTTGGCGTCCCCAGCTCCAGCTTTGCCAGCGAGAAGCGATATCTAGGTAGGAATAGCGCGTCTTATAATCGGCCGGTGCAACGATCTATTTCTCCTCTCATTCTTCTCAGGCCTCAAAAACTTGGCTTGGATTTCTTTATGTCTGTAGAAACGTTTGTTACCTAAGTCAATTAAAAGCAAATGCTGTTAAGGACACTCTGTCCTCTTAGCTGCAGTGTGATTAATAACGGCAGTGAACATAAACGGTATTTTGGTGATTCCAACCGGTATTCCAACCAAAAGCGGGTTGAAATGTTTAACGTGTGGAGATTAGGTGAGATCACGTACTTTATGCACAGAGCCTCTGAAAATACGCGACCAAGTATGTAGCCATCACACTCTTTGTAGAAGCAATAACTACGGCGAACAATCAATTATACCGAAAACTTAATATCTGCAGATAACCGCCCAGGCAACACAACTCTTCCCTTTAGTCAAAAGACCGCACCGCTGTCTTAAGATATGGTGATTCTGGACCCAACTGTTTATTACTGCGTGACACGCCACTTCTGGCATAGAAACTGTTCCAATTCATGCTTTGTTGACTACAGGCGATTTTAGAAAATGGAGATTCAGCCTCACTCCTCACTCATAATGTGAAGTTCTTAATTCAAGCAAGCCATTTCACACAATAAAACAGAAGCGTATTATACGCTGTGCAACACAGGCCCAAATAAACAATAGTCCTATTTTCGGAAAAATAATCCAGAAGAAGCTCTAGTGATTCTAAAAAAAACGCGCGCTGCTTTTACAATGTTGAAAGCACTCTCTGTTTCTTTTAAGTACAATAACGTCGACTTTCAAAACCATGAATGTAAAAACAAACTCTTCGAACGATTATGCGCAAGGAAAAATAAGTACGACATTCTGAACCCGCAAAGAATTCCCGTTTTCTAAACGAATGTTGATGCAGTATATTCCTTTCATCCTGGCAGCAATTTCGTCCATGCAAAGTGGTCTCTAAATCAGGAGGAAAAATCGCTTAAGTGCTCTGTAAGAAATTTCTGTTGCGATACAAAGTCTAAACATCACAAAAAAGTTATTTCCCTCGGGGCCTAAACATGAACACAATACCCTTGAAGCCGTGGCGGCACCGTCGTTGTGCCCTGGGATGTTTGCGTTGGTTCGATTCATTCATTAAAAGCTGAAAAGCGCCGTTCAGAGTGAAGACGTTCGAGCAAAATTGCTTTCTGCCATTTGTGCTCCGCTACCTCATCTGGTACACTAATGTTGAAAGTGGTCTCTTGTGCAAAATAAACGCAGTGATGGTTCTTATATTTTCCCTTAGTAATGCTTTCTTCTTATAGTATTATACAGAGTTTCACGGTAGTTTTGTTTGCAAGCTTTGTTTATCTATCAAAACGCTGCTACAAGCAGTGGGGCCCCCTAAACATCAATTGTCGTACATGTTTTTTTCATCCTGGAGTCTTGCGTAGAGCCTTTGAAATACATGTGTTGGACAACGAGAAGCAGTGGGCGTAACCACATTTATTCTCAAAGTACGTGGAGCAATTTGGACAAACACGCCGCGGCTAGCAATCTGCCAGAGCGGAAATAGTTGTGTGAATGGCGGCCTCAGCTCATGTTGCACCCCCGTTGGAGATTGGCCAGAAAGGAGTCTACGAAACTAGGCTATGATCTATGTAAATATAAATGCCAAAATATGAAAAGCAAATACAGCACAGTAATTTTTTTAGGGTAAATGTGTATTCAGGGACAAAAGAATAATGCGGAAAAGCTGCTGCATTTGGCCGACACGTAAGAAGGAAGAGCCGGTAGAACACCCTTGTGGCAAACTCCTTGGGCGGATGCACGTATTGAAAGAAAACTGCAAGTGGAAAAAAGGAGGTGGAGGCGTAGAAGTAGGGGCTTCCTAATGCATGCGTCGCATTCGGGAGACGCTGCAGCGACTGAAAAGAAAGTATGATATATTTTCTCGATAATAAAAATAAAATAAATGGCGCAATTCTGCCGCGAATTACTATCCTAGACGAATAAAACATCAGCCCCAAAAATGGCAGAGCAGTTTATATTTCGTAAAATATACAATGGCGTCTTCCTGAAGTCTCTGTAATAGCTTAAAGCGGCTAAATCTCGCCCACAATAGAAAACTGTTCATCACACGACAACAGGGCCACCGAAAGGGAGACTGGATAATTGATGAGCCACTTTATTGCACAAGATAGCAGCATGGCCTCAGAACCGCACTTGTCTAATCTCACAAAACCAATGGAGAACAAATGAGCGGAATGTGGGGGAAATTGGAGAATCTTTGTTGGTTGCTACTGCGGTACACCCTGAGATAAAGCCGCAAAAAAATAAATGAAGCTCACACTAACGCGTAACACCTGGAGGTAGGGAAACTACGGAACATTCACGAGCATCACGAAGGTTTGCCTCCTCGATTGCAGCCGATTTGCTCCTTCGCTGCAGCAACGACCTTTCCTCCATCATTGTTGCTGTAAGTGTGAGCTTCTTTCATTTCTTGGAGTGATAATCATTGGATATCACCTTAGATGGGCGTGCGCAACGGCATGTCTTTCTCGTCCTGGGAAAGTGTTGCCCAGATTACGGCTAAGGCTGGAGTCTTTCTCGTTCCGTGAGAGTGTTCCCGCGATTACGGCGAACGCTGGAGTTTTTTTTTTGGCACTTTTGGCCAATCCCCCTAAGTGGGTATGCTTGCCTTGACAAACGTGCACCGCGGACGCTGGGCGATCGCCTTGAGGCACGCGCAAATGAGTGATAGGCATTTTTTCGGTTTTGTTAACTGCCGGGTGGTCGCCGTGAGGCCCGTGCTCAGGGGCGCATGCTCGGCAATTTCTTCATATTTGTAACTACGGATATCAAAAATTCCAATGTGCTACACGGCTTCGCTGTATTGAAAACATCAAAATTTTACCTGAAGTTTTTAAACACCCGAAATCATAACCAAAGATTCCGCCCACAAATCTCTACCCCGAGAGCACGAACGTCATTTACGTGCTCTTCAGACAAATACATTCCCCCATCCTATCCGGCTTCACCTTTCCAACCGACAGAACTCCCCGCTTTGCCGATTTTGCGGAGAACCCGGAACGCTACACTACATGGTCGGAGGGTCTGACCAATCCCTACTGATTCCTCCCAATCTGCAACTTTCCACTGTCGAGCTTTGGGAGAGCGCCTTGGCGAGCACCGGCCTGTACGACCAGCTTCGGCTGGCTCAAAGGGCTGTCGATGCGGCCCGCGTTTAAGGCAACCTGGACTGACGACACCTCCTTCAATGTTGAGTACAATCCTCGCTGTTTATTTAAATAAACCTTTATTCTCTCTCTCTCTCTGCCTGGAAAACACGGGTATATTCAGGTAGCCTAATTCAAAAGGACCAACTGAGGGAGTGAGCAAATGCTCCACTCACGTGCGCATGCTCGGCAATGTCTTCATATTTTTAACTGAGGATACCGAAAATTCCAATGTCCTACACAGTTTCGCTGTAATAAAAACATTATATATTTAGCTGAAGTTTTCCAACAGCCGAAATCATAAATGATTCCACCTGGAAAACACGGGCATATTCAGGTAGCCTAATTAAAAAGGACAAAGTGAGGGAGTGATCAAATGTTCCGAACCAGGTCTTCTTACGTTTGTGAGATATCGGTAGCAGTGACAGCGTCGGAATGAACAGTGTAGAAAGAATCCTAAAGCAAACCGTTGATGAATCAGGCCGGCAACATCTCTCCATTCAGGGGGTCAGGAAGAGGTAACACATAACTAATTTTCACATGTGACACACTATTGCAAAGACGCCGAAACCAAAAAATGTCTGCGTCAAGTGGCTGAAGCCATGTCTCTACAAAATTCCACCTGGGTGCTGAAAATGGCGCCATTGAATTTCTCGGCTAAGATCAGACCTCAGAAGTAAAGCGGACTGTCGTCGCCCTCTCGTGAGTAAAACTATATTTCAAAAGGGTAATGCGATCGATAATTTCGATCTGCGCTTGGGTCGAGGACATCTTGTGTGAAGGTAAAAAGCAGTAGAGGAGACATATTTGGTAGTATTAAGCATAAACACGGAGCCGTTTCTCAACCAGAAATAGGAGATCTAATTTATCCGTTGCACAATCATGAATCATATAACATAGGCAAACTCTACGTCATTAACAGTGTGCCTCTACACGAATTTCGTTGTTTCGTCGTAGCGCACGGGCAGCTCTTTGTTCTTAGAGTCACATGTTAGTTATGAGGGCGTTCCGCAAGCTGGTCATCATAAATTATACCAAGGTATTTATTTCTGTAACCTCAGGTATGGATTGTTCTCACTATACTACATGTAATAATAAGTGTGCTTAAACCGAAATACTAGGTAGAACGGAATATTTTCTAACATACTGTGAATAGCTTGCATGCTTGTTGGTTAAAATATTTTCTGTGTCGCTAAGAAATGGCGCACTAGAAAATCAAATGCTTATTAGCTGGGATTGTACCTGTTTATAAGGGTAGAGGTAGGTTACACTTTGCAAAGTGCCCTTTTTTGTCAACCACTAGAACGTTGTGCCAAAACCTGGAGCATGTAATTTTATAGCAGATGGTTGTGTATATTAGAGTACTAATACTTTTGACAGTAAACAACAATGTTTCCGAGGGTGACTCTAAAGGGTCACACAAATATTTGAAGGCATACACTGTTTTGCCGAGATATTATTTGTCGTGAACAAGCTGAAGACATCGAAGTAGATTTATTAAAGATACTCTATAGGTTTAGCCATAGCATGATCAATTGAAAGCTTAATAGGTATGACGCCAATTCACAAATTGTTAATTGAATTCAGGCTTACCCCCCCCCCCCTAGACAGCAGTTTATGAAAATAGATGGCGAGTGTTACTGTTTGTGTCCTGCTTCATATGTTCATCACGTTGGGGCGGGTAGGGGTTGTTTGGGCCCTTTTTTTGCATTGCAATAATGATATTGCATGCAATGGGCACCCTATGATTGAATTGCGCTTATTTTCCGATTTTTGTCTTGTGTTCTGCGGCGTCTAAAGTGTGTATGAGAATAGAATTCTAAATGATTCTTTATTTCGAATTTATACCTTGTGCGAAAAATGGCATATGCGATCCATCGACCTTTTTGTGCGTTGTAAATAATAATGTAATTACTCGTTCTACAAAGCATGGGTATGTTGGCATAACAATCTCTTGTAACCTAAGCTGGACTGAATATGTCGACAACATATGTGGGTCAGCTCCGCGCCAGGCTTGATTGTTTTGACATAGACATAGATTTGGAGATGCTGTTTCAAATATCAATCCTAAGGCATTCACTACTATTGTCTCACTAATTTTAGAGTAGTGTATGTTGATATGGTACTTTCACCATCCGCAAATGGGAGATAGATTGGTACGGATTCAGCGATTAGCTGCTCGGTTTAGCTTTTGTGGATTACAACAAAACACCCTCCGAAACCTCCGTGCTTTGGAAAGCTGGTCTTGCTACATGTCTGTGAGAAACAAGATCGCGAGGCCTAAATCGGCACTGAATGCAAATATCAAGTTAGCCTTTGACGGAAGTGCAACTGCCCCGTGACCCTCTCAGCGTTTATTCAGCGGCGAAACATGCTTCAGTTGCCGAGAAATTACCATTTGTAAAACGCATTTCATTTCTCTCGCCATTTCATGATGTTTTGCGTGACGTAAACAGAGCCCGGAAGCGAATGAGAGGGCCGTTTCGTCAAGCAGGAATACTAAAACTTCCGAGCGTATCATTGCGGCCACAGGAGCCTCTGGTTGCGCACTCAGTGCCTATGACTCAACTTGCCCGCCTTACACTCCCGCTACCTGCACTCTCTTTGCGCCACTTTTGGTGTCCAATGGACGGAAGAGGATGGTTAAACAATGCGAATGGGCCGCGCGGCCTTTTACTTTAGCTACAAAACGTCTTGGGGACCGCTCAACCGCACCGAGAAAGACGTCAGAGGCGCTTTTTTATTTGCATTCTCCTTATAGATTGTCGGGTGTTAGTCGCTTCGATGCACTCGGCTTAACAACGTGGCACGATTTGTTACTTTAACTTGTAACAGCGGGAAGCGCTGAATTTTTGCGGCTCGCTACGCCGGCACCGCGACATGAGTTGTAGTAGAACGTCCCGTCTGTTTTCGCCGCTATATGGCAACGCTTATTGCACCATCGGTTGAACGTTTTGCGAAACGAATTTTCTATTACCGCATCTGCCAGATGGGTAACTAGAGCTTTTATGAGCGCCCAAAGCACTACTAACAGACGCATTTGCCCCAGCAGTGCGTAACGACAAACGTGCATAACATGATGCAAATATCATTTTACTTACGTCCGCACTGTAGTGGAAGCATAGCAGGACCAAACGGCCCGAATCAAAGGACCCTGTTTGAGGCACACATTTTATAAACTTCAAGGCAATCATGAAATGGTTTCGTAACGACGTGCGCTTTGAGGCCGAAGCGCGAAATGAACAGACAATTGATTGCCCCCTGTTCGTCGTAAGTGTAGCGTTCGCTCACTGCGATTTACGGGGGGCAGGGAGGAGAAAAGTGTCATTTCACTCCAGCGCAAGTCGACAAGCTTTTTAAACAATCGCGCACACTCGACATACCCGGTGCGGGGTTGAAGAATCGGTAGTGAGAATTCCAACGTAGCAAGCAAAGTCCATCCTCAGGAGCAAGCCATTGCGTTTCATCGCAAAGCAAACGCGATCACAACACACACGCAGCATCGGCGGCCGGTCTTGGTGCAAAACTTTGTTCGTGCAGATAGCGCTACCTGAGCGAGCAAGAACTTGTTCTATCACACGTGGGCGAGCAAGAACGTGTTCTATCATACGCAAACTACTGGCCATAGAAGAGGAGAACCGGGAGCGGCCATCGCTGTACTTGCGACTATGATGTAAACCTGCTAAGAACAGTCATGTGACTTTGCCGAACCTTCAATAATCATCGCAACCACTGCCGGCGCTCCGGCTTGACGGCTTGGAAATATCGGCACGGCTTCATTTAGGCCAGCATGTTTATAATTTTTTATGACTTATCGCAGTAAACGTACAGAGCAAGACTTTACGTGTTCTTTGGGATTTTGTGTGCGGGGTTTTAATTCTGTTGTTCGTCGCATGACTCTTGGCACAACCGCTCAGTCGCCATTTACGTCATGTCTGTTGGGCGATGGATAGCTATCTCTGAGTGGCGAGTGACAGCCTTAGTGACAGCCGTGAGGCCCGCGCTCAGGGGCGCATGCTCGGCAATTTCTTCATATTTGTAACTACGGATATCAAAAATTCCAATGTGCTACACGGCTTCGCTGTATTCAAATTATCAAAATTTTACCTGAAGTTTTTAAACACCCGAAATCATAACCAAAGATTCCGCCCACAAATCTCTACCCCAAGAGCACGAACGTCATTTACGTGCTCTTCAGACAAATACATTCCCCCATCCTATCCGGCTTCACCTTTCCAACCGACAGAACTCCCCGCTTTGCCGATCTTGCGGAGAACCCGGAACGCTACACCACATGGTCGGAGGGTGTGACCAATCCCCACTGATTCCTCCCTATCTGCAACTTTCCACTGTCGAGCTTTGGGAGAGCACCTTGGCGAGCACCGGCCTGGACGACCAGCTTCGGCTGGCTCAAAGGGCTGTCGATGCGGGCCGCGCTCAAGGCAACCTGGACTGAGGACGCCTCCTTCAATCTTGAGTACAATCCTCCCTGTTGATTTAAATAAACCTTTATTCTCTCTCTCTCTGCCTGGAAAACACGGGTATATTCAGGTAGCCTAATTCAAAAGGACAAACTGAGGGAGTGAGCAAATGTTCCAAACGAGGTCTTCTTACGTTTGTGAGGTATCGGTAGCAGTGACAGCGTCGGAATGAACAGTGTTGAAAGAATCCTAAAGCAAACCGTTGATGAATCAGGCCGGCAACATCTCTCCATTCGGGGGTCAGGAAAAGGTAACACATCACTAATTTTCACATGTGACACACTATTCCAAAGACGCCGAACATGAAAAATGTCTGCGTCAAGTGGCTGAAGCCATGTCTCTACAAAATTCCACCTGGGTGCTTAAAATGGCGCCATTGAATTTCTCGGCTAAGATGAGACTTCAGAAGTAAAGCGGACTGTCGTCGCCCTCTCGTGAGTAAAACTATATTTCAAAAGGGTAATGCGATCGATAATTTCGATCTGCGCTTGGGTCGAGGACATCTTGTGTGAAGGTAGAAAGCAGTAGAGGAGACATATGTGGTAGTATTGAGCATAAACACGGAGCCGTTTCTCGACCAGAAATAGGAGATCTAATTTATCCGTTGCACAATCATAAATAATATAACATAGG
The DNA here is from genome assembly GCA_013339765.2 of Haemaphysalis longicornis. Classification (NCBI taxonomy): domain Eukaryota; kingdom Metazoa; phylum Arthropoda; class Arachnida; order Ixodida; family Ixodidae; genus Haemaphysalis; species Haemaphysalis longicornis. The sequence goes on along the minus strand of CM023450.1, from coordinate 193,013,234 downwards.
CAAACTCTACGTCATTAACAGTGTGCCTCTACACGAATTTCGTTGTTTCGTCGTAGCGCACGGGCAGCTCTTTGTTCTTAGAGTCACATGTCAGTTATGAGGGCGTTATGCAAGCTGGTCATCATAAGTTATACCAAGGTATTTAATATCTGTGACCTCAGGTATGAATTGTTGTCACTATAATACATGTAATAATAAGTGTGCCTAAACCGAAATACTAGGTAGAACGAAATATTTTCTAACATACTGTGAATTGCTTGCATGCTTGTTGGTTAAAATATTTTCTGTGTCGCTAAGAAATGGTGCACTAGAAAAGCAAATGCTTATTAGCTAGGATTGTACCTGTTTATAAATGTGGAGGTAGGTTACACTTTGAAAAGTGCCCTCTTAGGTGAATCACTAGAACGATGTGCCAAATCCTGGAGCATGTAATTTTTTAGCAGATAGTAGTGTATATTAGAGTAATATTACATTTGAGAGTAAACAATATTGTTTCCGAAGGTGACTGTAAAGGGTCACGCATATATTTGAAGGCATACACTGTTTCGCAGAGGCATTTATTTACCGTGAGCAAGCTGACGTCATCGAAGTAGGTTTATTAAAGCTATTCGATAGGTTTAGCCATAGCATGATCAATTCAAAGCTTAATAGGTATGACGCCAATTCACAAATTGTTAATTGAATTCAGGCTTACTCGCCATAGACAGCAGTTTATGAAAATAGATGGCGAGTGTTACTGTTTGTGTCCTGCTTCATATGTTCATCATGTTGGGGCGGGTGGGGGGTTGTTTGGGCCCTTTTTTTGCATTGCAATAATGATATTGCATACAATGGGCACCCTATGATTGAATTGCGCTTGTTTTCCGATTTTCGTCTTGTGTTCTGCAGGGTCTAAAGTGTGTATGCGAAAAGAACTCTAAATGATTCTTTATGTCGAATTTATACCATGTGCGAAAAATGGCATATGCGGTCCATCGACCTTTTTGTGCGTAGTAAATAATAATGTAATTACTTGTTCTACAAAGCATCGGTATCTTGGCATAACAATCTCTAGTAATCTAGGCTGGACTGAACATGTCGACAACATATGTAAATCAGCTCCGCGCCAGGTTTGATTGTTTTGACGTAGATTTGGAGATGCTGTTTCAAATATCAGTCCTAAGGCATTCACTACTATTGTCTCACTAAGTTTAGAGTAGTGTAGGTAAATATGGTACTCTCACCATCCGCACACGGGAGATAGATTTGTACGCATTCAGCGATTGGCTGCTGGGTTTACCTTTTGTGGATTACAACAAAACAAACCCTCCGAAACCTTTGTGCTTGGCAAAGCTGGTCTTGCTACATGTCTGTGAGGAAGAAGATCGCGAGGCCTAAATGGACACTGAATGCAAATAGCAAGTTGGCCTTAGACGGAAGTGCAACTGCCCCGTGACCTTCTCAGCGTTTATTCGGCGGCGAAAGATGCTTTAGTTGCCGAGAAATTACCAATTGAAAAACGCATTTCATTTCTCTCACCATTTCATGACGTCTTGCGTGATTTTAACAGAGCCCAGAAGCGAATGAGACGGCCGTGTCATCAAGCAGGAAAACTTAAACCTGCCGAGCGAACCATTGCGGCCGCAGGAGTTTCTGTTTGCGCACTCGGTGCATACGACTCAACTTGGCCGCATTACACTTTCACTACATGCACTCTCTTTGCGTCGATTTTGGTGTCCACTGGACGGGAGATGATTGTTAAATAATTCGAATGGGCCGCGCGGCCTTTTACTTTACCTACAAAACGTCTTCGGGACCGCACAACCCCACCGAGAAAGACGACAGCGGAGCTTTTTTTATTTGCATTACCTTACAGATAGTCGGGTGTTAGTCGCTTCGATGCACTCGGCTTAACAATGTGGCACGATCTGTTAGTTTAACTTGTCACAGCGGGAAGCGCTAAATTTTTGCGGCTCGCAACAGCGGCACTGCGACGTGAGTTGTAATAGAACGTCTCCTGTGTTTTCGCCGCTATATGGCAACGCTTATTGTGCCATCGGTTGAACGTTTTGCGTCGCGAGTTTCCCATTACCCCTTCTGCGAGATAGGTAACTCGAGCGTTTACGGGCACCTAAAGCACTAATAACAATTGAATTTGCCCCAGTGTAAACGACAAATGTGCATTACATACGGCAAAAATCATTTTGCCTACGTCCGCATTGTAGTGGAAGCATAGCAGGACCAAACGCCCCGAATCAGAAGACCCGGTTTGAGGCACACATTTTAATAATCTTCAAGGCAATCAAGAAATGGTTTTGAACAAATAGATCGCCACGGCGTGCGCTTTCAGGCCGAAGCGCGAAATGAACAGACAATTAATTGCCTCCTGTTCGTGGTAAGTGTAGCGCCCGCTCATTGCGATTGACGGGGGGTGAAAAATGCCTTTTCAGTCCAGCACAAGCCGAGAAGCTTTTAAAAAAAATCGCGCACACTCGACATCCCCGGTGCGGAGTTGAAGAATCGCTAGTGATAATTCCAACGTAGCAAGCAAAGTCCATTCGGAGGAGCGAGCCGTTGCGTTTCATCGCAAAGCGAACGCGATCACAACACACACGCAGCATCGGCGGCCGTTCTTGGTGCAAAACTTTCTTCGGGCAGATAGCGCTGCGTGAGCGAGCAAGAACTTGTTCTATCACACATGAGCGAGCAAGAACGTCTTCTATCACACGCAAACTACTGGCCATAGAAGAGCAGAACCGTGAGCGGCCATCGCTGTACTTGCGACTATGATGTAAACCTGCAAAACAGGCATATGACTTTGCCGAACCTTCAATAATCATCGCAACCACCACCGGCGCTCCGGCTTGACGGCTTGGAAATATCGGCATGGCTTCATTTAGGCCAGCATATTTATAATTGTTTATGACTTATCGCAGTAAACGTACAGAGCAAGACTTTACGTGTCCTTTGGGATTTTGTGTGCGGGGTTTTAATTCTGTTGTTCGTCGCATGACTCTTGGCACATCCGCTCAGTCGCCATTTACGTCATGTCTGTTGGGCGATAGATAGCTATCTCTGAGTAGCGAGTGACAGCCTTAGTTTGTTTTTATTATTTACGCAATAATTTTGAAGGTACTTCCCCAGAGGCTGGTATACTAATTTTTGGGGAATGCTAACTATTTACTTTGACCAACTTCGGTTTTGTCTTCTGTGTCCAATTAAGTCCTTCTATCACTTTATCACAACAAAGTAAACTCGAGTTTTCGTTTTTACTTGCATCCTCCCGAAGAGTTCCAAGGTGAAGTAGTCAGGCTTATACTATCATCACTTATGTTCGTAGATTTCATCCTTTTGAGCAGGTTCTCATTGTTAAGCCAATTGTCGAGTGGACAAACTTTAGTGCCTTGTATTTTTTCTAATTAGCATCAATGAACTTGTTTGAAGATCATTAGAAAGACTTTTCTGCGTAAACGTGAGTTTTGTAATCCCATTCTGTAACAGCCCCGAAGAGCTCAAAGTATTAAAAATAAATAAATAAATAAATAAATAAGTAAATAAATAAATAAATACATAAATAAAATGTGACGATAAATGTGTACTGCTCAGCCAATTTATTCGAATGATTAGATAGCTTCGTGATCGCTCACATAAGACCTGAATGTCTCCTACATGTTTGTTGCGAAGACCTTGCTATTCTCGCTTCATTCAACGGCCACACCCAGGAACAGGGTTCCTGCTCTACCGAGGCTCCTGTAGATTGAAAGAGCGACATGTATGTCTCGTTAAGGTGATGTCTAGCGCCTTGAAGGTGCCAAACAAAGGCTATGTAGATACACGTGTTTCCACAGTCCGTTGGCGATGCTTACGAGGCGCTCTGTGTCGATACAGGGAGGCTTGAGCAGGGCGGTTGATCCGTTGCTTTAGCGTGCGTTGACAAGAAATATAAACTGTTACCACCATTGTCAGGCACGGCTGTAGACGTCAGGCCTCAGTGTTTGTCGACGATGTGCACTGACACACATCGTGATGGGAGCACTTGATGACCTTCAAGCGCGGATAGTTGAATGGTTGCAAGAATGGGCGCGTGATGTTTTGAGGGACAGAAAAATGGAGGAAGCTCACAGTAACGCGCAAAACTTGAATGTAGCAAAGCAGTAGGCAACCTTCACGACCATCGCGACGGCTTAAGTACACGATTGTAGACGACTTGCTTCTTCTCCGGTGTTGTAACTATCTTCAGTGTTGGTAAAGGTCGTAGCTTTCTTCATATTTTGGGAAGTGATAATTATTGGACATCACCTTGAAGAAGCGTACACTATCAGGTGTCTTTCCCGTCCCGAGCAATTGTTGCCACGATTACGGTGAACTCTTAGTTCTTCTCGTTACTAAGAAGTGCTGCCACGATTACAGGGACCGCTGGAGTTTTTGTGGCCAATCTTGGCTAGATGCTCTACGTGGGTATGCTTTACTTGACAAGCATGCGACGCGGACGTTGGGCGTTTACTGTCGGCGGTCGGCGCAGTCTTGGCTAATCTCCCTACTTGGGTATGCTTGGACTGACCAACGTGCGCCGGGGGCGCTGGGTGGCTGCCGCGAGGCACGCACGCACGAGCGCTCGGCATTTTCTTGGTTTATAAAATTCCACCGTGACGCAACTCACGCTGTCACATTCCTTGTCACACTACTCAGCCTGACACCGCGGGCTTCGATAGGCGGTGACTACGTGAACGTTTATCCGGGCGAAAAAAAAAGACAGCTGATTACGATACTCCTTTGAAAAAATTTGAGCGCAGCGCGAAGGGCAATCTCCTCCGGGGACGGTACATAGCTGCTGCGTCTCAGAAATTGTTCCTGTCAGCGAAATAACGACGGCGGGCCCTACTCTGCCGTTATGTCGTAATGCGTCGCCGCCGCCGAGACTGCCTTGCGTGGCCTCAACATACTGTCCTCCCTCTCACACTTTCGCCATAATTTCCTCTTCCGCTTGACTGCCCGGTCTATCTCGTCTATGGTCGCTGTCCTCTTCGTTCGCTCCGTTACAACGAGACCGACGCCCACGCGAAACCACAGGAGCACGCGCTTATTCGGGGCGTTCTAAAATTCGACGTTCTTTTGAGACACGGCCGCCTGAAGAAATACGTGTGCAGGTAGAAACGTTGACGTTCTCTCTGACGTCGTTAACACCATTGCCAGCCACGGCTATTGACGTCAGGCCTCAGTGTTTTTTGGCGATGTGCACCGACACGCATCGTCAATGGTGCAAGCCGCCGGGGCGTAAGCGACCAGCGAAATTGGCGGCTTACGCCCGGTAGAAATTTAAGGAGCACAAGGAACATATTATTATCTAACGGCACTACAAGCACCTCACCTCGATTCCAGTGCGGCTAATTATCCTTACCGGCACCTGCACGTCTTCCTCCTTGTGTGTTTCTGCGCATCACGGTCCCCATGTTCCAATAAAAAAAAGCGAAATTTTACTCACCACGGCACACGGATGAACTCTTTCACAGAATTGTTTTTATAAAACCGGGAACAGAACATTACTCCGGGTGAAATTTGAGATGCTAATGGGACGATATGCTTCGTTTCTCTTGTGCAAGTCGCCAGTAAGGTATCCTACCTTACACCACATTTTTGTGCTTAAGAAGACGAGGCTTCACTTGAGTAGTGGCAATGTTTTGACTACAGCAATAATTAGAGAGTCAAATGTATTATTTTTATATTGATAATTCGACAGGTAACGCCGCTCCCAGTATCCGCTGTGTCCGATGAGGTGAAAAAATTGGAACAGTTTACACAAACGTTCTTTTTTTTTTAATTTGGAACTGAAGAAAACGTTCTGCCGTGGACTTGCGAAGCCCTGTGGCGGCGGCGTCTTCAACGCCATCATCGGCCTCCTAGTGATCTCTGATGACCAGAACTCGGGCAGAACCACTGTGGCACCTGGACTCGAGTAGCACGCTGTCACCGCTCCACTGCTGCCACAACACGGCCGCTGCGACTTTGAGGAAACATAGGCCTGGCCCCAGAAGTACACCGTGGTCTGTAAGAATCTATCAGTGAAGACGGTTTATTCCGCAACGGAGAAGAACAAAACTCATTTCCCGGCAATGCTGGGGTGGGCCAGGCTCCCATTACACGAGCCGGTTTGATGGTTTTCGCGTCGATGGTGGGTTTGCAGATGAGTGGAGTTTCAGCAACCCGTTTGACAGAATGCATTGATTGCGTAGAATCCGCGGCAACAATTTTGCGGAAAAGAAGTGAATGCGAAGCGACTGTGCGCTGAAAGGCGTGGTGAACGGCCCGCAAATAAAGCAGGGGCGTGGTACTTGATGTAAAGATATACTGAAGACTGCATCCAAAGCTTGGGTAAGTGCTTTTGGTTCATGCAGTGACTAATATTCGTTCATCTAATTATCTGCAGAAAGTACTGCTGTTGGTAGTACCACTACAGTAGTACTACTGCGCGGTATAACGAGTCTGTGTTTTCGATCAAAATTTCAGTTGGTAGACGCGCCTGTGCGTGTTTTGTTTCTTATCCGTGTTTGTGTGGGCCATTTGCCCAGATGCTATTAATATCGTTTCCACCAGCCCCAACCGTCAATTTCAATAAATGTACAACTCATATAGGTAAAAAATCCCATAACATGAAAGCGCATCTTATTAGCTTTTTGTACTAAGGTACTGAATGTCCATTTGAATGCTGCAAAGTGTCCTTCAATATTTCTAATGCGAGTAATTTTACTTGTTTTGCTTCGACGCTGTATTTAATTCTGCAGCTCAATTTGCGTCCTTAATTATTTTAGTTGTTACGTTAGCACGTTGGCAGAACACAGGAATTGTCTGAACAGTATTTCTGAGAATTGCACTTAGCGCAGAGCTGCCTGCCTCATGCGGCGACCGCTGCGCCACTGGATGCGTCCAATAAAAAGCATGGTTGATGGCGTGTTTTTTCGATCGAACTCTCCGCACGTGTTTCTGAGCACGTGCGGCCGTTGCGTAGGAGAGCACATTTTACCCGTGTTTTAATGATTTCAAGCAGGTGCTCAGGAAATTGTGGATATAGAAGGTAATATGCCGTTTGTCAGCTATGCAGACTGCCCAAGCCAATTGCGGGTTATTCTCATGATGAATGGGTAAACTAATGCTTCAGCAATAATAAATAACTTCCACAGAACTATCATAACTTTCGTATAGCGCTCCGTTTAGGTTTCAGTATTTTCATTTTTGGGCCACCCCATGATAGAAAACTGCTTAAGAAACAGAATAGTCAATACAGTAGAATATCCATAAATGGAAATCGCTTAAACGGAATTGCCGCTTAAACGGAACAGTAGCGAGTAAGTTGGTTGGTTTTGTATTCAGATAACGTAAAAAAACTGTCGGTAATCGGAACTAAAGTTTCCACTGAGGTACGCATTTGGGCTGGTTGGTTCATAATTACGAATGAAAAAACAGCGCTAAAAAGACAGGACAAGAAAGGACACAGGACCACGTCACCGTTTAAACGGAACCACAAATGGAACTTCTTGTGAAATCAATTGGCATGAGAATCAGCTTTCCACGGTTCCGGCTGTTTCGTGATTGTTTTTTATCTTCCCTCCTCGTAAGCCTCGTCTCGTTAGTGGTGAGCCGTGTTAGCGCAATGAATGCAACATCGCAGTTCTTGTTCCAGTCGTATGGTCTCGATTTAGGACGCCGAGATTACGGGGCTATGCTCCTATTTCATCGTTTGTGCCATCGTGGTGCTATTCGCGCTTCATTACCGCGTTGCCGTCTTCTACGTTCGGTGCTTCCTAAGCACTCGTGAAGTTGAGGCCTCTAACCTCCGTGAAGATGCTGTTGCAAGGACTCAAACAAACATATTTGATGCATTTCATGCTCAGGCACTCATTGTTGCCAAAATAACTTTGTGATTGCTGTGCCTAAACCTCTTTTAGTTTTCATGCTTTCTGAAAAACTATCAGCTGCATTCACCTTCTGATGCTTTGAGTTCTATGAAATGGTATTGACAGTGGGTACGCACATAAATTTGCGCTTTCATACATCGATGTCGGTAAACGGAATCCTGTTAAACAGAACTAATTTTTTCGGTCCCTTGAAGTTCCGTTTATCGAGAGTCTACTCTATTAAAAACAATCTCTTGAATGATTTTGACTTCTAAAGCCCTGAAAATCAATAATGTGGTTCCTCTTGCTAAATCAGGCAGAAGTATTTTCGCCTTCATTGCCGACCCGTTTCATGAAACGAGCGCTGACGGGCAGCGGCAGCGTCTTTTCTGATGGAGGCGAAAAGCAAAAACGCCCATGTGTGCGAGATTTCATCGCATGATAAGTATCCCCAGGTAGTCAAATTTAATCGGGAGCCAACCACGACGACGCACCTCATCGCCTGGGTGGCGTCGGCGTATTAGGCCCAAAAGCCATTTAATTAATCAACCATTTCATAGCGCGTGCAGACAAGCACTTTCGTTTGTTAGCCCGGAAGGGGGGTAGGGGTCTCTTTTCCCACAGGTATACCCATTTTATTGTCTAGGTATTAACCTTACATTTATGTTCGTACTCCTCCAAGAGTAATTATTGTTCATTAAACTGTAAAAAAGGGATACGTATCAACGGCAGGAAGAAGCGCGAGCTCTTTTTCTACCACACAAATGATTTTTGCAGTGTCCTGTTTTATACATTCATGGCCATCTAACTTTCAAATTGAACACATTTGTCTGCATTTGTTGGTTCGGTGAAAGGAAAATAACGCGTACCTGCTACGTAGTAGGCATGGTTTGTTGCGCGAAGAGTAAATAAGGCATTATGAATGCCCTAGCCCACTCCGGGATTGCTTAAAATTGCTAATCACTGGCCAGAGTTTAACAAATTTGGGATATTTTTATGAGAAATGGCCACAGAATGTAACAAATGTACTGCGTTTCAAAACCACCCTAGTATAAAAACATGCCTTTCCCTTTTCATACTTGTTCGTGCTGAGGCATTCTGATGGCAGCAGCGACGTTTTCTTAGTGCCATTGAAAGCCACCATTCGGGGTAATGGTGGAGTATGTTAGCCAGCTTACATCTCCGTATCATCATTTTTTCTTGCATTGGGGAGAGGTTCATTTAACATACAGCGAGAAAGTAAGCGGATCTACGGGTTAGCACTCGTGGAATACTATATTGCGTATAGCGACACAGGAGTGAGCACTAATAATGGCCAAACGTAGTGATTTTGTGCTGCCGAGATATAACGACGAAGTCAGTTACGTGACAGATAGTTCTGCAATTACTTTTATTTGCTCTGCGATCACCGGAATGATTCTCAGGGACAAGCTGTAGCACAATATTCTTGTGTCAGTCGCGTTCCGCAGGACAGCGAGAAAGCAAAGTAGAACCACCATTCGCCCAGCCAGCAAACGCTCTTTAGCTGGGAGAGTTATGACGGCAGCCATATTTGCTAAATGAGGCAGAGAACGCTGGAAGCACAGTGTTCGCGAAGTAAATGAGCCTTAATGGAGGGAGAAAGGATAAGGAATGAAAATACTTATTTGGACAACGCGCTTCATGGCACAGGAAGAGGAAGTGGCGAAATGGCTGCAAGTTCTTTTATACAATACGTTTTATCACAATTAGAGTGACTGAGCGAGCAACCAAATGACGGCGAATTGTTGTTTCGCACCAGATTCTGCTGTCTCTGCGGTTAGTCGAAAAAACAGTAAGTGCACATTCATTCGCGAACCGCGATTTGATTAAAATCGTGGCTTGGGTGCCGAAAAGGAGCCCTAAACAGCGATGCGTACGAATACTGCCCTTGTTCAAACCAGTGCATCGTCATAAAATTACTGCGGGGACAACATTTACGCTTGGTTAAAAACACCAGCGAAGTTGCAAACTCTGCCTTTTATTCCCAGCATAGTTAGCATTGCGTACGAAGGATTAGAAGAATGCCAGGAAATGTTCAAAGGCACAATGAAGGAAATGAAATTATAGTGCGGGTTGAGAAGTGCGAATGAAGAAAGAATAAATACTACAAACAGTGTGCCCTTCCATGAAGGGTGACCTGGGAGGCTTGACGCGGTATATAAAAGGTACGAAACAATACACGTTGGTTCGTAAATTGCGATTGAGAATGCTTCCCAGCCAAAAAGCTGAATGAAACTAAGATGTACCCGAGCTTTTTTACAGTAGACTAGCATGGACCTACCTGTTTCCCCCCCGCACGGGGCACCTTGAGTAATCTTGGTGACGGTGTTGGCGACACCGCGGACCCCGAGCCCCATACTCCTTGCTGTAATCTACCGTGGCTACGAGTTGTAAGGTGAAGGGCAGAAACCAAAACGGTGGCCGTCGGAGCCCAGGTCAAGCTCCGGCGGATGGGCTCCCTGTCCTGTTTACCAGGCAGGGAGCTCCGGGACCTCTCTCGGCATCAGGGTTAAACCGAGCGAAGGAAGTACCCCCCGTCCCCTGCTTTTTTCATAATCGCATGGCTTTTTCTTTATCCCCCCCAATCCAATGATCGGCCCCCGAAAAGGGGGCCGCACCGAAGTACTAGCTAAAGGTAAACCAGAAACATTTCCACAAATTCTTGTCATTCACTCTGCTGAAACCACTCCTGTTGCAAGAAGTCTGTCATTCTGTTGGAAAAGTGCATTGAGTCTGTTGTTGGTTCAGACTATGGTGCTAAGAAACTCGCCTCAGGTGATGTACTGGTCGAAGTAAAAAGGAAAACGCAGAGTGAGAACCTACTGAAACAGACGACGTTGGCCAGCTTGACTGTCACATGTGACACCACACCGGACCCTCAACTCCTCGCACGGAGTCATTCAGAAAGAAGAGACTAGAGTCTGAGACGGAAGCAGATCTTCTTGAGGCGCTCCAACCTCAACATGTAACTGCAGTAAAACGAATTGTAATTCGGAGAGCAAACCAAGAAATTCCGACAAAGCATCTAATCCTAACGTTTGATCGCACAACGCCTCCAGAAAAGGTTAAAGTGGGTTTTCTTAGCTGCAACATACGACCGTATGTCCCAAATCCGAGGCGCTGCTTTAAGTGCCAACGATACGCCCATGGAACCCAATCATGCAGAGGGAAGTTGACATGTGCCAACTGTGCTGAGACAGGTCACTGTTCAGAAGCTTGTGAAAGCACCACTCAGAAGTGCCCGAATTGCAGCGGACCGCACGCTGCTTATTCGCGTGCGTGTACGCAATTCAAGGCCGAAAAGGAAATATTTCACATAAAAGTAAATGAAAACATCACCTATCCAGAAGTGCGCCAAAAGCACAAGCTGCTTTCGGCCACATCGTACGCAGACGCCGCCCGCCGGGGGTTGGGGCGGCGTTTGGTCAGCACGGCAACACAGTGAAGCCTTCTTGCTGACGTGTTGCTGTCCCAACCCTCCGCTGAGCAGCCACCTGCTGCCTCCACAACACCTGTAGAGGCTGCGGGGGCCCCGTCTCTTGCCGGACTGCCTTCGGTAGTCCAGAGTAGTCAGGAATCGCGCAGTGTGGCGACTCCAGCGAATGTGGCGAGTGCGATCGCCGCTGGGAGCTCTGCCGCTCTCACTGTGTCCTCTCCACCGGCCCTAGGGACACCTTTGGGCACGGAGGAGATGGACACGGTAGGGCCCACAGAAGCGCCCATCCAAGCCCCGCCGCCTGCCCCGCCTGCGGCGCTTGCGGCTGGAACCAAAGGCACCCGTAAGGGTGCCAAGTCCAGGAGGCCCGGTCCGCCGGACACCCCCCGAACATCTGATGAGGAAACGGACGTTGGACCGTTCCTGTCTGCATCGCTCCGCAAGGAACGGGCTGCGGCGTCCAAACCAACAGAAAAGCCAAAGAAACCCGCTCCAAGAATACAAGCCCCGATAGACAAAACATGAACCCACACACACATTCCAGTAGCCCTTAAAGGTACATAATGGGAACAGAAAATATCATCCAGTGGAACTGTAGAGGCCTCCTTAACACTCTTGATGATGTCTACGAAATATTGCATTCCAATCAGCCAAGTGTGATGTGTCTACAAGAAACACATTTAAACTCCAAACACGCAAATGTCTTGAATAGTTACATGGTATTTAGGAAGGACAGGGCTGGTGGTGGTACATCTTCAGGTGGTGTGGCCATCATTGCCCGAAAATTATTGGCATGCCACCCTATCCAATTACAGACTGTCCTTGAGTCTATTGCCATTACAACCATATTTTCAACAGGCTAATAACAGTGTGCTCCATCTACATCCCTCCTGATTTCCAGCTTTCAAGCTCCGATTTCGAGGGCCTTGTAGGTCAGCTACCAGAACCTTTCATTCTTATAGGTGACCTCAATGCACACAACACTCTTTGAAGCTCTCACCGCACAGATGCCCGAGGTCGCCTAATCGAAAAATTTCTAATATCTTCAGGAGCATGCCTATTTAACAAAAACAAGCCTACAAGCCTACAATATATAGCACACAACACTTATTCACACCTCGACTTGGTCATTGGCTCTGCAGTACTCTTTCCATCACTTGAGCGGGATGTTGGCACTAACCCATATGGTAGTGACCACTTCCCTGCCTTACTAACATACATAGATAAAGGCCCTAGCAGTTCCCCTTCCCATTGCAAGTTTATAGAAGCAAGAGCAAACTGGAACACATTCACAGAGACATCTCAACTACACTACACAGACATAACACGCTTACCTGTAGAGAAGGAAACCCAGCTCGTCACGGAGCACATTCTCGCCGCCGCCAAAAAGTCAATACCCCAAGCCTCTGGGACCCCGCGCAACCCGAGAAGGCCCTGGTGGAATGACGACTGCAAGCGTGCGCGGGAGGCCCAGACCAAGGCGTGGGGCATCCTCCGTAGACACACCACAAGTTTTAACCTTATTTCTTTCAAAATAGCGAAGGCATTAGGTAAGCGTGTGCACCGTGAGGCAAAACGGGAGAGCTGGCGCGCCTTTCTCACATCCATAAATTCATACACGGACCCCAGAAGGTATGGACCCGAATACGTAATCTAAAAGGGCAACACACACATACCCTGCCCCTGGTTAGCACGACAGGGGACACTCCGGAAGATCAGGCTAACACACTTGCACAACACTTCCAACACGTGTCTAGTTCTGCGCACTATACAAACAATTTTATGCAACACAAAACATCTGCTGAAAAGAAGCCTATACGCGACAAGAACAAGTAAAAGTCTGGATACAACTGTGAATTGACACTCCATGAGCTGAAGATTGCTCTTGCCACTTGTAAACCTTCTGCTCCAGGTGCAGACAACATTATATACACTATGATGGAACACCTACACGCAGACCACCCTTTGAGACACTCCTGCACCTATAACAACCAAATATGGCTATCGGGGCACCTTCCAAGGCTTTGGAGGGAGGGCCATAGTTGGGGCTTTTCTGAAAGAAGGGAAGGACCCTTCTTTCCCGCAAGCTATAGACCTATTGCCCTGACAAGTCTGCCTGTGCAAGCTCTTCGAGAAGATGATTAACCGGAGGCTCATGTGCTTTCTTGAGTACAATGGTCTTCTCGAGAGCTGCCAGGCAGGCTTCCGGGCAGGGCGATCCCACAAACTATCAATTAGTTGCACTGGCTCTTACATAAGGATGCCTTTAATACACAAACAGTACTGCATGACCGTATTTTTTGATATCGATAAAGCTTATGATACGGCATGGCGTTATGGCATTCTTGCAGACCTAAAATCCTATGGTGTAACAGGTAACATGCTGAACACTCTTTCCAGTTACCTGTCTGAACGAACATTTCGTGTCAGAGTCGGTACGGCACTCCTCAAACGTTCACGTGGCAGGAGAATGCGTGCCTCAAGGTGGCGTATGAGCTGCACCTTGTTTATAGTTAAGATGAACTCGTCTCCGAAAGGTACTGCCGCCAACCAAGAATCCTGCTTGATGTAGGTAGATGACGTTCAAAATATCTTTCAAATCATGTAACATATCCATTTGTGAACGTCAGGTCCAGCTTGGGGTAAACAAACTTTCCCGCTGGGCAGATGAAAGATGGATTTAAACGTAAGTCTTTCTAAAATACCTGCTTGTATTCTCAAAAAGGCGGGGCATCCTGCCCGATCCCGACATAAAACTCTTTGGGTGACTCGATTCCAGTAAAAAGAGAACACAAATTTTTGGGCGTGGTGTTTGACGATAAACTCACATTCATCCCTCCCATCAGACAACTAAAACATAAATGCCTAAAAGCAATAAACATACTTAAGGTCCTTTCACACAACTCCTATGGCGCGGACAAGCAACTCCTCTTAGGTGTCTTCACAAGCTTGGTGGGGTCACGCTTGGACTATGGGAGCGTGGTTTAGTGGGGCGGCAACAAAAAACAAGCGCTGAAAATGCTAGACCCAGTGCTTGACTTGGGGCTTCGCCGCGCGTCGGGCGCTTTCCGTACAAGCCCCGTACAAAACCTATACGTCGAGTGCGACAAATGGTCCCTTCATCATCAGCGCACATACATAGATCTTCTGTACGCTTTTAAAATTTCGTCAATAACCCACCATCCTTTCAAACCATTTATTTGTGATACACCCATGTCCCCAACTTCTTCTTAATCGTCCATCTATCTCTGCTCCGTTCTCACATAGGGTGAGACAGGAAGTGTCAGAATTATCTGTCACCTTTTCAGACCACCTACAAATCAAACCCTTTCCGACCTTTTTACCACCATGGCAGCTGCGCCCCCGTGTCGTGCGATTTGTCCTTTGTAGCGATTGATAAAAAGGAGTACCCACGCTGCAATTCTTCAGCACTTCCTTGATCTCTCAAGATTAAGTACAAGTGTGCAGAATTCTTTAGCGACGCGTCAAAAACAGCCCGTATCGTGTCGTGTGCTGCGCACGGACCCGATTTTAGGGTGTCTCACACTTTAAACTCAAACAGCAGCATTTTTTACGGGCCGAAGCCTACGGGATAATTTCTGGTTTTGAAGCACATAGTTCATCATAAAATTCCAAAGTCATCATCTTCTCAGATTCCTTGAGTGTAGTACGGTGCATTCTAATCTAAGCAGCTTTGTAAAAACCATGTATTCATCTAGTTTACAAAACCAAGTCTTGAAGTAATGGTATGCTGGGTGCCAGGGTCACTCGGGGATCGCCGGAAACGAGACAGCAATCAATGGCTGCTGCTGCTGCACTTGCAAACACGGTGGCATAATAACAAACAATACCGTACACCTGACCTTAAGTCACCACATCCGACAAAACCTTCGCAATACATGGCAAGTACACTGGAATGAACAGGCAGACAACAAGCTACACGTTATAAAGACACTGCTCGGGAGCAATACACCCACTGACACACACAACAGGCACAATGAAGTTACCCTGGCTCGATTACGGATAGGCCACACGCATGCAACACACTCATACCTGCTCACGGGATCTCCAAGACCCTTGTGTAGCAGGTGTGGAGACGGCCTATCCGTGATCCATGTACTACTTCAATGCAAAGCACTCCACACAACACGACAGAAACACTTCGCCGACCTCTACAGACCACACATTCCACTACACCCAGCATTGTTTTTAGGGGATGACCCCATGATTCCTGTACAACGCACGTTTAAGTTTCTTAGTGACATCAAGTTTTTACACCTGGTTTCCTATCATGCGTAGTTGCTTTTAAACCCGATCTCATGCCACGCACCATCACAACCTGGCCTTTTACACCAGCCATCCTCATTGTCTTTTACTGAATTCACTTTAGTTTTTATTGAACGGTTTTAGCGTTTACGGTTACATCCTTCCTACCTAACCACCGTTTTGGCGCTCTTTGCCCTCGTTGGCCTTGCGCCATAAAACCATCATCATCATCATCTGTCTGTTTCCCTCTCGCGTCGTAGGCACCTTACTCCTTGTGCAATACACCAACCCAATCCGCTCTGCCACTGAGAACATCGGACAGGTCGCATTGGGCTGTTTTACCAGCACAACGGCAGTCAAATCGATAGCTGCCCGTGCGTGACACTTGTGCCTCCACTCCCAACCCGTGCACGCATGAACAGCCGGCCGGTTATGTGAGCGTGCTTAGAAGTGAGACACTGCTAAAAATGTCGCAGTGAAAGCCCTCTAAGCTGAACAAGTAATATTGGCTCCCGTCGGCGTTCTGGGAGGGCAAGTTGCTTTTCACCTGGGTGGGATTCGCAGCTGCTCGGCCACCTGCAGCTTTACGCAGAAACGGCTGCGGTAGCGGCTTTATGTTGTTTTCGCGCACATTCGCGCTTCTGTGCATGCGGACACTTCTGCAATTTCCGCTGTTCTTCCTCGAATCGAACGACATGCGTCCTTCTCATAACGAGTTAAACTTGGAAAGCGTGGAGCTTTATTCTAGCTGACAAAGGCGTGACTGTACGTTTGCGTCCCTCGTCGTGGGCACCTTAGTGTATGTATTACACAGCAAAACCGACCACAACCGCTCGATTACATATGACAGCTTACAGGGCGCATTGAGACTTCTACTGGTAAATTTCGTACCAGCACCGCGGGCACGTCACCGGTAGTGGCACGAGGCCTGGTCGCAAGTTCACGTCGCCCTCCTGCTACCACCAACGCGTGCTCAGATAAATCGGCAGCCGTTCATAGGCGCCTACTTTGGCATGACATACACTAGCCAAAATGTCGCCTTTCAAAAAGATGAAGAAATATGGGTTCACGCCGCGCCAGCGTTCCAACCGGGAGAGTTGCTCTTCGACGGGGAGAGATCCGCAACTTCTCGGCATGGTATAATTTTAGGCGGAAACGGCGGCGGCTACATGGTCGGCGGCGGTGGCTTACGGTTGTTTTTACGCCCTTTCGCGATTGTGTTGTTTCTCCACGCTGATAAGGGCCCTACCGCCATTCTGAGGCGATTGAGCAACCTGTGAAAAGGCATCGGTAGTGGCGAGGAGAGTAGCAGTTGTGACGAGGGGTTGGCGGTGGTGAGGAGCAGTCCTGGAGCGGCGGCGAGTAATGCGGCTGCACTGGAAATGGAATCTGGGTGGCTAGACGTACACCGCTTTGCAGTAAAAATTTTAAAGTTCGCAAACACGGGTAGGATAGCGGTTACTCACAAAAGATACAGAAGACTAAACCGTCGAACGAAAGGCCCCAACGACCCCACTCTCTCCTGCCCATAAATACACATGTTAATATACCCAGCTTTCTCGCTCAAAATTACAACCTTTCGGGAACCTCGCAAAAGCACTTGAGGAAAATGATATGTGGCATAAAGCTAGAAGCCAACGTGAAGATTAAAACGCTAAAAGAAAACTTCAGGTTTCTGACTAATTTTTTGTGTAATTCGCTGTCAAATCTAACTCCCCATGCATTTCTATGGGATAGTTCCCATGGCTCAGGAACCCAGTCGCGCAACGTGCGGGGCTTGAAACTGTGCACAAAGCAAGTATTCACCCGAAATATTAGCTGTGCAAAATAACTGCTAAAAAATTGCAGAGTAATCACTGTTGAAAGGACTGCCATCAGCGGGAAAGCTGCACATGTGTTGCATTCACACAAACAGGGATGAAAGTGGGCTGCAGGCAGGACGGGGATTGTTTGTTGGGCAGCGTGCCCAACTGGCGAAATAACGAGGGCGAGCACCATGCACTGGTGTCTTAAAATACAGCCAACAACCATGCACGAGAATCGCTAGCCAACGCGCTTCTTCGTCGCGGTCCGCTGTGTCGCATCGCATGGTACGTACACGCAGTCCTCACGGCGTTGTCATAGCCTCAACAACACTGGTGGACTGAAGGGTCGCTGTTGCACACATGACATTACCCCTTAATGTCACGTGTGCGATGGTCTTTCGAGAGACAGTATTGTCTTTCGCAGGAAATAGCTTGCTTGCATGTCATGCAAAGAGCTATAGTCTGATTCAACGGCAAAGAAGACAATCAGAACCATAAATTAAACAAACACTATTAGGTACTACGGCTGGAAAAACGTGTCATCCATTGCCTGTAATTCTGCTAAAAAGTGATCATTATGCATCAATATCTTCAATATGCATTTTTCGTTGTGAATACCTGCAGTTTATTGGCACTATTTGGATTTTACTGGTGACAACGCAGGTACTTGCACAGAAATGCCTCTAGGAGAATGGCTGCTTGCGAATCGAAGAAGCCGCTGTTATGCTTCTTGCGACCTCATCTTCGCGTTTTTTCGAATGCATATGCTTCACAAGCGGGCCAATCACCAGGTGTTTGTTCCGTGCATTCGTCAATTCGTTTACCGTTTATTCAAGCAAAGCTCTATTGTTATCACTGAGGCCGTTGTCCGCCACTACGCCCTAGAGGAACGCCAACTTTCTCCGACGACGATGATGAATGATCGCGGGTGAAGTCAAAAACAAATCAACTACCCCTCGTTCGGCATTTCGGTGGCCTGAAAAATCTCGCGATTGCGCTCAGCTCAGCCCGGAAATACAAGGGCTCATTGAACAAACAGCGGTGTGCAATCACACTCCCATCAATGAGTAGCGATTGCGACTAGTTTCTGAGTGTTTTTATTGACATGTTTTGCGGGAGAAATAAAAACCCTTTAGATGTATGCATCCGTCCAGGTTTCTGATATCATCCCATGTAAAAATTTTCTTGCGCGATGGTGGTTTATCGAAGCTCTGGTAGCAAATAAAATCATTACGGCTAGCTTGTACTCTAAACCGAACTGCCAAAGGAACAAACCTAAAGAAGCAGTCAAAAAAATTATTATTAGGAGACGGAGAATAGAATACCAAGGCCTGCATGCGTTTATTTTGGAGTAGTGTTGATTTCAGGAGCACACTATCAGATAGAAATTGTTGTAGATAAAACCATAAGAATTTCAGTCTCAACAGCTCATTTTACTCCCTATAAAACGACTGGTACTGCCTGCGACCGCAAGGAACGTGCAAAATAACCTGATTTTAGTTCAGGATAAGTTAGCCATACACGCGGGGTACGCGCTGGCCACAAACGCAGCAAGGCATTAACAGAGGATGCTTCAAGCAATACGCATTTTCTGCTCGACCAAATATCATAAAAAGGAGTTGAGAAACACCATTGAGAAACTCTGTCCTTCACATCTGGAAGCATTTTCAAACTAGAGCTGTTAACAGCACGTAGCAGCACTGCGTGATTTGGTCGTCTCAGCAGAACTATACGCCTTTCGGTTCTGCTTTGCTTTGTGTTTTTTTAATTGGCTACAGAATGCGTTTATTGCTGCTGTGGTATGGAAGCGGCCAATAGATGCTAAATCCTGTAATGACATATTTCGGACGCTCAAATAACATCAAGACTCGAGAAAAAGAATCCTTCGAGCAGGTTTCCAAGTTACCTGATGGGCACAGAGCAGTGCTTTTTCGCTAAGGTACTTTGTGACCCCTTTCTCCAAGTACTGGATGTGTTTGAAAGAAAGCGTTCTTTTAAAGTATTTAGGATTGAGAAGCAAGTTGAAAAAAGTGTCGCAGAGTCGGCTTAAAAACACGCTTTCCAATCTTGTGGTTCATGTCATGCTAACCCTATCCGTTCGTACGATTCGCATTTTCGAGGTTGAATAAGACGTCTCCCCGCATGCAGTTGGCGAGTGCAGAAGGCTACATACAGACATACATAAAACTTTATTTAACGATAAATTTCCCTGTACATTTCGTGCCCGCAGAAGCAAAAATCGTTTGTGGGCGGCTGAGGGCAGACTCAGGATGCTCGCTCAGGTGTAACAATAAAAGAGGAATTTCTTTTGCCAAAGACAAAACAAAAAAAAGATCATATACACACCAAATGGCGCGCCAAATATACGCACCAAATATACACACCATATACACACCAAAAGTCTCTCAAATGGCGCGAGTAGCGTGAGTGCACTCGCGAACTATTAGCGGGGCTCCCCTCGAGTGGCACTCGGACTCACGAGTGGTGCGCGGGGCTCCCCGCAAGTTGTTCTCGCGCTCGCGAGTGTCGAGTGGGGCTCGCACTCACTCTCACTTGCACCCGCAAGCCCAAAACGATGGTGAGGCGCACACACACCACTCACTCATGAGGGGTGAGGGGTTTTTGTGAATGCACTCGTGAGTGAGCCTGCCGATCTATGCCTGTATGCTACTCTGTGACGAGGGTTTGTAAATTGAGACCCTAAATTGCGTATGGCGGGAAAGGGAGAAGGACCGGAGAAGCATAAGAGGTAAATAAACAGTGGTTAGCCTGAAACTTTGAGCAGTACCTTGCCGCCCGGATGGTCTGAGAGGGTGAGAATATTGGCCCACGCTCTCTCAGCAGCGCTAATCTCAAGCAGGAAATCAACCAATGTCACTAGCACTTTCCGCTGCAATGAAGCAGGCGCCCCTAGTCCGACTACGTCTATTAAATTTATAAAGTGGTTATTAAAGCGCTCAGTGTTTTGGACGAGGTGGTTCCTTGCTTGGTTTTGTGCAGGATACTCGAGCAAGATTTGATCAAGTAGTTGCAGTCAGCTCAACGCACTTTAGCAATGAGTGACCCAGGTACTAACTCAGGTTGTCGTAGTTGACACCGTTATTCGTCGAGAAGCAGGGGATGGAGACGGTGCGGGCCGCAGACGTTCAATGCCAGCAGAAAAAGGGCGTTCTAGGCTGGGAGGCAGCTCAGCACCGACTCCAGATTCTTGTCTGCTCAGCTGGGGAAACAAACCGAAACGTGAACTAACATGGATGCTGCTGCTTAGCCAATGCTTCTCTAAGGTGTTGCCTGTTTCGGGCTTCCCGCAACAGAGCCAGAAAGCACGAACTTTATTCAATCAACAGTTGTGATTCACTTATCCAGGTTCAGCGTATCTAGCAAAATACACGCGGTTTAAATAAGTACAATGTTTTGAACATGAACAAAGCTTCATGCATTGTCCCTCGCGAATTATTTGCATGACATGGGCACAACATCGCGCAGGGTTATATCAGGACCACATTAGGAACCCTGTGAAGCACTTGCACATAGCATTCGTTTTGGTTCTTATTTTATTAATTTAAAAGATTTTTATCGCCTTGATGAAGCGTTAGCGATCACGTGAAGCTAGCAAGATAATAGATGGCTGTATGAACGAAACAAGAGGAAGCAAGGACGAAACACCAGAGCAGCTCCATACCAGAGATAATCGGGGATGAGGCTGCCAACGTGCCCATCTTTTTTTAAAGTGGAAACCGTTCTGACGGTGCAAGGTGGAAGCTTTAGCTGTCTCGGAACTCTGAAGAAGATACGACGTGAGGTGCTTTGATTTGAGGTGACTCAACACTCTTCGTGATGTAAGGGTATGTCTACTGTCTACTTCAATGAACTCTCCGGGGTTTTCTTAGCGGCAGTTGCACCCTATCTACCCGCCGCGGGGACTGAGTGGCTAAGGCGTTGTGCTGATGAGCTTGAGGTCGCGGGTTCGTTCGATTCCCGGCAGCGGTGTCCGCTTTTCTGATGGAGGCGAAAAGCAAAAGCGCCCTTGTGTACGAGATTTCGGCGTACGCTAAAGATCCCCAGGTGGTCAAAATTAATCCGGAGTCCTCCACTGCGGCGCAACAAATCGCCTGTGTTGTGGCGGCGCGTTAAACCCTACAATCAGTTTTACCGTATCTTGCAGCGTGGTACCCTAGGAAGATACACCTAAGAAAAAAAATTACACCATCTTCCCGTTGGGAACCCTGATGAGGATGCGACGCATCATGGGGATTCCGTGTGGTTCCATTCTGTTGCCGTTACGTTGTGTGATCTGCTGTGTAGTAGCGCCAGAGTAAATTCCGCGTCCGGGTCCATACCGTTGGCAAAGGCTCACAAGTACTGTTGTGTGACGGTGAGTACGCGGTGGTTCTCGAGGCGCTGAAACTTGTCCATCGTGTTCTTGTCGATGTTGCCGTGTATATGGGAGAACCGGTAGTCTCCGTCAGCGTTCGTGAGGTAAAGGTTGTTCACGTTAGTGCACCGGCTGAGAGCAACGTACACGCCCTCCTCTTCGCAGCTTTGTCTTCTCCTCCTTCTTCTTCTTCAGCGGTTCCCCTACGGGAAGATGACGACGGTGGTTGAACGCGAAGCGATCTCGTGCTGAATTCTTTGGTTGGCCAATCCCTAGGGGCAGCCTGCCACAATCATCACCAGTGGTGCCTGCCAGGAATGCGCAGTGGGGGTGTGGATGGCGGACAACAACGACAATGAGAAGGGAGGGAGGGACACAGCCCCGAGCATGAGATGCTCCGATTCTAAAAATAACAAGATAATGCCGCTCGCCGAACGTAGGCGCGTTTAGGGAGTGCAGATAATGCCGCCACGTGGGTACCTCGTCGGATCTGTTGACAGCCGAACAATACACATAAGGCGTATATCTTTTTGATTACGAAGAGATTGCTAAGATCAAGATGGCGTATAGTATTTTGCATAGGTTGACACAAATTGTGATGCTTTAACTTTGTTTTACTTGCCCAGGCTTGCATGCCTCAAAACGTCCATAGATACTTGTTAACATGCACGTTACCTTTGTCCGACTTTTTCTGTTGTAGATAAGAGTTGTGCTGGCAAAAACAGTACCCGATGTTTTAATACTCGAATTGAAAGTCAAGCGTTGAAATCACGCGGTGAAAATGATTTGTTAAAAATCACGCCCTCAGCAACAGTTTCCTCAGACATTGATTTTAGATTTAAAAGGCCCCATTACGCTATAGTGCGCCGTATTCGACAGGTGTGCACCGTAGCCGGGGCTTTTATCTCAAAAGAACGCTTTATCGCAAAAAATCCCGGGCCATCTCCACTAGCGTGAAGCCTGATGAGGGGTGAAGCATGCGGTATATAAGTGTATTCTTGGCAACTTGGCGTTTTTGCCAACGAGATAAAACCGTTGGAGGATACGGGTGCACAGCCTTGCTGCAGGAGTTTGTTGTTTTTTAATCAAGAAGCTCTCTAGTGCGAGGCGTAAAGGAGCGTCCCGGTGTTTTCTCTTTTAGTACGCGTTACATTCTAGCTCGAGGCGTAAACGAGTTTGCGGGTGTTTTAGTACCGTGACTACATCAGACGAACGCCGATGACGACGACGACGACGACGACAAGAGACGCCAACAGCCCCAGCCCCTAAGGGGCTTCGTCCCGAAAGTCGGTGCCTAAGTGTGTGTTTCACAATAGCGCTAAGACAAGATCCGCCAATTTGGCCCTTAGCTGCTTACGAATCCTAAAGTGGGAAAGTTGTAAGCCGGTGATGCTTCTTTTAAGTTTTCGGCGCTTTTTTAAATGAATAATGTTGTTCAGAGTGATATTTTACAATCACGACACCAGGCTATCCATATAGACCGATTTGCTTTCGCGCTATAGTTTTTGTTTAAACTTAATTTTAACATTGAATAAACAAGGTTCCTTATCCTTTCGATACTTAGGTATAATAAAGACACCACGCCCTCACTAATGTTCTCTGTGTTGTTTTATTTGGAAGTCTACTGCTTTAAAAAGGCGTGTTTTAAAACCCGAGGTGCCTTACCACAACTCAGCTTTTCAAGCTTGTTTTATAACTTCAGTTAAGTGGTTAGTAGGTACGTTAAGCACCCCACCTCACCCACATGCAACCTGTGAGCCTCATGTCGCGCAAGACGGAACTTTGCTGTAACCTATACTTACGTACTTTGGTCAATGCAACAAAAGTGCATTCCCTGATTCCGCGTAAGAATGCGCTGTAGTGCAATCGCTAAATTTAAAACCGGCTGGAATAACCTACACAACAGCAAATAAAAATTACCAAAGGAATAGCAAAGGCTTTCTCAGCGTCTCAAAAGTATGTTCTCCGAACCCCGCATTTGCCGAAACCCAGGCTAGAAACCCGAAAGAAAGAAAGTATAGGTCGCCGAAACTCGGGTTGCTGGTTTCTTTGCGCTTGAACTGAACCCGCAGAAAAGTATTCGATGGTCCAGATAAACATATAAAGAAAATCAGGCGAGAGGGCTGCGTTCACTCGAGAAACTGTCTCATACAGTGCAAAAACCCGCAAAAAAGTGTTTTTGGCGCGCCCAAAGGAAATCGAAGGACTCGGACGATGGTCGGATAAGAGTCGGTCTCATTTTTACTCTTGAAAGATTTAAGCGGCAGGGAGGAAGAAACGAAAAATCAATGCAGTTTGACGACTCCGATTTAGTAGCAGTTGGGCGCCGTTCTCGAGTGGAACAGTTGAACCTCTTCGATGCTCCCAGCGGGGTCTTTGGTCACGTTCGTCGGCCGTCAGACTTTCCCTTTTTTCGCCACGCTTGCTCAACGATGTTGTCGGGCACCAACTGAATTTCAATCGACAGAGACAGTGCAGGTGCCGAATGCCATAGAGAGTGCAGACTTATAGGTGCTTATATAGTTTTGATACACAGAAATAACGGCGAATAGCTAACATCGAAGGTAAAAAAACGGGAAAAGGTTTCTCTTATAGCGACTGTCACGCTGCATAGCAGACACCCGTTAAACTGAGAAAAAAATATGCAGCAGGGGTTCTTCTGTGTCGTTTTATATACAAGGTGTCTGCTGACCATGACTGGCAGGAGTTCAGTTTCGTGACCGTTCAGTGCAACCCAGTCGTCGGAATTATTACGGCCAGAAATCATCGCTTTCAGCGAAAGGGACTTTCCAACGGGAGAGATTTCAAAACCCTATTCAAATTTTGTAGTTCGAGTTAAGACTGTTTTGACCGACCGTGCGGAAAGGTTCTCTGGCATCGACATTGAGGATGGCTCCAGTGTGCGGCATTTCAAATGCGGATGCGCTGCTCAACTCCGCATATCTCTTGTTTTCCCGCACATCTGAGTTTAAAAGCAGTTCAACTACAATGCGCCGATTTTGTACGTGTTAAAAGAAGTGAATAGACGTGCACGTTTTATACCAAATCAGTTTATATGCAAATGTGGCAGCCAAACTGACACCAGTGTCCCCAGTAAATGCAACAAGCACTCGAACGCCCTCAGCTGAATCCTGTAATTGGCAAGTGGAGTAATAAATTGATCGCATTTTTCTGGTATACCGAGGGGCTAAATTCGTCTTAAGCACCCATGCGCGAAAAATCGGGAAAAAATTACTGGATTATCGGCGAGGCGGGCTTTGCACGTCACAAACTCAGAGGTGAAAATGTAGTGAAGACTAATTTTGTAAGAAACGTGAGACATTTAGAAGAATCCTCATCAATTCCCATCTAATCAATTCCAACTCAATTATAACAGGATTTCAATGATACCACTACGGTTGGTCCGAATTTCGTCATTGACACATTTAGGGGTGCTCCGCATGGACTACGTTATATAAGATACGCTGTCACTCGGGTTTTCACGAATAGATCTAAAGCCTCCACGCTTGATACGAACGCGCGAGCGACCGCTGCACGCGATCGGGCTGAGCCGAAGCCTTGTATGGCGACTGGTGCCACCCGCACTGCCGGCTACTGTGCTTTGTAAAGACGATAATCTTTCTCGGGCTACTTAAACGCAAAAAATTTTGGTTTGTCTGTATGTCGTCTGCCAGTTAAGAGGTTTATTTGTCCATGGAGCAGAAACATTATATGCCGTGATGGAACCATGCAATAGGTAACAAATACACATTATACAAGGGAAACACGAAGAAACAACAATTCAGAAATGGCTTCCGCTGGTCCAAATAGAAGTTGTAACTGCTCGCACCACGCAGACCACAACACAGAGAGAGTGGAAAGTCAGGTTGTTTGTGACTCCATTCAGCCGCCCGGCCAAAGTGTGAAGCAGAATCTGCGCAATCGTCTGATATACCCAAAGACAAATCTAAACGTTAAAGTCCGTGTCAATGTTCATATTTGTCAACATTGTTGAACAAGATCAGGACATTTCAAAAATATAAAGTAGAAAATGCAATAAATGATATTTTCAGTGTTCCTTTATTAAAAATTTACGGATGCTTGGTTTTTGCGATAGCAAATTGAATACTACATTACTGCAGAAAACCGTCGCCTGCTGTTGCCCGCGCCTTTATATTGTAACGGTATTTTAAGACATCAAGCGGCAACATTAATGAAATGTGCACTAGATAGGTTCCACGTTCCGCTTAGAACGCACGTAGAGTAGAGCAACGGGTTCTATACACTCGTGAGTGGGTTGCCTCTGTTCACGCGCGCCTCCGCCGTATGTCAGCGCTGGCATCGAGACATCCTATTTGGAGCTGTGGATAGCGGTAAATTAAAATTGACTTGAGCGAGCCTCGAGGGTGTTATCTTGGGAAGAAACGAGACGGGAGAGGAACAGCATGAGAGGTGAGCCGAACGAGAAGAGACGCATTTACTTGGCAGGGGCGCCAGTCGACTATCGTCTGTCGTCGACATTTGCAACGAAAGGAGCAGATACGCGGCCTTTTTTTTTCGAGCCACTCTGTTCCACCTCCAACACTGTTTCCACAATGTAGCTTTTTCCCGGGCTTGATGCGGCTCTCCCTAAAAAAATCAAGAGTCCGATGATATTCTTGATATTGAGGGCGGGGTATCTCGGAAGTCAAGCTTCTTCTCAAGGATTTTGTCACTGCGGACGACACTGCGCACCTGTGGACTAAGGTCTATTGAAGGTGGAAAAAGCCGATGAAATTGCGACTGACAGTGATAATGAAGATCCCGTCGACCTCAGAGGACCATTTCAAATGCCTTTGAAAGAAATTCAAACGACCGATGATGGGGTCGTCAAGGGCAATGACCCGGTACGAGAAGCACTGTTTTTTGCAGGATGAATTGGCAAACCGGTCTGCAGCACGATCACATATTTGCCATCGCTTTTTCTGCCCTAATGAACGACGCTCTGGTTATAAGATACTTGTGATTGCTATGGAGAAGCTTACGCAACAAGGGACATTATATACGTGCTCAGCTGAGCAGCCCCCAAAAACTGCATTCTAAATATGAACAGCCTGTACATCGCGAAGGGGCAGTTTCTAGATAATGGGAAAGAACTGCCCCTGAGGTAAAGAAAAGGGCAGTATATTAGTATGGGCCACTTTCCTAGATATCCCGACTGTTTCTCGGGTGGCCTAAATCAATAGGATGGTGCTTATCACAATGCAGGTTCACGGCTTCAGTGTATATCACCATGCAGGTACAAGGGGAGCTTTACAAGTCTAGGCTAATTTTATGTAGTTGATTTTTGTTCGGCTAATTTTGTTCGGGTGCCGAGAGGTCGGCAGACACATCGCCGAATCAACCCACTATATTCCTCGTGGAAACGTGCTTCTTACTACTTAGAGATTCGCCAGGAATGTTTTAAAGCTTCAGGCGAAACGCTTCGCAGTTGAGAGGCTGCAATGAAGCGCAAGGCGTCCAGCGCATGCCTGCGCCTCGGGCTCGCCATTTGGCAGTAACGGTACGGCAATTCTTCACCCTGAGCTGACCTGAGAGGCTTGTTGGACCCATTTTGCAGCCTACACCAGAGGCAGAAGCGTGGTATGAACAATTTCTGAGGTATGCCAGAATGCGGGAACTATGATAGCGTCAGACGCCAAGCCACGTCGTTGCAGGGAACCGAAACGGAAGCTTGCGTTGACAACTGTTCAAAAACAAACACAAGAATATGTTCAAATACGTGCTTATGGCAAATAAACCTACAGTTCTTCTCTAAATAAAAATGACACTCACACATACCAGAAGTGCGTACGCATACATTTTATTGAGCTTGGACATCTCCCAATAACAGATCGAGGAATAGTAATCGCCGTTTTACGTACAGCTGCAGCTACTGGAGCCTAAGCAGACGGCGCAGAGTATTCGTTCTTGTTCTAAGCCCCTCTATGGTGTACAGACACAAAAAAAAGAGGTTAGACAAAGTCACTTTAGTGTCCCTTTAGCGTAATACACAAGTGCACAACGAAAATGTCGGAAAGTATCTGCTTTTTGATTATAAACTTTAAGTACAAACACAAGTTTTGTTGCTTTAAGTCCCGGTCACATTCTTGTGGGAACATACTTTTACTTTACTAATCCCTTAGCCACGCGCTGGAAAACAGCCGGGCTCGTATGTATATTTTTTACATTTTTTATAAAAATATTCCGGTGAATGTTAACGCGTTTTAAAAATATATCACTACCGTACGAATCCATCACATACGAGCACAATTATGGGGGTCCCCCTTATTCATATACAATGTTCAAGTTACGAAAGCAACCACACACACCCCGGTTCGTTAACGTCATGCTTCTAAACCTGGTCGCGGGAAATACGGATCGAGAAATTCAACACTAAAATCAGCGTTCTACCCACAGATGCTACACGTGCGTTTCAGGAGCGCGCAAGTAGAGTGCTGTGAATGTATTTAGATCACCTGTGGAATATTAAGGCGTGCAGAAATGTGGACACAGGGGTGTAAGTATGTGGAATGCCGAATGTGCACTTTCGCTTTGCCGCGCGCGGCATTAAATAGCTGCAAATATATTTAGATCACCTGGAAATTATTAACGAGTGCAGAAGCCGCCATCGCAGAACGTAAGTTTGTCTGCTTTTGCAGGACAACCTTCACGGGCGAGAGTTGCATCCGCGTCTCAAACTCTTTATAACGACGCGAAATTCACGGAGACACCATGGCGACCCAACTCAACATGGGAACGCGCTCACAGCGCGGAGCTTTATAGAACGTCGCGGCGCCAACTAGGCAGTTAAACGTGCTTTTAACTGCCTAGTGTCCTTCCTCGCGCTACCTCAGAAATTCTTGTTTCATTTTTTTAACAGAAAGAAGGCCCACATTGTACCATAATAATTTCTTGGCGACTATGTTTCGTATTGTGATATTACCTTCATTTTCAAACCTGCCGGAATGCAGACAATAGCGCGAATGTAGGTATAAAACATTGAGTACAATGGGACGTCGGTGACCTCCAACTGCTGCGCGATTACCATAAAAGGAGCGGCATGGCTACATAGGATGAGGTTTTAATAGAATGTGCTAGAAAAGCTGAGCGAGGCGGCGCAGCCACGAGAGCGTGCGACAGCTTGTCAGGAGCTGAATGAAAAGATGAGGATTATCGTCGTCTGCTAGGACGGTGACAAAAGGAAGCCACAACAACCCCGCGCGGCGCGTACTTTGTTAGCTTTTTAGACCAATGCCAGAAATACGCTTTGTCCTAAGTCCTACCATTGCAGAAAACTCTTGGGGGGCCGCAATGAATCACAAAAGCATGGACAAGTGTTACAAGCTGCCCCGGAACCACTTTATTAAACCCTTTTTTCTGTTGCAAATAACCGCTAACAGTTCTTAAAAATACCGAAAGGACAACCGCAAGACGCGATAGCCCCGACGAGGGTTGTGCGGCGAAGCGGAATGCAGAGTTGTCCCCACGCTCCAAAGATCTGTGCAAAGTGCCCCGCCGGGCTCTATGCCATGCGATGAAAGCAAAGATATCGATTAACTTAGAAAGCCCAGGGAAGGGGACGCCAGAGCTGCCGTCCGAACAGCGAAGCTTTCTCGGGTCTCTCGCCGCTAGTTGCATCTGCATGGTTGGTCCCATGCGATCAGAAAAGTTGGCCTCCATCCACGACAAGGGAGGCCACTTTCACTTGTGGTATGTGTGGGTATTGTCCAGTATTGTCGGCAGCCTCGCTCGAAACGACCAATACCCTCTGTGCGGTCTGGTGCCCATAACGCTAGAAGACCGTCGAGGAGAGTAGGTGAAGTTTTCGCCCTTTGATGTGGTCGCTTTCGTCACGTGCAAGGCAGGGATGGACCGCTATGAAGACTCTACCGTCAAAATTATGATCTTCTAAAAGCCTTTGGACACAGCGCTGTGATGAGTATTGCAGAAGGCCTGCTTAGTACTTCTAAAGCTTTGTAGAATATTTTGGGTATAAATTTCACTGCACCCAACTGCAAGTTGTTTTTTTTGCAAGTGCTCACTGGGCAACGTTTTCCTGTTTAGCAGCCTCGCGACGGGCTGCACTTGCTAGGGTATGTGCCTACGAATTGTTTCGTTGTTATTTTGCGGTGAAACGAAACAAAGGCAGACTGTGGAGAAGATAAAAAAGATCAATTTCAAAAACTACTCGCACAGCACTGAGTTGCGGGTAATGTTTGCACCTTTGCTTCATTTCTGAGCATTTCTGAGCCGACAACATTGCGTAACTACATATGTGCCTCCCGGCCACTGGCTGATCACCAGCGTTATCGAAATAATCAACGGAAAGACACTGGGGAATTCTCTCGTAATGTTAGCTAATCAGTGACAAGATTACCCAATTTCTCTGCTGCCGCCTATGCCTTTTCATTTGTAGGATTTTGTAAAGTAATTATACGTGTGGTGATTTTGTAATGACTACTAAAATATCATAACTGCGTACAGTAAGAGCGGGATTGAGATGTAAAAAGAAGTGCGAGGTTGTAAAAATTCCTCCTCCTTGCCGACATGTAGGTATTACATAGTTTCGTCACCGTGGATAGAAGCTTTAGTCTGAGTGGATACAGGATAAAGGTGCATACAGGCGTGCTTTAAATGGCCTCACAACCTGTCATGATGCTCCCTGTTATTCCCAAATTATTTGAAAGGCGGAAACAATTATTCTAGGGCCGCTTGAACTGCGGTACTCTGAAGAAATACTTGAACAAGAGTGTTTCAACAAGGTACTCTTCAGAAAGCCTTAAACTGGAGAAACCAGAGCAAATATACCAATTTTTACTGAGGAGCAGTATAAATCTACACCGCCCCCCCCCCCTCCGTTCTTTCTGGGGAAACCAAATTAATCGGTGGTGCTGCAGGACTCCTCCTCGCCACCGCCGACCCTTCTTTTTTTTGTCGCCGCGGTGGCTCAGTGGGTAAGGTGCTGTGCTGCCGAGGACAAGGACGCGGTTTCGATTCCCGTTTCCGGCGGCCGCTTTTCTGATGGAAACGAAAAGCAAAAGCGCGCTTATGTACGAGATTTTGGAGCACGTTAGAGATCAGGTCAGAGATCCTCAAAATTATGGGGCGCAAAATCTACAAAGGAGCCTCTACAAAGGTTCATTCACACCTGCGTTGCGTCGGCGCGTTAAACCATACAATCAATGAGTCAACACACCTTTTAAAAACGTTTTCCCCTCGCCACTCCCCATACCTATATTACAATTTGTGCGATCACCTAACGGCAGCAGTAGCACGGTTATCAAATAACTACAGATAATCATCAGAAGCGTGAATGGGCATACAAAATTAAGGATGGTCACACCAACTAATAAGACGGAGGTATCGAAGCTGTAAGGCACCTTCACGACTATGAAGAAGTTTAAGACCTTGATTAGATCCGATTTGCTTCATCTTCACTGCCAGAACGACCTTTACTCCATCATTGTTTCTATAAGTGTGAGCTTTTTTTCATTTTTTTGAAGTTGTAATCATAGGACGCCACCGTGGAGGGGCGTAGGCATGGACGTGTCTTCTTTGTTCCAAGCAAGTGTTGCCACGATTACGGCAAACTCTGGAGTTATTTTGACCAAACTTGGCCAATCGGTACGCTTGGCTGGACAAACGTGCTCCGGGGACGCCGGGCGGTCATCGCGACGCACGCACCCACGAGCGCTCGTCATTTTCTTGATTTTGGTAATTCCCGGGTGGTCACCGCGAGGCTCTCGCTCACGTGCGCGTGCTCACATGCTTGCTCTCCGCAATGACTTGGTGGTTTTTCTGCTGACAGAAAAAATTACGACTTAGTAAACAGCTGCGCTGTTATAACGGTCACTCAAAACGTTGCCTCTTCAAATTTCTGCTCGCCGAGAAGGTACGAATCTCTTACGGTTGAAGAGCAACTTGCCGGGTAGGAACCCAAGCGTGAGCCCACATTTATTCATCAAATTGAAAGGTTTTTCGAGTGACACTTTTGCCGTTGTATTTCAGGCCCAAACATGCGCTCATCACCGGTTGCTCGTTTATGCGTGCAGGGGTTGGGAAGGGAAGGAGGTGGGTGTGTACACACAGCTGGGCTTCGCGCCACTACCGATGACATGCCCGCTGCGCTGGTGGGAGATTTAAATGTGGAAGTCTCATTGATCAATGAGTCCCCTCA
Source organism: Haemaphysalis longicornis (assembly GCA_013339765.2). NCBI lineage: Eukaryota > Metazoa > Arthropoda > Arachnida > Ixodida > Ixodidae > Haemaphysalis > Haemaphysalis longicornis. Next base: position 192,981,286 of record CM023450.1, on the reverse strand, counting down.
GCTGTCCTCAGTAATCGAGATGTTCGGGTCTGTATTGGTTTGTTACAGAGGCAGTAAGATTCCTATGGCAGGAGATGGAAACCGACAGCCAGCGGTTATTCTACAAGAATAACGCTCGAGGTATTGGAGGTCTTAACTCGCTTTAATTCGGACGCATGAGCTGGCGTGGAGGAAGTAGGGCTGCACCTGATGATGCGTCAGCCCGAACATACGCGCTAATGGGTGCGAAAACATTGCAAAACCGCTGCCGCCGCTTTCGCCGCCCCAACTTCTAGCTCGTCGAGTAGCTGCGAGTGCCTCCCGAACGAGCAGGAACTTACCTGGTTGGAACGACTACGTCAGCTAATATTATTGCTCATCCTAAATGCACTTTGCAACACTCCGATAACCGCGTCCACCCCTTCCTTCGCGTCTAAAATTACACCACGGAAAGCCGTAGTTATCGCCAGCAAAGAGCGACACTGCGTGATTTGCTGGTGACAATAGAAATGCGTTTCGTTTCTGCTTTGCTTTTGTGGCTGTCTATTTAAACTTGCCATGGAATGCGTTCATTCCTGCAACTAAAGGAAGTGGGAAAATAGCCGGTACAAAGCTGTAAGGACGTAATTCTACCGGTCGAAGAACGCGAAGAATAGGAGAGTCTCCCAATTTAAGTACCCGATGTGTTGGTTGACCACGCACTGCAAGCTTTTGAGATTTCGAAAAAACTTGAAAGAAGGGTAGCGGGGTGCCTTTGAAGGACCTTCAGAGCGTCAGTTTCGACGGCGTCTTCTACCTCTAAGCACGCGTACATAACCAGTTACCGGTTTATGTGTGCATGGGTTGAGCGCGAAAAGAAAGGGGGACGGCCGTGCACGCTAGGCTAGTTCTCTTTCATGCCCTTAAGCGAGAGACACATGCACAAACGAAGCACGCGATTGGCATGCGACTGATCGTTACGACTGTCGCCATGACTAGTCGTACGTGTGAACTTGAAAACATGGTCCGATGAGTGCATGCGATGCGTCGACAGCGTAACTACGCCCAGTGTTTTCGTCCCAGCGTTACCTCCATGTTTAGGCGCCCCCCGGCCGATTTAGATGTGTGCAAGAGAATTCAGAGCAGGAAAAGAAACATTTATTAACTTGAAGTGAAAAAGAACAGTGCTATTACGTTATACATTGCGTTTTATATAGTCAGTACAGCGGTGTGGTGACGTTTAGCACCGACGATCGTTTTACTGCTGGTACTGCTGGCAACATGTGTCTACCAGGTGTTTGTATTGTAGGGGGACAGCGCGCAGGTCGGCTGCGGCGGCGGAGAGCTGCTCCCCACAGAATACCTGGAACACCCACTGGCGCCTCCTCGGGGCTTTGAAAGAAATTTTCACTGTGATATCATTATGATAGACACCTTCAGGCTGCATTGGCTGCGGCTGCACGACGGTCGCAACCGATGACACGACTGCATCTGGCTTGCTAGTCTCACCTCGTGAGTCTCCTCCGACAAGCATACATCAAAACCGGGCCTAACGATCAGTCGGAACGGTCAGTCCCATGGCAATTGCATGCTCCAGTCCTGCATGTGCCGGTGCTTCACTGATGACATGTCCGTCATGTCCGTTGTGCTGGTGCGAGGCTTAAACGCGCACGTCAGACGGCCCAAATGTGACCTGTCGTTGTGTGATCGAGCGGATGGGGCTAGTGTGTTACACAAAGAGTAAGATAGCTACGACGTGGGAAGGAAAGAGGCAACTTCATGTTTATCCGCTGGAAACAACCTCGGTTTCCTCCTAGTCTCATTAAGCGTTTTGGCTAGAAAGTATGCTATATCTTAAATGTACTGAAAGAAAACGTGTTTTTCTCACACTCCATGTACTGCGTCAAGCTGCGGAGGTCATCCTTCTTGACGGAGTGGAAGGGCACTGATTTCTTCCCTGGTCTTGTTTAAGCATACGGCGTCATCTACGGATGCAGCACGGCAATTTCAAAAGATCCAACCATTTCTATAGTGGTGTACAAAGCAGCGAAGCTATTTTGTTTTATTGCGTAACACATATTTGCCAGTCAAAAAGACGGAGAACATCTAGGCACTACGTATTGGTTGTGAAGAAAATCCTGAATGCCCAATTGTAAGCCTGAGACGCTTTCTTTCTGTCTCGCGTTGCCGAAGGGCTTTGTAATCTTGCCGCTTGAGACGCTTTGATTTGTGATCCGCTTTAACGTTTCAAATGCCTTTTCTCTGTCTTGTGCGCGTTACACCACTGCTTTTCGCCTGCTGCCACGCAATGTTCTCTTTGGTCGATTTGATGAATTCTTACGCTCACTTCGTACGCTGTGTGCGGGCATGGGCGGCTATATCTCGCTGCTGCAAATTGTGTTTTCCCGCCATAGAACACATAGCCCCTTAACGCACAATGTGCCATTAAGCACCTTGCCCCAAGAGCCTTCTGACCGGGCCCCGTTCATATAAGGAAGTGTCTTTAGCGATACTTCCAGCTTCGGCCCCCCACTGGGAATGCACGCGGGGCATGCCGGCAGGGAATACATGTAAGCTGCTTCGTTTGAAGAGTTTAGCGAAACATTGAGGATAAAACTACAACTTTTGGTGGGCCCTGAACATTTTTAAACACTTTGCGCAATTTCACAATTTTTGTCCCGTACCGAGGTACTACGCACGGTTATTTAGGAATAAATATCATTTTCGGAATCTAGTGCACCGCAATGAACTTTAATGAATAAAACGACGTATTCAAGAACCAGTGAACGAAGTTACCAGCACAGACGATCATGGGCAAATGAAGTGGCGCGGCGTTTCTCTCATGCATTCGTCAGGGCAGCTCTCGTTGTTCATCGCATTACACCCATACTGCTGTCAATTAGTCATAAACCAGTCTAGGATAGTGACTTCGAAGTCACATCTTTCCCCAGTCAAAAAAAACTCTCGGTGCGGTATGCGAAACGAGGAAACGCGCGCTTCACATACACCACAGCCCACACACGCAACAAACTCTGTGGGTTCATTCGAAAAGGATACAGATCGGCCGTGCGGTATCCGGTCTATACGCGAACCATGTATGGGCTTGCTTTATTGTTTGTTTTTACTGCCGGGCCACGCCCGGCTGTGTTATCTGCGTTCCAAGCAAAGCGCGTCTTCAATTCTTTATTTGTATGTCGCACGGGCTATCACATTCAGATAAGCAAACTGTTTCGCCCTAACTTCGCTAGCCCAGAATAATCGTCTGTGATCTACAATGTTTTAGTTTTGAATCGACGGTTCCAGAAACACTCGCGCGGAAAGATAAAGAGCCTGCAGAGCAGACGCCTCGGGATTCGATTCTGCGACGCTCGCCGACGCAAGTCACTTTGTTGACCGCTGCTCCGCCGCCTCTGTATTCTTTTGAGTTGTTAGGGGAGCACAAGTTCGCTCCAATAAACTTGTTTCTTTCTTCAAGACAACTGCGTCGTCCTTGGCTTCGTGACAATATATTGTTACATGGTGATAGCACAGATGACACGAACCATTTTTGATGATGAAGCGATGTATTTACAGGGTGAGATGAGCTATTTACATTTGTTACAAGGCCGCCGTTACAGATAATTTGCCCAGGCTGCACGCCCGCCACAGCTTCGTCGTCATTGATCGTCCGGCCCACAGCGGCAAGCCTTACTGCGCCCTTCTTCATCTTCTCGTGACAGCCCCCGCGTTGAAGGCGACCGTCCCGGGAGGTGAGGATGCGAATAAGAGGGTAAAATAGCGGAAAAATTCTGACCACCACGAGTAACGATGGAAAGCTCGGTGAGCAGCGGCCCTGAACAGGGATGCCGGCCGATGCAACGAAGAAGCGACGAAAGCCCTTGGAGTCACGCCAGAGAACTGTACAGGGGATCCGTATCGTAGTGTCGTTGAGTCGCGGCTGGTCACATCGGCAGGTCACGGCTAGTCATTGGCTGGGGAACCGGGCTGGGGATGGTCATACTCTGGGCTCGCCGAGACTGGGGTGGGTCGACGTGATCAAAGAGGCTTGTAGCGAAAGCTACAGGAACCGAGACCGGCCGAAGCTGGGGCCACGATGGGGATGGATACCGAGCAGCTCCAGAAAATGTAATGTGGCGGCACATAGTACGAAACCATGTAGCGATGAAGCGATGTATTTACATGATGCGAATGATTTGTATGCAGCCATAGCTGAGTTGGTTGGTCGGATGGAACCAGAACAAGAATGGCACGTAACCACTATGGGGGATTGGCCAAGTGTGCGTGGGGTCATTGTTTAAGAAGCTTACGAATTAAAACGAAGGGAAAATAGAAGTGGGATAACAGTGGGTTATGTAATGCTAAGAATTTGGGAACGTAAACAACAAAAAACTCAATATAGCTGAGCCCGGGCTGGCTGCTCCCTGCACACAGGTTTTTTCTTGTCCTCGTCGTTGATTGTGGGCTCTAGCGCCGCGGTAATTGTCCGCCTCTTCTCGTGGCAAAATGAACAAATCCTGTGTCTTCTTTGTAAGGTTACCTTCCTTCAGACATTTTATATCTGTGGTGTCACGTGACACAATTCAAAATGTCATTTTTAGAAATGGGGTTCTATACCAGATTTCACGAACTGTACCGCATTTCCGCCTATGCAGAAACCAGCTACCCAGTTTGTTTCAATACTCATCTCGTCGTACTGGCAGTAAGCATTTGGCTATGATCTCACGTTGTGTTAAGCGTAAATGTTTGCTCAATAACCATAAAATGAAACTGCAAATAAACATACTTCCAACAAAACTGGTTGTTTTGAAAACGCGGCAAGGTTTTACGTCCTGCATAACGCGAACGTTGCAGGTCATTTCTTTCCGAGTATTTAATTGATGTTTGACCAAAGGGCAATTAAGTAGGCAGTTTAATGTACTGCAGTTTGTTGGCACTGCGGTCATGTTCCGAATACAGGCCGAAGCTGGAGTTCGCCTTCAGAACGTTTCTAAGACAGCCGACACAAGAACACCACACCAAAAGCTTGCGAAGATTCACAAGCATGTGCCATGAACACCTGAGTGAACTGCTAAAAAAAAAGTGAAAGAAAGGAACCCTAACAAAACAACCACTTCAGGAATGTAACTGATTCATTTAACATCATGTACCAGGAACGTAATGCTTGTGGGGAGTACAAGGACGCTAAACAAAGAGGCACCGCGGCACAGGCTTCATGGACCCTCGGCTGGGTGTTCCTTGGAGCCCCATGCATAGCCAGGTGCCTTTGTGTGGCCGGGGCGAGGCTCTTTGTCCACACACGTCTCAGTGATTGTTGTGTAGTAGGCATCCTCGTTTTCCGGCCTCGACACCTCGTAGCTAAAATGGTTTCCCAACATCCGCTCCCGCCACCCCTTGTGCAAGTTTGCCGCCGACGTATGCTCTTTCATCTCTCCTTCTTTCTCGTGCTCAGTTTGTCGTGTGTCCTTGCAAACAGTATCGCGCTGCCCATCTGTTTTTTACAGGCTTATTTTATGAGAGACCTCCAATGTTCCTTACACGTACCTTTGCAATCTTGCTCAGGTAATGAACACTTCGCAAGCAACAGCGTCCTTCCATACGCACAATGCCTAGGTTAAGCATTACGAGTCATAATTGTGTTGCATTCTGCCACTTAACAGTATTTTTATACAGTCGCACTATGGAAATTGGCGTATTTTTATACGAATTATCACATTACTACAGCACACCTGACCCCACTTCTCCGCTTCCTCAAATTACAATAATAACAGTATATAGGAATGCCTGGAAGGGGATTTCATGTTGCTGCAAGTATATCATCAAATTTATGTTCGTTTATATCTAAGTATATAATCAGATAATATTTGTGATGTGCTTTTTATATCACTTTCAGCTGTTCCTGCAAGCTCGTGGTCCTCGCCAATGGCGCAATCTATTACGGCGTGACGGCGACAGAGAGGGTCGTCTTGTGTATTTTCTGCTGTTTGTCGTCGTGTTTATCTGCAAAGACTTCACATTGAATCAAAACGATCTCTATCAATTTGCCCCGAATATGAGACACATGAACGACAGTATGAAGTTTCTAATCTGAACGGAGAAACTTCCGCAGTGTGCAAACGATATTCGTGGCGCAAAAGATTGTATTAATATGGCCCATTTTATACCTAAGTGTGAAGTTGTTTGACGCAAAATTGCTTTTACCATTGAAGGGGCCCTGAAACGTCTTGAGTAACAATTTCACGCTTTCTTTCGTTTTGTGAAAGCGCTACGTAAGTTAGAGTAATCACCAACACACAGCGGCACTCGGTGATTTCCTTGTCGCCAGCACATGTACTTCCAGTTCTTCTTGCTTTGTCGCTATTTTCTTTAACGTGGCTATCGAATGGGCAAATTGTCGGACCTAAATGGGAACCGGACAATATTGCGACATCGGTTGAATGGCGTCATTGGACGTGCACATTTTCAAAACCCCGAAAGAGAGAAAGATCTTTTGAGCAAGTTTCAAAGAAATAGTTCGGGGTACGCAGTAATTTGGGCTGCGGTACCTTGCAAACCCCTGTACAAGTACACGATGCGCTTGTTCACTGTGTTGTAAAAGCAACTCAGACGTAAATTTTTTTTAAAGTGTTAGGGGGCCCCTTAAGGTCGACTGCAAATGACGGCGAACAATACGTTATGAAGCGAAAACTATAACACCGGCTTAAAAGGCGTCTCCACGGGGACGTACGCGTGTAGTTCCCAACCAGAATAAGGGCTTTGGGGGTACGACGAAGTAAACGTGACAAGCGGTGGTGGTACGCTGGGAGTGGTTGACGGGTCGATACAGGTTGCCGGGAGATAAGGATATACGCGTTCTGTGGCAGCATGCTCCGCGTGCCGTGACAAAGCCGGGTCGTGAGAAAACGTGGGATGCCGGCGAATTTACATGCTCGGGTGCCCAAGCCATGCTCTAACAGGCTTCCTCTTCGAAACGGCTCGCGCGTGAAGCTTCATCAGTTAGAAAGCGTTGCAGAAAAAAAAAACGCAAAGCTCTCCGTAATACTGATGTCTGTACAACAAGCGGGTGCGATGAAAGAAATGTTGAAGTTATTGAGGTGATAGTAACCAAAAGCAGTGTTGTATGATTGTGCAGCATCAGCTTTTACCTTTCAACGTCTCTCAGTTTCGGGCTGGAGAGGATAGCGACCGGGTCATAACTTTGATGGGAAGATCAGGGTAAGAATAATAAAAGACGAAGTCAGTGTGGAGACGTGGGAAGTGTCCACGCTTGCTGGTAAAGACGAAAAGAAAAAATGAACTTCTTTTATCACTTGTTTTGAAGGGGCGAGAAATTGCTGTCTAGACGCAAAAATCGAGGCAGCGTTGCTGGCCACCGCCCGCTGTTGTGACGAGGTAAAACGATTTATTGCCGAGTGACCCGTACATTTTGATTCCAAACCATCGTGCCTCAGCACCTTCACAGAAATATTTTATTGAGAGCACGGTTTACGGGGGCTGATTCATGCCACAAACTGTTTCGGTTGATTCGTACTTGCTTGATTTTAGCTCTCTCCTTAGGTAAATTTCGTTGTGGTTTGGCTTTTTATAGGAAGAGTTTTTTTAAGGATTCGTTCTGGTCTCTAATTTAGCTTTTAGTTGTTTTGTTTTCGTGAATAATTTTATGTTCAGGAGCGGTATTGGCGGAATTTGTTGACCAGCAGGCTCAATTCTCCCGCGCCAGATGGCCATTTTTCAGAAGAAAATGGTGGTATTCCAGGTGCTATATTTTGCGTCGGTGAAAACGAAAGCACTCTGCAACTGAAGTGAAGAGAGGAAAACGTGAACCATTTGACTAAACAAGAACGTCAGCCCGTCAAAGGGTCTTGTTTCCAGCTTTTGTGTCGGCTACTAAACAAACGCGATAATTAAGTTTCCTCAGTTCGAGACGTCTACTGTAAATTGCTCTCCAGGTAAGACAAAGGACTCGGTAACAAAGCAACGCCCAAAACAGAGTGAGAGGGACACTAGCACTGCAGGCTAATTTCACCCCACCCTAGCTATCCCTGCTGAGTCCCGTAACGTGAAATCAACTAATCAGGGTCCAGCCGAGATAAACAAGTTTTTTTATACTCACCCCACCCGTGTTTAAGCGGACGGGATAAATACAAAAGCGGCCGGGGCGAGTACGTTCGCCATGGAGACAGGGGGTGAGTTCACGCCCTTGTCAGGCTAAATCGGAGTGCCGTGAAGGACTGAATAGGTCCCCTTCTGCCAATTCGCCTGGCTCGCACCACTATCCCCAAGGCGCGATTCTTAGGATGGATTGCATATAAACGCTGGAGGGTCGAGGTTCGCTGAACCCGTCAGTTGACTCGACCCTCGCTCTTCGAGTACATGCATATGGGGCTTGGGTCACCCATGTAAAGGCTCCTACCACGACGGCCTCCACCTCCAGTGTAGAATTTCTCAGCAGTGTCTCCAACAGCTAAGGGAAGAACAGGGGTAGAGTGATAGTGATACTACTGATAGTTTTGGTCCGCTTTCCAGGAGTACACCTTTGAGGGCACCTACTTGTTCACAATATTTCCATTCAATTTTATTGCGTGGCCAAAAATATCTTTTTTGCTTTCCCTGTACCATTGTTACAGCCGTATTTGTCGGAGTGTGATTTCCTGATTTTTGCTGTAGGAAGGGTGCGATCACATATATTTTTTTTCAAGTTGTCTAGAAAAACATTACATAACATCATAGTAGGTGACAGGTGGTTTGGGAGCTGTAGTAGAGGCAGGGGCTCTGTCGGTTCATTTGCAATTTAATTGTGGGCGAATTGGTTGCCCATTACACAAGAATAGGAAGGTGTTTCAACGATTACACCTCGGTGACTAGCATGATATCGTTAAAAAACCTGAAGTGTCATTGCGACCACACTGCCCTACAACGAGCTTGGGGAAGTTGCTCGTAAAACTGAGAATGCAATGAGGGCGTTCTTCACCTGCATTCACTTCTATTCCACATGATAGGTTACACTAGCTACAGGCCATGTTCTTCTTGTACTCTTTTTATTGTATGTGTGCCGATGAGGTAGTATTTTGTTATTCGCATCGTCAATAGCCATGTGCTACGGGTTCAAGCTCTGTTTGATTGGCCTCAAATTAATGATAATTGATTTCATTATTTTTCGACAAGAACACTAGGTGAGGAGTCGCGTTCGTGCACACACGAAGGCAAGTAGAACCGTATGCATCGTTCCCTCGCTCCTTCTATTTTATCGATGCCGAGCATTTCCACGTGAAACGTCGTGGTGGGTTGTTCAAGACGCTGCACATAACCAGCATACACTCGGTACCGTCCGGTAGAAACAATAAATATAGATCAGCAATATTGGCTATGAAGAAAAAACAAAACAAAAAGGACAAAATATAAAGAAAACCGAGAAAACACAGTAAAAAAGCAACATAATCTAGAAATTAACAATAACGTAAAACGCACCAAGCACAAAAAGAAAAGGAAGTACAAACATGTTCGAAATAAACCGGAAAAAAGTCATGTACACACCCCCCCCCCCCCACAACGACGACGATGATTGAACGCGAAACGGTCTCATGAGGAATTTCTTGGTTGTCTTCTGAGTTTGGACTTTGACTTGTTGAGCTTTGACTATGACTGGAACGCAATTTGGACTTTTGGTCGTGTCGGCTTTGACTTTGATCCGTCGCCATTTCATTTCGCACGAAAAAAAGCTCCGCGTTTAACTATCGTCGTCGTTATACGTAGTCCTATTTTTTCTGTATATTTTTACACGTCTATGCACCCCTCTCCAACTCCAAACTGCTTCAACGGCGTTGGGATGGCACAATGGGATAGACGTCGGCTTCACAACTCGAGGCACCAGGGTTCGATCCCAACGAGGGGAAGGGCTTTATTTTGTTACTTCACCCACGATCATCGTTATCGTCGGAGAAAGTTGGCTTTCGTGCAATGCGTTTGCGACGCACTATACACCATCGGTGAGACCTAGAAAGCTTCGTTTTAAAGCAAAATCTGCAATGGTTAGCGAATATAATTCCTTGAATATACGTTCTGTAGGATGAGTACTTTTCGTTCTGTTTATTGTTTTATCGGGATCCCGGTAACGCGTGACATGAAGAAGAATTAGACAAGGGAAGCAAGAAACTTGTGCTCTTGTGAAGGACGAAAGCAAGAGTGTCTGTGCAGACGAGAGTGCTCAAGCCATATAATCAGTGGCCATACATTCGCGTACAGCATACACAAAAGCCGGCGTGTGGACGCCAGAGGTCCCATGTTTACCTCGTAGAAGGATACGGGAAGGAACATGGTTCTTGCTTTCCTTCCGTGTTTTGCCGCGTGATTTGCGATGAATCTGTACCCAGTCCCGAGGCAGAATATACGTCTGCTTAAGAAGGGACATTTGTCCAGTCCCAGCACGCCCTAAGTCTCCACTCGTGCCCCAAACATTCCCAAGCGGCCCCGCCCCAAATGATATCTTTGCAAGCTTACCACACAGCACCGTCCGACAACCTTTCACATAAAGGTCATGCAAGCTGTAGTGTACAGAAGCAGTATTTCAGAAGGCGTGGTACTATTTCTATTGTTTGCTGCGAGAAAGTAACCCGAATTTTGTTATGCGTAAGGTTATCCGGTTTCTGGGCCAACATTTTGTGTTTTCAAGCTACATGCATCTAAAGAGGCATTATTCTTGTTGTTGATAACTTTTATCTCACGAAAATACACTCGGGCCTCCAAATGCAAGCTTCTAACTGCCGCCGTCGCACTTTGCTGTCGGCCATGATCACATCTTTCGGCCGATGCTTGGCGAGTACGGAAGATAGCGCACTCTAGTAGCGCTCACTAGAAATGGCGAAGTCAGCCTAGTGCAGGGTCGCATTAGATATCACGCTCGATTTAAATGCCTTGATTCCGACCACGTGGTGGTAATATTTGGTTTGCGGCTCTCAATTGCAGTACCGGTACCGCGTATCTCTGAAGACAGCACTACCCACTGCACGCATCAAAGCTTGAGGATAACATCAATATCGTTCTTTGGCTTGCCCTTGGGATAAGTTGGGCATTGCTGGACGGAACTGTCCCCATTTGATTATGTAACCGCGTCGATATGTTTTATTGCCAGGAATATTCCCCAGGGGGTGCTCTATAAGGGGGAAGGAATGAACGGTTGAATATTGTTACGTGACGCTCCAAATACACCGGCAACCGATGAAGACGTAGAAGCATCGAGAGTCACAGGTGTATTTGACTGACTGAATTCGTTTCCGGTAAGTGAATGACCACGTCGGAAACGCATCGACCAACCAATTGTCATCGTGTCACAGCCCCGTGAACCCGGCCGCTTTTGCGGCACCGACGATGTCGATTTGGAAGATTGGATCAAGACTTACGAGCGGGTGAGCGCACATAACCGATCGAATACCACAGTCATGCTAGCAAATGTCCTATTTTACCACGACAGAACAGCTAAGAAATGGTTCCTCACGAATGAACACGATGTCACTAGCTGGAATGCCCGCAAAGGCAAGTTGCGGGAGATGTTTGGCAAACCCATGGGTCGCTAGCTCGCTGCTCAAAACGAACTGGCGTCGCGCGCACAGACGTCCACTGAACCATATGTGACCTATATTGAAGACATGCTTGCTCGTTGGCACAGGGTAGATCCAAACATGGCCGAGTCAGAGAAGGCTTCTGACGTGATAAAAGGCATTGCTGACGACGCCTTCCACCTGCTCTTTTGCAAAGACTGCGTCACCGTCGACTCCCTTTTGAAATAGTGCCGCCCCTTCGAACAGGCGAAAGCCAGTCGAATTTCTCAGCAGTTCACCAGGCTTCCAAACACGGCTGCCACCTCGCCGTGCAACGCCTGCTTGTGCCCGATCAACCTTCTCTTCTTCTTTCTCGAACTAAGCACCGACCAGTGTCACTCGATGCTTCCACGTCTTCGTCGTTTGCCGGTGTATGTGGAGCGTCACGTAACAGTTCTGTTTACCGCTATTGCCCAATATTTCACTTTTTACAAGGCTATGGTCCAATGCACGCCCCCATTATTGCTGCCACTAATGAGGTGAAGCCGGATATTCCTGGAAGCTCAGTTTGTCAAAGATTATTCGAAGCAATTTAAAGGTTACGAAAGCACATTTTTCGTGTTACGTTTTGAACATACAGATGTTACACAATTTTCCGAGCTCGATCTGTGCGGTAGCGCGGAAGTGCATTATTTCTTCAACGGGCAAATCTGGGTGCAAACACCAGTACGTGTATTGTAATGCTTCGCAGGGCATAGGTTTTATATCAGAGAGACCTTTAACGGGAACCTTTGTTAACTAAAGGTCTCGTTATGAAGGAAGCTCCATAGGACTTTTAAGTAGATACCCCGTGCAGCTCAAGCGCCTCTGTAGAGTATATCGTGTGTCTGTATTGCGGAGGAACGGGGTGTATAGAAGACTCTAAGAGGACGTCAGTTTTACAAGATTGTTAACAGAACAATAAAAATAACTGCCGCGTTAGCAAGGCCAGTATTCTAAGGAATAACTCATGGTTGAAGCTCTGTTTAACGCTGAGATATCCCAGGCCTAATAGCCCAAAACTGGAGACCAGGTGTTCCTTCATGTATTCAGAAATCTCAGCCACAATAACTCTTTTGTGGTTCGCCTCCATCAATTACAAACTCGTATCCTTGTGGGAAATAATTATGAACCAGAGTGGCGTTGCGGACAAATAAGCGCAAGGAGTGTAACCTCGCACCTATTTAACACATAAAATAATGATATCTTTCAACAAATTCAAGGTCCATTTATTGCCATTTGGTTGTGCGTATACAATCTCCCTACAGCTCTATCAATGCAAGTATTCTACCAGAAACTTTGTACGTCCTGCTAGAAATTTGCGTAATGTCACTTGTTTATTGATAAAGACCCTGAATGAGCAAAATAATGAACGTGACGTGAGATTTAGTACGGAGTGCAAAAGTGCGTACCTATCCAGACACTCGCACGCGTGTGCGACGCTAACAACGCGTTTTATGCACCGTTTCGAGAGAGACCGGCCCTGAGCGCTGTTTTATGGGTTTCAAATTCACGCGGAGTGCCGGGTCGTAAAAAAGACACAGGACGGGACTACGGTCTAGCACACATATTTAGTTTTTTCTGATTCAGTTCCTGAATATCGGTGTGTCGATCGTAAAAAAGCACTTCTCAGGTTTAATGTTACATATCGTTCGGGTGACCTCGCGATATAAAATTACCGCCTCCAACACTGTCTTATCGGAGCTCTTTTAGCTATATGACAAAAAAAATTGGGTGAATGCAAAAAGCTTGCAATGGTGACAACGTCTTGGCAGCGTACGTTTCAGCGCCTTCCGACGTGTTGTTTATGTCTGCAGTTACATGTGCAAATATAAAATATTGACGGCCGAGATCGAAGGTAACAAAGAACAAAAATATCGAAACAAATGGGGGAGGTTGGCAACACTAGCGCGACGTGGCTGGAAGCTGAATCGCCGGTGGCGCAACTAGGTCTTCTTCACGGTAGTGAGTTCTGTTTTTGTAATTTCCTGCCTTCGAAGTCAAAAGCCTCAGAAGTGCCACATTTTGCTGAAAAAAAATTCCCCGCACCTCCCGAGGGGGATTGTGAGGATGCAGAAATGCGAACGGTCGAACGCAACGTCCTCGGGTACCATGCGAGGGAAGGCACCGCACAACCTTCGATACGTCGATGGCACGTTCACCGCCTGTCCCTTGATTCCAAACTGGCCCGTTGCCTCGAGTCAGCCGCCTGATGCTCATGAAGGGGAGTCGAGGCACGATGAGCCGCTCTTCGACCGGGTTCAGATCGGGAAGATGCGCCGGCCGAGGAGGATAACGGTAGCCAAAACTCACGCAGCCCTCCTCTTCGCAGCTTTTTCTTCTTCTCCTTCTTCTTCTTCAGCGGTTCCCCTACGGGAAGATGACGATGATGCTTCAACGCGAAGCTATCTCGTGATGGATTGTTTGGTTGGCCAATCCCTAGGGGCATCATGCCACAATCATCATCAGACGCGCTGCGCACTGCCGGCCAAGGGATGCACGACAACCCCCAACTATAATGCATTTCTGCATAAAAACTTTGGTTATTGTTATTGTAGTAGTTGTTGTCCTGTGGACAAAAGTGAGCGCCGCTTGAAATAGCGAATAAAACACATGTGGGATCTTATACGACATGAACCCGGATCTGTAGTGTAGCAGCCAATCCGTTAGTACCGACTCTTCCGTGCCCTCCTTTTATTTTGCTCGCGGTATCTCCGCATGTTACCAACCGTGCAAGAAAAGTCGCTGATCTTAATGTTCCGCTTTAAGTTGAACATCACACTTGGGTGACTCGCCAAAAATTAGAATCTTGCGGTGGCTAATTAAATCCACAAAACAAGAAATTGGTAAACCACAGGCTGTAAAATAGCGTCTGTGGCGTGAGACGTGACCGTGGTGGCACGTGAGTAGAATAGGTGAACATTATCCGCGCTGAACCCTCAATCTGGGGAAGCTGTAGCATTTACCAATCTTCTTGTTGACTTTATTCGCGCCGTAAGTAGAAGAAGCAAAAGCGAAGCATAAGGACGCTGCAAACCAGATCAAGCCGGTTGAAATAAATTGCGGGCGAAAGGACAAGAGAAAAGGGCAGCGAAAAGCTTGCAAACATTTGGGAACGGGTATTAGTATTTCGAAGCTTTTCATTAAATGTACATACGCAGACTTCTGTGCTCCGATAGATGTTTTTTGTCTATGAACAATAAAATGTAAACGAGGGCGCTTTAAGAAAAAAAGATTTAAATTTGCATGTTTCAAGCAAACGCATTGTGAGCTACAGTATATAAATGGTTAAAAATCATGCACCCACTCGTGTAACGACGTCATGGAAGCAAGCTTACTCGCGACGGACTCTTATTGTTTCGTCTGTTTTCTAAACAGCATCAACCATATCGAGGTGAAGCAATCGGAGGGACGCCGGCTTTATACGCGAGAGACCCAGGTTAGATTCGGTCCACGAAAGCCGTTTGTGTTTCTTTCACTTCACCCAAGATCATTGATACTCACTGTGAGATAAAGTTGGCTCTCCCGCAGGGGCGTTTTCGTGTGGACAGACGCCATTAAACTGTGAAACAGCGCTTGAACGAAGACAGTAAGACAAGACACTGGCACGCAGCGCTCATGTCTGTGTCTTCTCTTACTGTCTTCGTTGAAGCACTGTTTCACAGTTAATGATGAACCAACTAGCCCAGACCCAAACCTTAGACAGACGCCATCCTTGAGAACACTAAAGCTTGGCATTAAAAAGTATCTCGCGTATGTGGACACTTCTCAGCCAATGTCGTCGAAAGACGGTAGTCTTCTACAAGCCCCTCCAACATAAGTGCCTCTCTTCTTTTCGCCCTCCCCCTCCTACACTCTTGGCCTCCCGTCCTACTCATTTCGCGATAAAGATGGTGGAGGGGTCTGCCCCAATTCAACTCAATTTCAGAGTGTTCAACTGCTTTTTCCCCACCATCCATGATAACCGTTCGTTACGGTTGAAGCTGGAATGCAGCCACGAGGTCTATTCCGGGCATGATCTGTTTTTTTTTGCATTTCTGGTTTGAAATATTGCTAGGAACGCGTATTTTTTTCCTAACACGTATATGAAGCGCACGTCTATTTCAATTAAAAGGAGCACTGCCCAATTTGGATAGTTTTTTACTATATACACTTTCTTGTTGAAAAATGCTTTCATACCCCCTGGCTTGGTGGTTTATTCTTAGAAAAAACTTTTTTCTCTCCAACAAGATAATTGTCGCCTAATGCTTGTAGTCGCGCTGCAGTGTATGCAATGTCTTACGCAGATAGTTCACCTGTACTCACATCACGTGGCAATATGCGGACGGTCAAGTCCACCATTTTTCTCGAATTTTAAGCCGTGATTACTTACTAGCTTGTTACCTAATACTAAACGCTGGTTTAGCATTAAAGGGGGTAGGGGTCACCACTTTTTCAGTGTTACTCCTGTCATGCTTGTATTCAAGGCCCGATGGATCGACCAAAGTGTGTTTATAATTATATTAGTAAGGCAATCAGCCCTTTTTCCGCGAGTCATCACAGGTGATACCTACTTGTTTGAATTCAATTTCATTCAATGACAGAGCTCACCTTCTGTTACTGTTTCAATGTGCTTGCGAACGACTCCAGCCAACACGAACTCGAGGCCGAATTGATTTGTAGGGTTGGAGGCAGTACAGTATGTCAAATTCCAGTATAATCGCTCACGTTCAAAGCACTGTATTACCTCTGCTAAATCATATTATTTCAGCAAGTGCACGTGGAAACGATTTGGATTGCTAACGTTTAAGACGACCACAGAGCATTGTGACTACAGTTCCGAAGCAGTCAGTGCACGCGTTCTGCGCACTCACTCAAACATATTGTGCGCCAATTTCGTATGTCTCAATATTTTACCTTCTTCGCATACCAATACTGCATTTTTCCAAATAAAGGTTCCCTAATACTCTTTGTAAGCAGGCGGCACTATTCCGAAAGGTAGCATCTCCTTGTCTCGCGTTCTTGAGAGGAAAATGTTCTCTTTTCCACTAAAAGGTTATCCTTTCCCCTCTCTAGAGGTCAGTGTTCCAGGATAATTCTGTTAGTGTCCTTTATTCCTTTTGTTTCACAAGGCTTCTCTTGCAGCGGCGGTGGTGTTAAAATAAAACTCGGTCTATAGTTCCACACAACGGGTCTTAATATATACCACTGATTTCTATATTGTATCAATCATAAACTGAATACAATAAAATGTTGAGGAGCCACTCTAAATGGAAAATAACTTGCATAAAGCAGAGAATTACCTGCTCAGCTGGTAGCTCCATGACATCATTTGCTTTGGGCAAATATTTATATTGGCATTTTTTCAGGCTATAGTACGCTTAGAGTGCTCTGCTGTATTGACAGTAAAGCTGAAACGTATTCTAGTTTAATTACTCATATCATTTTTAGTTTTATCCCCCGTCTCAAACAGGTTTCTTTTCTTTACCTCTTTCACACGTCCTACCTCTTTCAACGTCTTTTACTATAGAAAAACCTACAAACCAAGTTATTCCTGCAAGTTATTACACAAACCAAGTTATTCCTAGTCTCTTATTCTCACGTCCGCTAATCTTACCACCTAAGAACTTGCATTATCTCGTCGAGTTTGGGCAGAAACGTATGGCTTGCCTTAGTAATTTACTGTATAAATATAGCATTTTTGGCATATGCAAGATTTCTCCTGAGTTGCTCTTGCACTTGCTGTTTTTAACATTCTTTCTATCAATTTCGACAGCTCCGCCAATGTGGTGCACTTACGTTTATATTCCTTCAGTTTGCAATACTTCACTTAGATTTCTACATGGGCCAACACAATCTTTTGAACGCTTGACTCCCCAACCGATACTGCTGACTGTGACTACCGTCCTTCTGAAGTGTTTCCGAAGCGCTGTTCTAAGTTAGGGTTTCTCACCCTTGTGGGTTCACCTTTTCTCTTCCTACGTCTACTCTGACTCTGATTGCCCCAGTCGTGTGATTACTGTTCTTGGAATTGAATAGCAGCTTAAAATACTGAACGATGCCTGAATTGCGGTGTGCAATTCACTCGATTTCAAATTCGTTTTTCAGTTTTGGGAGTTACACTTGCATTTTTATTCGTTGTTTTGAGAGGTACTCGTTCTTGCGGGCATTTTATTGATTTATTTATTTATCTATTTAATATTTTTGCACTAGCTTCCACACGTTACTGCAAAAATAATTTATTTATTTAATTACTGTTGGGCATGGCCATTACTGGATGGGTGCTCAAATTCAAACAGAGGACATCTAAGAAGAAGGATTTCCGATTTTACAATGCTGCAGACGTTATTTACATTTACATTGCACACACAAAATGAGCTGCACAAAACAAAAATACAGGGAACACCTTAGGCATCACGCAGTCACAAATACCCGGTTGCTATTGGCAAAGGTAAAAATGTTGACAGTGTTCCAACGAATAAATCAACAAATATAACTTTAAAAAATTGCATCGTGAAGAGCTACTGTCAGCCATTACAGTATTTAGCTCGATACGGTGTTTTCCAAACTGAACTCTGGAGTCTAGTTTGTCAATTTTCTGTGGTACTTTGTACTATGTTTGACAGTATATGGAAAGAGTGAGGATCAAAATATGCCAGTTCTTGCCATCATGAAGGCATTATTTATTTTTTGGCGCTGCTATGTCACAACACCCGCTCGTGATGACGCTTTCTGGATGTAACGCTGGGTATTAGTAATAAAGAATTCGTTTTAAAACCAGTGCAGAAAATTTTAGTCAAGCAGCTTATCTCCGTTTGGAGAGCTTTGGCAAACTCGTCTTAGCAAAGCTGTTAGGGGACGTTCTGTTTATAGCTTCAATAAATGAACCATTCAAATCTGCTTTAAATTACTTCAATTTTACTGATTTGGTTTTGTTTTTAAAAGGAGACCGCGTTCGGCAACAGCGTAGTCTAGCACAGGACGTACAAAAGGTAGCTAGGCTGCAATTTTGCATATGCAGAGGGTACCCTTTCACCTGCGTCTTACAAATCTGTTCTTTTTTTCCAATCTTGCTACCCCATGTTGCTTATGGGAACTTTTGTTTTTATATGTTACGAGTTTATAAACGCCTATGCGTTTAATGCGGCTGGTTTTTATAGCAAGTTTAGCGCTCAGATGTCAATAAAAATAAATACGTTTTGTCGTTTTCTAGGTTGTCGTTGTGCATACTGTATTTTTTGCAACTTATTTCCATTTCAAACGCTCACACACTAACAGTTTTGTATGTGTGGGGCAGTGTGGTATGATCCTCAGGACATGAAATAGTACTAAATAATAGGCAGGCATGTGCTAAAGAGGCGCAGCGCAACACTTTCCTTAGTCCTTCTGATGTCTTGTTACCGTAACACAATAACAGAGCAAAGCTTATAGCAGAGCCCCGTGATAAACCGCTACATACACGTTGTATTTCAAATTTTACTGCTCACTTGACTTCGACAAATTGTTCTCTAAAATTAAAACCCAAGTGATTAATATAATAGGAATACCATAACTTCTGTTTTTCAACGCAGAGCTTTCGGCTAATTGGCAATCAAACTTCAACATGGTCAACAATGGGAACACGAGGGAAGAACGCGTGGACAGGACCCGCGCTAGACGTTCACGCGGGTACATCAGGCGAAAAAAGGGCAACATATGTAGAGTTACCCAGAAAACCTCAAATAGACAGATAGCGCAGCTTTCGCAAGGAATTATATTGCTGCTGTAGGTACGATGTTTAAAGGAGAGCTTCCTGCGACCGGCGGGCAGAGGCGATCCCGAGAGGAAGACGAGGGAGAAGAGAGACTGAAGTGTGGAGCGTGACCGGGCTGCGCGGCGGTCGGGCGACCGGACCCGTGCCGTGCCCCAGGTGGTCCTCCACCAGGACAACCTTCAAGACATCTTCTCCACAAGCAAGTCGTCGCGCCGGGCATCGGTGACGACAGCGGCGCTTCCAGAGAGCTGCGTTCCCCACGACGGTGACGGGATCTCGGAGCGCGCTGTACTACCGCGGCCACGACACACTACCTGGACATTTCAAGGCTACTTCGACCGGTGTCGGTAATCACTACGTACCGTGTCTCATTCCTTAGTTCCCGGACTGTGACTCTTTGCTTCTTCCGCTATTTGAACTAATTGCCGTTTTCTATACCGCATACTCGCAACCCCGTATTGCATTTTCGTTTGTACCTGTTCATTGTGTGCATTTTGTTGTGCTTTAGGGTTATACAAATATAGTCTCGTTTAAAGAGTTTCTTCTCTAATTTATTATTATCCATCGAACCTGACAGTGTACTTGGCGAGCGCGTCCTGCTGGCGGGTCGCTGCGGCAAAGGTGCGAAAACATTGGTCCTGCTTTGTAGCGTGTATGCCAGACGCTTGCGTTGTTGCGAGCTCAGCTTGTGGAACGCGGCAGCGGCGTTCCACACGCTGAGCGCGCGTTCCACATAGGCGGTGGGCGGATATACACAGCATCCTCCAGCGCTATACGCTTCCCTATCAAGGCGCCAACTATCGGCGCTCATTTCCGCCATGACGCACTACTTCACATCTCCTAGACGGCAGCACCACCTGAAAGGAGAAGTTAGAGTGCAGGACATAAGGCGAGTTCATACTGCCATCCGGGCATGACTCCATGGCTGAGTTGGCAGAGCGTTTCACAGCTCCCGTTGCGGCAAGGCTAATCGTGGGCTCGAATCCTAGCGCCGCAGCGCCAATGGATCTTCTTCTGGTGATGTCATTTCCTTGACGGATACGACGTCGGTGAGGTTTGCGTACCTCGGCATAAAACACTTTCGTGTTAAAAACGGCTCACGTGGTCAAAATCTAACCTGGGTCGCTCGAGTTATAAAGCCGACATCTATCCGATTTCGGCATGGCCGAATCAGTTTAGATTGTTTAGTTTTACTTTGACTCAGGTTGCAAGGGAGAACGCTTTGAGTTTGAACCATCTTTTTCTTGAGAAATGGCTTGGATTTTTGTCCTCCACGTGCAAAAGGAGAAGGGGTGTTCACACATTTATCAATTTTGTTTATGATAGAAAAGGCCTCAAAGAATTTCCGTGTTGGGGTCCCATTCCGATTCAGGCTTATCGGGTTTCATGCACCGAAGCAACACCTCGGCTTATAAGGCCCAGCCATAGTGGAGGGCTTCTTGTTTATTTTGACGATCGAGGTATCTGAAAGGTGCGCTAAAATCCCCAACACGTAGGGTGCTTTTTCTCTGCGCCTCCAATGAGAAGCAGCCTTTGCGGCCGGGATGGAATCCGCGTCCTTACGCTCAGCAGAACAACGCGTTAGCCACAATGCCACTGCGGTGGTTCCACGCGAAATTCCCTTTCAAAACTCATAACCGTTTCTCCAGAAACAAAAATGAACTCTAAATGTCTGGACACATCGATCGCAATTTGTTCGGCCATTTAGAAACGATGGAAGTCTGGCGGTGAAGTGGCTGCGGCTGGATTTTGGTCTAAAGTTGTTTATCAATCTCGGCTTTGAAAATGCTCGGGTTTGGTGTTTCTTTCAGTCAAGCCCTCTCGCTGTTAGCGAAAACACGAACGATTGGCACCATGTTGTTACACTATTTAGAAGTGTTTTCCAAACCATGAAAACACGTTTCGTCAAGGCAAACGCCTAGCAGTGTTGAAAACCACTAGCCAAGAAGAAAGAGGCCCTCCGTGACAGGCAGTACCATTTGCTATGCAGCTTTTTTCGTTTTACCTCTAGGGCTCAGCGAGGCACAAATTCGATCACTGTCACTTATTGTTCTTTCTCCTTTGAGGAAGGACAGCGGAAGTACCGCCAATTGGCAAGCAATAGCTGTCATTTCTGTTTCTCCTAGCTTGCGCGTAGTAGGGTGCGGAGCGTGACGTCGTTATTTAAATTAGATGACACGCTTGTTCAATAGTAATTTCGGCAGAGACAGAAAAATCCTCTTGGAGCTGTGTATTAACTTATGGACCGGAAAACATAGGTGCTGCACCAGCAGGTGCTTTTAGTTTCTCTAGAAAAATGTTATTCTTACCTGCATTTGCTGATGCCAAATAAAGGCGAATATAACGTTGATTGATTGTAGGGTTGAGCGCGCCGACGCAACGCAGGCGATTGAGGTGCACCGTAGTGGAGGGCTCCGGAATAATTTTTACCACCTGGAGAACTTTAAGGTGCACCGAAATCTATTACACACGACCATTTTTTCTCCTCGCTTCCATCGGAAAGCAGCCTGGTAAAATATGAAGGTAACATGGTACCTAAAGGATGTGTTTATTGCCCTGGCGTACACGGCAATATACTTAAATCTAGAGCCTGACAAACAGTTATGGCATTAGCTTTGCTGACTACCCTTTAGTAAAGTAATTCAGCCGAGTAATTGCTCATTAATCTCTCATGGAATATTCCATGTGTCGAACATGCAGCAGCGTTTTGTGAAGCTTGGTGTTCTCCGGCACAAGAAAAAGGGTTGCTCTAAGAGATTACTAACCTTATATCTTATACTTCGATCATCAGGCCCCGACTTGAATATGCTTGCACAGTTCGGGAACGTCATACTAATCTATATATTAAGGCATTGGAAAGGAACCAGCAGAAAGTGATATGGTTTATTACTTTTATATATTGCGCTAGTTCCACGGCTACAAATTTAATTGCTACACTTAACTTGAAACTTTCGAATTACGACAAAAATTGCCAAACTTAAAGTTGTGTTTGTCTTCTATAACAGGCAATTGTGATTGGATAGTGAGCCCTACAAAAAAACTTTTGGGACCCGACTGGCAAGACACGGACATGGAAAATCATTGACATCTTCTGATGCCAGAACTGTCCTTTTTAAATATCCTTTGTTCCCCGCACAATAACGGCCCGGAACAACTTTCCTTTGTCTTCATTACAGTGTACCATAGAGCTAACATTGTGACTTTTTCTCGTTTAGTGTTTGCTTTAGTTGAATACTGAATATTTTTCATGTCTTGATGTTATCCTGTCTGACATTTTACGTTTTTATAACTTGTTGCTACATTTATGTGCTGTTTCTTTGCTAATGTTTTATACTGTGTATTGCCCTTCCTGCTTAGTTCCAACCTAGGCCTGCGTCACGTGCTAATTAAGCAATTCAGTGAGTAGCTCCAAGAAACACATGCCTGCTTTATTTTTGCGCTAGAAAAATATACGCCGTTAAAAAAACAAAAAGCTCGCGGTGCCCCCCGGGTGGCAGTTTTTCAAGTGCAAAAGTAACAAAATGTTCCGGTACGCGGCACGAGCAGTGGAACACAGCAAAAATGAATAGGCGAGAATAGGAATGGGTGTGGTGGCTTTGAGAATTTATGTGAAGCTTAGCCCTGCAATTAGGGAATGCCAGTCAGAATTGGTGTTAACATCAAAGGTGCGCTTCGTTAAGTCAGTGAACTTGGGCTAGTTCCCTCATCCCGGTCGCCCTAATTCAGTGTCACATATGTGTCGTGTACTAACACGCTTCTCTAGTCATCCACATTTAGAAAGGAGAATGGCTGCTTTTTGCCTTAATATACGACTGCACTTTCGCGTTAAAGCCGTCTTACATTAGGCGTTAATGTAGGCACATGACTTGACTTTCAGAGAGTACAAAAACGCGTTGAACAAACGAAAGTGACCTTAGCGAAGTGAAAATATCTTATGCAGGCCAGCATAGCCTTTTTGGGCAATAATGAGGATTCAAAGGGAATGATAAATAACCTTTTACCTCGGCTGCATCCACTCGGCCACTTCTAAAATTCCCCTTTATTATTCCCCATCCTGTCTTTAGCAACGCTACGATATTATTCCGGGGAAGTACAAAAACCCCAAGGGAAACTTTGGAAGCTTTCTATACAATGAAAGGGGAAACAACTGCGTCAGTCACAAGTCACTGCTTCTGTCTATCAAAGAGATGAAATTTCTAAACGCGGTGGTTGATTGTTAACATTTCGTTCATGCGACACAAGACTTTTCACACATGCGCATCATGTTGCTGGAAGGGTTTTTCTAGGCGTTCAAGTGCCTTGTTCGTTTCAGTTGTTAGTGCCAGCTTGTCCCGTCGTTTTCTTCCGTGCCCCGTGTTTTCTCCTGGTTTTTATTCCCATCAAACATGTAAAAACTAGCCCAGTCCAGCGCCTTGGTATCTCAGATTCTTTGAAGCATCAGAAATTGAAGTGAGTGCTGTTAAAGTGGCGCTATTCGAATCGCGCGATCCAAATTCTAAGCCAGAGAAACGGCGCTGTCCCGCAAACAAACTATCTAATTTCTTGGAGTTTCGCCAGTTGGGAAAGCTGCAGCTAGAACGAGCAAAAGGGATGACGGTCACGATGGAAACCCGCCGGAGCATTGAGGTCGTCTGCACATTCCTTCGTTTTGCGTCTTGGAGAGGTAATTTGCAGAAAACTATTGAATATCTTCATACTTATTCACTTTATTACTGTAACAAGCCACGCCTTCCATGCACCAATGCTGTCCAGAGGTTGTTGAGGCAGGAAAGCAGCACCCAAAATTCCATTTGGTCGTGTTTGATACAAAGATTTCACAGATTGCTGTACTAAGCAGTAATGCCAGAAGGTGCGTTGTCTTTTCAATGGTTACTTACCATTACAATCTGGACGTTGCTTGTATGCGAATGCACGTACAAATGACATCCAACCGTTACTGCAAACTTCGCTTTGGGCACTTGTGTGTTTGTCGATCACTTAGGCACATGCTTGTGGCCTTTTCTTCCGTATCTGTGCACTAGGATGCAAGGCTGCCACGTCATTTCTTCAAGACTTACTGATCATATTACGGCATCCCACAGCAAACACGCGTCGGAATGGACCCGAGCTTGGTCTTCTAAAGGAAAAAAGTGCCGTCTGATGTCAATATCTTGAAGTTTTACTTCGTCTGCAAAATAAATTGCTGATAAATGCGGAATCGTTTTCGACAAGCACCAACCATGCGCTATGGCTCATAGGAACACTTGCACAAGTAAATGAGAGGGTATAGGCACTTCCGCATTAAAAAAATAAAAAAAAACAACGAAAGTGCATAGTCAAGCTTGGTACATAATTTGGTTGAATGAATTGTTTCCCCAAAATTCAACTCAATACTTAATATGGTGTAGAAATAATTTCAGCATTTTTTACGTATAGGGCTGCGGGCAGCCGAAAATAAAATTATTTGGTTACGCCTTAGAAACTTTCTAAAAGCATCTTTTCGCGTAAGTGTAATAGAAAGTAAAATAATGCAGAATTTCTGGTGTTTTGTTAGCATTAGCAGATTGTTCTTGTCTCCTTTTCGCTCCCCCCAAAACCCATTTTTTTCCACGCCTAGCCAGAAAGCCAGCCAGTAACCCAGGTAAACACAGGTAAATTAATGAGGTGGGTTTAACATGCCGATATCTGACAATTTAAACTGGTTTGTGTCTGAACCAAAAACGTTGGAAATTAAAAATGCAAGCGCTCTGTCTTCACTCGACGATCTTATCGTTACATCTATTGCAAGTTACTATTTTTTAATGTTTCAAATTTAGCTGTGTTGCGTTTCGGATGAGTGATTCGACAATAAAACTTTTGAATATTGTACTTCATCACTCGTTTTGAAGAGCGACGTGCGAGACAGCATAAAAACAATGGCCGAATCAATCTGCTCAATTGAAGTAGTTTCGTGAACGTTTTCTAGGCCGACAAGTTTACACGCCGTGCCTAAAAATATTGCGAACATTTGTTCACCTTACCCGCCGTGGTGGCACAGTGGCTAAGGCGTTGCGATGCTGAGCACGAGGTCGCGGGTTGGATTTCCGGCCGCTGCGGCCGCTTTTTGGATGGAGGCGAAAAGCAAAAACGCCCGTGTGTACGAGATTTCGGCGCACGGTTAAGATCCTCAGGTGGTCAAAATAATCCAGAGCCCTCCTTACGGCGCGCCTCATCGCCTGCTTTGCGTCGGCGCGTTAAACCGTGCATCAATCAATCAATCAATCAATCAATCAATCAATCAATCAACAATCAATCAATCAATCAATCATGCAATCAATCAATCAATCAATCAATCAGTTCACCTTCTACGAATAGTCGTCAGCGGATCTGGCATAGTTTGTGTGTTGATAACAAAAGCACAATGAAAGAAATAACGAACTTCTGTTATCCCTAGAGGCTTGATGCTTTCGTGCTTGGCAGTGCCGCAAACATTATGAATGATTTAGCGAGTACGGCCCTGCTCCAGTCTGCCTCAAGTTATTTCTTCCCGGGTTATGTGCCCTGGACCAGAGGTTCTCACTAGCGCTAATTCATCATCTGCCCGGAGCACCCGACAGCGGCAACCGCATCCATGGCCAGGTTAGGGACGTGTTAAGGTGAATAAGCGTGAAAGACTTATATCGCTTTTCTAGAAAAACTAACACTGCCCAGAAAAAGTAAATGCTTGTTTAGAGACACTTTCTGGCTACTGAAACGAACTTCTTTTATAGGCCTTTTTTGGACATGCTTCTACTGATACCTCAGCTGTTTGCGTAGCGGGTGGAAAACTTTTCCAGTTCTCACAGCCAGTTACCCAAACTTTAAACCCAAGGCATTCTAATTGCTAAAATGAAGTCACAATTCCTGGAAACGTTTAACGTAGAATTACACAAGATGCTCTAGGTAGGTTTACACGGCAAAAAGTCTCTCAAAGCAAAGCTTCAGGCGCGTTGAATTTTTTTTATGTAATAACGGGCATGGACACATTTCTTTGAACCAAAAGGGACGCAAGAAACTACAAGAACGTAGCAGTGGCTTAGCTCGGCTAAGCCACTGGTGCGGTGTGGGGTGTGTGAGAGACGCCGGGCAACGAGCAATGTTCTGTGCGCCGTGTAACGTCACTGCTCCTCGCGCATTCGCGGCACGGCTCTCCAGGAACCACGCGAAACTGCTCAACCTCCGCCAGGTTGAGCGAAACTGCTCAACCTCACGCTTCAAACGTTCTGTATAGGTTTGAAGTGAAATTCTAAAAATGTTTCATTTTCATTGTGCCCTATCTAATGCAATTACAATTTTTTGTGTGTTTATAGTGTAATTGTTTTAATTATTGTTACGGCGTTGGTCGCTAGACAAATTGCACTAATTTGGTGCAGAGATCTGGCAAGAAGGGTTCTAACAGTCCGAAAGACTTCTATAGATAAAAACTGCAACTTTCTTCAGATGCAGCTGAGGAATGTGAAAGTCGCGCCGAATGACAGAATCCAGATCATTAAGGTATATAAAATGGCAATTTGGTGTGCCTTCCTTACAGCGTCTAAACAGACGTGCACAGAACAGAGATAAGCGAACGTGGCGGTTCAACTTGTTTCTGGATATTCGTACACCCATGCTCAAAAGGACTATGTATAACTGCTGTTGTAACCACCTAGGAGCTTCCCTAGTGATGCGCCTCGCAAAATATATTCTGCCCCATCGACCTATATCCTGTGATCACCGCACCTTAATCAGATTTGTTAAACGCCCGGCGTAGGGAAAGGTGTGTCGCAATATTGTCGCAGAAATAAACCTACACCGCAGCGAGATAAAAACTAGCAACCTTTACAATAAAAAGCTGGCGATTACTGCATGTTGATATCTGGAGCCATCGGCAGCTCTACTTTCAAACCAACGTTTGAATTTAACGTCATGTGTTTCCAGTGAATTCGCCTTATCTTAACAGCGAAGCTGTTTAGCGAATTGTAATTTTTGTGTGTGCAGTTAGACATTGCCAAGCGCCCGCACGTGAGAGCGCACACCTAAGTGCGGTCCTGGCGGTGACCGCGCGGCAGATTTCGACACTAAGAAAATTACGCCCACCTCCCCTCGCGGAACCTCTGGTGTGATGCGACGCTGAGGGGGTTCAAGCGCAAGCAGGAGCAACCGTCGACCGAAATGCCGCCGGAGAGCGGCACACCGGTTATATGCGAATATATTATATTCGCCGCCACATGCAGCACACGAGGTACCCGCACGGCTCGCGCATACTACGCCGCCACACACGGTACCCTCCGTGCAACCCAGCACAGCGACGTTCGCTCCCACCGACGCCGACACCTTGGTCGCCATCTGCAGCACGGCAGCCCACCTTCACCGCCCGGAGTTGAACCCGACAGCATCGCACGCGCTCACCGACCACCTCCCGCCTCGCCCGTTTCTGCAACGCCACGCGAAGGCACTGGTGAGCGAAACAATACTGAAACAGCCGAACCAACAACTACGGCACTTCCAGCGGACGACGTCACGGAAACCCACCAGTCGCAGCCCGCCCTGACCGCTTTACTACCCCACGCGAGGGCTCTGGTGATTTCCTTTGCTCCGTGACTGCGCCATCTTGCCGATCCTCGTCGCCAGCTACGCCAGCGTTGCACGTGAAGTCCACCACGGCGTTGACGCTATGCCCGGCTCCACTGCAATCAGGGCCTGACTTGGGTGCAACGTACATCGAGCTCCCCTTCGCGGAGACCAACAACACAGCCACGACTTATGTTCCGCATCAAACTCCCCGTAAGCACCTCGTAAACCTCGAAGCGCAGGATGACCAGGGGTGCGTTCTTGAAACTGACGCCGACGTCACCATCGACGCCGTAAGCACCAGTCAAGAAAGCTAGTTTCGCCACTGGCACTTCTTCGGCGCACATCCACGAGGCGTCAGTGCCGCTTTGCTAAACAACGTCTTGCATGCCAGCTACGACCAGCGTTGCGGGTATATATTCGTCGGCGTCCCGGGAAGTGGGTGACTCGCTGTAGCCGCTGTCACCCTAGGCGTCGTACTGCGGTTGCACTTAGAGCATGCGCAACGATGTCGACAAGACACCGTGCTCAAACCGTCACCTCCGAGAGTACAAGCCTCTCGTACCGGCAGACGAACGCCAGTGTACAGGCGTCGCAAGAGGCTGGTCGTGGAACGCCAGTTCTGCCGGCCCCGCCAAGTTTGCACTGTGGCCGCGGTTGTGCCTTTTTTCACTTCGGGACTACTACACCGTACACCAGTTCGTCCCACTTTCCACTCCCAGCCAAGGCCACCTGAGCCAATCAACGCTCCGGAGGCCCACAACGGATGACCAGGATTGCTTTTATAATTTACGCACGATTTGACCTGGACTGTCTAAGGACCTACATGGACATGCTTAGTTAATTATCTGTACATAGCTTGTTCTTTCTTTCTGTCTTAACGCGCCCAGCGCTAGGGGGGGAGCCCTGTAGTGGCGGCAGCTTCACTCGCTAACAGCGCACCTATCATCATCACCCCTGCATCCCACAATCATCATCATCAGCGGCGATGCTTGCCGTGCTGCGTCAGCAGCGTCAGCAGTGCCACGCGCCTCGAGACAGAACGGATGGAACACGACTGAGCACCTGGGCGGTCGCTTGGCATTGCCGCTCCCACTCCAGTTGCGGCTGGGCGTTGCGCACCTCAATAAAATGTAGGAAACCACAGCGCACCTCACCGAGTCCACGGCTCCGCTGTCCTACAATAGAAAAGGCCTCAAAGAATTTCCGTGTTGGGTCCCATTCCAATTCAGCTTATCGGGTTTCATGCACCGAAGGACACCTGGGCTATAAGGCCCGCCATAGTTGAGCACTTCTTGTTTATTTTGACGATCGAGGTATCTGAAAGGTGGGCTAAAATCCCAACACGTGGGTGCTTTTAAATGCAGAGCATTTCAGCAACTCACGATGTCAGCCGCGTTGACGTCCGTAGTCCGCATCGCTCCCCCTACACTATATAAAAAAATAATACACTACCGGCACCAGGTTTCGATCCCATGACTCTGCGGGCGGAACGCAAGGTACATGGTGTGTACCCACTGCGCCACAAAGCCGACACAGAATGGAACGTTACGAACGCGCCTTATATCCTTGACTCATTCAACCGTCGGCCACAGGTGCGCCCTCTCCCCCGCGTCCTCCTCGCCTTCTCTCCGCTCGCAACACCCTCTCTCGCCGCGTTGGGTTCGCGCTGAGCAAGTCGGTACGCGCGCAAGAACAGGTGGGGGCGCTCGCATCGCGCTCTCTCGCCGCGGTCGGTCGGTTCGCGCTTTAAACCACATATGTCGTTCGCGCGCGCTCCGGTCGCTAACATCTGTGGCGCGAGATCGTGACGTCAACATCACGCGTTCGTGTGGTGGCGCGATTTCGGCGCTATAACACTCTCTCGCGAGGGGCATTGGATTGGATTCGATTGGATTGGATTGGCTTGGCTTGGCTTGGCTTGGCTTGGCTTGTATTGGTTTGGATTTGGATTGGATTAAAGTGGATTGTGTTGGATTGTGTTGCGTCACAGCCGCGCCACGTTGCGTCATAGCCGCGGCAGGGGGTTCACGGCACGTTTCACCATCGACTTCATCGACAATGTCTACGCTGGAAGACAACAATTACAACAACAACAACCAATACGTAATCCATACGACTTGCAGGCGCGCCCCCCGCGGAAATGCTCTGCATTTGATCGTGCCCCTCGCGAGGGGGATGGTTTCTTTGCGCCATAATAAGTGTGTTCGTGCTCCTGTGCTTCGGAGGGACTTCATTTCGGCGGCCCGTTGCAAGCGCGGGCCGTTGGATGTCGCCCGGCTTTCGCTCTGCCGGTGTGGGCGGTGAAGTGCCAGCTTCCGCCCCCCCCCCTCCCCAATACCCGTCTGTCGGCCGCACTCCGATCCAGCAAACTCCAAAGCGGTCGGGACCGCCGCAGACTTCACTCTTCGTCGCACCAAGCTCTCCTCCGCGCTTCACCGTTCCCTTCGAGGCTTCTCGTCTCCCGGACGCAGCATTACGCCAGCCAACAGTGTTCGTGGTGTGTTGTGTGCGACGGAATCGTCCACAGTGAAACTACTCTTCTCTACTCTTTTTTTTTTTGACCGCGAAGGCCGTGGTTTCTGCGCGGTCCAACGGCTGCCCGTGCTAACTGGTGACGTCCTATCACGTGATGCGCGGACCGCGGTACAAATAATCGTTTTTCGAAGAGATAGTCATTGGACATCATCTTCGAGGGGCGTATCTATGACGTGCCTTTCTGCTTCCGAGCAATTGTTGGCACAATTACGGTGAACGTCGTTCGGAACGATAGTTCTGAGCAAGTGTTGCAACGATTACGCCGAACACTAGATTTCTTTATTTTTTTGCCAATCTTAGCCAGTCTCCTTTAGTTTGTATGCTCGGATTGACAAACGTGCAACGGGGACGCTGGGCGGTCACCGCGACGAACGAACAAACGAACGCTCGGGATTTACGTGATTTTTTTTTGCGCCTCCAACTGAGAAGCAGCCTTTGCGGCCGGGATGGAATCCACGTCATTACGCTCAGCAGCACAACGCGTTAGCCACAATGCCATCGCGGTGGTTCACGCGAAATTCCCTTTCGAAACTCATAATCGTTTCTCGAGAAACAAATGAACCTTAAATGTCTGACACATCGATCGCAATAGTTAGGCCATTTAGAAACGATGGAATTCTGGCGGTGCAGTGTTGCGGCTGGATTTTGTCGAAAGTTGTTTATCAATCTCCGCTTTAAAAACGCTCGTGTTGTGTTCCTCTTTCACCCACGCCCCTCCGCCGTTAGTGAAAACACAAACGATCAGGCACCATGTTGTTCAACGCTATTTACAAGTGTTTTCCAAGCCATGAAACACGTTTCGTCAAGGCAAACACACTAGCATTGTTGAAAACCACTAGACAAGAAGAAAAAGTCCTCCGTAACGGGCATACACTTGCTATGCACGCTTTATCCGTTTACCCCTAGGCTCAGCGAGGCACAAATTCGACCACTGTCACTTATGTTCTTTCTCCCTTTGAGGAAGGCAGCGCAAGTGCCGCCAATTGGCAAGCATAGCTGTCAGTTCTGTTCTCCTAGCTGTGCGTAGTGGGGTGCGAAGCGTGACTTCGTTAGTTAAAATAAATGACACGCTTGTTCAATAGTAATTTTGGCAGAGACAGAAAAATCCTCCTGGAGCTGTGTATTAACTTTATCGACCGAAAACAGAGGTGCTGCTCCAGCAGGTGCTTTTCGTTTCTCTAAAAAATTGTTTAATTCTTACGTGCATTTGTGATGCCAAATAAAGGTGAATATAACGTTGATTTATTGTAGGGTTGAGCGCGCCGACGCAACGCAGGCGATGAGGTGCGCCATAGTGGAGGGCTCCGGATTAATTTTTACCATCTGGGGAACTTTAACGTGCACCGAAATCTCGTACACACGACCATTTTTGCTCCTCGCTTCCATCGAAAAGCAGCCGGTAAATATGAAGGTAACATGGTACCTAAAGGATGTGTTTATTGCCCGGCGTACACGGCAATATACTTAAATCTAGAGCCTGACAAACATTATGGCGTTAGCGTTGCTCACTACCCTTTAGTAAGTAAATCAGCGAGTAATTGCTAATAACCTCTCATAGAATATCCATGTGTCGAACATGCAGCAGCATTTTGTAAGCTTGGTGTTCTCCGGCACAAGAAAAAGGGAGCTCTAAGAGATTCTTAACTTATATCTCATACTTCGATCATCAGGCCCAGACTTGACTATGCTTGCACAGTTCTGGACCGTCATACTAATCTACATATTAAGGCATTTGAAAGGAACCAGCGGAAAGTGATATGGTTTATTACTTTTATATATTGCGCTAGT
This sequence comes from Haemaphysalis longicornis, assembly GCA_013339765.2. Taxonomy (NCBI): domain Eukaryota; kingdom Metazoa; phylum Arthropoda; class Arachnida; order Ixodida; family Ixodidae; genus Haemaphysalis; species Haemaphysalis longicornis. The sequence continues at coordinate 192,949,153 of CM023450.1, read as the reverse complement.
TCCATGGCCACAAATTTAATTGCTACACTTACCTTGAAACTTTCGAATTACGACAAAAATTGTCAAACGTAAAGTTGTGTTTGTCTTCTATAACAGCAATTGTGATTGAATAGTGAGCCGTACAAAAAAACTTTTGTGACCCGACTGGCAAGACACGGACATGGAAAATCATTGACATCTTTTGATGCCAGAACTGTCTTTTTTAAATATCCTTTGTTCCCCGTACAATAACAGCCTGGAACAACTTTCTTTTGTCTTCATTACAGTGTACCATAGAGCTAATATCGCGACTTTTTCTCGTTTAGCGTTTGCTTAAATTGAATACTGAATTGTTTTCATGTCTTGATGTTATCCTGTCTGACATCTTACGTTTTCCATAAGCTAAATTTATGTGCTGTTTCTTTGCTAATGTTTTATACTGTGCATTGCCCTTCCTGCTTTGTTCAAACCTAGGCCTGCGTCACGTGCTATTTAAGCAATTCAGTGAGTATTCCAAGAAACACATGTCTGCTTTTTTTTGCGCTAGAAAAATATACGACGTTAAAAAAACAAAAAGCTCGCGGTGCCCCCCGGGTGGCAGTTTTTCAAGTTCAAAAGTAACATGAGGTTCCGGTAGGCGGCACGAGCAGTGGTACACAGCCAAAATCAATAGGCGAGAATAGGAATGGATGTGGTGGCTTTGAGAATTTATGTGAAGCTGAGCCCTGCAGTTAGAGAATGCCAGTCAGAATCAGTGTTAACATCAAAGGTGCGCTTCGTTAAGTCAGTGAGCTTGGGCTAGTTCCCTCATCCCGGTCGCCCTAATTCAGTGTCACATATGTGTCGTGTGCTAACACGCTTCTCTAGTCATCCACATTTAGAAAGGGGAATGGCTGCTTTTTGCCTTAATATACGACTGTGTTAAGGCTTTCGCGTTAATGCCGTCTTACATTAGGCGTTAATGTAGGCACATGACTTGACTTTCAGAGAGTACAAAAATGCGTTGAACAAAAGAAAGTGACCTTAGCAAAGTGAAAATATCTTATTCAGGCCAGCATAGCATTTTTGGGGATTACTGAGGACTCAAAGGGAATGATAAATAACCTTTCACTTCGGCTGTATCCACCCGGCCACTTCTAAAATTCCCCTTTATTATACGGTTTCATCATACTATTTCAGGTATCTATTTTAGAGCCTCGAGGAGGAATTTATTTCAAGGTACGTATGATACACAGAGTTTGCTTGAACGATATTTTATTCAGTAACATTAGGAGTTGTTTGGGAATAGTGGCACCGGTTCTTGTGCAACTTAATACCCAGATATTTTAGCCCCTTTGCACTTTCGCCTTTTCCTGCCTCGACGAGGAAAGGGAAACATGGCCGGTACAGGAGCTGTAGGCAAATACTTCATTAGAAGGTGCACTTCTCTGGAATATGTCTTTATCGTATTCCAACTTCAGTGCACGTGCTCTTCATTTAGAAAATTCCTTATTCATTCAAATTTTAAGCGGCTAGGTCCAAAGACTCTTTCTGCTCTGCTTTTTTTATTTATTTTTTGACAAAAACATTGGGCAATCCAATTCTGCGCGGAATACATTTTTCAGTAGACTTATAAGCATGCGCAACTGAAGCTTGTATTTCACCTATTTAAGATTGCATTTATTCTACCCAGACATGCACAGCAGCAAGTCGACCATACAGAATTATTGACAAAAACACAAGCTGTGATCACTGTGACATCTGTTTGAACCTAATGTTATCACAGGGGGACCTGAGTTGCGTTTTTTATCTCTGAGTGGCTGGTGGGCATGTAGAGGTCTTCTCCCGTGCACGCCGCGTGTGAGTTACTTCTGAAGATAATAGTCTTTCTAGCACTGCCTAAGCGCAAGTTTTGATCTGTCTGTCTGTCTGTCTGTCTGTCTGTCTGTCTGTCTGTCTGTCTGTCTGTCTGTCTGTCTGTCTGTCTGTCTGTCCGTGCTTCGGTCCGTAAGTTGGTCTGGCTGCCTTCCTTTATCGTCCTCTATACAGCCACGTGGCCAAAAGTGACATACTCCTTAGGCAAGATCTATGTATAAGCAAAGCCTTTCAAAACCAGTTAATAAAGCTACCATATTCCGCGCTTGTTAACATTGTTCCGTAAAGGAAGAATGTGAGGCATATTTGAGTCAAAGCGTATTAGATAACTGCTAACCAAAATGTTATTTAAATTAAAAGTAGGGGTGAGCTTGATTCTGGCTACAGAAAATAGGAAACGCGCTTTAAACCAACGTTTTAACCACAAAATACAAAAAGGGGTGGCGCTCCACCTCATGCCAGTAACCAAATCCCCATAATATTGCCGCGAAGAAAGCTTTCCCACAATGGGCCTCCCCCGTCACTAGGAGCACGCTCTCGTGGCGCTGTTCCACGAAGCCACGTGGAAAGCGCGCTCGTGCGGCGGGGCTAGTTTTGGAGGAGACGCTCGTGGGGAGACGTTCTAAATGGTCGGTGTTTTACGTTGTGGGCACAAGTTCGCCTCAGTAAACTAATTGTAATCCACCCGTGCAACGTCTTGTCGCTACAAAACTGGTGAGGTGCGGGGTACGATCAATTGAGCTCTACATCCAGCCCCCTGTGTAGGCCCGGCAACAAACTCAGCCACGGAGTTGACACCCATCCACGAACGAACCAGCCGGCGACTGCGAGGGTTACCGGTAGAATTCCAGCCTATGACCAGCAGACCAACAAGGATGGCCACACAGGACGCCAGCACTGTGACCTCCGGTACCGGTACGGCACCTTCCTACTTCGTGGTACACCAGCCCCGCACAGCAAAAGTTTTCTATGGGGACTCTTTCGAGGACGGAGAAGATTGGCGCGACCAATTCGAACGCGTTGCGAACTTTAATAGATGGAACGAGCAACACATGCTGCACAACATGTACTATGCCTTAGAAGAGTCAGCTCGCACGTGGTTTGAAAACCACGAGGCTACGTTGACGCCGTGGAACGAGTTTCGCCCCCGGTTTTTGGTCACGTACGCCTGCACGCATCGTCCGGAACAAGCTGAGTCGGCGCTTCAAGCTAGAAACCAACGGACAAATGAAAGCGTCACCATGTACGTAGAAGACATGGCTCGCCTCTTCCGGCGCGCAGACCCGGCTATGTCTGAGGAAAAGAAGTTGAGACACCTTATGCGAGGTGTAAAGCAGGTTATATTTCCTGGGTTGGTGCGCAATCCTCCGCAGTCTGTCAGCGCATTTCTGTCGGAGGCCACAACAATTGAAAGGGCACTACTCCAAAGAGCGAGGCAGTACAGCCGGGACATCACTTTTATGTCGAGCGACGCCCCTTCAGTGGAGCAAGGAAACGGCGGCCTCCGGGAGTTGGTCAGGTCGATCGTCCGAGAGGAACTCCAAGCCTCCATGCCCCTCGCGGAGGCTATACGCCGCGAAGTCAGGCAAGCTGTTGGAGCGCCCGAGACGTATGAAGCACGACAAAGGCAGTATGGTGTGCCGCAGGAGCCGTACGGGGTCCCGCAACAACAGACCCAGGTTGCCTCATATGCGGCAGCCCTGAGGTAGTCGGATCGCTACGTGTCCCCAACACTTGCCGCCGTAACACCGCAAACGACATTGGGCCTCCGACCCCGCGCCATGCTTACTGTTGATGAGGCACGGAGGCCTCGTAAGAGCGACGAGTGGAGCACGCCGGATCAGCGACCTCTATGTTTCCATTGCGGCGAGGCAGGCCACATACACAGAACTTGTCCCTACCGACGTCTTGGTCTTCGTGGATTTCCTCCACACGCCCCACGCCCGAGGTACGTTGAGCGCCCCGCCAAAATCGAAAGCTGCCTGGCCGAACGTCGAAATGGGTTTCCGCAGCGACGGCGCGACAAGCGATCACCGTCACCGTTGCGACGCCGCTCTTCGAGTCCAAGCCCGTCACAATCTTCGCGGCGCCGTTCTCCGAGCCCTTCCGTCTGGGAAAACTAAGAGCAGCGACGTCGGGAGGTGGGGCCGTTGACCATCGAAGCGCTGAAGACCCTCCAATGAAACGACGACGACCAACCGGCGAGGCTGTGGTTTGTTCTGATATACCTGTGCAGGTTGACAACGAGCAAGAAATAGTCGCATTGGTGGACACCGGAGCAGATCGTTCAGTTATGAGCAAGTCATTGGCTACTACCCTGAAAAAGGTACTAACGCAGTGGACAGGACCACCGGTTGGCACCGCTGGTGGCCACTTGATTACTCCGTCCGGAAGGTGCACAGCACGCGTTAAAATTGGGGTCTTCAGATACGTCGGACATTTTATCGTGCTTCCCGTATGCTCAAAGGACTTAATCCTCGGCATGGACTTTCTACAATAGAATGGTGCTGTCGCCGATCTACAGACAACCCAGTGTAAGCTTCTCGACGAAGAGAGCGGTAGCTAAGGATATGGACTACCGACGGCACACTGCCTTGCGAGTCATCGACGACAACATAGCGCTGCCTCCCCGAACCAGTATGCTTATTCCTGTCAAGAACGACGCTTTTCAGGACTACGAAGGAATTGCGGAAGGAAACGTCGGTCTCTTGCTTGACAGGGGCATTTGCATTGCAAGGGGGCTCGTCAAGCTACAAAACGGATGTACAAGAGTGCTGCTGACAAACTTCGGCACAGAGTGTCAACATGTCGCAAAAGGCACGACCATAGCTTTCATTGAGGATGTTGCTGACGTAACAAATATTTGTATGTTGGAAGAAACAGTCAGATCACCTGGTCGGAGGTGTGCTGCTGCCACCAGTAGAAGTGAACCCCAACTTAAAGGAGCTGTTGAAGGTTTAACAACTTGAAGGAGAAGGAGCTGTTACTGGAACTGGTCAGAGAGTGTTTTGCATCATCATCCCGTGTGCGCCGCACATCCGTGGCGAAGCACCGCATCATTACCGACGAGGCTGCGAGACCAACCCGCCAGCATCCATACAGAGTATCACCAAAAGAAAGGAAAGCAATCAACCAACAAGTACGGGAAATGCTCATGGATGACGCCATCCAGCCATCGAAAAGCCCGTGGGCTTCACCCGCACTCCTGGTGAGAAAGAAGGACAACACATTGCTTTTCTGTGTGGACTACCGTAAACTAAATAGTGTGACAAAACGAGACGTTTACCCTTTACGTCGAATTGATGACATACTAGACCGCTTGCGGAATGCAAACTTCTTCTCATCATTGGACCGAAAATCAGGAATTGGCAGATAAAAGTCGATGAGCGGGACCGGGAGAAAACGGCCTTCGTGACACCTGATGGCTTGTATGAATTCAAAGTTCTCCCCTTCGGCTTGTGTTGTGCCCCTGCAACGTTCCAACGGATGATGGCCACTGTCCTCGCCGGATTGAAGTGGCAAACGTGTTTAGTTTACCTAGATGACGTGGTGGTGTTCTCGGCCACGTTTGAAGAACATCTCACACGACTAAAAGGCGTATTACAAGCAATCCGAACCCCAGATCTCACTATTATCCCGAAAAATGTCATCTTGGTTTCGAAGAGCTTAAATTCCTCGGCCACATTGTCAGCCAACAAGGTATCCGCCCAGACCCTGACAAAACGTCCGCGGTATCTTCGTTCCCCAGACCTACCGATAAGAAGGCTGTACGACGCTTCCTAGGCCTATGCGCGTACTACAGACGGTTCGTCGAAGGTTTCTCGAGGATCGCTGAACCTCTTACACGGCTTACAAGGGAAGACGTGAAATTTGTATTGGCAAGTGAGCAAGAGTGCTCCTTTGAGGAACTATGGAGACGGCTGCAGGAAGCTCCAGTGCTCGCACATTTCCACGAAACCGCTGCCACGGAGATTCACACTAATGCTAGCAATGTTGGCCTCGGAGCTGTACTTGTTCAGTCGCAACAGGGCGCCGAATGAGTCGTAGCGTATGCGAGTCGCACCCTTTCAAAAGCCGAAGCAGACTATTACACCACGGAGAAGGAATGCTTGGCCGTCGTCTGGGCGATCACAAAATTTAGTGCCTACCTTTACGGCAGGCCGTTTAAAGCAGTCAGCGATCATCACTCCCTGTGCTGGCTCGCCAACCTCAAAGACCCCTCGGGTAGATTGGCTTGGTGGAGCCTTCGACTTCAGGAATACGACATAACTGTTGTATATAAATCTGGAAGGAAGCGCAGCGACGCTGACTGCTTGTCGCGAGCACCGATATCTGCAGAGCCCCACGGATTTACGATGACGAATTAGGACTTCTTGAGCAACAGACTCATCCCAAATGGCCGACTTACAATGTGAATACCCGGAACTGGGGCCCACTCATCAAATACCTTCAAAAAAAACGCGCTGACGTACCGCGCGCCTTTGCTTGAGGATTGTCATCCTACTGCCTCCGCGAAAACGTGCTATACAAAAAGAACATGACAGCAGCAAAGAGGCCTTCCTTCTTGTCGTACCCTCAGTGCTTCGCGAAGAGAAATTTTACAGGCCTGCCACGATGAGCCAACAGCGGCTAACTTAGGTGTTAGCCGGACGTACGCGAGAATTCACCAAAAATACTACTGGTGCGAGGCTTCTTCCCACAGTGAAACACTACGTGAAGACCTGTCACGATTGCCAGCGGCGCAAAAACACCGCCATTGAAGCCCGCCGGACTACTTCATTCGTTTGCAACCAGCAAAAAACGCCGTCTAGCAGGTTGGCAAGGACCGTGCTCGGGCCATTTCGATGTCTTCTCTGGAAACAAGTGGATAGTAGTAGCAACAGATTTTGGCACGGTACGCGAGACCAAAACTCTTCTCGAGAACAGCAGCAGAAGTGGCAAAGTTTTTTGTGCACGATTATTGTTTTTACGCCACGGCGCACCCGGATTTATTATTACAGACAGTGGAACAGCTTTCACCGCCGATTTGATGCAAGACGTCCACAGGCTGACCGGAGCCACCATCGGAAGGCCCACCGCATATCACCCACACACACCAACGGGCTTACGGAACGTCTGAACAGAACATTGTCTGACATGTTATCCATGTACGTCGACGTGGCGCACAAATCATGGGACGAAATTCTGCCATATGTAACATTCGCATACAATACGGCTGGGCAAGAGGCGACGCGGAGGCCACCCTTCCAACTGGTCTGCGTACGTCAGGCAACAACACTCGATGCCATTCCCCCTCTATGATGGCGACTCAGGTGACAACGGAGCTGAAGAGTTTATCCAACGGGCTGAGGAGGCCACTACAGCTGGCGAGGCATCGCATTCTGCGCCAGCAGGAAAGCGACGCGGGACCGAGCTACAAAATACATGCCAGGAGACCCTCGTGTGGGTGTGGACGCCAATCTGCCACCGTGGAACTCTCAGAAAAACTTCTCCGGTGGTATTTTGGCCCTTATGAAGTGACCCGCCGAATCAATGACGTAACCTATGAACTTGTACCTCGCGGGTTCTCGCTCCACAGCTCGCCGACGATCACCCGGCAAAGAAGTCGTGCATGTTGTGCGCATGAAGCCATACTATGCGCGGTAGATCCACTCAAGACTTAATTGCACAGGACACTGGTGTGCTATCGTTTTAGACTGGCTTCATTTTTTTCTTCTTTGGGTTTACACTTCGTTCTTTGCTTGTATTTTTTCCTTTGTGCATCTGTTTATTTCTGGCTTAATTTCCGCACTTTATTTGGTCACAGCATCGGGGCGATGCTGCTAAAGAGGGGAGCAATGCCGCGAAGAAAGCTTTCTCCACAATGGGCCTCCTACGTCACTGGGAGCACGCTCTCATGGCGCTGTTCCACGAAGCCACGTGGAATGCGCGCTCGTGCGGCGGGGCTAGTTTTGGAGGAGACGCTCGTGGGGAGATGTTCGAAACGGTCCGTGTTTTACGTTGTGGGCACAAGTTCGCCTCCATAAACTAATTGTAATCCACCCGTGCAACGTCTTCTCTCTACAATATTAAAAGATCCCAACGCATGGCGCTAGATGAGTGCGGAACGCCGGGATATTGAATTGCACTATGTAGGCCATAGTTCGTTTACCATCGGCGAAAAGCATGGATGTTGGCGGAAGAACAAGTATGGGCAGTTACGAGGCAAGGTCGTAGAAGGCTGTCGTTTTTCCGCGCTACTTGGCAAGGCCAATTTTAACATGGGGTCTTACGCCGGACATTCTTGTACATATTATTGAGTTTCCAGGTTGTGTAAAGCTAGTACCCCCGCTGGGGTGAATACAAGAGTGGCGTCACGTAGCCCCAGCGTGCTGGTTCGATGAAAGTTAGCTCGCGCCTTTCCACGCACAACGTTAGTGAGCACGCGAGGAAATCAGCCAGCCCACGCATGTACAACAATAACTCTTCACTATGTAGTGTCTTCACATAAAATGCGTCAGGAGGAAAGTACTCGCGTGCGCCTGTTTGGTGGAATGCCACCTTGTAGCTGTTCACCCCCAAACCAGGACCCATTGTACCAAATGGGCCTCCACCACCATCGGTCGAGTAGCCTTGCTTTAGTCTAGTCAACAATTTTAGCGGTTTTCGTTAGGTAGTAAGGCACTGCGGTGCTGAATAAACCTTGAATATTCTGTCAAAAGCACGTCTATTATGGTCCACAAGACATTATACGTCGCATGCAGTCATGGTCAGAGAAAAACACAACGTAAATATTACGAGAAATTACTGCTCCGTATAGCGCCACAAATTCTGAGAGTCCAGTCCTAACGAGAGACAAAAGAACGGAGACCGCCGGTACATAATAAAATATGGATGGCTCCTCTTGCAGGCACAGACGGAAAACAACCAAGGCAATTTTGTGTATTTTTCTGTACAAACTAACCCGTGGCTCTGTTGACTTCCGAACAATGTTGCGAGAGTTTGGTTGTCAAAGATGTCACCCTTCGTCGTTGTTCCTGCGGTGCATAAAATCAAATGCGTTCTTTAAATTTAGTACGCCTTCGGCCTACCCAATCGGCCACCAAATGTCTACGCAAAGCAATATTGTGCCCCCAGAAATAATCAAGGGTGTTTCGTCGTCGTCGGCGGCGCCGCGTAGAATATCTGAACCGGGAGGCAGCGTCTACAGAGACCTCGAAGGCACGTGTCCAGAGAGCGCGCGTCTTGGGACGAGTTCCGCCGCAGGCAGTGGAAGAGAGGGAACTGGGACAGTTGATTGAGATTGAGATGCTTGAACAGCGCAGGACAACGAGGAGTGCAGGAGTAAACACACAGTACTAGTTAGCACACAGGAGTAAACACACACCGGTATGGATATATTTATTTAAAGGTGGAAAGAAACCAGGTGTGCGCATTCTAGCGGAAAGATAAACAAAACATACAGGGATCATAGGTGTGTCCTCCGGAATGAATTCTCCAGAATGTAGACGCAAGCTGGGTATCGCGAATAAGGGGCCCCTGCTACATTTCTCTCATCATTTGTTTCTAAGCCTGAACTTCTTTCGCACCGCTCGCCATCTATCGGGTTATGTGCTTGAAATATGGCGCCGTAAAAAATAAAGACAAGAATTGCGGCTACATGCCATCAGGTAACTTAGAACCCGGTTCGAAAAGTTTTTTTTCTCTTCCCGCTTATTGTGTTGTTTGAGCCTCCCACATGACGGACGATATTCGATTGATGCGGAAACTATTGCACGCTTTTCTTTCATAAGCAGCAATGAACACCTCCGATAGCCACTTAAAAAAAAACTAGCCACAAACCACAGCATAAAAGGGTAAGACCTATCTGCTGCGACTAGCAAACCACCGCGCAATTCCTGTTGGTGCGGGCGAGAACTGTAGCTTCCTGGAGGCTTTCAAGCGTGAAAGAAATAATTAAAAACGTATCGGATGTGTAGCGCGTACTTTATTGAAGCGGACAACTGTCACTCCGAATAGAACACTTAGTTTTAAGGCGCTTCTGCATAGCAAAGCGTTTTTCTTATTATGTTATTGATCTATAGTGCGTCACCAGAAGCCTCCCGGTTGTCATAACAATTACATTTAAAATTTCAGTAATTCATCGTCAGTGTGACTTTTGATGGGAAATCTAAACGTCTGAAAAGTTCACCGCAACCCTCGGTGACAGCGGCTGCCTCTTTGTTTAATCCAATGGGAGGAATTAGGAACATTGCTAAACCCCTACAAATGCACGAAATACACGGTGAGAAAATCTCTAACATCCGGTCATCTCACTTTCTTACGTGCATGAAAACAGAAAGATCTCACCTAGTGAAATGGTTGGTGCTACATCGGGTGCTATTTAGGGTTGCCTGTATTCGGGAATTCAGATTACGCTGGACGGAACCGCTTCATGATAGTTAGGCCTCTTTGTGAAGAACGACATTATGAACCTGTTATGTTTCTGCCGCAATTCCGTAGTGAATAATACATTGTATCAAAAGCACTACTTGCAGTAAAAAAAAGCAAAGTGAGAAAATGTGGCCTTTTTATGGGCCTCTACCGCAATGATAACGGGTAAATTTTAATAAAAACACTCTCTTTGCTTTCCTCATGAGCTTGTAACTGGATGAGTACCGGAGACCTTAACCTGTGGGTGCTTTACGGATACCTAACAGAGCACAGTTTTACTTTACTTTTATAGGATTATGACACATTGCTTTGTCCGAGGTTTCTCGCGCCATTCTATTTTGTTTTGACGCATATATCCGGTTGTTGCGCGCCTTACAAAGGCACCCGCACTATATTTTACTCTCTTTGGCTCCCCGTTATATTTATGTTCCAAGCCAAAGCGGCACATTATCATTCAAACATTTGGCACTTTCTCTTGAAAGCTAGATGTCGTTATTTTCAATACTATTTCTAATTAGCTCACTGCATAATATTGAAGAAAGTGTGAGAGTTCTCCAAACGCACAAGAAACCTTTAAAGGAGTGCCCTATCCACCGCTGTTGTCCCCCTGTGCATTGCGTCTTGTCAGCCTGTTTTAGAACCGTCGCATATCTCTTGTTGGCGCGGGCCGAGTTCAATGCTCTTCCTCACCTCCCCAATGTGTCGGCGCTGTCCAATAATTAAAGACGGAACTAAAGCTCCTTAACTCTGATACCGCCCGAGGAAGGGTTGTTGAACAAGTCAAGGCACGCAGGAGTCTTAAATCGCACGCCGCAATATCGCACGTCGCGAGAGCCTTGTTTATTTTGCCTCGCTTGATTGCTACTGAGGCGTCGGCTGCTTTCAGCCAAAGCCTGGCTTATTCCTCCTAAAGCCAGGCTCAGACAGGCGGTTTGTTTGGGTTGGACGAACCGTAAACACAGAAATATTAGTTTCGCTTTTAGCAGTTTTAGTGTGGGAACTTTAAACTAATTGCTATGCCGAGGTAATTGAACTTGATAATGGAATTAACTTTTTAGAAAATATGACTTGCGATGTAAAATCCAAAAATTCCTGACCGACTGATTAGTGAGCGAACGTTTGTTTGTATATATTATCCTTATCGCAAGCATCTTATCTAAGGGAAGCTTGGAAAATAATAAAACAAAGTTTCATTTGAACGGAGCTTATGAGTATGCTTAACACCCCCCGAAAAACCAGTTCGTAAAAGGACACCTTACATACTACCCCTTAACAAAAAGCACAACTATTTCATGCCAACCACGAAGGTATGCTTAAGGCTATCCTATCACCTTTGCAGGGTGTTCTTGGGCTTATCCTTCATATAAATACGGGCGTCTATGGCAAAAACAGACAGTGACCCCTAACTATTCTCCAAAAAATCTTGTTTCTTGGAAGCGGTCAAGGAAGCCTTATGTTACCTGTAGGACATAATACACGCAATGTAATCATGGTATATCTTTTTATGTTATCGTATTTTTTCTTGGCCTTCCTGATTTCTATTTAAAATCATTATTCCCAATTAGATGAAGGAACCTTCGTTCAGAACACAATTAATGCTCAACTGTTTTTGTAGTTATTGTGTGATGAGATTGTTTGAATGGAATAAAAACCAGTGGAAAACACGGGACACAGATGAAAACGACGGAACAGGCTGGCGTAGGGCAGATGCAGCTACTGACTTTGCCACATCGGGGGATAAGGCTAGCTTTGTTCTTATGCCTTATGTGCATATACTTTCGCACAATGTCAAGAGGATGGCTACTAAACACAGCATTCGCTTTGTGTTTTCAGCCCCGAGCAATTTGGGAGGTCTGTGCAGTCGCATCGACCGGCTTACGCGAAGAAGGGCTACGTGTGGCACTAACCATGTATCGAAATTTGTGCCTTGCGCTACAAGTGTGATGTATCACATCCCCTTATCCCCGTGTGGCAAAGCTTACATCGGTCAAAGAGGCCGCTGTATCAATGGTCGGATCAGAACGCAAAGGCTTCCCTTTTAACGAGTGACGGTGCTCATCTGCTGAGGCACTGTAGATAATGCGGGTGCACTCTTGTCGTTACAACGCTACCATATTAGTCCAGGGAAGTACAGAAACCCCAAGGGAAACTTTGGAAGCTTTCTATATAATGGAAGGGGGAAACAACTGCGTAAGTCACACGTCACTGCTTCTGTCTATCAAAGAGATGAAGTTTCTAAACGCGGTGGTTGATTGTTAACACTTCGTTCATGCGACACACGACTTTTTCACACATGCGCATGATGTTGCTGGAAGGGTATTTCTAGGCGTTCATGTGCCTTGTTCATTTCAGTTGTTAGTGCCAGCTTGTCCCGTCGTTTTCTTCCGTGCCCCGTGTTTTCTGCAGGTATTCATTCCAATCAAACATGTACCAACTAGCCTAGTCCAGCCGCTTGGAATCTCATATTCTTTGAAGCATCAGAAATTGAAGTGAGCGCTGTTAAAGTGGCGCTATTCGAATCGGGCGACGGAAATTCTAAGGCAGAGAAACGACGTTATCCCGCAAACAAACTATCTCATTTTTTAGGGCTTCGCCAATTCGGAAAGCTGCAGCTAGAACAAGCAAAAGGAATGACGGTCGCAATAGAAACCCGCAGGAGCACAGCGGTCGTTTGCACAGCCCTTCGTTTTGCATCTTGGAGAGGTAATTTGCAGAAAAGTATTAAATATCTTCACACTTATTCACTTTATTACGCGACAAGCCACACCGTCCATGCAACGATGCTGTCCAGATGTATATGAGGCCAAGAAAGCAGCATCCGAACATTCCATTTGGTCGTGTTTGATACAAAGATTTAAAGACTGCGGTACTAAGCAGTAATGCCAGAAGGTGCGTTGTCTTTTCAAGGATTACTTACCATTACAATATGGACGTTGCCTGTACGCGAATGCACGTACCAATTACATCCCACCGTTACTGCCAACTTCGCTTCGGGCACTCTTGTGTTTGTCGATCACTTAGGCACATGCTGGTGGCCTTTTCTTTCCGTATCTGTGCACTCGGATGCAAGACTGCCACGTCATTTCTTCAAGACTTACTGATCATATTACGGCATCCCACATCAAACACATGTCGGAATGGACCCGAGCTTGGTCGTCTAAAAGAAAAAAGTGCCGTCTGATGTCAATATCTTGAAGTAGTTACTGCGTCTGCAAAATACATTGCTGATAAATGCCGAATCTGTTTTCGACAAGCAACCACCTCACGCAATGGCTCATAGAAACACGTGCACAAGTAAATTAGAGGGAATAGGCGCTCCCGTTTAAAAAAAACAAGAAACAAAACGAAAGGGCGTAGTCAAGCTTTGTACAAAATTTGGTTTAATGAATTGTTTCGCAAAAAAATTCAACTCAATACGTTCTGGTGAAAGTGAAAATAATTTCACCTATTTCTATTTCTTATGGCTGCGGGCAGCCGAAAATAAAATTATTTGGTTACGCCCTAGAAGGTTTCTAAAAGCAATCTTTTCCCGTAATTGTAATAGAAAGCAAAATAATGCAGAAATAATGCGGAAAGCGAAATACTGCAGAAACAGTGCACCATTTGTATATTGTTGTTGTCTGCTCTTAGCTCCCCCCAAAAACCCATTTCTTTTCCACGGCTAGCTAGAAAACCAGCCAGTAACCCAGGTAAACACACGTACATTGACGAGGTGGCTTTACCATGCCAATATCTGACAATTTAAACTGGTTGGTGTCTGAACCAATAACGTCGGAAATTAAAAATGCAAGCGTTTTCTCTTCACTCGATGATCTTATCGTTACATCGATTGCAAGGTACTACTTTTTATATGTTCCACATCTAGCTGTGTGCGGTTCGGATGAGTGATTCGACAATGAAACTTTTGATTAATGTACTTCATCACTAGTTTTGAAAAGCGACGTGCGAGACAGCATAAAAACAATGGCCGAATCATTCTGCTCAAACGAACTACTTTCGCTACATTTTCTAGGCCGACGAGTTTACACGCCGTGCTTACAAAAATTGCGAACATTTGTTCACCTTCTTCGAATGGTCGTCAGCACATCTGGCATAGTTTTGTGTGGTGATAACAAAAGCACAATGAAAGAAATAGCGAACTTCTGTTATTCCTAGAGGCCCGTTCCTTTCGTGCTTGACAGTGCCGCAAACATTATGAATGATTTAGCGAGTACGGCCCTGCTCCAGTCTTGCCTCAACTTATCTCTTCCCGGTTTATGTGCACTGGACCAGTGGTTCTCGCTAGCGCTAATTCATCATCGGGCCGGAGCGGCAACCGCATCCATGGCCAGGTTAGGGAAGTGTTAAGGTGAATAAGCGTGAAAGACTATATGCTTTTTCTAGAAAAAACAACAGTGCCCAGAAAAAAGTAAATGCTTGTTACGAGACACTTTCCTGGCTAATGAAACAACTTCTTTTATAAGCCTTTTTTTGGAAATAATCCTTCTACTCATAGCATCGCGGCTGTTCCTGAAGCGGGTGAAAAACTTTTCCAGTTCACACAGCCAGTTACCCAAACTTCAATCCCTGGCATTCTAAGCGCTAAAATGAAGTTACATTCACCCGCCGCGGTGGCTCAGTGGCTAAGGCGTTGCGCTGCTGAGCACGAGGTTGCGGGTTCGATCTCCCGGCCGCGGCGGCCGCTTTTCTGATGGAGGCGAAAAGCAAAAACGCCCTGTCGTACGAGATTTCGGCGCACGATAAAGATCCCCAGGTGGCCAAAATTAATCCGGAGCCCTCCACTACGGCGCACCTCATCGCCTGCGTTGCGTCGGCGCGTTAAACCCCACAATCAGACGTTACAATTCATAAAAACGTTTAACGTAGCAGGACACAAGACGCTCTAGGTAGGTTTACACGGCAAAAAGTCTCTCAACGCAAAGCTTCGGACGGGTTCAATTTTTTTTCTGTAAACGGGCTTGGAAATATTTCTTTGAACCAAAAAGGACGCATAATATGCGAAAGCGTAGCAGTGGCTTAGCTCGGCTAAGCCACTGGTGATGTGTGGGGTGTGTGAGAGACGGCGGGCAGCGAGCAATGTTCTGTGCTCCGTGTAACGTCACTGCTCCTCGCGCATGCGCTGCACGGTATTCCAGGAGCCACGCGAAACTGCTCAACCTCGGCCAGTGTAGCTCACTCTACAAAGTTCTGTACGGGTTTGAAGTGAAATTCTGAAAATGTTTATTTTCATTGGGCCATATCTATAGCAATTACACATTTTTGTGCGTTTAAAGTGTAATTGTTTATTATGGTTACGAGCGTTGGTCGCTAGACAATTGCACTAATTTTGGTGGCAGAGATCTGGCAAGAATGGATCTAAACAGTGCGAAAGACTTCTATGAATAAAACCTGCAGCTTTCTTCAAAGGTAGCTTAAGAATGGGAAAGTCGAGCCGAATGACATAATCCGGATCATTAAGGTATAAAAAAAAGTCAATTTGTGTGCCTTCTTTACAGCGTTTAAGCAGAAGTGCACCGAACAGAGATAAGGCGAACTTGGCTGTCGAACTTGTTTCCGGATATTCGTACACCCATGCTAAAAAGGACTATGTATAACTGCTGTTGTAAACACCTAGGAGCTTCCCTAGTGCTGCACCTCACAGAATATTATGCCCCGTCGACTTATATCATGTGATCACCGCCCCTTAATCAGTTTTGTAAACGCCCCTACTTACGGAAAGGGTGTCTCCCAATATCGTCGCAGAAATAAACCTCCACCGCAGCAAGATACACACTAGCAACCTTTACAATAAAAAAGCTGGGCGATTACTGCATGTTCATATCTGGAGCTACAGCAGCTCTACTTTCAGAGAAACGTTTGAATTTAACGTCTTGTGTTTACAGTGAATTCGCCTTTTCTTAACAGCGAAGCTGTTTAGCAAATTGTAAATTTTTGTGTGCGCAGTTAGAAAGTGCCAAGCGCACGCGCGTGAGAGCGGCACACGTAAGCGCGGTCCTGGCGGGGACCGCCCGGCAGTTATCGAACCAAGGTAATGGCCCAGCGCCTCGTGTATGCGTGCCTCGCGACGACCACCAAACGCCCCCGGCGCATGCTTGTCATCCAAGTATACCCACTTAGGGAGATTGGCCAAGATTTCGGCAACAACCTTGCAGTTAAAAAACCCAGAATGCCAAGTTCTCGTGTGTGCGTGCCTCTCGGCAACCGTCTAGCGTACCCGGAGCACGTTTGCAAGCTAAGCATACCCAAATATGGAGATTGACCAAAATTAGCCAAAAACATTATTCTGCGTTCGCCGTAATCGTAGCAACATTTGCTCGGAACGGGAAAGACACGTCATGTGGTGTGGCCTCTCAAGGTGAGGTGCTATGATTATCTGTTAAAGAAAAACAAAAGCAGCTCACACTTATAGCAACAATGATGAAGTTAAGGTTGTTGTGGCAGCGAAGAAGATGCAAATCGGCTGCAATCGTGTACTTAATCCGTCGTGATTGTCGTGAAGGTTGCGTACAGTTTCGTTACCTTCAAACTCTTTCGTGTTAGTTCGCCTTCCTTCATTTTTTTCTTGCACGTCTCACATGAGCAATCCTCTCCATGTAAACAGTAAAAGAATAGTTCGACGCGAAGCTTAGAAAACGTATCACAAATGTTTGTGCATTTGCTGATCGAAGAGAGAAAAAAATTTCACCACTTTCACAACCTACCACCTTGTGTATTCATGTCCCCAGCACGCCCACCCCATTCACTCCCCCTCCCTTGAGCAGTGGGAGTCTGCGCTGACCAGCTCGGCGTCGGAGCATCAAATCGCCCTGGTGCAACGAGCCCTGGATTCGGCGCAGGCTCGCGGCCTCCTGGACGTAGGAGGCTGGCCCCGTCCCTTTCCAGCTTTCTTGGCTGCTCAATAAAAAAATGTTTTTTACCACCACCACCACCACTTTCCCGCAGGGGAACCCTTAGCAGTATGCGAAGCAGCCATGGGGTCGACTCAAGTTCCCATTAGTTTTCAGTTCGATCGCGGCGTTGCGGAAGGAGAAATTGGGCATCGGAGCGCGCTCGAGCGTCGTTTATACCACGGAACTACAGTGGCGCGTTCCGCGGAGTATGCAGCGGCTACCGTCACGTGTCTAACCCTCAGCTGCTTCGCATTATAGCGCGCGTGGCCGCAGGTGTTGCCATTCGTTGCGCCATCCCGGAGAGGAGAGGAGCTTCAGAGAGGAGAGGAGGAATGCCGGAGAGGAGAGGAGCGTCGGAGAGGATAGGAGGAATGCCTCGCATACTACTCAGGGTTACCCTACGGGAAGATTACGACGGTGGTGGAGTGCGAAGCCATCACGTGATAGATTCTTTGGTTGGCCGAATTTCTAGGGGAATCCTGCGGCAATCATCATCAGCGGTGCCTGGCCATGCTATGCTCAGTAGGGGTGTGGTACTCAGGGTTCCCCTACGGGAAGATGACGACGGTGGTTGAACGCGAAGCTATCTCGTGATGGATTCTTTGGTTGGTCAATCCCTAGGGGCATCCTGTCACAATCATCATCAGCGATGCCTGGCCAGGCGTGCGCAGTGGGGGTCTGGGCGGCAACAACGGAGGAGGGAACAGGCTCGCCGATTAGCTGCTTCACATCAAAAAAAAAATATTGGGGCAAGTATGGCTTTAGGCCATATTGACACCAGTAGCTTTAAGGACATTGAGGGTGGGGTTAAGGTGAAGTTCGCTTTTAAATAGCTGTAGTCTTGATGTTGTAGAGGGAATTATGGAAGGAGCAGCAGCCCTATCGAGTTTGTGTGGGAGAGACGGGAGAGAGAGAGAAACTTTATTACGCAATGCAGTTAAGAGGGCGGAGTGGCCGGTGGCATAAGCCTGACGGCGACTGTGGTGGCTCGGTTCACCAGGAAGATGGGAGCAGGCATTGGCGTTCCAAATCGGTCGAGGTATATCACTTGAGGATTGCCCTAGCCGTTTGGCATTGTAACATAACAGTCGGAAATTCATACTTCAAAGAATTAACGCACTTTTACTGTAAAGCCATGGCACAGCTCAACGCCGTTCTCTGGTAACACAGGTAAAATGTGGAAGCGGCTGGGCTTGTGTAGAACGAAAAAATCGACTTTTTATTCATAAGACATGGTTTTGTTTCTTTCTCCAACTTTCGGTAAGTACTCTTGTATAATCACTCATACAATATTTTATCTTAGAAGAATTTCTTTTCCACAAATAGATGTAAAACACGAGATCCAGTTGTCAATGAAACAAACGCCAGGCTGCTACGTCAGTTTTCTGTGATCGATGTCGCTATATGTGGTACTGTTTCCCTTCTAGTGAAAGTCAGTAGCAGAAGGCTTTTAAGGGTTTTTCCTGTATGAATTAACAGTCGAGCATGTTGGGCAAGTTTTGAGAAGCGTTTAACAAAAAAGGCGAATACTGGAGACATGCGTTTTATATTGCTGACTGTTTCAGAAATTGCCCGGGAAATAATTCTTAATTATCGCATCTTTACTAGCTTGTTCCGATCCACAGGGGTAAGTCAAATGAGACCATGAAGCCGAGATTGAGGCAATAGCTTGTATGTTGGTAGACATAACCGTAACCGTGTGACGGAGGTTCATAGGCAGTAACATCATGCAGATGAGAAACACCGGCGAGGAGACACTAAAAACGGCTAACGGCCTGCCCGCTTGCGAAATCCGCCACAGAAAATGGCCCTCCTTCTTTCTTTCTTTTATGGGTGTGAAGCCAAGGCCTTACAAAACGCATCTCGAAATGAGGGTTTAGTGCAGTGAAGTACCTGTTATGGCTTAATTGTGCCACATGTCAGCAAGCGATCGGACGCCAGTTTCAATGTACAAGTTCTCTGACAGAGGCATGCCACTTGGAGCAGGTGTGGGAACGTACACTCTCAGATTTGTCCTTTTTACGGTTAATTGAGCCCCCTATAAGCACCGACAAACCAAAATTACGGGATTGGAAGAATAGGAATAAACTATTTTTGCTTTATTGTGTACTATAGGAAAAGAATTCATATTTGACATTTTGGATTAGCTCTTCTATGGTATATAAAAGTAATTTTAGGGATATTTCCTAGGATCTGTTTAACAATCACGGCGAAAACAAGTACACAAGCGATGGTACCCACACGAAGGAAGAGCGGTGTCCCTTCTACTAGTGTTTTCGTAGTCCACCATGAGCATATTTTCGGTGCAATTTGTAGGTGCCTGTATGAATAAATTACGCACGAATCAGCTGAAATAGCTCTGTTCTCCCCAGAAAAACTGTCACGTACGTACCAAACAATAGTTGCGAAAAGATATTTTTTCTGGTTTCTGGAAGACTGCTATTGTATTAAAATGTATGTTTATGAGGCACAAATAAAATACTGTACTTATTAACGGCACCCAAGTCGACGGTAAGCTAGAGCAGAAGATCTGCTGTTCTGTGGAAAGAAGCCATAATAACCCGTAATTTTATAGCTTCGAGTAATTCATTGATTTTCTGTGTATTATTCGCTATGGAGCATTCTTGAAACTGACGATGTTTTCTCACCACCGTGATTTCAATAATGTTTCCCTTCAGCGTACACTACAATGCTCTAGTAGGAAGTTACTAGACTGCAGCGGCGTTGCCAGGGTTGCGAACGTAGCGCCACCGCACCCACTGCCGCCGCAAGCTCGGAGCTCCGCTTGACGTCATTACTCGCACGCCCTCTGCCGTTTTTTCTTCTGTCCTTTCCTGTGTTTTTCTCGGATCGACGGTACATTATTCTGCCTACCTGCGGGACGTGCTGCTCACGACAAAAGTCCGTGGACGTTTAGGACAAAGTTTTGAATGCCATAGCATTCAGGTCGAATTGAAGATTGAGAGGCTTTGTTTCCGCTCCGCGTTCTTGAACCAGCTTCTTCCTTTTGCGGTGTGAGATAATTTGCTTGTGATCCGCTTCTGCCTTTCTCCTTTACGATGCCTTCGATCTGACTACTACCCCTTGCCCCGCTTCTCCTTCCTGCCGATGCGTATTGAAAGACTTGACAAAATTGGTTGATTTCTCTGCGCGTTATTTAGCGTTCTTAGCTGTATTCGTAGGCTCCGTTGTTTCATCCGCGGCGTCTGCGGCGTAATGGAATACTTCTTTATCACGTTGTCTAAGGGCTGTTTCGCTGTCACAGACATTTACGCCGGCTTATTCACTCGGCTATCCATGTAGTTTTATTCGCATTGTTAATGTGTTTGTGATCGATCTCTGCGAGAGGGATTGTGCCCTTTCATGTTAGTGAGTTCCACTTATGCTTATGAAAAACCAGTCTGGGAATGAGAAGATGTCTTTCACATTTGGTGTCTATCATGGAGAGCCATTGCGGGTATTCTGGCCTAGGGTTCTGCCGCCTCTTTCCTGGTGTGGCTCTGTTGACGTCACGTTACTGTAGCGCCTTCTTTATGATGCCCGCAGCCCTCCGGAACGGCATACCTTTGAATAAAGCATTCATGTTCCAAAAAAGTGAGTGAAACTAATTATGCAACGTAATATGAAGTGCCCTTCCAAGTAACTATAGTTTGTTTGCCAGCTCGAGCGTGTCGACATCACTTAGCTAAAGAACTAGTTTCATATTCCAAGCAGAATATAGGTTCGTAGCCGACCCCACGAGTGTAATTTTATATCAAAATACGCAGTGGAATACGTTTTAATAAAGAGTTCGCGAAATGGGTGGCATAAATGCAGCACCGCAAAGAGAGGCCAGAAAGAGGTTACTGCCCAGGAGGGCCCACAAAATGAAAGACGCTCACAGTAACTCATCATTCTTGACGGTAGCGAAGCGGTACGCAGTCTTCATGGCCAATACCAAGGTTTACGTACGCAATTGCACCAGATTTGCCTTCTTCTTCACGTCAATGACGAATAATAAACAAATCGAAGAAGCACAACTAACAGGGAACGCGCACGCTTAAACTCAGCATCTGCAGGTGCAACGTGTACCCTATCACATGTGCTGGGTAGAGCAGGTGGCCTGATTCCTCTTCTCACAGTCACAGCTGAGTGATTAAGCCGTTTGACTCTCGGCTACTAACTCATAGTCGTAGCCGAGTGGGTAAGACGAGTGACTGCAACTCAGTTGGTAGGTCCCCATCAAACATACGGGGTGAGGGGACGAGCCATTTATACTAACATCCATGTTACATGAAGCATTCTGGATGCATGTGACATGGTGTTACGAAGTGTAGCGATTCTACAAATTGACTTGAGAATGCGTTTGATAAAGTGTCGCATTTGATTCTTTCCAGAGTGTTGGAACATGCAGGATTTAGAATAGCTACGCTAGACTTAGTTAGGATGGCCTACCGTGACTGCACAACTAAGATATTAGTCACCCGAAAACAAAACACAGCGCGTAGATGTCCCTCAGTACCACAACGCTGCACGCCGTCATCCCTAATTTCGCGCTTTTCTTGGAAGTGTTATGTACAAAATTAACAAGAGTGCGAGCATACACAGATTTAAACTAGAATTGTGCGAAGTCAAGGTAATAGCGTACGCGGGTGAGGTTGCCTTTTTGCAAAAACAACAACGCGTTTCTAATGCCTTCACAATACCTCCGGAGTACTGTATTGTCACAGGCAGTTCAGGTAATTTCAAGAAGTGTGTCGGCCTCTGGCATGGCGAGATGCCGCAAGCACCAAACAGTTTAGAACGTGTGATATGGTTATCAGAACCAACGTCTTATCTAGGCGTACCCACTGCAGCATTGCCGGAACAACAAAGCATACTGGTGGAAAAAAAGCACAATACTCGAACGGTCTTGGAGAACTGAAAAAAAAAGGGGGGGGGGGGGGGTCGTAATCTATCCATCTTAGCTTCGTGTCACAATGTATGTTTTGCTGGGGGCCAAGATTTCGCATGTTGTGCAGGCGTTGTATTGTTCTTGTCTAAATATATGAAGGTTTCGCAGCATTTTTGTGGGGTTTGTCCGTTTAATCGGTCCGTTTCGAAGGAACTAGCCATAGCAAGCTTTTTAGGAAGCCCCAGGGATGCGTTCGCGCTTAGCCTTACCGCTGTCTGAAATAACTTGTGTCGCTTTTTTTTTTCTTTTTGCGGAACCAGTCGGACCAGTTTTTCCGCACCTGTACGCAGTTGTATTTGGGTGAGCCTTTACTCCATTTTCGGGTTACTTCTGTGTTGTGGCTGCCACAGTGTCAGTCGTTTTTCTAAATATTTTTGTTTATTACTTTCTCATGGCACTTTCTTTCGTGATTTTATATCTTCAGTGAATTGAAAGAAATTGATGGGGGACCATATCGCATGTTTATTTCCTGAAACCCTTAATCCCTCGAGTGTAGTATGCGGACACAGGTCAGCATGTCTTGCAGGAGTTAAAAAGATGCTAGTGCCGGGAGGAGTCGAGATTTTTTTAAGATGCACCCAGAGGCTGTTGGGGTGACGCCGTTAGATGGCAGCCAAGTAGCTGTTCTTGCCCTTCGGTGCGGACTTCCTGGTCCGCAGGACACGTGAGAGTGTTGAACATGTCTTCCTAGACTGCTGGGATGCAGTATTTTCCTGAGATGTCCGGAAACTCTCATTGAAAAAACACCTGCCTTTGACGCTCCATGGAATCGGTTGCCTTGCTATAGGTAAAGAGGTTTTTCATTATGACCGGTTCTTTTCCTGGGCCTGCATGTTCTATGGAGGAGCCGTATAGCTGTACATAATGCCTATGTATATGCACGTTCTGCATGTTGTCACCTTGGGGAAAAGAAGTATATTGCGCAAGGAATTTGCTAGAGGAGGCTATGACAACGAATATGTGCCTGTATTGAATGACCTGGCTGTCATCAAGGTCACTCCTTTTAACTCCGCGCTCAAACGGGGCAGTCCTCCTTTGTTTTCTTTACTTTCGTATTTATTCTTTTTTATCAGTCACTGTGGCTGGCGTTGTTGCTAATGTGTTGGTTTACCCACATTTTGCAATTGAAAAAAAAAATGCCATAGCCGAGTGGGTGAGACGAGTGACTTAACTCCGTTAATCTACAAGAGACAGGATCAAATCTATCCGAGGCCGGTGGTTTATTTTTAAATGCAGAGCATTTCTTTACCTCACAATGTCACCCGTTCTAGTTGTCCGTAGTAGTCCGCACCCCTCCCCTACACTATATAAAAAAATAATCCTTACCGGCGCCTGGTTTCGAACCACCGACCCCTGCGGGCGGAACGCCAAGGTTCATGGTGCTCTGCCCACCGCGCCACAAAGCCGACACAGAATGGAAGGCTACGAACGCGCCTTATATCCTTGATTCATTCAAACTACGTCAAGAAGCTGCTGATACAACGCATTCACCTACCTGTGGGCGGAACGCGTAGTACATGGTGCTCTTCCCACTGCGCCACAAAACCGACACAGAATGAAAGGCTAACGAACGCGCCTTATATCCTTGACTCATTCAACTACGTCAAGAAGCTGCTGATACAATGCATTCACTACCACCAACTCCCCAACCACTAACGTTTAACGCAATACACCCACCCCCTATGCGACGCATTTACTCGAGTCCCCCTCGCGGGGAGATGGGCCCAATTTTTTGATACTGTTATATTGAGTTTTGTGAAACGCCGGTACGACGAATTGCTAAACAGCTTCTCTACGCTTGGGTGTTTCAACCCGCACAGATGTGGTGAACTCCGCTGGGTCAAGGAAATAATGAGACAAACAAGGCGGCAGCGTCCCCTCCGGCCCCGCTGTGTACGTGGCACAGAATAACAAGGGGGGGGGGGGGCCACTACTAGCTACATCACACTCTTAGGGCAATTTGAGCCACTACGTTTGACTGTGGGCTACTTGACCTCGCGTCTTCTTATGCTTTCTACATGGACGCGTCGACGTTAGCAATGCCCATTTAAATAAACTCATGCTAGTCATATCGTAAATACTTTTTTTGCACACGTTGTAAGCATGTGTGTGCAGGTGGAGGACAGGCCTGTGCTTGCTCAGAAGTGAAGAAGGGTGTTCTGCCTGGTATTGGAAGGGTATGTTTGAGTTGGGTGGGGATGGCTTCCCGAATGGCTCGTCTTCTGGGCGTCCACAGCTTCGACTGCTGTGGGCGCCCGGCAGGGTATATTGTGGGCAACAGCACGAGCTGCTTTGGTCTACCACAAAGCAGCGTGGGCTGGTGTCCGCACTGCTGATGGAAACAAAATGGGCAGTTCTTGCAGAAGCTGCATTTCTGCAAGCGTAGCTTCTCACAGTTATCAACGACTGACCAAAAACCACAAAAGTTGAAACAAAACAAAGGCGTTTCGGCTCCCGTACGTAAGGTCGCGTTCGTGCTGAAGATGAGAGCGCAGGACATTAACGCTTTTGTTTTATGCATTTATTGGTGGTTGATTACGATGACAAGGTTTTGATCTATTCGGCCCACGGACAGCTGAGGCAAGAACGCCAAGAAGTGATTACCCATACGGGTTAAAACGCAACTGATCTAACGAGCAAGCAAGAATAAGTGTCAAGTGATTTTTAAAAAAAATCTTAGGAAAAGGCGAACATCATCCTAATCAATACGAAGACGAAAAATAACATGCGCTCAGCTTCCTGTCAGTCGTCTAGAGGGCACTTACCAAGGTAATCGCAAACAGAATTTCTGCCACCTTAAATTTAAGTCACCTAATGAACAAGCAGAGTTTTGTGAAAGATACCCAACAATGGACTATTTACACACGATAAACCACGTGATAGAGAAATCTGTGAGTCTATTCCACCCCTCTATATAGCTTTCATAGTATATGAGAAAGCATTTCATTCGGTCAGACCTGAGCATTCATACAGGCGTGCGGAATCAGGGTGTATCGAGCAATACGTAAGACTACTTGAATATATCTACAATGGGGCTACAGCTGCCATAGTCTTCCATAAGGAGGGCAGTGTAAATACCCATATGGAAGGGCCGTAAGACATGGAAACCCAATCTCCCCAATGCTATTCAGAGCACGTTTACAAGAGGTATTCAGAACATTCGATTGGGAACCGGTGGCGTAAGGGTTAATGGAGATACCTCCGTGACTTTTTGATTTGTGATGTTGTTGGCTGCTCAGTAAACTCGGGGGACAATTTGCACGCATGATTTACCGCACTGGACAAGCAGAGTAAAATCGTGGGCCTGAAACAATATTCAGATAACTAACAATATGGTCAATAACCTCGAAAAGCACAGCGGTTTGAGATAGGTGGCGAGCAGTGGGAAGTGGTAAACGAATATATGTGCTTATGACAAGCTGTGACCTCGGATCCCAGTCGTGAGGTAGAGATAATTAGAAATATAAGAAATAAAGTGGAGTTCATTCGCCAGGCAATCTCGGGTAATTAATGGAAGCCCACCATTGTCCCTGAAAGAGAAAGTGTATGACAGCTGCATGTTACTGGTACTTCACTTACGGGGAGCAGAACTTGGATGCTCACGAGAAGGTTCAACCTAAATTGAGAACGACTCATCGAGCAATGGAACGGAAGGTGAAAAGTGCAACGTTAAGGGACAAGACCAGAGCGGAGTGGGTTAGGAAATCAGCACGGGTTAAGAACATATTATTATAAATTAAGAAAAAGAAATTGGCGGGGCAGAGCATTTAATGCGAACGCACGATAACCGTTGGTCATTGAGAGTAACAGAGTAGATTCCAAGAGAAGGCCAGGGAGGAAGCTAGCGGCAGATAGGTTGGCAGATGAGATCAAGAAACCTGCGGGATAAATTGGTCGCAATTTGCACAGGCCGGGTTAATTGTAGATCTGTAGGAGAGGCTTTCTGCCCTGAAGTGTGCCGCGCACAGTCTGATGATGATGAAGATTATTCAAAGACAGTGAAGATGGCCGGGTAACAGGACCGCTGTTACCAATGTCATCTAAAAGAAGAACAAAATTGCCACCATCTTCCGCGAGAAGGAACCCTGGGGTGATGCAAGGCATTTCACGGGGTTCCAATTCTCGTTTCCGTTATGTTGGTTACCTAAAGCGGTTAAAGTGTAGCGAACCTTACATGATGCTCAATCACACGTACATTTCCAATTACGCGGTAGCAGTGCATGTTAGTGTCCATTTCAACTCATCGGAGCAGCAGTCGGAGCAGTAGTAGCAAGAGAGCGACTGACGGCGCGACTTACAAAGCGTACTGCAGATACGCGGTTAGATAGCCGCTCTGCGAGAGAGAGTGATGAGAGAGAGACACGCATGCGCACTAACGCACAGCCGCATGGCGAGGAGAACGTGCTAACGCAGCTGGCGGGTGAGAGAGAAAAGAGGAGGGTTGCGGATGAACTGAGAGAGAGACACGCATGGGCAATAGCTCACAGCTGGCATGGCGAGGAGAACGTGCTAACGCAGCTGGCGGGCGAGGGGAAAGGAGGAGGGTTACGGGCTGACGCCGGGTGAATGGAGGGACAGGCCGAGTGTAAGAGATGCCTTGCATCTAAAATATCATATGCTTCTGCCGTTAAATGCTTCTTTCGAGTTCCACGGTCTTACAGACCCTAAAATGTGGTCCGTGCGAGGCACGCGACACCCTAAGGGCAGTCTTTGATGCATCGATAGAAGGCTCTGTACACTTGTATTTCTCCCGCGCATGCAAGTACGCTGCAGAATTCCAGTTGACGGATTCGGTTTTTATAACTTTTCACTAAAGACAAGCTCACGACACAGGGTGGACCTGCCATGACGGTAAACGATCGGCAAAGCATGAATTACAGATGTCTGAAAAGGTTACAGCTAGTTGAGGGGCCTCCTTTCCCGCTATGTGTGAGAGGAAAACGGGAACAGATTGACGATTTAACGGAAGCGGGGACTAGTGTTGTACGGAACGGCGTTCCTGGAACTAATTCCTTTTTAGAGGAACGGAGGAACGCCACCGTTCCATTAAGATGGTAACTGGTTCGGTGTTTGAAGGTACGGTAGGAACGGCGTAACTGCCGTTACAACGCTAGGATTTGGCTGTTTTTGACGCCAAGGCTCGAGTACAAAACTCCAAGTGAATACTGCGTTTCTCTTCCTATAAGCTGGTCAATTTGCCCGCCCTTCAGCCGTACCTGCTTCCTCGAAGGTCAAAGGCACAAGAATAACCACGCAGCAGGCCGCAGCTTTTGCTTGCTTTCATGAGCTTACGCGTCGTTCGACGGGTGAATAGCGTAGCCGCAAGAATGCTTTTCACCTTTCATCGTTTGTCTGGGGAGGCCAGGATGCGCGTCTGGCCGATAGAATTGTTCCTTGGCGGGGAAAGATTGTGCAAGACGGGATCCGGACATTTCAGTGTTGGACATTGCGGTGCAGGACGTTTCGGTGCGGGCATTTCTGTCCACTGATATTTTGGTGCACGATGTCTTGGGCCAGATATTTTGAGTCACGGGATGTCCCAGGCATTCTTTGAACATTTTAGCTTCAATATTTTATTTTGGGATTTGATATTATTTTTCGTTAGAGACTTGTGCTTGCGCCGTCGTGCGTGTAAACGAACGCTAAATCCTGGCGGAGCATTGCCACGTAAAACCCAGTTTCTGTAGTAGATGGTAAAAATTAACGCTGTTAATTTACATCCGCTCTACCGTTTTCTTTATTTTAGGATTCACGTGAACAATCCTAATACTTTAAGTGTTACCAAACCACTTTGCTTTCACTTCACTCAACGATACAAGACGCTGCTGCTTTTAGTCCATTCCTTCCCTTACCCCCACTACCCCCTACAGCAAAACTCCCGCCCCCCCCCAAAAAAAAACCCGGAAAAACAAGCTCGATTAAGCGCGAGTGGATTCCGTTTAATTATTTTCTCAATCAATCTCGTCTTTGTTGCATTCGGTGTCGGCTCTACTTAAAACTGACCAACCAACAATCGCATTTACGGGGGGGTTACTTTGGGGAGGGGAAGGCTCAGCCCAGCCGGCTACCAGCCCCGTTGGTAGAGAGAGAGGGGTGTTACTTGTGCTTGACCATTGCGTCAACTGGACTTCGAAAACTTGAAGACGACTGTTGCCGTTCTCGTCAGACTAGCCTATTCAATGTTTTGCTCCTTATAATGGGAGACAGCGATGTATGCCTGGGGTGTCCATGATATGCGCGACTTGAAGAGTTAATTCCCTTTTGGCGGTGAGCGCGAACACGAGCGGCGCTGCGGAGCACGCCTCCGTGACGTCAGCTTAGGGATTCTCGCATTTGTCGTCTGCTCCTCTCGTGCTCGCTCTCCCTCCTGTTTCTTTGCGCTCGGTCAACGTCCGATGCTTGTCCGCACCAGAATTGGCGTGTGGGTAACTTTTTATCATAACAATAGGCTTAAAGTGTGAGTTAGAGTATAGTTTTAGATACCGCTAGGGAAGAAACAGTGCCGGCGTCGCCCCCTTCCTTGCGGAGCCGGTCCTGTGCGGAGCGCGACGAGTCGTAGCTAGGTGTCAGCTTCTGTATTAGGAAATTTTTCAAAAAGGGAACGGTAAGCTGCAATAATAATAACCGACAACAGCGAATATCAAAGATCAAAACAAATTCTAGACCTTCAGGGCTATCGGCTTTGGCAGAAGGCATTATGATTCCCAGTAATCATATGTAAGGTAAAACAGTTTTTGCGAACTTGCCCAACGCTTGAAAGCATCACATCACATTGTATCACATCACTTTACTTTGTCATGGCATGAAAGCTTGCAGACATGCACTATAGGCTGCAAAAACTATAGGTTGAGTTCTAAATAACCCACTGTGTGTATAGGCGCGTGTTCGTTTTGCACGAGGCTTCTAACCAGTAGGAGGTTTATTGAGCAAAAAGAGTCACGTCTACGTTAAAGATACAATAACACTCTGTTTGTTCAGACCTGGAGGGATATTTCGGTACATTTTCCACAGCCATATCCTCCCGATAATCGGATATGCGTTATAGGAAAACTGCACTCAAGAGGAGGAGGAAGGCGAGGAGTAGAAAACTTTAACAATGAAATCGAGCTGTTTAGTGGGCCGGGTCCTCAGTCCAGGACAAGAGAGTAAAAGCAATTTTATTTAATTCATAGAACGCCATCCCGAGTAGAATAGGATTTGTTCTTTACGTCTTGAATGGTTGGAAAACAATAAAGACCTGCCAAGAAATAATAATCGGTTTGGATTCTTGTGTTATTTGCAGGTATACTACTTATTGCGTTAGTTCGCGTGTATATAATGCCTTAAACACAGTAATCATGTCATCGTTATTCGGGTTGAGAGTCAGTTCGTTATGATAACAATGATTACGATATAAATTCGGGGCACAAAAGCCGCCTTCGAGTACTGTGGACAACGTTGGTTGGGGCGCGATCACGGTGGCGCAGCACAAACCTCCTCATTGTATTTCCATGTGAATAAACAAAGCACGCTACGGATATGCACATTCTTGCACACAGCCGCAGTGAAAGCTAATTTGTGAAGAAGGGAATGTATGCCATACAACTTGAACAAAATATCCACACTATCTTTGTGAGACTCCCAAACATCCCCAAGCCTTCTAATAAGACGCTTAGGATGGTGCAGAAAAATTAATGCGTCGGGCACAAAAAAAGTCAAGCATTTCCCAAGTAAGAGGGAAGATGGCAAAGTACGAATGCCCGAGTTTGCCCGAAGTTACCCGAAGTTACCCGATTTGATCCGGAGGGGCGCTATGTTAAAGTCTTTGGCATTCGCACGTTACGTACCTCTCACTTGGGAAATGCTTGGGAAAGCGCCCTCGAGCGTTGGAATGCGGAGCCGACGAGCGAGCGCCCTCACGCGGACGGAACGCGAAGCGAACCGGCACAGCGGCGCGCCGCCCGCAGCTAAGCCGAGCAGGAGACCGTTGCTACGCCGAGACCGTTGCTACGCACGCTCTCTCTCCTCCTCCGCGCCGTTGCTAGGGGAGAGGGGGAGCGCGGACGGCGGGAGAGACGCGCGCGAAGGCGCAGTACCGGCGAGGGGGAGATGTCACGCGAGGGGGAGAGGCACGCGCCGAGGATGAGTGCAAACCTAGCGGGGGGAAAGGCGCGCCAGCTGCAGAGCACGTGATGTCACGGCGCGAGCGGGAGGGGGGAGCAGACGGCAAAGGCGCCAGCGCGCGGTCACGTGGAGTGTGACGTCACGGCGCGAGGAGCGGTGCGGAGCCGGTGCGGGGCGCGCGCAGCCACGGCGCGGGAGGGCGGAGCGCGCGCAGTCACGTGGGGTGTGACGTCGCTGCGCCGTTGCTACAGACGCTCCCCTCCGCTCCTCGCGCCGTTGCTAGGGGATAGGAGGAGGCGCACTGCGGACGGCGGAAGGTTCGGGGTCGCTTATAAAGTACATTCGTACTTAAAAGAACAAGAAACATTCATCTGATGCAAGACAACCAGAACAAAAGAAATAGAAGACAGGCATTTTATTTCCTGCTGTACGTGCGATGCGCGTGTAGGGGCCCGCGCTGCTTGGTACGTAGCATTACACTGTTGAGTCTTCATAAGAGCATCTCAAAAATACTGCAGGGAAGCCTTCGCATTTTCAATACTTATCGAGGAGCTATGAGCGCTGATCCTCGCGGATAAGCTAGAAAGGACGAGTTACAAGCGATCTTTTGACCGATGCTCTGAAGAAAGTTGTTCTCTATCTCCTCGTGTGTTGCAAACTTCTGAGGGATACAGCTTCAAATTATTCAGATGCGTCAGAAGCTGGCAAAATAACTGAAGCACTATAAATACGCTTTTTAATGCACTACAGCAACAAAGCGGGCGATTTCTAGCCCAGACACTGCTGCCCTTCACAAGCGGAGTGTAGCAGACGACAGCGGCGCGAGTCCCTAAGCCGACGTCAGAGCCAGGGGGCGCCACTCAAACATCTCACCGCCAATGTGGCGACTGAACGCGAAGAAAGAGCGATTCCTGGAGGTGGGGCGCTGTCGGTATGACCGCGACGCGCGGAAGGGCGGAGCCAGCAAACGATATTAGCCATTGTGTTCTCAGCGGCTGTTTGGGTGGCTTTCTGTTGCACATTATGTAGGTTTCGTAAGCTCATGGTGATTGTAATGCTTTTTCCTGTATCACTGTGGTGACGCTTCGGAGACCTTGAGCTCCGCCACGCCTGTAGAATTTTGAGGGGAAACCGAAAATAATATGACTGAAAAAGAAATTTGGTCGAGATTCAACTGTACAGGCGGGGAGGCGGGGTTTGGGGGTGGGGAGTAGGGGAGGGGGGGCGCTAAGACGAAGAAATAAAATGTGGTGAATCTTGGCATGCAAACATAAAAAGGAAGGTTGGTTTTTCCGAACAGGATGGGTTGAATTTGTCTGCACAACCCGTACGCGCGTAAGCAGCGTTTACGACATATAGAAGCTGCCGCTGTTTTCAAAAAGGCCCTTTCTTCCCCCACGGCAGAATTTCTTCTGCGATGGCATCAGGCAACGACAAACGACGTCTCTTTGTTGCTGGCTGGACCCTCGTTGAAGGGGATCGCGGCTTCGGCTTGCTCAAATACGCCGGCAGCCCGTCGAAGCGCCTTGGAACGGCGTCGGGCCGCAGCTTGGGTTTCTCACGTCGCAAAGAGACGACGTCTCCTTTCACCAAAAAAGTGTCGTTCCAAACAACGTCCGCAGTGTCAAAATGTTTTTCGCAGACACGGACACGCTGCAAGTCAAATGAAAAGCCGCCGGCTTCCTTTCGCGGTATTGCACGTTTCCACTGGTCGCCCTTATCGGCGTCACTTGGCAAGCAAAACAACGAGACCTTTTCGCTTGTACCTCTGTAGCCGGAGCGGCATCCCGGTACGCAACAAGTCTTGGTCATTTCAGCCCAGTGTCCTCGCACAATATCACCAAAGGCGTCACATCAACTGGTAACCCAAAACTCAGAAAACAACGCCCCGATGCTACCGGATTCCGTGGGAGTGCAGGTTCGCCGACGCAGCGCGCAGGCTTCGTCTGTCCCTCACTATGCACTCAGCGCCGCCCCGCGGCGGCTTCGGCGACATAGCAAACTGCTCCCATAGCGTTACGGCGGAGTTTCGTGACCAGAAAAGCATTGAAGGACTCTGGTTATGTATACCGGAGCTTGCCTTCGACGGAAGTGCATGAATGAAATCGACGCCACGAGTCATTACAAAAATTGTTGCCAAAGATTGGTTTTAGCGGGCCAAGAGAGAATTTGGCCATTAAATCACAGGAACAAGAATCACGTGCCCTGAAAATGAAAAAAAAAAACAAGAAACAAAAACACAACAGAAAAACGCATGCCCGAAGTCAGCAGGAATGTTATCAGCAGGGCCCCCTAACACGCCTCAGTCGCCGCCATCTCTTAATGCGACATCGTGCCCACGCACCCTTAAACTGCAAGAAAAGTTTTGGTGGGCTGCTTCAGTCGTTCCAGCTTTCGGATTTTTCGGGGTTCACTAAATTAGGTCCTGCTCCTTCTTCCCGCTGATTAGGCGGCACGAATGAATAAGCCTCAGAGGAGACCACAGATGAGACGCCTGCGCTTTGCCCGCCGCCCAGGAGCCAAGGGTATGGTGTACGCTGCTTCGTTCGACCGGCACCAATTTGCGGGCAGTGCTGATGAAAAAGCGCGCCACTCTGCGTCTTGCGCGTGACTCGCAAACAAAGTGGCTAGTCGGGGTGAATGCAGAACGTGCTGGGCCCAGGGTCTTCCGCCGTTAGCTGAAGTGTTGCCTTCGGCAATGTTCGTAAACTACGTAGATGCGGTGCCAGCCACGCGGAAATGCAACCACGTTTTTGTTACCACGGCATCTTGGAATATAGAAATATTTTACGGCACTTTTAACAACGAGCCACGTATCTGTGTTTAAGGGGACCGTAAAAGAAGTAGCTTGCTCCATCTACTGTATTACATTTCCTTCATAAAATGTGAGCACGATAGCATGTGATTTGTGCTACGCCCAGAGCATGGCGACGTTATTGAACGTGAGCCCGTGCGTCGTGTGTGTGCGACAAAACGGCACCTAGTTTTTCCCAATAAAGACATTTTCACACTAGTTAGCGCAACGTAATTCAGCACTACGCGTCCAAGGCGAATAACGACAGCGCATGTGACGGAAACCAACCGCGGCAGTTCCCAATTGGCACGGCCGGCTGGTTTGCTGCTGTCCTTATAGGCACAATATTCTGCCTTGTTTATTTTGCTACTTAATAGCAAAAATGTTGGTCTGTATGCCTGCCTGTTTGTCCTTCGATTCCACCACCGGGATAAGCGGTGTTCTTGAAGGAGGCTTTTCTGGTGACAGTGATTATATTTGTCAACATGGTTGAGGAAAACGGAAACATTGGGCAACACATCAATTCCAAAGTGATCTTGGATTCTTTTTTAAAATAAAGTACAAAGCTGCCTAACTTTTACGATTGCGACGAAAAATATACGCCTTAAAGATATATTCACCTCTACAAACAAAAAGCACTGAACGAGTTTTTCAATGGCAATGTTACAAGTTTAGAAGTAATAAAAATATTATAGTATACGGCGCGAACAGTGGTATGCGCCAAAATTCATGAAAATTGAGCAAAATTCCGCTGTGTGTATTGTGGGACGAGCGACACCACAGGGGAAGAGCATGATAGGTAGGCGAGAAAGACAAGAGAGCCGCTTACTTGGCCTGGATAGCAGACGGCTGTCATCTTTCGGTGAAATTTCCAGCAAAAAGAGCAGATACGCGGTGATTTTAATTCCTTTGCCTTGCCTGAGGAGGTGTTGAATGTACTCTTGGTGCCACAGAAGGGGTGGTCAATCTCCCCGTGTGAACTCGTGCTCACTTGACCATAGACAGCAATCCAACCCACCAAACATTCATTACTGTGAGCCAGTGGTTCACCTTTACCTTTACCACATTGCAATTTAGTGATAATTTAATGCCGCCAAGAAAACGAATTTCGCGAATGACAGCAACATGTTAAACATTCAATCAAAAATATGGCAGGTGCTGCGATACTGCGTGGAGCACAGCGGCATGCTGGCCTTGTGTGAGGAATCAGGGCGAACCTAACTTTAGCCAAATGGCATGATGGTCATCATCATTTGCCTAATGTCATGGTTCAATAGCTAGATTGGCCATTTGAGTATATTGTATTAACGCAAACCTCCGGATTGTCTTCGAGAATACAAAGAGCTGTGTAACCAGCAACGCAAGACGAACAGACATTAGCAACGCAACCAGGATGTCAGCAACAGGGCCAGGGCATTTCATCTGAGCAACAGTACGCCCTCAATGGCTAGTTTCAACGCGTCTTGAAAACCACGGCGTTTACAGCAACGCGCTGCTAGCAGCAGCTTCCTCAACTCTTCAAATAATATTCTTCTGTCGTGGCCCGGCGATGATCAAGAGGGCCATAGACCGAAACTTGAATCGGGCAGCAACCTGCAGAGGGCAAATAGCTGCGTACAGCAAATAGCGGAAGGTATTGGAGATCAGGCTCAAAACGGTTCACTGAGGATTCTACAAGCCCTCGAATCGCGCATAGCGCTAAGTCCTTGCGTCGATTGTGTGTCGCCGAGTTTGCAGATTATGCGACTCTTAAATGCGTTCCTCTTTGAAGACTCCAGCCGCGTATGGTATGGGTTTTTTTTAAATTATACCCAATGCCCCGTTATGTGCAAGCGTCTGTTTTGTTGGTGGTAAGGTACCGTGGTAAAGACGTTTACAATGCACCTTCTGTATTTCTAAAGGTCTGTACCATTTTTACTCCTGGAAACATTTGAGAAATTATGTGTACAAAAACTAGGCTACTCTTTATATTTCTGCTCAGTGAGAACCCCTAGCGAGCAGCCCGTGATGCATTACTCGGGCAGGTGATTTATTTTAGCGCCCACCACTGTAAAGACTCCCAATCAATGTATTCTTCAAGCTCGTATGATTCTTACCGACGCAACGCCACATGAGTGTCATCGTGCGTGCGTTCGTGCGTGGGGCGGCTTTCTGTCTGTCTGGTCTGTCTGTATGTTATGTATGTATGTATTGTATGTATGTATGTATGTATTGTATGTATTGTATGTATGTATGTATGTATGTAGGTATGTCTGTATGTTGTATGTATGTATGTTGTATTATGTATGTATATGTATGTATGTATGTATGTATGTATGTATGTATGTATGTATGGTGCCTGTGCGTTTATCTCAAACATACAAAAGGGCTGTTCCTTGTAGTACGGCACTTGACACAGTAATCGGTAACAAAATACAAGCTTCGTGTAGCCATACGGCGGTTACTGAAATAATTAAACAGGAGAACTATAACATTCTATAATTACCTAGATCCGGCATATCTGAAGTATGGATTCGGAAATGCCTTTGCGCTGTCGTGCGTGAGAAATGCTACTTAATTAATGCTTTATTTGCTACCGGCGTTTATTTATTTATTCATCATTCGCCATACGTCCTTGCCGACGAGATCAGAGCAGTATTTGAACGGTAGGCGCGACTGCACAGCAAAAGTGTCGGTCTTCCTACAAATCAGGGAAATTGTCCCTACTCCTCAAAGAGACGCTCACCCTGACGACAGGGCTGATCCAGGGCATCATTTTGTGGTGGGTAATGATGCCGCATTGATGATAGATGCCAAAAGCTCCTCGCTAAGTAACAAGAATTCGGCGGTTGATGAGGCAGCCTTGGATCCCGTTCTTCCTGCTCGTGCTTACCGATCTCCGCGGGAAACCGACCACAAAAAGGAACGAGACACACGCGGATCTTGGACGCTTTCGCGGGTGCCAACAATGCACCTGATCCCCAAGGTGAGAACGTGTATATTGTTTGTAGGGTTAATGCCCCTCTTTGCAATTATCACTGGAAGTTGTGCACACAGCAAACACTTCTTTCCTGAATCATGTTCGTCTGTCCGGAAGGCAGCCTGTCCTGTCGATTCAACTGCGTGGGGACAATCCGCATGGGTATTTGTGACGCCGCAAGTCAGTAAGAGATGCAGATTGGGAGTCAAGGCCATTGAATGCTTCATCAACTTGTTGTACAAGGTATTATAGCTGATACAGCTGCACCGGGGCTGGATACGTACGGAGAAGATTGTTCTTTTTCCATATGCATATGCTGCGTTCTTTCGCAGTTCCAGGAATTGAAATACGAGGGTTCGAAATAACGATATTAGGCTTCTTTTTATGTTGCTCAAAGAGGTCTCTACGATTTTAGCGACCAGTTTGGCAAAGTAATATTTGTAGGTCGAGTTAGACGTGTAGAAAGCAATGAAGTCAAACATAAATTCGTATAGTCTGCAGCTTGCACACGACAGGGCCTTTACGCTTTTGCATGGAAAATGTTCTGAAAGCTTACGTCCGAAAAATACAGCTCCTTTCGTTTAAATACTTACCTGTGGATTTAAACATTGCGGGGTCAGAACGCTATTCCTAGTGGCGAACTAACGTCCTCTGACATTCAATTTCTTCTCGTACAACAAATTAAACATGCTCCCAAGCTTCCTACCTACCAAAAATGTATACAAATTCCGAACCTCTGGCGTAATGTGGGTAATCTGATGAAATGATGTGTTAATGATACTTGTTAGTGATATCACAAATAGTTGCCTATGGTGGCCGCAGAAGCTGGGCACTAACAGAGTCTGTACAAAGGTCGACCTCTCGGAACGAGGCACTAGGCGGATCAATAGGCGCCCTTTACGCCGTGGAGGTGTAACTCGGAGACACTGACTAGCTACGGGGTGGGGGGTGGAGGGGTATTACATGAAAGATGAAAGTGCTGTTTCCAGAAGTATAACGAGCACTGCTTGCGTTCTCTTAAGTTGCGTTTTTTTGACGCCCAATTGTGGCGCCTTTAAGTATTCGCCATGTGGCGTTTACCGCGTGACCGCCAGTAATGACGCCCGTAGATTCTTGAAGGTAGGAGTAGGACAAATAATTTGAGCAATACAGGCAATTAGGCTGTTGACAAACCGACGTCCGGATGCAAAGGAACAGCCGATAATTATGATCATCATCATCATCAGGATCAAGTCTGCCGGCCTGTTGCAGTAGTGATTCCTAATTACACCCTTGCCTCGCCATACCCACTGCACAGTCGGGAAGATATCTGCAAGCGCTAACATCTCCTGGTCCAGCTGCACATGTGAAGTGACACCGATGATGATAAAGTCCTCGCGACTTGACAGCGTCATTGTAATATCTCGGCAACGCAGTATTTTTGTTCTCCCTTGTTTTTAACAGTAGAGCTGTTTACGCCGACAGAACTCCGCCCCTGTAGACAGGACATCTTAAAGCCTAACGAAAAAAATGTGCTTAGGGAGGTCCCGGTAATCAAACCCGTGACATCCGTGAAACAGAACAACGTTACGACTTG
The DNA here is from genome assembly GCA_013339765.2 of Haemaphysalis longicornis. Taxonomy (NCBI): domain Eukaryota; kingdom Metazoa; phylum Arthropoda; class Arachnida; order Ixodida; family Ixodidae; genus Haemaphysalis; species Haemaphysalis longicornis. Next base: position 192,911,653 of record CM023450.1, on the reverse strand, counting down.
GCCACCTTAAAGGCCCGAGTGATACGGTTTATCAGCGGTGGGGAACAATAATATTGTAGCCTAATTGAAAAAAAAGACACTGCACGTGGTCAGCGCTGAACCTGGGTCCCTCGCGTCACGAAACCGGCATCTATCTGAATGAGCGGTGAGCTTAAGGGTGCGAAGCTCTTCTTGCTCGGGCCCTGTCCTGTCCCTCGTAGCGCCCGTGTACATGCCGCTGATGATGATTGTGGCAGGATCCCCTAGGGATTGGCCAACCAAAGATTGGACGAAGAGGTCAAAAACGTTCAACGCGTTCATTGCTACGCAACAAGGAGAAGAGGAATAACAAGAGGTTGTCGTTTGTCGTCTGCGAGCTCAAGTTACGTACCGGGGGTACGCGACAAGGACGATCTGCAGAAGGCGACGGCTAAGGTGCTCAAATATCACACACCGAATTTGACAACTTACCCATGGAGATTCTCAACGTCCCAAACAAGCCCTGAATGATCACCAACAAACATCGACGTCGTCGACGGGCTTGTCAACGGGGCGGTGGGAAGGTCTCAAGCTCTGCGAGCGAGAAGTGGTGGTCTGGAAGCGCGGCGCCCGATTTTGATTGCATGACTCTCTGGCCCGTGACGGAAGGTACGTGGCGCTCTTCCACTGCGCTACAAACCAAGACGCGAGCATGGCTACGAACGCGCCTTATATCCTTTACTCACCAGATGGTGCGCCCCGTCAAATAGACCTATAACAACGTGTCAAAGTCTTTATATGAGGTGTAGCGAATGTTGCACGGTTTTACCGATAAGCATTTATAGCTTCGTCCTTCTCATCATAATTCACTTCGTGGAGATGGCAGTCTTTTTATGCAACATTTTGTTTAATTAAAATTGAACTATAACCACGTTTCAAGCGCACAGCATCTCCTTTGGGTTCGAAGTGCGGGCGTTGGTTTGGGCTTTGCCGTGGGTTTGATCGCGTGTTGACGTGGTATGGTAAGTGAGAGATGTGAAAGCCTGCGGACGAAATGTTCCGGGCTGTCAGCCATGGAGGAATTTGAGCGCCATGTTCAGGAATAAATGAGAGATGACGACATATAGATCGGAAAATTGGCGCCTTACTAAACAACCTAAGAGAAACCTAAGGGGGTTGAACTAGCCATAGACCGAATAAAGATCGGAGTAGCACATAGACAGAAAACGCGCTTCTGGTAACAGATGAAAAAACTAGACTAGAAGATGTCATAGTTCAGGAAAGAAAACAAATGGTCTCGAGGTGGTCCAATTATTATGCGGAATGACAATCAGTGAAATACCAGTGTGACAGACTCATAGGTCAGCGTACTCACTCGTGAGTAAAGCCAATTTTGCTCATATGTACTCAACCTCACGAGTGAGTACGGCGATGAGTGAGTACACACCCAGATTACAACAAGTGAGTACGATAACGAGTGCGTACATGCGTATGTGCAGCACTCGCGGGAAATGTACTCATGAGTACAGTACCTATAAGTATGAGTACTCTTGGCTACAGTACTTTGAATACACAGTACTCATGAGTATGAGTACTCATGAGTACAGTACTCGTGAGTACACATTACTCATGAGTGCACAGTACTCATAATATATTACTCATGAGTACTGTATTTGCCAGTGCTTGCCCTCGCGAGTACATGCACTCGTGAGTAGAGTAGTGCAAACAAGTTTTGTCACGAATTCGAGTTTGGACGCGCGTGTACGAATTGTAAACATTTAGCATTGCAGCTTTGCCACTTAACTCTCAAGGATGCCAAAATCAAACAACGAAAACTGTGCCTTTCTCAATTCCCGGTCCCTGTTTGGCACGCTGTTAGCATTTTTTGGCGGTCGCCACTACTGGGTCATGGTAAAAAGGAAAAAAAAATAGCCCCATCTTCCCGAAGGGAACGCTGAGTAGAGGCGGAGCATCTCGGGGTTCCGTTGTGTTTCCGTTGTGTTCGTATAACTTCTTCGGAAGAATGGAGTGAAGTGGAGTCAACCGCAGCAAGCGCTGAACTGAACGCGGGCAGCGCGCTACCCGATTTACATTCAAGGCTGAAGGAGAGGAGACGAGAGGAGAAGAGATGCGCAAGCGCCGAGGATTCGCGCCGACGAAGCTCAGGGTCCGCCACTCGCTTCAAGCGTTTGCGCTCAGCGTCGCGTGCCCTTCGCGGCGCAGCTTTGTCTTCAGTTGACGTAGCGTTGCTGTTAATCTGCGGGGTGGTGCTGGCGCTTGCTTGCGCCAACCCACTAACTGACGGGACTGTTGGTTCCATCACACTTCATCGGAAGAACGGAGTGAAGTGGAGTCAACCGCAGCAAGCGCTGAACTGAACGCGCGCAGCGCGCTACCCGATTTACATTCAAGGTTGAAGGAGAGGAGCCGAGAGGAAGAGAGATGCGCGAGTGCCGAGCATGCGCCGTGAAAGCAGAAGCGAGAACGCGCGAGAAACGAAAGCGAAGTGCACGCAGCTGGTACGAGAGAAGAAGTGGCGGGAGTATCGCGAAGCTGTGGGAGAGAGAGAAGGAGGCGAGTTGCATATGCGCAATGTGAGTGCGGACGCCGACGCGGGACATGCCCAAACTATAAGATGCTCCGCATCTAAAAAGATAGCGTGAAGGCCGGGCGGGCAACGCTACCGCAGTTGCTCTGGTCCTACAGCACATTTTGATTGCCGCAGTTATGTTTGTTTACGGGGCCTGGACGCGCGTGGCGGCGTCGTTGCGCTTGCTCAATTCAAGTTGTTTAGAGGGAAGGAGGTGGAGGCTGCTAGCAATGCATACACTAGGCATACTGAAGCCGCTTTTTCTCGGTCTTAAGCAGTTTTCCTGTACGAACGTCGTGCTGTGTAGTCGTTTCGCGAACCGAACTGCTCATTTAAAAAGTCTTGAATAATTAACGTGCTTCGTGTAAATCGGCTGCATGGTACGTGACACCGAAATTGTCCACACCATTCTGCTCTGCTCATTCAAGCGATAGTTTTGCTGATGTACGTGCTGCAATCTGGTTTTATTAGGCTCCCGTTTTGAAAGTTTTCACTCGGGTTCACTAGGGCTGCGGTCTCGTGCAGTGCCCTTTACAAATAAACATGAAGCATCACCGTGCAGGTACGTCAGTGGAATTTTCCCCTGCAACGAAAATCGAACATCCGAGTGCACCAAAACTCATTTTGGGTTGTGAATCGGACAAAATAATTCCAGCTGAATGCGTGTGATGCCTTGTATCTTCTCGTATTGTTCAAGAGCTCTGGTATCTTGCTGCTGGAGGAACGTTTTGCTTTTGAATGGCTTTGATCTCTCTCCTACACGAAGCACCGCTTTTTTATGCCCCCGTGTAATGAGGAAGCCGACGAAAACAGTGAGTTTAGGTGGTCCCCAACCTTCATCTTTTCTTTACTGGCAGGGCGACCACCCCTTCCTAGATACTACTACCGAGTTTAAATCGCGCTGTGGAAGGCCTCGTGAAGGTGCCGTTTTTATATTATGAATGCCAACGCCAAACGCCGGGGTTTTCACTTAAGCTGGCGTCTTGGAACGTCTTGTAAAATATGTGGCTGCCACATAAATGACGCCACCGCACTTTTTGTTCGATCGCTCTCAGCTTCATCAGTGCGGAGCCAGATAAGAGCTGCAGATTTACACTGTGCAATTAACGAACTAACACCAACACGGGAACTACTGTAACGTCAGTGGAAGGTAGCACGCCTCCGAAAAACTCGCCTACGAACGTTGTTTTCGAGAATACACAAAGCACGGCCAGACAGTTGGACAGTGCTGTAACGGCTGCCCAGCAGCGGCGGCAACTGGGTGCACTGCGACCGTCGACTGCGCGCGATAGCTGCTCCGCGTACGCTCGTCCCCTCCCCCCCAAACACACACACAAGCACTGTTGGGACAGGGTCATCGCAGCTCAGTCTCCTCTGTTGCGACGTTGCCCTGCTCAGCCCGCTTTTGACACACCGGAGAGCAGAGCGACGAAGTTATCGAGCCGATGGTGATTTGATGCTGCATATATACGATAATAATGAATCGAAGTTACCGTGTTGGTTTTCGTTCGTTAATTGCACAGTGTAAATCTGCAGCTCTTATCTCGCTCAGCACTGATGAAGCTGACAGCGATTGATTGCGTCAGACGAGCCTCCACGACAGGGAAACGGAAGGCGACTCAGCTGCGCCGTCTCGAGGTGGGACTTGCTGCGTGTCTGCCGCGGGAAGATTCAAGAGCGTTACATGATTCGCACTATGGCGGTAGCACTTCTCAACTCAGTGCATCCGGTGAGATGCCACCACCCTGCCGCTGCTTTGAGCTGCATTTATACCACCGAGGTTCCGTTGAAGCCGCGAGCAGTTGGAATCCCTCCAATCAGGACTATCACTGGCCGCAGTTTGGATCCGGTTAATATAGGAGAAGCGATTGCGTCGGCCGAACCTCCCCGACAGGCAAAGAGAAGGCGACTCAGCGGCGCCGTCTCGAGGCGAGACTTGCTGCGTGTCTGCCGCGGGAAGTTCCTCCCAGGTCTGATTCGGCCCAGCCATAGCGGAGGGAAAAGGAGAGCAGACTCAGAGGCGCCGTTTTACCCCAAGTTGCGGCACGTCTGCCGCGGGCGGTTTGACCGAGGCGCGGATAGGCCCGCCTTAGCGCGTCGCCTGGTGCAGCGAATTTGTGTTGGGCGCGCTGGCCCAACAGACACACGCATACAAAACTTAGTGGTTTAAGTCAGACACGTGCGGGTTTCTCCTGGGCTGCTAACGAAAATAAACAGAACGACGCATTGCGCCTCTCTCATGGCTCTCTCTGGCGGCAGGACCTCCCTCTTTGGCTTCTCGCGTGCTCGCCTACTTGTCTGTCTGCCTGTCTGTCTGTCTGTCTGTCTGTCTGTCTGTCTGTCTGTCTGTCTGTCTGTCTGTCTGCTGCCTGCCCTGCCTGCCTGCCTGCCTGCCTGCCTGCCTGTCTGTCTGTGTATGTCTGTGTCGTAAAGATAACTTATTATTGCATCCTAATGTCAGGTCACGCAGTATACATGGGAACTGCAGGGGTCGTCGGCCAGTAGCTTTATCTATATTATATTCACTCTCTACAACTGGCTAACTCTGTCCTGCGATCCTGCCGCCTGGCCGAAAGTTGAAAGTATTCTACAACGAGCGCTTCATATGGGCAAAATATTCCCAACCTATAAAATGTGGTACCACGTTTTCGTTTTAAGAGCATTATTCATCTAAAATGAGACATTAGGGATATTCGAACCCAAGAATAAATACGGTAGCGATATTCGCACTGTTCCTTAAATGAAGTATAGACTTGGTTGTAACTTTTGTGATCGCAAACAGACAACACGTTGTAGCCAGTATTTAAACGACGAACACGAAAAATTGGCAGAGAATGCACTAGTGGTGCAAGGTTGCAGAAACAACAGAGCTTGCGACCCGTCTCTGTTGGAAGGGCGCCCGACCATTGCGGCTCACATGAATTTTAGAACTTGCCGAAGGAAGTTTTCCTTGACTGGCAGACTGGGATAGTTTTGTGCGCAGCCTTTCACATCTTTCCCGAAGTGGAACCCGTTAGTACGCGCTAGGACCTACGCCCACCGGCTTCGCGAACTCGTAATCTGTAGCACAAACTCGGCCCTTATGCTTCCCACTACAGGCGCGAACGCACATGAACTGGCAAGATAATGACAACGCCAGAGATGACGCCACAAACGCTGGACAGTGTTCCCGAAGATCAATCTGGACGACGTCGGGCAGTCCCCACAAGGCGCAAGCTCAAGTGCGCTCGTTAGTTTTTCTTCATATTTTTTTAAAGCTCCTCACGGGGCGGAAGCCAAAGCGTAAGTCTCAATATAGTGCCACGCGCTCTGCCCGAAGCAAGCGACGTTACGTGGCAGGGACTGTAGAAGACTATCGTCTTTCCATGAAATTTCGATGAGCTGATTCGCAGAAATTTTCTTGCGAAATCAGACGCACAGCGAACTAAACGCACCAGAGATGACGAACGACATTCATCGAGGACCGGTGGATGCTGCACTATGGTGAAACACGGCAAACAAGCGCACGGAACGGGACCAAGCCAGCACCACACGATAAAAACGCCTATTCGCGACATCCGTCCCGCTTCCCGCTGCTGCTATCCGGACTATGCTCAGCTATAGCCACAAACGGCAGATATCAACCTCGCAAGCAAGCAACAAAGACCCAGTGCAGTGGCGGTTTCAACCCTACGGGAACATTCTAGCTCTCCGGAACCCCGCCCCGACCCGAGTCCAGCCCACGAGAACATGACCACTTGATGCAGGTAAGTGCCGTTAACGAGCAGCGACCACGGCCAGTGCGTGCGGCATGTCCGAACAGGAACGAACAAAACCCCCCGCCCCCCGCAACTCCGATTGAGGCTCACCCAACACACACACACCATTTTGTACAGGAGGACACAAGCAACGAGCAAGCAGACTCAGAACGAAGGGAGGATGTGTCGAGCCTGCTTGTACAAGGAGGTGATGCCGACATCAGCCATTCTCGAAACAACGTGGGAAAAAACGACGGCCACGGACACGGTAAGAACGACAACGAAGGAACCCGATCCAGACAAATGCATCGAATGGCCTACCGACGAAGTGATGGTTACGACGCAAAGGAATGTGGTACCGAAGGGACAAGACGAACTTCGCCCGCTTCCCCACCAAACGGCCTCACTTCCAAGGCAGCCACGGCAAAAGCGAGAATGGAGCCGCAACTATTTTTACCGATCAGCCACACCACCCTAGGACAACGTCATACTACCGCATGCTAAACGAAAAGACAAACGGCTTCTCACACCATATGCAACGCACCTCAACCAAAGCAACGTCCTCTGCGTGGCGAACTATGCCATCCCTGCGCACCGCAGCTCGGCACCGAACAAAACGGTTGCCTACGCTCCCACATGCATTTATCACGCAACGAGCTTCACGAACCAAACCGCCGACGGAAGCGAAGTGAGTAAGGCAACGCCGTTAAAGCTGTTAAGCTCTAGTCCGACGATGGGAATTCCACGGTAAGCGAAAAAATCAAGCCGATGTTAAATTCACTTAATCTCATGGAGATGGACGCACTCCTAAAGAAGTTCCTAGTATCCTAGAACAAAGCGTCGAGCAACTGTGAATAAGCGGGACAGTGATCAGAATACGAACGGACGTCAATGGACGCCGGACTTTTGATTATGCCTTGAAGGCAGGCACAATGCGGATTCCGAACACGATTCGGAGAATGTCCTTGCGCCGAGAAACGAAAACGGACGACAAAAGCTGCCGCCCAAAGACATGCGGAAAATTGCAATTTACGGCCCCGTCGTGCCAGAGAAGCCTCGTGGACCCCGAGATCCTGACACGGCCCAAACTTCGTTGTTTGCGTCGAAGTTTGGGCCAAACTCAAATAGAGGCTAGGGTAACTCAGACAGAAAGAATTGGAACCCAATGTCTGAATATGCTGTTAAGATAAATAACCTTGACATTGCTGTTGAAATCCCTCCAGCGCACGGATTGAACAACAGCAAGTAAGGGTAAACGAATTGGAAGACAGGGGCTCGAAGAAATAATCTTATTTTTGGTGTCACTGAAACTAATAAGAAGACACGATAGGACATTGAGGAGAAAGTATTAAAACATATTCTCACCGCGCCTTGGTGTTAGTGTCCTCAGTAGAAAGAATTCACCCCATTGGCAAGTAGAAAAGCAAATAGGACAGACTAGTTTTGTAAGGTTCTACGACTACAATGAAAAGATGGCCATATTTCAGAGCTGCGAAAAATTGAAAGGTACGAATATCAGTGTCTTCGACGAGTACTAAAAAAAAGCGTTAGAAAAAAGAAAATCCCTTTGGCGCTCGGCCCTTGGGACAATAAGCGTAATGGTGCGAAGGTGAAGCTTGTTCGTGATAAGCTATACAACGACGACGTTGCTTACACGTGGGATTCCCGTTCCACATACACGCATTAGAGTTAAGAATGCTCAAAGCGAAGCACGTCGCCCGGACTGACAAAAGAAGCAGTATGACATAAGGCTGATAAACGTGAATGCAGGAAGCGTTTGGAACAAAGCAGAGGAACTAGAATCGTTGACACAAATTTATGACCCTGGCTTCGTGGCTGTAACAGAGACTTTGCTGAAAAAAGATATTGCAGATACGGATGTTGTTCCAATTCCTTTTCATGTAGTGCGCAATGGCAGACTAACCCGAGGCAGGGGCGTTGCTTTACGGATTAACAAAACGCTTCGGTATGAATTATTGCTGCCCATTAAAGACTGTGAGAACGGGTCGTGCAAATTCTTATGGGAGATATAACGTTACTTAGAGGAGCTCTCTATAGCCCCCAGGTACTCAAGTTGATTTTTTTAGAAATTGGATGACTACTTGCTAACAATGACAAACAAACGAAGCGATTATATACACAGGCGATTTTATTTCCAGGTGTTCACTGTAATGCACGAGGTGCTGGTCCGCTGAACAGGCCCCTTGCAGAAGACATGCTTGACATATAGATGAAGTACGATCTGGTTCAAGGACAAACCGAGGCATTGTTGGACGTAATATTTTATCACAGGAAGTGTTGATTACGAACATACGTATCGAGGATGGAATCTCGGATCATAGGTGGTTGCAGCAACTCTTAAACCAAAATATAAATTAGAAAAAATAACCAGAGTAAATGTATACAATTTTCAGGCAGCAGATGATACCTCAATTCTTGGTTTCCTTAGAATGACTTGTGACGCTATCTCGGCTACGGATCATGCAAATGACCTGTGGGAATACTTAAGAGGGTAGTTAAAACTATTTTCTGTCGCGTTTTGCCCCACAAAGAGAAAACCGAATGCCTAAAGCCAACCCCTAGATTCCCAAAGTATCAATCACCTAAAACGTCGGCTACATCGCGCCCATCAGAAAATATCTAGAAATTTGTCCTGTTATTGCTCACATTAGTGCTCAGGTACGAAGGGAAATAGAGAAAGCTAAAAGCAATTTTCTAACTAATATATTGGCGGAATCCATAACCAAATATCCCCAGAACTTTTGACGGTAGGTCTCCTGTTCTCAGTCTGAAATAACCTGGTTTTCTATAAACGGGACCTCCTATAGCGAACCGATTCAGATTGATGAAGCACTCTATCATTACTTCGGTACTGTTTTTCTCCAAGTATGAATGATTCAAAAAAGGCCGCACGTTCGATTATACTAGTGCCATTCTTCTTACCGTATCTGAAGAGGGCGTACCGGCATTACTGCTTGAATTGGGTCATAAAATTCACCTGTTCCGTATGATTTCCAACGAATTTTTGATTTTTGAGGCTCTACTCTGATTGGGTTTCTAGTTTTAGGTAAATTTTTAATTTATCTTTGTGTACTGCCGCTGTCCCGAATGATTGGTTATTGGCAAGAGTTGGGCCCGTTTTCAAAGCTGGTGACGGCCTTAATGTTTGTAATTACCGCCCAATTTCTATCACATGTACGTCTTGCAACGTTATAGAACATATAATTTCAAAATATTTATTTTAATATATAGAAAAACAATATTCTGCTTTATAATAAGCAACACGGTTTTAGAAAAGGCCTTTACAAGCGTCCTTAGCTCTTTGAAACCATTCATGCTTTCGCTACTGCGATGAACTCAAAAGAACAAGTCGATGTGACAGCAATTCATTCCTCTAAGGCCTTTGATAGAGGATGTCACAAGAAACGTATTAAAAAAATGTTGAAATCTTGGTATTGTTTCTGCAATTGTAAGATGGGTTGAGGCTTACTTGCGCAATAGGTTACAGTTTTGCTGAAATAACCGGCGCACGTTATATCTTTTAAGCGTATCCTCCGGTGGTGACCACAAGGCTTTTTATTAGGACCTTGACTCTTTTTATTTACCTGAATGATATTGCGACTGGTTGTTCCTCTTTTGTTGATGTAAGGTTATATGCCGAGGATTGTCCTCTTATTTTGTCATGTGAAAAGTGCTTGTGATCAAATGCTCCTCAATGATGCTCTCCGATGTATTGATAACTGGTGTCAAAAATGGGACATGAAAGTAGTTTCGATAAAACTGTTTGCATGACAATTTCAAATAAAAAACCCCCTAAACTATAAATACAAAATAAGCAATAGAGAAATTAATAGTTCGACTGTTTGTAAATACTTAGGTGTTACTCTATCCAGCAAATTAAAGTGGGGCAAGCCAATATATATTGACAACATTAATGGACCGGTGAAGCGAGAGCTGGGTTTTCGGAGAAGGAAACTCAGAAATGCAACACCCTCTGTTAAATTGTTGGTCTATAAGACGATTGTTAGGGCAACGCTGGAGTACGCAGATACCATCTGGAATCCGCATACTAAAATTGAAATTAACAAACTGGAACGTGTACAAAGATTAGCGGCGAGGTTTATTTATTCAAATTACAGGAGAACACAGTCTGTATCACTTTTGCTTAGTTGGGCTGACCTTCAATCATTAGCTAAACGTGGGAAAATAGCTCGTTTAAAATGAATTTATGACCTGCATCATAAAAACTATGAACTGGATCCCGGAGTATACCTCCGCCCCCAAGGATGAGTGGCGCCTTGTACAAAACACTCATTTGTTGTTCAGGCTTATGTACCACGGGTGGAAGTATTTAAGGTTTCTTTTCTGGTGCGTTCTATTGTTGATTGGAATGCGCTTCCTCGCGGCGTGTTTACAGGTTGTAGATCCTCATGGGACTTTCAATGATGGCTGGACTTGTTTTTTGTCTGACACTGTGTATTGTGCACCGGTTCACCTCTTATACCTGCTACAGCCCGCAAAGGCTAGCAGTATTGTAAATAAACAAATAAATAATAAATAAATAAATAAATAAATAACAGCAGGAGACGCAAGACGCAACGCGAGTGCTTGCGTTCCATTTCGCTCTATCACGTGTACTTGCCGTCGCGCGGTGAGTCACCCTACGACAGTGCACCGCGTCAGACATTTTCTTGCCGTGGTCGTCTGTCGTCATTTATATGTGCCCTCGGTTTTTCTACTCAACTAAACATTTATCTTTTTATATTTAGTGTTTTATTTGAGCCACTAGCTAGCTTAGACCTAACAGTACAGAGAAGGTGAGTACTCGTGAGTACAAACTGAGAACTCATGAGTAGATTGAGTCGCATCACTCATTATTACAGACTGAGTACTCATGATTACACAAGGAGTACTCATGAGTAGAGATTGAGTACTTCTATGTAGAAATTGAGTACTTTTACTCGTGAGTACAGATTAGTTGAGTAGAAATGAGTACAATTTATTTATGAGTACAAGAAAGCACATATTGAGTATGAGTTCAAGCGAGTAGGCACGAATTCAGCCCTTATGAGTACAGATTGAGTACAGGTACTCGTGAGAGCAAATGAGTTTTACTACAAGGGAGTGCTATTACAAATGCGTCTGTGATGAGTGAGCACAAGTTATTTTGAGAACAGACGCGCTTTTTGAGTATGAGTTTGAGTGAGTACAGCATGAGTGGAAAAAAATTGTGATGGAGTTTAAGGCAGTCCTTTCTGCATGGCGACCTATGTACACAGTGGACACCGAGAGATGGGTATGGGGAAAAAAGGAAGGCCAATTACTCATTGGAGGGACGAAATAAGGAAATTCGGAGGCAAATAGTCTACTCTGGTGGCGGGCGGCACAAGCAGTTGGAAGTCGATATGGGAGACATTCGTCCTGTAGTGGAACTAGTGAGCTGCTGCTACTGATCATCATGCAACTGCCGGATCTCCGACGATGAGAGTGAGCCCGCCAGCGCTGCTGTTTTTATTTTTTTCTGTTTTGAGAACACTTCTGTTGTTCGATATCCGCATACGGCATAAAATGCCGCTTTAAACTGGGGAGGGTAATTGTTAAAACTGCTTTTAATTTAGGACACCCTGTCATCACAAATTTTATGTGTACGACAAAACTAGAGCAAACGCGAAATGCACCACTGCGCTCACGCATGGTGGAAAGATATTTTCATAAGCGAATTTGCGTTTGCTTTCCTAAAAACATTATATGGCCCCTACGTACTGTGTATCCTCACGCTGACATGCTGCCCTCCAACGTAATTTTTACATGTTATTTTTGAACTTTTTCCTAAAATATTTCTGCGTAAGTACCGCACGCCGGGCTTTATTCAAAGTTTTACGCAGGAGCATTCTTCCAACAACCACGTAATTAAGCGCATGTGGTGCGAGAGACTGGGCGAGTAGCGAAGACACGGCGCTTTGTGTGTCCGTCGTCCCTCATATGCCTAATTACGCCCAGACAAACCAACCCACCCGAGGAAGCGAATTCCTCCGGGTGTTTCTGCCGGGATAACAGTATAAATTTTACCCTCTTTTTAATTATGCCGTTTATTATCAGCTTCTCCCCAGGGAACTGTGCTTGGACCGCAAGCCTTTTTTAATTTATAACAATGGCCTCCCGCTTTTTCGCCTTATCTAACATCCGCCTTCTTCGCAGGTGAGTGTATCATTTTCCTTCCGGAAAGAAACCTCTTGTGACCCAACTGTTTTTAACAAGACCTAATATTTATTTAAGAATGGTACAGGACATGCGGAGTAAGAATTAGTATCCTTACCGAAAGATGGTAACAAATTCTTATTGGTATCCTTCAATCGTCGTTGTAATTAGATAACTTCAACCCATACCTCAATATTACAGCAACGTTTCCCACTGATTCATTCAATTTCTTGGGTGTTTTGACATCCCACGAACTACTAACAACCAAAGAATTCTGAAAATCGGCACTCTGCTTCTCGCGTAAAATGTGTCATTTTTCAAAACCCGCGCTGCATCACGCAAACCTTACTACCACCATGAGGTCCGCGAATCGGACTGCGCGTTTATTCTTTTTGTTCATTCTCACCAGAATTTCGGCGTTAAAACGTCGACCCACAACTATTGGAAGCCTGTGTCCAGGTGATATGTTTTGCCTTTACCACAGATTTTTCTTCTTTCCTGTCTTGAAACAGTTAGATAATACCAGCATAGCCTCGAATCTCCCTCAATTGTTAACTCATTGCTGCGTACCTGCAACGTGCCCTGGCAACAATTTTACAATCCTCATCCTTAAATCTGACTTCTCATGACCGGAACAACTTTCGGGCCAGCATAGCCGCAGCCAGCAGCGTTAGAAACCTTGGAAACTCCATGAGTTCCGTCAAACAAGCTGATGCACATTATTTTTTTTATTTGCCAACACGACGCTGCATACCTTACCCATCAGCTCTTCGGAGGACCTATGATGTGTGAAATACAAAGTAATTTTCTTATTCTCAAAAGGAAACGAAATTTCAGCTACTTCCGTAATTACCGGAATTGATGTTCGTGTTTGAACAGGATGGCGGCATTGAAATCCTTCCATTGTTTGATATTTACTGCATAGAAACACGCCTGGTAGTGCATCCCAGTTTAGGGATTGGTTTTCGCGGCAGCACACCCGTCCATAGGTCGGCAAAACAGAAAGAACTCACTCAAACTCAATCACATTTTTTTTTATTTACGCTGTACTCAATCAAACTCAGACTCAAAAAGTTCGTCTGGTCACAAAATCACTCGTACTCACTCATCAAATACTCATTTGTAATCGTACTCACTTGTACTCATTTGTCCTCACGAGTATTCGTACTCAATCTGTACTCATGAGTACTCAATGAGTACTACTGCTCATGAGTACTACTCATTCTGCACTCGCGAGTACTACTCATTCTGCACTCACGAGTACTACTCATTCTGCACTCACGAGTACTCTCATTCTGCACTCATGAGTACTCAATCAGTACTCATGAGTACTCAATTTGTATTACTCACGATAATCAACTTATCTGCACTGTTAGCTAGGTTCGTAGCTCAAATGAAAGACTAAGTAGAAAAAATAAATTGTCTATTGATTAGAAAAAACACAGGTTACATATAAATCAGGACAGAGGAAGACGAACAGTCCGACGCGGTGCACTGTCGTTGGGCGACTACTGTGCGATGGCAAGTACACTGGGTACATGTGAGAAAGCGAAACGGAACGTAAGCACTCGCGTTGCGCCTGGCGTCTCGTCTTGTTCTCAGGCCGGTCGGGCTCAGGGGAGCTCGGGGCTTGTCGGTGCGGCCGTGGGCCGTAAACTGCGTTTTTCTGCGTGTCTTTCGGGTGGCAGCTTTTGTCGTCCGTTTTCGTTTCCGGGCGCGCTGATACGTATCCTAATCGTGCTCTGAATCCGAAATGCGCCAATGAAGCGTTCGCGTAGATTGACGTCCGTTCGTATTCAGATCACTGTCCGCTTGTTCACAGGTGCTCGATGCTGGCGTTTGTTTTTTGTTGTTCCAGATACTAGAAACTTCGTTAAGAGGGTGTTCGTCTCGTTGAGTTTCGGTGAATTTCAAATCTGCTTGATTTTATTGTGTGTGTGCCGTGGGATTCACTTCGTCAGACCTGAACTTGACAGTGTTTACGGCGTTGCGTTGGTTGTGCCGCTTCCGTCGGCGATTGTGTTCGTGTAGCTCGTCGCGTGCTTGATGCATGTAGGGGCGTAGACGTCTGGTTTGTCCGGTGGCGAGCTGCGCTGTGTAGGGATGGCATAGTTCCGCGCGTTGAGGACGTTGCTTGATTGACGCGTGCGTTGCGTATGGTGCGGGAGCCGTTTGGCTTTTCGTTTAGTGTGCGGTAGCGGGGCGTTTTCGTAGGGTGGCATGGCTGATCGGTCAAAGTCGTTGCGGCTCCGTGCTCGCAGTCGCCGTGGTTGTTTCGGAAGTGAAACCGTTGTGGTGGGGAAGCGGGCGTAGTTCGTGCCGTCCGTTCGGTCCCACATTCCTCGGCGTCGCAAGCGTGACTTCATCGTCAGGGCATTCGATGCTTCGTCTGGATCGGGTTCATTCGTTGCCGTTCTTGCCGTGTCCGTGTCGTCGCTCAAGACCTCGTCTTTTGCCCGTTGTTTCGAGAATGCTATAATCGCTATGTCTCCCATACAAGCAGGATCCGTTTATCGCGAGTCCGCTTGCTCGCGGTTGCGTCCTCTTGTACTAAATGGTGTTTGTCGTGTGAGTCTCGATCGGAGCGCGGGTGCCGGTGATCTTGTTAATTCTGGCTCGGACATGCCGCATGCGCTGGCCGTGTCGTTGCTCGTTGACGGACCTACTTGCACGAGTGTCATGTCGTTCGTCCGCTGGACTCGGGCGGGAGCAGCTGGTGTCGGAGAGCTCGTACTTTCCGGTAGGGTTGAACCGCGTGTGCTGGGTCTTTTGTTGCTTGTTGCTGCCAGGTGATTTTGTTGCCAGGTGATTTCTGCGGTTGTAACATTCGCTGGCCAAGTCCGGATAGCACCTGCAGTGGGAGCGGAGGATGTCGCTAACAGCAGTTTCCTCCGTGTGTGCTGCGGCTTGGTGGCGTTTCGTGCGTTGTGCATTTCGTTCTCCGTGGTCAGCTCCACTGGTTCAAGTTGGATGTCGTTCGTCACTTCTGGTGCGTTTCGTGCGCTGTGCGTCTCGTTTTATCTAGGAAACTCCCCTATAATTGGGGTGCGGTCGTTCGCCACGTATGGTGCATTTCGGGCGCCGTGCGTCTTGCTCGCTTGTCGTGGCCATATCTACCAATCCGGATGCGATGTCGTTGGTTGCGTGGACCCGCGCCGGGACAGCACGTGCGGAAAATGTACGTACCGGCTCCGTTGCGTTCCGTGCTCTCAGCGGTCCGTTCGTGTACGTCTGTAGCGGAAGAGCGGGTGCCAGGAACGTGGTGCCTTCTGGCTCGTGCGCGCTGCGTACGTTGCGCGTCTCGTTGCTCGTTGCTGGAATGACCTGCGCGTGGGCGATGTAGCAGAGCAACGTGTGTTCGTGATCTCGCCAGAAATGCACTGACCTTCGATGCGTCTCCGTAATCGTGGCGATTACCTGGGAAAGGTCCGGTGAGCACGCAATCACAATTTTGCATGCGTCGTCTCGTTCATGTGCGTGCCGTCGTGCATTCTGCCTGTGCTCGGATCTCGTGCAGTCCAGGCACCGTGGAAAACGGGCGGCCGACTCTCGCCAGTTGTCTCTGAAAACTTTCTCGTTCATCACGCAGCCTTCTGCTCTCAAACAGCGCCGCTTGCAGGGTCCTCTGCCGTTTGTTGTCGGAGGCAGCCTGAAGTAGCGTTGGCACATTCGTTCGTTTGGAGAGATGGCGACGTTCTTCGTTGTCCTCTAGAAGACGCAAGATGATGTCGTCCTTACGGCCAGAGCAGGGTAGCCCTCGTAATCGTAGTGCGCTCACGAACTGCTGTTTCTTCGTAGAGCATAGGACATAGCGTTCCGTTGAAGTCAGCACTGTGTCGACCACCGCTGGCGTGGAGTGCGTCGGTGCCCCATGTCTGCGTGCTGCACTCTCGTAGTCGTGGTGCGGTCCGTCCAGGTTGTTCGTCCGTTCGTCCTCCCGTGGCCTTAAATCATGATCCTGTCGACTGCAACATCTTAGCTAGGTCGTGGCTCGAATGAAAGGCTAAACAGAAAAAAAATAAAATGCCTAACTAATTAGAAATACTGAGATTACATATACATCAGGACAGAGGAGCCCGAGAAGAAAACGTCTTACACGGTGCATTGTCGTAGGGCTTCCCACTGCGCGAAGGCACGTACACGGGAGAGAGAGAAACGGGACGTACGCACTCGCGTTTTGAATCGCGGGCTGAATCGCGGCTGAATCGCGGGGCAGTTGGCCAGTTGTAGAGAGGGCGCATTATGTACATGAAGCTACTTAACGGCGACCCCAGTAGCTCCCATGTGTACAGCGGGGCGTGATATTAAGTTGCAATAATGAATTATCTTTATGACGGACACAGACAGACAGACTGACAGGACAACACTGTCGCGCTCAAGTGGCCAAAGAAAGACTATCGTCTTTAAAACCATCTGGAAAGAGACGCTGCCGCCGCTGTTCCGAATTCTGCGAACATTGCGCAACCGTACCCCTCGCAACCGCCGCCAGCCCGCAAAGTAAGAGATAAACAGAAAGACGAAAACCAGCTAGCGCGCGAAAAGCCAAAGAGGGAGGTCCCGCCGCGAAAAAGGGACAGGACGGGCGCTACGCGTCGTTGTGTCTATTTCCGTTAACAGCTAGGCCAAAACCCACACGGGTCTGATCTTACTAATTTTTCTATGCGTGTGTGTGCGGTTACCCAAAGCACCCGACACAAATTTGCTGCACCTGGTGACGCGCCGACGGTGGGCCCGATTCGCGCCTCGGTCAGCCAGCCCGCGGCAGACGTGCCGCAACTGGCGGCACACGGCGCCGCCGAGTCTACTCTCCTTTTCCCATCGAGACGGCCGCACCAAATCATGCTTGGGACGACCGGCCCGCAAAAGACACGCAGCGACGAGTAGACTCTGGAGACGGCGCCGCTGAGTCGCCTCCCCTTTCCCATTCGTGGCTCGGCTGACGCAATCACTTCGCCTGCATTCGCCGGATTCAAACTGCGGCCAGTGATAGTCCTGATTGGAAAGATTCTAACTGCACGCGGCTGCGGCGGAACCCCGGGGGTATAAAACCAGCCCTGAAGCAGCGGCTGTGCCGCGGCATTTCATCGGAGGCACTGAGTTGAGAAGTGCCTTTGTGCGAGCCATGTAACGCTCTTGCTACCTTTGTATATATTGTATATGAATGCAGCTTAAAATCACCGTCGGCTCGACAACTTCATCGCTCTCCTCTGCGCCGCGTCGATGGCGGACTGAGCAGGGCAACGTCGCAACATCTATGCATCTGTATTGTTAACCTGTGGCTTTTGTATCTATGTTGTACAACGCGCCCCTTATGTAACACCCCCCAGTGGGGTCTTTAAGGAAATAAAGTGAAGTGAATCGAACAGTGGTGACTGAGCTAGAATGGCCCAGTTCCAACAGTGTGTGTGTGTGTGTTCGAAGTTTGTAGACGCGTTTTTCGGAGGCGTGATAGCTTGCACTGACGTCACTGTATTGCCGTGTTGGTGGGTTGGTTGCACAGTGGAAATCTGCAGCTCTTATCTCGAGCAACGCGGATGAAGCTGACAGCGATCAATCAAAAAGTGCGGTGACGTCGTTATGTGCAATCCACATGTTTTACGAGACGTTCCAAGATGCGAGCTTAAGCGACAATCCCGGCGTCTCGCGTTGGCGTTCATCAATTAAAAACAATTCCATCACGAGGCCTCTCACAGTGCGAGCTTAAACTCGGCGGTATAGTTGCAAGCGAGGGGTGGTCGCCCCGCCTGTAAACAGTAGTGAAGGTAGGGGAATAACAACCACCGAAATTCACCATCATCGTCAGCGCCCTCATTACACAGTGGCATAAACGAGAAGCGGCGAATCGGGTTGCCACTCGAAAGTAAAGCCATTCGAAAGCAAAACGCTCCTCCAGCGGCAAGATGACAGAGCTCTTCGACAAAATATGCGAGGCTAAACAAGGCGCCGCACGCGTTGAACTGGATATTATGATGTCCGATTCACAACTCACAAACGTGCTTAGGTGTACTTGGATTGGGGCAAATTCCACCGCCGCGCCTGCACGCCGTAGTGCACGGTGGGGCTATATGCTCACTTGTAAATGGCACTACACGAGACCACATTACTAGCGAACCTGAGCAAAATGTTTCAAAACGGGAACCTAATAAAACCATATGGGCGCACGTACATCAGCCAAACTGTCGCTTGAATACGCACAGCGAACGTTACAAACCACGCAGTCGGTTTGACGCGAGTTACGTAAATTAACTGCGACTGTTGAAATGAGCGGTTCGGCTCACGAAACGACTACACAGCGTGACATGCGTCTACGGAAACTTCTGAAGACCGAAAAAGAGGGACTTCAGTACGCCTAGTTTGTGCGTTGTTAGCAGCCTCCACCGCCTCTCCCCTAAAACAATTGGAAGGGAGCAAGCGCAATGAAGCCGCCACGCGTTCACAGGCCGCGTCAACAAAAATAACTGCGGCAGTCAACAAGTCCCATCAGCGAAGAGCAACTGCGGCCGCCCTCACCCCCTCCTTTTTCCCTCTTCCCGTGACCCCTTTGCGAGCGACCGCCGAAAAACGCTTACAGCGCCAAACAGGGACCGGGAAAGGAGGGAGGTGCAGTTTTCGTTGCCTAATTTTACCATCCTTGACAGTTAAGCTGCACAGTGGCACCGCTAAATGTTTGCGACTCGTACACGCGCGTCCGGACTCGAGCTCGTGATAAAACTTGTTTGCACCACTGTACTCAGGAGTGCATATACTCATGAATACACAGTACTCATGAGTACACACAGTATTCATGAGTATTGTACTCATGAGTGCTGTGTACTCATGAGTACTGTGTACTCATGAGTACTGTGTACTCATGAGTACTCATACTCATGATTACTGTACTCATGAGTACATCATACTCATGAGTAGTGTACTCATGAGTACTGTACTCACGAGTAGTGGACTTACCCCTGTACTCACTCGTCATCGTACTCACTGTTTTTTTCTGGGTGTGTGATCACTCATCATCGTACTCACTCGTGAGTTTGAGTACAAATGAGTACAAATGAGTGTACTCACGAGTGAGTACGCCGACCTATGCACCCGTCATCGTCAAAACAAGGTTTCGTAGTGTGATCAGATATGCCACAAGAAACAACATAAAGAATAGTGAAAAGTTTCTGCAGCGGAACAAAAGTTGCCGTTTGATACGCTTCCGTACCATCACGAAACATACAAAACGCCTACACTATTTTAGCATGGGATACTGTATAGCTCACGTTTATTATAGGGC
This sequence comes from Haemaphysalis longicornis, assembly GCA_013339765.2. Taxonomy (NCBI): domain Eukaryota; kingdom Metazoa; phylum Arthropoda; class Arachnida; order Ixodida; family Ixodidae; genus Haemaphysalis; species Haemaphysalis longicornis. The sequence goes on along the minus strand of CM023450.1, from coordinate 192,891,900 downwards.
CAAGTTCAGTTCAGTTGAGTAAACCTTTATTGAGGTTGGGGAACGAATTAAAGGGAGAAATCAACCTACAAAAATGCACGTTTCTGTGGACAGTTTACCGGGCCGACAGTTTCCGTGCGTCATCATTATTATGAGTAGTGCGGAAAAGGCCAAGGCAAAGAGATGCATGCATAGACGTGGCGACAATGATGCGCCGCGTGGGAGAACTAATCCTTATATTCCCCCGCATTATATCAAGGACGCGTCTCGACAGTGATGATACTAACAACTATTGGCAGAAAAGTTCCTGTAGTCTGCATTACAAGCCTAATTATAGTCGCTGAGTTAACAATGTTTTTACGATGTTATCACCGCGTTCGAAAACTCCAAAATAGAACAAAAGGTTAGGGAAAGCGGTCCATTGTTTTGTATTTAGGCAGAAAATAAAAATTGTTTTTCCAATATTCAAGTTTTACTAACCCGGGTTTAAGCTTTTCGTGCTCCCTGTTCCCAAACTTAGGAAGCATTTGATTTTTGCATGCACGCCTTCACTGCAACATTCTTTTCGTTATATAAGACCCTTTAATTGCTTTTTGTGCGTGTATTTGCTGAAAGTGCAGTGTGTTTTTAAGATACTGTGTGGGCGAATTATACAACATTAAACCCAGAAATACTAGTTTGAGGCTCATGCAATCGTTCTCCTAACGATGTGAATTATTCTTGTCCTGAGGTTTTTATTCGAATCCGTTTTCTCGCTTTTGTCGGATGTCTCACTTTATGTAATAGAAGTTCCAAGATGCCGCGCAGTAAATGAAAGTTGCCGAAACAAGAAATAAAGCATACGATTTGAGATAAAATGTCCGGTTGAAGGAATATTTCGGCGTGAAGAAGCAAATACCACTAGTAAATAACGACAACCCAACAGATTGAAACAAAAACATAAGCTCAGGAATAACTTTTTTGACAGGTAACCGCTTTGTCCCGTACTCGCCCGTAACTACTATAACGTTCTAACTCTATGTTTTAGCTGTATTGTCACGCGTCCGTTACAATAACCTTAATCATCCAATGTGTGCGCTTAAAATTGGCTCTGCAAATTGGTGTAGCGATAAGACGGGCTTTTCAGAAATGACCATACTCTTCGTACCCTCAATGCCAATGGTGGACATTCAGCACATAGAGCAAATCTAACTGACTCAACTGTGTATGCTGTGCAAATACAACCCTGGATGTAGAAAATTGCCGATTATATAATTTTTTACAGCACCCGTGCTCCCTTGCAACATTCCGCCACGGCCTTATGGCGTCTCGCTTTTATTAAAAGGTTTCACTCATTTGCACTATCAGTTGCTGAAACTCGTGAAATATGAGAGAAAAATGGAATCAAGTGTTTGCATACACAAAATAGTGTTATCTATCTCTTTTGTTCCAGAGTTGGCGAAGAGGCACAATTAGTTAGCTGCCTATTTTCACCAAAGTTCGCTAGAAATTGGAATATTTCATTCTTCACCCCTAATAAGTGAGATTCTCTTCCTCTTTAGCTAGATCTCTTCCGGCACAATGACGAATGTGTTCCATTTTCATTGTTCGCAGGCGTAACTGTTAATATTTTTGTGCCCATAGTGAAATTGCTCTTTTGATCACGGCCAATTCAATAATAACGGTTTTTAATTATCTTGCGATGCAACCGTATGTATTAGTTAAAATTCAGAGGTTCAATATTCGCAAGTTCACATATGGATATTACTTGAAATCTGTTTGAATAATCGCGAGTACTTTACGTATCAATTGTCGTATGCCAATTCCATGCTAATAGTGAGGTCCGGAAAGGATTTTTGTCTTTGAAATTACTACTAAGCTATTCGTTATTTTCCCAAAACGCGTTTCAGCTGTACCGAATTGAAATAACAAAGAAGAGAAATAAACAGGCAACCGATGACACCGCAAGTGTCACCATTTGCGGTGCCTCTAGGTGGTATTTTTATGCTTCGCAAGCGTTTCCTATTAACTCGGGCGGGCAGGTTCTCAACTTTAGTCGTAATTCGTAGTCCGACCTACGAGAGTCAACCTGGCACGACCTCCAGAAGGGTACAGAGTTCTTCATTAAAACCATAATGAACGGCACATTAAGTGGCTTCCGATTGATCCCAGTAGTCAGAGACGTCACTTAAGGAGTGTCACCGCTTGTACTGGAAACTTCTTCGGAATTGTTTTTTGTTCTTTTGTGTGTTTTCCCTCTACAGCAGTAGACGACGCGACAAAGGAGGCGCCCTGTGTTTCGTTTTGTGAGCCGGCGGTAGGTGCTCAGATCAAAACCGGGAATATACCGATGCGTGTAGCAAATCAGCGGGATTATGGCCTGCGTTTGCGCTATGAAGAAACCAGTTTATGCATTCCTCATTTTTATACTCACGAGTGATACAGATTTAAAGTGCTCCACCTCCGTCATCCTTTCTTTGCATGTTTCCGTCACGCCTATCATTTACGTGCTCGGATTTATAAACCAATGAAAAGGGGCAAGCAAACTTATCAAGAGTATTCTAAGGCTTCTTTTTATTGATACTTAGTAAATTTTATTTTCTACAGGAAAAGAGTCAGTTGTAATGCAGGGTGTGAGATGCACCTCCTCCGCTCACTTCATACTAATTTTCATATGAAGGCATTGGAAGAGCAAGGTATCACGAACATTATGTAAATAAGATTTTGAATCACTTGTTTTGATGGAGGCACACCTCTTGCTATCTTTGCAAGCCTTATCGCACGGTGCTCTGTGCAGTTAACCTTTCGTCCACCAAGTACTATTCCGCCAAAGCATGCTTTTCACTTAGAACAACGAGATAGTGCCCAATAACACTCTTCAATTTTGAATTCTCATTAAGACAGTTTTCCTTCGAGAATGTGAAGTTCGCGGGAGAAGAAGCAAGTAGTCATTCTAAGGCTTCCGTTTATCGATACTTCGTAAATTTGATTTTCTGCAGGAAAAGACTCGGTTGTAATGCAAGGTGTGAGATACACCTCTTCGTCCCCCCGCTCCCCAACCCCTTCATACGAATTTTCATATAAAGGCATCGGAAGAGCAAGGTTTCACGAACATTAATTATATAAGATATTTATGGACTAGTTTTGATGGAGGGGCACCTTTTGCTAACTTTGCAAACTTTTTCGCACTGTGTTCTCTGCAGGTAACCTTTTGTCCAGCGAGTACTATTCCGGCAAAGCACGCTTTTCACTTAGAACAACGAGACAGCCCCAATATTACTCTTAAATTTTCAATTCTCATTAGGACAGTTTTCTCTCGAGAATCGGAAGTTTGCAGCAGAAGAATCACGTATTTGAAACGTGGACACAAATGAACCTCACAAAACGTGCAACTCCTGGTGGGTTTGAGAGGTTATTCCGATGCATGCAGTCAACGCAATATTTAATCAAGTAGTGCCTATCAAAAGCTCCAGCAGCAATATTCTTTTGCGTATATTTTCAAGCATTGCGACATCAATTTGTTCTAAAGAAAAGAAATTCCCAAATAGTGAACAGGAGACAGACGATGGTCAGTTCTAAGAAATAGTTTTGCTAACATTTCAAGGGTCCATCTCAAATATTTCATAAAGACGTAACGCGTGTGAGAACGCCGTTGTAACTCCAGCTGCAGTATTTCACATGCAAGATATGTCGCTTTATTGGAATGGCAAAAGGGCACTCAAGAAGAAAGTGTCATCTATCCTACAATGATGTTAACCTTGTAGAGAAAGCATTCGGGCTAGTGGAGGCACTTTTTGGCAAAGCATCACTATTCACCCTTCGCCGAATCATCTGTTCACTCAACAGACTAACAATGCGCACCTCAACTTGGTGAGCAGGATTGAGAGGTGCTCCGGAGACCACAGCTCACGCCATTTGTCCAATCACTTTGGGTCGCCGAGCGGACAAAGTACTGAAGCCTTATATACACCGTATGACGCGAAATGTTTGACGTCAGGAAGTCGAAAATGCTTACAAGATTGGCATATACCTATGCGTCCTTGGTTCCACTGTGTGCATGGACCGTCTAACACAGGTATCGGCAACCTACTGCCCACAGGGCACACGCGGACCTCGGGCCAGTATTATGCGGCCAACAGCGAGTCGTCAGAAGCTCCACCTTTGTCACTTCCTGCCTGTAAGCCGCCACGCAACTTTTGACTTCAAATTGGGTTACACGGGAGCCCAGAAGAGAGAATTGATTGCCTTTAGATGGCATAGCCTCCCGTCTTCAAAATTAGCCAGAATATTTTCAATATTTCTCAGATATAATGAATTCGCTGAATTTTTTCTCTTTGCCTGCAAAGTCTGCACGCACCATCCTTCCTTTTCCCTGCCCTGTTTACTGTTCGACCCTCCGCCATGCCGGCTTGAGGCAACTCGGCCCTAGACCTCAACAAGTTGCCTACCCCTGGTCTAGTAGAAGGCTTGCAGTGTGACTTGGTCAAAAGTATTTCTTTCTCCAAAATTGTTTTAGTTGACACTTTTGTGCAGTCATTAGAAATGTCGCTTGAACTTTATGTCTTGGGCTCATAAAGTAGAAGTATTTTTCCAGTGCATCAGCACATCACAGTCATTACCCCATTGCAACGTGCTCGTGAAAGTTGTGCCGTCACAAGCCACTACTTCTTGTAAATTATCAAGCAGTCTGCGAAGAATGGCGTAGTTATAGGGGCCGTAATTAAAGTGTTGCACGTAAGGCGTTGCCTTATTTTTTGCTGTACATGTCTTCCTTGTGGAGTATTACGCATCGTTTGGCAGTGACCCATACACTGCTCGTTAGAGATATGCGTCCAGACAATTTTAGGTCATTTAAGCCAACTCTGACATTGCGGATATTCGCGCGTTAGGACGCAGTCATATTCGCCGCCAGGAGAAACTACTATACTTGGTTAGAACTCAAGAATGAAACCACCTCATGTAGTGTATCACTCCGCCAAAGCGCCGGACCCGTGACGTCAGTGCGCGCGCGTTTTGAAAGGGGTTGGCTATGAATGCGCGCTATCGTCTGCCTGGTCTCACGCTGTTTGTTTGTCGTCAGTGGAGTCGTTTATGAGCATATTAAGTCCACAAAATTACGGGAACGGCTGACGCCATGTTCAAAATATTACCAGTAACGCCCTACTTTCGCCGCGCGGAGATACATCCGGCTACAGTGATAAGGCACAGCGGCCACTTCCGGTGCCGTTCTTAAGTTGTCACCGAGTATAGTCTTCCGTCCTTGCATCTGCGCTGAAATTCTTTACGCTCAAGTAGATATTCAGCGCTAAGGGAGTCACACACTCTTATGCTGGCGGGTTTGTTACCACGGATTCCCCAGTCACTGCGGGCGGATCACATTGGACAATCCATAATAAAAATTAAAACCCTTTCCTTCCACAAACAGGAGTGCGTGTGACACTTGACGTCAGTTAAAACAGAAAAAACCATATTTAAAACATTGTAGCGATATCATCGGCATCGTCACCATCAGCGCCACTATTGTCATCATCCGCATTATTTGACAATCTCCATCAGTGGTGCATGGCCAGGTCAGCAGGCCACGCGACACAGAAAGGATCGAAGACGAGTGCGCTCCAGGGGCGGTCGCATCTCTATGCCGCTCTCTAATTTCCGGCCGGGGCTTGCTCACCAGAATAAATGTAGGAGAGCCACAGCATAACGCAGTCCATGGCTCCCTTTCCTGCCCGTGGTGACCCGGACGTGATAACCGGCCAGCGGCACTCCGACACGGTGACGTGGGGGGGACCCGCGCATAGCGGTGTTCGACGCACGCTATCTCAGAGGTTGGTTTCTCAAGCTTGAGGCCACCTTCTTGCTGAACTTCGTCACCATTCAGCCGCTCAAGCCCTCCATCCTCTGGGAAATCCTCTCGCTATAGCTCCGCTGCGTCCTACCCCTCCCACCGGCAAGTGACGCCCCTTACGATGACCTGCGCGCCGCCGTGCTCTCACACTACGGCTTCGGGGACGACGGCTTTCATCATACAGCAAGGAGGTACCGGCACTGCCTGCGCACGCTTTCCCGCCACATATCGTACCTTCTGCACCGCGGCGTCATTTACTACCCAGAAAGTCACCATCGTAGACTCCATCTCCAGCGCGGAAGCCATACCTACACCCACAATACTCACAGCCGATGACGTCACGGACGCCCACCTGCCGCAGCTCTCCTTCTCCCATTCTACCAGCCCAGGCAAGGGCTCCGTGCAGTGGCAGCATGACTCGCACGAGACGCACGTCGTGGCTCCCGACGCCAACCCCGATGAACTCACGTCTCCCATTGTGCTGTCTTCAACGCCTAAGCTGGAAGCTAGAGGGAGTGAGGCCGCTAACCAATGCGACTAGATCCCGACCTCACAACTCTCAAATTAACACCCCTATGCGCCCTGAAGACACTTTGGAAAAGCATCGGCGGCTACTGCGCTGCCGAGAATGCCACGAGAGCATTCCAGTGCACGTGATCTGCAGAATAACAGGACGCACCAGGGCACACCTGCGGAGCACTTGGAAAGTCATCAATCGCTGATGTCAACGCCAACAGAGCGCGCTGGTGCACCTCGACGCCGACATCGCCATCGACGTCGAAAGCACCCGCCAAGAAAGCGGGCTTCATCCCTGACCCTTCTGCGGCGCACTCCCGCGAGTCATCAGCACCGCTCTGCCCAAATTCGCTCGCACGCACGCAGTAGACAGCGACACGGGATTCGTGCAACTGCTCATCGGCGTTCTAGGACGTCGACGTCGCGCTGTAGTTGAGGTCCGTCCAAGCATCTTACCACGGCCTCATGTCAAACCCGAGCCACGAGGCTGCACCTGAGTTCGTGCTATAGAGATCATCATCAAGAATACTAGCCTGTTCGCACAAGCAGCCGAACGTCAGTGTACCTGCACAGCAAGTGGCTGCTCGACGAGCGCCCATTCTGCAAACGCCGCCTCGTCGCCTACGCAGTGGGCGCGGCTCGCGCTACTTTTTTTTCTGAACTGCTACCCCTACGCCAACTCGTCCCGTCCCCCACTCTCAGCTAAGGCCCTCCGAGGCCCATCTATTCCCCGGATGCTTTCACCGGACTGACCAGGATTGCTTACTGTCTCAACTCGAATGCGGACACATCTGTAATTGACTGTACTGTACATACCTGTACGTAGTTTGCCGCCACACATGTTCTAAATCGGTCATTTTAACGCGCTACGCGTTAGGGGGAGCACTGTAGCGACATCATCGACATCGTCACCATCAACGCCACTATCATCATCATCCGATTTCGTTCACAATCACCATCAGCGGTGCCTGGCCAGGTCAGCAGGCCTCGCGACCCAGAGAGGATCGACAAGGACTGCGCTCCAGGGGCGCTCGCATGTCTACGCCGCTCTCTAAGTTCCGGCCGGGGCTTGCACACAAGAATAAATGTAGCGACGCCACAGCGCACAAACGAGTCTACGGCTTCCTTTCCTACAACCTAATTCTCGCGAAATGACAACAAAAACTCTCACCAAATCAAAATACAACGACCGAAAGCAAACGACTAAGCCATTAATCGACCAAAACGAAATCCCTTAATTTCGCTGAGCATCACTCGAAGGCAAACATTTGGTGTACGTTATTGTAGATCATTCTTGGGAACGTTTAGTTTTCCTATGTCTTCCAGTTCTTCCTCGGAGTGAACGACGTCCGACATGCCCATATCGCGCTAGACAGTACACTGACCGTCTAGAGCGACGACACTGAGCGGCTCCCATTTTGGCGTGCTAAATCGCTAAACTGATGTGCTCGCCCGCGCCAGCTGGGAATGTGGAGCGAGATTTGTGGCGGAAAAGCATCTGGATGAAGTCGGCTTCGCGACAAAGCACGTCGGTATACGAGACCACTGAAGACGCCAGTCTAGCAATACTAGCTTCGCCTGGAAATAAATTCAGTCTATATTCTCCAGGAAACCGCTATGGGGAGGGGGAAAGGGTCAACAGTTTATCATGGCCTATGCTCTCGAGGGGGTACGTGCGAAGCGCTTGAAGGGCTTCATCATCATCGTCCTCGTCCTTAGGGCACCTGCATACAGTTGGTTTGGCCGCAAGGCGTTTTCGCGAACGCCACCACCGACAGCGAAAGTGAGCCAATGCAATCTTTGCTTAACAAAAAAACTCAGTCACAATACATCCTCTATACAGTTCCCAAACTGGAAGTTGCAAGCGGTTCTACGGCAACGTACATCGTGCACGGTTATGAGTGATCCTCATCCACTTATAAGGCGCCTTTCAATCCCTGCTAGAGCTTAACACAGCAGTTTTTTTTAAGTAAAGTAATAAAATTCTCAGAAGGCTAGTACGCGCGCGCATATCACATTGTCGTTCAATTACGGGCTGCTAACAATGGGACGCAAGGCAGTATTAGTTTCTATGCAGCCGCCAGCTCGGGTCATACCCACAAAATACGGCACAGCTTCCTTTCGCTCCAGAGGAGAGTAAGCCTTTTATATCTGCGCAAATATTGGAGTGGCAGGACCTTCCTTGATGTATCATTCTCCGCATGCCATTGGCCTCATTAGAGAATGCCGTTTTCTACGCGACCGCAAATAAATGGCTTTAAGGAGTGCTGCACCGTCTCCGCCTCAATGTGACGTACAACAACATACTGAGTGGCGTAAATACACAACACACAAGAAAGAAGACAGGGACAGGCGCTTCACTTCCAACAGTTTAATAGCAAAGACAGCAACGTACATTTATACATCCATCCCGACATGCGCAATAGACGCGCCCGCAGCGTCAGCGCAAGAATTTATCCAAAAACCGCCCCGCAGCTTTGAACAATACCACCGAAGTATCACTAACGCAGTCACTTCCCTTCAATCTTATACGATGCGCCTCAAGCAGTTCTCGGGCATTCTGATATCTGCTCTTTCCCAGTATCAGAAGATATCAGAAGGCCAGAAAACTGCTCGAGGCGCATCGTATAAGAATCGCCTAAGTATATTTGTATATTCGCGCTCACCTAAGTACAAAACGTTGTAATTTCGCTATTGGAGTTGCGGTGGAAACTACATTTATGCTGCGTACTCCCACGCTGAATGAACAATTGGATGGTTACAGACAACTTGTTTTCTGGCATTGGTGGGTTAAAAGGATTGCAAATTTTGCACAGTCCGCAACTTTCGGCTGTGCTTTCTGCTGAGTGTCAGCCAAATTTTAAAAACATTTACAAATCAGAGGTATGCTGTTAACAGCGAAAGATGTGCAGCGAGAAAAAAGCGCTCTCAATTATGACGTTGCTTTTTCAGAAGTCGCAAAAAATATTTCTGTTGTTTATTAACAAGTGATGTAAAATACAATTGTCATTTATCTATCCCGTTACCATTGGCTGTCTTTTCTTTTCCGTTTTAGCGTCGAGACCCTGCACATCATTAGGCTGATGTATTTAGAGAGATGGGCTCGCAGCACGGATGGGTACCAAAGGGCAGATGAGGAAATTACTATTTGTAGAGAGCGTTGATACAGTCGGTGTTAAGCCATGATTTCGAAATAAGGACCGGACTAGACCGATGCCGTTTTCTCTAGCTGGTGTGCGGTGCAGAACTCTAGAAGCGGAGCTACAGCGGACTACGCTGGAGCTCACTTATAAGGGAGGGCGAACGGCCGCCACCTCTGACGCTTTTCTGTTGTACCTTATAGCACCATGTTCTGGGGGGAAGAACACCATCACCTCCCGAGTATTTGTCGGGAAGATTTGGGTATAGCGGTAATTTCCTGAGATATAGCCTTCCCATATCACAAGTGCGCATATTTGAAACATATTTGCACACTTTTATCGCTGTTGATGATATAGCTAACGGTAAATCACCATGAATATATTATCTCGATGCCGTCGCATCATCGCAAGACGTTTCCGCAGTTTTTCTGAACTCAATAACTGTCTTGTCTAATTATGTAGAAGAAAACATTCATTAGGGCAGCGTCACTCAATCGACGCATTTTTCACACTGCCCCACCTAAGTGAGTAAGCAATGAATGTTTATTCAGAGATTACCGAATGTCAATTTTAAGGCCGCCGCCCAGTGGAGGGCATCCTTAGTCCAGAATTCGCTGACTTCTGCTAGCTGCTCGGACCCGCGTCACATGGTATTTCTGAAGCTCAGGGTCCCGCAAGTAGAGGCAAGACATCCACTGCTCTTCGCTTGGGCTGGGATTGGGAGGGCGGTCTGCGTTTGTAGACGCTACCGCACCTTATGGTGGAGGGTGCCAGGAAACGGCCAGAAACTGCAGGTTGCGGGGTAATTAACGATGATGTAAAGAAAAGTGCTGTGGAAATCATTCAGTACACCTATTCATGCCTTTTACAATGGGCACTCTGATGTAACATTCAGTGAAAAAGACGCCCTTCTACCTCACTTGAAATGGCCTGTAACAAATCGATCTTCAAAGGTAGAAGTGTAGCTTGATCGGCCAGTTGGTGCATTCTGATGTTTTGGACAAACCACTGAAAAAAAAAAAAAAAAACACGGAGACACAAATCAAAGAAAGGACAACACACTCGCTGTACTATCAACCGAACATATTGAACATATCACATGATTGTTCAGTGGCTATTCCAGTGGGTGTGTTGTCCTTTCTTTCATTTGTGTCTTCGTGTTTTTTTTGTTGGTTCTTCCAAAGCGTTTTAAAGGAATTTTTTTGAACCTAAATAAAAAGACAACGAATACATTTATTTGTGTAAATGTATATTTCTTCAAGTAAAATTTATTATTTGGGAATCACCGAAAGCTTCTCGAAAAACAGGAAGCGTTAATGTATTTTTCAAAGGCCAGAACGGCCAACAAATGGGACAGGTAGAGAGAAGAAGGACACCATAGTAATCTCGCTTGAACGCCAGTGCCCTTTACATTCAAGTCTCACCAAAATTTTTCTTATTCTCCAAGGAAACTATCAGAAGTATTTAACAAAAACATACATTGTGTCGTGCCGTCCCAAGAAGAAGTTAGCGACAGTCAATGCGGCTACGTATTCACGTAGCCTCCCTTTTGTATTCCCTCACAAATCTTCTTTCACTCTTCTCCCAATGTCCAACATTGGGTTTATTGTAAGGTCGATATTATCACCAAACGACCAACACAAATAGACTTCTTTTCACGAGTATACGAAACTGACTTTCTACGTTTTAAATGATCCAAACAGGCATGTGCTCTTTACGACTGTTATTTCTGGCATTATAGATAACTAGGCTGTCGGACGACCTCTTAAGGACTTTGTGCTTGCAGTTCTCAAGTAATGTGACGTATCCTACACAGCGAACTAATGTTATATTTACTTTCAAAGCGTGCCTTGAAACGTCATGAAGCTCATCGTTTACACGGAACCTATGTACTTCTTCGACGCTTGTAAGTTTTTGTTTTTTTTTTTTTATTTCCGAAAACCTTCTGCGCTGTAAGGAATTTGCGCAGGGAAGGGGGGTACAAACATAAAACAGGGCGATGAAACCTCGCCATTTTCTGTCCCGTAACCGCAGCGATGCTAATGTTTAGGGGCTGTACTACATGCGAGCATTAATGGACGTTGTTGTTGCATTCTATTTTAATATCAGGTTACTTATTCACTCCGAGCTTATTAATAAGCAAGAGAACGTACAAAAAAAGTTCCAGTTCGAGATTGGGAAAATACAAGCGCCACCCGGACTGAAAAACGTGAAATCCGCCTTCCTATCTCGCGCCGCCGAAAATGGGTGTTTCTTGTCGCGAGCACAGCTATGCTACCGTCTACGGTGTCCCAAAGGCCGCTTTTACCACCGTATTTTTGTTTCATCAAAACACGCGCATGAATGGACCCGTGCCGTCCTCACAAATCGTAGCCTCCTGAGTGGTGCCAAAATGTTTCACGCCATGCCAGCATAAAACTCTTTCGGATCCCGGCGGACGAGAGGTACGACCTGCATGCTGCGCGTTTTGTTTTTCTACGCTTGCACCACATAACAAGATGCAGTTTCAGCAGTATCTTTACAGTTTATTTGAGCATACATGTGTTTATTCATTTATTACATTCAGGGTGTCTTCTTTGCGTCTTGGATTGTACCTGACATGTGCGGCAGAGCATCTCCTTATAATCCAATGACTACATTAGCTACACAAGTTTGTTTATACGTGCGTTTTCAATTTAATGCGTACGAATAGTGTGTTTCGCATTTTGCCTCAAGTGAATGCATGGTGTGCAGCAAAATTTATTTGCACCAAAGTATTCGATAATTAATACAACAGTCTGAGAATACGCGCACTCTTTTTACTACGTTTTTATTGGCTGCGTTCAAGCTCTTTTCGTAAGATGCGTTGTTGTTGTTATTGTAGTTGCTGTTTATGTAAGCAGTATTATTATTATTATTGGCGGTATTATTATCGTTAATACTATCAGCCTATTATTGGCCACAACTGGAAGAAAACATCTCCCATAGAAGATTGGCTCATAAGGAGGGTCCATAACCTCATAGAATTTGCTTTTACCAGTATGTTAATTAGGCGGGAACTTCGTGCATAAATTATTTACACGTGTGTTTGGACGGAAGTTATTTAATTTCTTGCGTTTCACACGTGAGTTTAGCGTTTTGGCTTCCCGTGAATCCGCGGCATATTGCATAAGGCATTTGTACCAATAAATATACAAACCAGCACAAACTTTGTGTTTATAATGACAGGCAAAATTATAATAACTACAATACTTATAACCTTTATTTTACATTTCAAATTCATAGTTTGAGTTTCACATTTAAATATAACTACAATATATTCACAAGAGCACCGTTACTGAGAAATAGGCAGCGCGGGAGAGTATTTAGGCATGAATAATTGTTAGAGATCGTGGTGTACCCGCCGCGGTGGCTCAGTAGCTAAGGCGTTGTGCTGCTGAGAACAGGGACGCCTGTTGGATTGCCGGCCGCGGTGGCCGCTTTGCTGATGGAGGCGAAAAGCAAAAACCGCCCATGTGTTCGAGATTTCGGCGAACGTCAAAGATCCCCAGGTGGTTTAAATTAATCCGGAGCCCTCCACTACGGCGCGCCCATCGCGGGCGTTGCATCGGCTCGTTAATTTCTACAAATAATCATCAAGCGACCCTGGTGTGGGATGGCTGCTTTTGCCTGCATAAATATATTTCGGATTAGGAGGAAAGGTGGGTCATTACCACCGAACATTATGATCGCACATACAGAAACTTGTGTCCGCGGCTCCTAATAAAAAAGGTAGTTTTTATTTTAAATTCTCAGTCACGACTGGTGTTCTCACAAGTCGTCTTTGCAGCAAAAATCAAAGTAAGAAAAATGATTTGAAATATAACAAATAACACATATTAAAATTGATATGCCAGTTTCCACTCAAACGTATCTTACGTGCGGCTGAACGCACAAATAAAACGCGTATTCATCCGAACACAAATACTACACACATGCATGTTGAGGTTCCAGATCTGCGTATGGCTCCAGGATGCGAGAAGGAAGCACCTGGCTCATTTACCACCTCGTCAGATCTACAGCAGCTAGCGGCTGAGACCTACCCATTTCACCAGCAGCGACTATGAGGACCTTGGACAGACAAGGCGCTGGACAGATATACACTGGCTGCCATGGGCCATGCACTTTTGTATACGACTAAAAGCGTACAAAATCCAAGTTTTGTTTTTCCTTTACGAATGGTACATTTATGCAATAAAACATTTAAAAAATGACACCACCTTCCCGCGAGGGAACCCTGAGTTGATGCGGCGCATCTCGGTGGTCCCGAAACGTTCACGAGATTGGGTATCCAAATAACGCGAAATAACAGAACTCCAGACGGTGCAGCCTGACTCAACCGAAGCAGCAGCTGAGGGAGTGGCGCGCGGACCGGGTTTATTGTATTAAGCAGATGGAGTGGAGAGGAGAAGATGAGAGGGGAGACGCGCATGCGCGCTTATCGCGCAGGTTGGGTGATGAGTAGCGAGCGCGCAATCACACAGATGGCGTGGAGAGGGGGACAGAAGGAGCAGCGCGCGCGCTATCGCACAGCTGGCATGGAGAGAGGGAGGGGATGAGAAGCGCGCGCGCTATCGCACAGCTGGTGGGGAGAGGGGGAGAGGTGCGGACGGACGACGGATGGCGGACGGACGACGGACGACAGAGCCGAAAGCAAGAGATGCTTTGCATCTAAAAACTCGGCCCTTTATTCTTGTCTAGTTTGTGTGCCCCAGGAAACCAAAACAATGCCATAGTGAGAATAAAGGGGGCAAAAAGAAGTGTATGCGCAAAACTCCGCCACTCCTAACGCGAAAATTGCCATTTTTAACATGCTGCGGGTTGCGCAACCGGAAGTAGGTCACACGCTCGCCATCAGAATATCTGCCATTCGTTCAGTTTACCGCGATTTTTCCTCGCAATTGAATATGACAGTAAATCGCCGCCCCCTAACGGTCGGCTTTTTAGTCCACATCAAAATGGCGAATCCCGGTGCGTGTCTGCAAAGCACCACCAGGATTTTAGAACCGCCCCAAACACCAGGGGATTGTCCTACGCTGCAAGCAAATATTACGTCCCATGCACAGTATATGAAGTTTCACTCCCCTGGTCATACTATCTAAAAGGAGTGCAAAACTATACCTCGAAGAGAGCACCTGAGTTTGGCTTGGCTTGGACGCCAAGCCAGGCTCGTTGGCTTGACGTCCCAATCACCCAACCATGCACCCGAACACTTTTCACGATTCACTTAAGCACCAGAGACATTGCAGAATTCCGACACATGTTGCACCGCTTTGGGCATCTCCTCCTTGGATGCACAAACGAGGGTCAAATCATCAACATATGCGGGCACTTTCACGGTCTCGTCTGCCAGGTTGACGCTACCGACAATGCTCGCTAGTTTCTGGTTTACGACAGATAATGCAGTCGATGCCCCAGGGGACATAAAGCTCTTTCTCTTGAAGCCAGTGTTTCACTGGCAAAGTACCGCTACAAAACTACCATGATGCCCCTAGTTGACTACGCCAGTTCCGTCTGGAACCCGTGCACTGAAAACAATTAAAGGAAATGCGAAAGCATTCAGAATAAAGCTCTAAGGTTCGTGTTTGACTGTTATCGTCGAACGCAGTCGATATGACTACTCCGGGAAAGGGCGGGAATGATGACTGTTCACCACATAATGAGAATTAACCGGCTCACTGTCTTTTTCCAAATATTGCATGGTAACTATAGGCTCGATATTTCGAAGTACAGCGCGTGGGAAACTTCACCTGTGCGCACAAAACACACGAAACATATCCGGCTGCTCATATATAAAACCGACTGTCTAAAATATTCATTTTTTGTCAAAGTGATGGACGAATGCAACTCGCTACCTTATGATGTTGTTAATGCCAGTGACGTAAAAAACTTTTAAGCTGCGTTAAGAATCTTGCTGCCCCTTGGTACATAGAATTGGATTCGTTTCCTTTGTTATCATTCACGAACCAGTGAATGCCCACGCGGCTATTATTCTGATGTGGTTTTATTGCGTGCCCATGCTAAACATTTCTTCAAGCGCCTCTCTTCTTCATTTGCCTATTGCCTGTGAATCTGATTGCTTGATGTAACTCGTCTTGTTTCATGCTGTAAACTCCTGTCTTGGCTGTATGCTGACAGTATGAATAAATAAATAAATAAATAAAATTATATATTTTCCGAAACCGTAGAGGCAAATGCTGAACAGTCACTTGGGCTCTTAATACCAAACGCAATGGGAACGCAAAATATGCTCAAACATTTTACAGGGAATACGCGTGAATGATATGGGACGGTCGTCGCCAGGAAAATGTGAACAAAATTATGGCCGAGCAAAAATATCTACATTTTTAATTATTTGAGTTCGGGGCCAGCAGAAGAAATTTTCAGTTGCTTAGTTACTTGGTGAACACCTGGCCAGTCAACAGTTCTTGTTTCTACACGCTCAAAAACTTTGCTGGGTACAACAGAAAAAGAAACGGCAGCATCAACGTTGAAAGCTGCAAGAAAAGGGGTTATTAAGCACAGTGTAGCAACCATCAACTCAAACCGCGGCATCATCAGTGGAAGTGAGCTGATTAAAACTTGTTTTAGTACGACACACGATGTTCCAGACGTTTCGTGGGTTTGTTTGTAAAAGAGTAGGTAGTGTGTTGTTTAAGAAATTTCTCTTCACAATGCACACTGCCCTTGTGTATTCTGTGTTAGTTCGCTTATACGCGTCGAGCGCGGCCTGTAGGGGCGCCACTGAAATCCCCCTAGCGGCCCGTTTCGAAAGCGGCGCGGGAGTCCCCGGCCCGCTCCCCCCTGTCGCCGTTGCTTTTGGGGCTCGTTCAAGACAGCGATTTACCGTTTGTCCGCGTTCGATACCGAATAACGTGGAGCAGGCACTCGTTTGCACGTTTTTCCGAGTGGTATAAACGAAGTATAACGTTTAACGCGATTTAGTGAGATCTATATGAGCGCCAGGCGTTTCACAGGCCGGCGTCCCGAAGCCAGCATGTGCAGCTGATTGCAATTCCGTGCCCTGAAATTTAGTGACGGTCTCCGTAAGCAGTGTTTCCTCCGATGGTCATGTTGCGGCCATACACACTATGGTAAATGACTTTGGAACAAAATCCAGCGGAGCACTCATACCTGACAGCACGCAAGTTCGCTGCCAATATCACATATCAGTATTGATCAGTACCCTGAACAAGCCAATGCGGCATAAATTTCACAAACATTGACCAAAGAAGTACGATGGATAATGCAAAATTACACTCCGGAGTCAGCACACGACGACAAATTAGGTCGTCTTGTCCCGACGGGTAGCGCTCGCAAAGATATTGATTTATCCTCCAAGAAGCGCGAAGATGGGCTTATGGAACCGCGTCCGTGACCAAACTTTCTTCGAAACATCTCTGTCATGACACAGGGAGACTGGAATCTAGATAAACGAATCAGAGACCCTTATCAGATCACACTTTCCAACGAGCCCGTTGAGAGATTTCGGCGCACGTTAAGGCCTAGGTGGTCAAAATTAATCCGAGCCCTTACGGCGTGCCTCCGTCTCCGTTGCGTCGGCGCGTTAACCCTGCAAAATTCCAACTCCAACGACACCTTATCGCTTGTGAACTGTACCCTTATTCCAAAAAATGCGTCCGCGAGTGATCAGCCGTTTTTTGAAGCAAAAAAAAACGAAAAGTACACGCAGCTGTTTGTGAATAAAACGTCATTCGTTGATTTCGTCCGCATTTGTAAACAACGATAGTTGAGCTCCTCCTCCTCACCCCCCCCCCCCCCCCCGTCCAGCGGCGAAATATCAGTGCATCGCATCTAGTTGGTCTGGTGAAATACCTTGCTCAAACAAACGTCTTTAGCATTTCAGAAGCTATTTTTTTTTTTTTTATTCTTTTTTTTATTCCTTACTTGACCATTCATTTTCCCGGGTTTCATTTACTATACCTTGTTCTTACTATAAGCTGAGTGGGCACATTGACTTAAACATTTTCTTTTCCTACTTAATATTTTCGCGTGGCTTATATTCCCATAAAAGGCACAAGTAGTAGCTATTGGGTTAAATCCCCGAAATATATTTTCTACGACGTCGTATTCAAGCAAAGCCGCATTTTTCCGCGCTGCAAAACGAACCAACCTCTTAAGGCCATAAGGTCTAAAGAGGCGACATTAGAATTCACTTGTGCTGAGTGTTCGAAGGTCAGCGGTGAATCGCGATCGCCGACGCCCGCAAGAGCGGCCAAGAAGCGCGCAGAACCGCCTCCCCGTAGCTCTTGGGCGTGAGCGCTCTACCAAGACCGCTTTGTTTTTTAAAGTGCCCTAAACGTCTAGCTTAAGTCACCATAACAAGTTGTTTAGAGCGGGAAAGGCAAAGAGAAGCGAAGAAAACCAAAACACTCATGACACTATCAGCAGCAGCGCTATCCCGCAACGCCGCGGAGAAGCGGCGGCAGGCGGCGCAGCGATGAATCTCGAGGCTATAGGCAACCAACGGTTTATTATTCGCACGTTTTTCCTGGAGAAGCAAACTCTTCTTTTTGTTGCGTACAAATTTGGGAAGCCACGGGGAATTGAGTTTGAGAGTACCTTTTCTTAGGTACGTTATTGATCAATGGGAACATTATCTCTGTGGGGACGAATTCTCATAAGAGCGTTTGAGGTTTCCAAAAAATTTCCATTAAGTTTCCCAATTCGGTATTTTAATTCAATTTCTCTACAACAATCGAAATAATATTTTATTCTTTTTTTTGGGTTGAGCTTTTTGCTAAATAAATGCGTTTTTCAGAAGGTAAGAAAGCCGATCAAATCGCGATCAGGGTGAATTACTTAAAGTTCCTCCACTAGCAATATATGGTTTGTGTACAAATTTTTCCACGTTAAGCGTGGTAAGTTGAATTTCGTCATTCAATTGAGGGTTGTCTAAGCGTGACAGTCATTTTCCGCAAATATCTGGCAAGTTGAAGTCGCCCAATAAATATAACGGAGTTGGGTTATCAAAAAATTATTGGTTAACGGTACCGTGTGGTTCACATCAACAAATAAATTGAAGTAGTTGTCGGTGCTCTACAACAAGCGCAACAAATGAAGTCCGATTACGAATAGTCACCCGCACACCGACAAGTGTTATCGTTGTGGAGAAAACGGCGGTAGAAAAAAACAGCGTGTCACTGACAGCAATCGGTACACCACCACCAGACCGAAAATCAAGGCCAAAATGATATACTGTGCCCAATTTCTTGCACTCCAGTATTTGCTTAATTTTTATTTTTTCCTAACGCACGTTAGAAAAAAATAAAGTGAAGCAAGGTCTGCTTGATTTGCCTAGGTCGCTTTCCATGTGCGTTGCTGGCCAACCCCAAGCCACCACTCCGCCTTTTTTTTTGTCCTGTCTTGTGTTCCGCTGTTTTTGCATGTATTGCTGCTTGGTTGTGTGTTTTGTTCTCTATTTTGTGTTTAATAAAGATTAATAAAGATTAGAGGAGAGTTCAGTCAGTTAGCTGATTACAGTTTTTATGTTAGTGAAAAGTAACGACACGCTTCGGGGCTGCGTGGTGGTTGGTTGATGCAATAAGGTAGGGCTATCGGAGCCTGCGCGTAAGCCGCTACCAGCCACGAGCGTGTCCCGGGGGTAATCAGCTTCACAGATACTGTCCGTAGCCGAGCATTACACTTACGTATCCTTTTTTATTTCTTGACATGCAAGGTCTTTTAAAACGCAACGAGAAAGCTTTTCAACTCGCTGTTCCATTTAATCAGTAGTTTTTGGGTAAGCCGTCTAAATCTACAAAAGTCTTTATTGAGGGACACGCGTGTTTCTTTCAACATCGCTTTTTGCGAAAATGTTGTCTTTTGTTTGGAACCATGCTAATTTGACGGTGATTGGACGGTTTTTGCTTAGAGCAACGGGCCGTAGCCTATGAGCCTTAAAGATCGTGGTATCTGAGATTTTTAACTTAAGGAGCTTTGAAAGAATGTCGCGGACGAGCAATTATGATTGCTGTGACGTTACACACGCGTCATCGCTGATTCCGTAAAATATCACGTCTCTCTAGAGAGCGGTGTCTTCGAGTTCATCTCTTTCTGATTGCAGAACAGTGCTTTCGCTTTGTATTTTCTCGCTTCGTAATCACGGCCGTCCTGTCAGCCAAACACTGTAAACCACTACAACCGTAACGCGAGTGATCGCATCCCCCACGAGGCAGCTGAGTGTTTACACAATCGTTGTATTTAAACGATGGGGCGTTTGATTTTCCTTTCACACTCCTCGTTTAGGCCTTCGCTTGGTCATAGGCTTGTGGAATGTATAAAACGTAGCGTCATTCTCATAATCCAAATCGGTTTTGTATGTTTTATTTGTGTTCTAAATTCAATGACCACCGTGAGGACATTGTCATGTATAAGGTCACTAAGAAAAATGCCTACAGCTATGCGACATTTTCAAATCTTCAGGCGAGGCGACAACAAACTAAGCAAATATATGGTTTTCGGTGTGGTTCAACACCACATAGAAATGGCGCACTCGGAAGGTGAGGGAGAAACCAAAACTATTAATAAATTCACAGACCAGTCACGGATTAAGTACAACACCAGTCCTCTTTATTTAAAACATTTCAGCATTTGCCAGGACAAACACGTCTAAAATCTCTTTTCCCTACAAGGACCAGTTCAGGAAAAGGGGGCAAAATATCCCCAGATACACTAATTTCCAAAATATTTCAATGCTGCTGAGGACGATGTATTGCTATCATTCCTGTTGAAAATATCATGGGAACGAGATAAGGCGTGTTTTTTCACGAAAGCAGGTATATCACACTGCCACGTGTCCAATTCAGTTGGTTTCATAGATAACGGCGCATTTATAGTGCTTTCTTTTGACTTTTTAATAGCCATTGTTTTTCCCAATGACGCACATTGCTGAATCTACACCCAAATCATCGCGTGCTGCCGTGAGCTTCAAGCAATAAATCTAAACCAGAAAGTACAATTTTTTCTACATCATTAGTGAATATTTTAGGCATGTTGGCTATACGCACTTATGCAGCAAAATTTATTACTTTGTATGTGAAATGTTTCTTAGCGAGCAGTGGGGTTTCACCTTTTTCTTTATTGCAGGCAAGCTATACTGACTCGGGATCGAATGGGTTCAAACGTGTGAAAAACAGTACCAGGAAATGTTTTTGTAACCCAGACGGCTTGTTACTCTAGCAGCAAGGAGCAACGAGCCTAACAATACGGGAAACCAATCAATGACTGCAGCAGCAGCTTTCTGTAGATTTGGAGCCATACAAAGGAGGGAGAGTGAACATTGCGAATTCATCTTGCCTCGCTCTGTCTCTCTCGCTCTTCTCTTTCTCTCTCTCACACACACACTACGCGCACACACACACACACACACACAACACACACACACACAAACATATATATATATATATATATATATATATATATATATATATATATTCTATATATATATATATATAGCATATATATATAATATAATATATATATATGAATAAGAAATTGGAGATGAGGGGCTCGGTGAATAAAAACACAATAATGGTTGGCACTCAAAAAACCTAGGAAAGCAATGGGGGGAATGCGTTAGGTCATAGAAACAGATGAAGAATATTTTGAGTCAGAAAGTGGTGAAAAAATGTCCGCCGGATTAGATCCGAACCCACGACCTCCAGAATACCGGTCTGGTGCGATGACCACTACGCTACCAGCGGGGCTGTTCCCCCACCACTTTCTTGGGTATTTACTTTAAGGTAGTTTTTGTTTCCTGCCCTTAGGGGTGGTAGCCAGCGCCACTCCCACTACTCGGGATAAAGGGGCCCTTCTTTTTAACCCCGGGCCGTGACTGGAGTGTCTAGGACATGTCGAGAGTGGTCGACCAGCGTTGAACCCTCTTAAGCTTCCTTTGGCACCAAGACTGCCAAAACATAGGCCCTCGCTATGCATGTACCAAATAAGAAATGGGAAATGAGGGGCTCGGTGAATTAAGACAATAAGGGTTGGCAGTAAAGAAAACCTAGGAAAGCAAAGGGGGGGAATGCGGTAGGTCATAGCAACAGATGAAGAACTTTTTGAGTCAGTAAACTTTTTTACGTTTTTCTTGTGTGTCTCTGGATCTACTTGCCTTATATATATTCTAGTGAAGAATATTAGCGAGTTACCGAGAAGGAGAAGGAGAATATTAGTTACCGAGAAGGAGTACTTGGCCATCATCTGGGCGCTAGCTAAATTTCGACCATATCTGTACGGCCGCCCATTTGATGTGGTCAGCGACCACCACGCACTCTGTTGGCTGCCTTCTTTAAAAGATCCGGCAGGTCATCTGGGGCGATGGGCGCTTCGCCTCCAGGAATATGATATACGAGTGAAATACAGGTTTGCTCAGAAGCATTCGGACGCCGGACGCTCTCTCCCGTTCACCCGTACCTGCTGATCTATCGGACACTCCCAATGTGATCTGTCTTCCCTTGGTGTGACTTATAATGCAGCTGAGCAACGGAAGGACCCATGGATTGTCGCGCTCCTCACCTCACTCACCAATCCTTCCCAAGCCGTAACGCCACGCGCTCTCCGTCGGCAAGCATCTCACTTTGCAGTACACGATCAGCTGCTTTATCGACGCAACTACTACTTGGATGGCCGCAAATGGTTTCTCGTGATTCCTCGATATTTGCGGTCCGATGTTTGTGCCTTGTTCCACTCTGACCACACGTTTGGTAATGTCGGCCTACTCAAAACCTATGAACGTTTGCGTCTTCGTTACTTCTGGCGCGGGATGTACAACTTCGTGCGAAAATACGTTCGATCCTGCCAAGATTGCCAACGCCGAAACCCGCCGGTACCTAATCTGTGTGGTCCGTTACAGCTGCTGCCTTGCCCAGTGAAACCATTTTATCGTGTGGGCATTGATTTGTACGGACCGTTACCCTGCACAGCCGCCGGAAACCGCTGGGCTATAGTTGCCATCGACCACTATACGCGCTATACCGAGACCGCCGCTCTACCAGCTGCTACCGCACGGGACGCCGCCTCGTTTCTCCTGCGGCGTTTTATACTTTGTTACGGTGCGCCTAAGGAGCTACGCAGCGACAGGGGACGCGTCTTTCTGTCTGACGTCATCGCGGAGCTTCTTAAGGAATGCAGCGTCATCCATCGAACGAGCACTGTCTGCCATACACAAACGAATGGCCTCACAGAGCGCTTCAATCGTACCCTCGGGGACATGTTGTCCAAGTACGTTGCGTCTGACCATGTACCTTGTACTCCCTTACGTGACGTACGCCTACAACACCGCCATCCAAGCGACGACGGGTTTTTCTCCGTTTTTCCTCCTATATGGGCGTGAGCCATCGTGCATGCTGGACACCATCCTTCCCTACAATTCTGATGTATCTGAGTGCACGCCGATTTCTGAGGCTGCCAAACACGCCGAAGAATGTCGCCAGCTTGCCCGTTCTTTCACCACTGAAAAGCAGGAGCGATAAAAGTCCATCATGGCTGGAGAGCCCGCACCCGACTTCGTTCCCTGTTCTCTCGTGTGGCTCTGGGTACCCAACAGGACTCCTGGCCTGTGCTCGAAATTCCTGTCGAACTACCAGGGGCCGCACCGTGTTGTTGAACGCACTTCCCCGGTGAACTACGCCGTCGAGCTGCTACCGCCTTCCCAGGATCTCCGACGCCGTGGACGTGACACAGTGGATGTTGCTCGTCTGAAGCATTATTATGACCCGCTCGTCTCGCCATCACCTTGAGTCGCCAGGATGGCTACCCTCTTTCCTGGGGGGTGATTGTAGTGAAGAATATGAGCTATGCTCCCCAAAAGCATCAGAGTCGTCATTACCCAGAATGGGTCATGTTGACCACTGCGAGCAGCGTCATCATCAGCAAAAAGACTGTCGGGAATCCTCATCGCCATCGTCTAGAGCGACGGGGTTCACTCGGACTGCTCGATCGGCCGTGTCTGCTTCCCTGATCAGCGATTCCTAACCTCTCGCCTTGAGAACAATCTTCGTCAATTAATCACATTTGAATATAAATATCTATATCTATATACATATATATATATATATATATATATTCTCAATTGGTGAGTGCATTCTACAGTTAACATAGTATTTGAAATTTCTATTTCTCGTGTATTTTTTATGTAGCTTCTATTCCTGCAATGTCCCTCGTTGCGGCAGCAGAATTTATGAATAAATAAACAAATCGAATGCCAAAATCTGTCAACGTGAACATTAAATTTCACTGCCCAGCCATCATTGACGGTTTAGTATACAAGCCCCCCCTACAAAATACTTCTCTCACACACTTTATGCTGTGTTCTTTTTCCTAGAAACAGCACTCGGCCTTAAGCGCATTGAGCGCACAACTTAAGCGCACAAGCGAACAAAGCGCGCACTTAAGCGCACAAGCGCACACTTGTGTGTGCACAAGCGCACAAGCGCACACATGCGCACACTTAAGCGCACAAAGGAGGGTGAATATGCGCAGAATTTTTCAAGATTTGAATCATCCGCACGGTCACGCCGTTGACCTCAAAGTCGCCTACTCTGTGGCTGCTCAAGAACGTGAAGTCGTATGGTCATCCGAAATGAACAGCCCCCTCAAAGGATCATCAAACTTTCGTTTCACGTCAAGGTTGACGTTACGCCTCGTTGCCACGAAGCTAACTTTCTGTCCTTTCATTTTGACCCCGGTTTTAGAGATATGCACTACACAACCTGTAGTGCGTATTTACCAGGGAATATTTACGGGCTTGGTAATTTACCCGTTCGAACACCAGACATGCTGTGACGACCACTATTGGGGTACGCATTAGACAAAAACGAATTGATATTTTCCGTAGTCACCATGTTCACATGTGATGGTGCCTGCTTTCGCTGGTTTGTGGGGCTTATTGTAGCCCGAGTGGTCAGTATTCCAGGCGTTGTACGGTCGTCATGTATTGGACACATGTAGCGTACCACGGCCGCACATAGGAGATGGTGTGCCACAGTAAAAAAATTGTTTTCCGCAAACCAGCTCAGTTGCTTGGGCTGTTCGCTTTAATTTCGATGCCTGCAGTTGTGACAATTCTGGCAAGTGAACACCGACAATTTTTTTGCTGTTACCAGTGGGAGCCACACAACGGTGGCCCTTAGACACGGGCATGGCTCGAACCCAATTTCAGAGAGTACAGGTTAGAAACTGAAAACCCCGACACCAATCGAGAGATAAGCAGTGTGGCAAGTCAATAACGGATACACTGGGGCCTGTTAGGTGTCTCTGAGTGGCCGCTGGGCCTAAGGTAACACACTGAAAAACCCGTGGTTAAAATTGTGCTTAAAATCGGTAAAATGCACCCGTGTAGCAAATGCAAGGACACAACACTGGATACAACTGACATTGTCCGTGAGCTGTAGAGTTGTCCACAGGATTACCTGCAGCATGATATCCTAAATTACCGTGGCATATCTCAAACCTTCTCTCGCAAAACGGTTCAAACTTATGTAGAGGACTACTTCATTGCAACGTTGACCTTCAAAGCAGTGCAAAACGTGTGTCTAAATTACCTTGCCCATGAATGGAGAAGACAGTTAGTGCAGAAAGCGTTGCTCCAGCTTAGACGGTGGGCGACGGTACTTTCGCAGTGCCTGTCGCTTGATAAGCTACAGGCAGAACGAAGTCAATGGCAACCGCTGTCAGATGATCCGGGAAATATGGTTTTCCTTGTCTAAGAAGTGAAGCCCAACTTTCTTGTCGTGAAACGGTTCTTCCTTGACACCCGAATGCGTCATTCTTTTGGCGAATAATCAACGTTTTCTTGTCGCGAATAATCAGCGTTTTCTTGTCTCCCAGGTCACATATATTTGCTCACATTAGAAATTACCGTTCGGCCTTTTGTGACTGACAACTGCAATTTCCAGCAGCTGCTACTAAGATGTTCTGTGCCATTACGTGTGTACATTTTATTTGGAGATATAGACACAATCAGTTGTTTATATGTTATTGTGATTCTGTCTGTTCTCGGGAGACGAATTTTATTACACTCCTTTGCATCATGCCGGTGTAAGCGCATAACCGCTGCCAAAGTGTCCACAAGTACACAGGTACCTTTTAGTCACCATGTCTTCACATGTATACCCTTCTTTCTTCGTCTATTTCCTCGTGAAAACGAAAAGAGTTCGTGCTGGAGAGCGGTGCGGCTGATGTTCCAAACCTACGGAAGTAAAAGGTAGCAACATGTGATGCGGAATGGCGGAACCGCAACCATTAACATCGTTTCAAAAAGGACGCCACCACGTTTTGTGGGAGCTCCGGTGTGTTGCCGTCCTAAGTTATCTTTTACTGAGACGTAAATCATTGATAAATGCCAAAAACACCTTTTTATTGTGCAGAAATTTATTTTCTCCCTCCTTGTTTGTAAACTGTCTCAGGGTATTCATTATTTTTATATTGAAAAGCAGGATTGAGTGATGGTGTCTCCGTATCAGGACGCGACGCCATTTGCGTAATAAGTATTCTAGAGAGACTGAACTTTTTTTTCTTACCTCTAGACACTTGACACTGCTAAAACCTGCAAGTATGGAATTTTCTGCAGTGAATATATTAATTAGTAACTGAAAGGGATAGTGCTAGTTTGGTTCGCGATAAACCATCTGCTGATCCAAAACCTCCGTCTTACGCGCCTACGAACTTAGGCCGAACTATACTGCTAATACAGCGATAGGCCAACACTTATTCCCTGCATCAAATGCCACCGCGCTTCCCTTAGCGGTTTATAGGGCAATCGGTTTTCTGTATGGGAACCTTATTAGCCGTTGTAGCAGGCGAAATGAAGATCATCCTTTGGAGGGCTACTAAGTTCAATATCGCTTCCTTTTCCCGTGTGGATCAACAGCACGGAAACTTTTTATGAGCTATCGCAATTTCATACAATTTTTACCACTCAAGGGCCATGCTGATGGGCCCAGTTACCCGGGCGGACGAAGTTGTTTTCTCCGTCATCAAGTAAAGGCCGCAATGCAAGGCTCTCAGCCACAGTCATCTCCACTGCCCGTTTGCAGTCATCAAGGAGCGCCGAGTCCGCACAAAGCAAAGGGGTTGTGCCAAATTGTCCGAGCGGGCTACAACCACCACCCAACTCCACTCCATTTTCACTGATAGACCTCTGCTTTGTTAACCCAATAAACGAGGTCGCTGACCACCGAATGGGCAGCAATATTGTAACGGTGGAATTCACGCAAGCGCAGCCAGTAATTCATACTCGAATTACACGTCGGGTCCGAGTGCAAGTTTTTCTGGTGTCTACGCTAAACTAATTTGATTTTGTTTTATTACGGAGTAACTACCAGCAGTAACTATCGCTTTACTTATTTGGATGCAGTGACATTTTCTTTGCTTGACGCCTCCGGGGTTTTGTAGAAACTATAGCCAGCCTTGGCACTCTGTTGCCGGCAGAGTGTATTTTCGGGGGTTGTTAACAATTTAAGGCGCATTTGTTGAAAGTTTCTGCTCCGGCCAGGTTACCAGCAGACGATTATAATATGGCTAAATAGAACGCTACGTAGCCTGGGCTGTGTAAAGTTGAGGAACATCGTGAATTTAAGTGCGCATGCAAGGCGATTAAAAAGCCTTTTGAAGGCGCCCTATACCAGGTTGCTGAGAGCGTCTACATCAACGAAGTATAGCGGACAAAGAAGGGAGGTAGGTAGCGGCTGTATCAGTGCTTCGTCATGCTCAAGGAGGCTCACCCGACGTAACTGAACGAACCCGGGTTCTGGGCAACCAGAGATATAACACGGGATTGGTCGCACGCCAAGCCTGTTCGGCCGTCTGGTGTAGGTCGGGCGTCACGCTGGGACACGGAGCGGAAATATAAAAAGGAGGCGAAACGGCTCACCTCTGCTTGCTTGCGTGGGTGAGCGCCGAGATAATGTCACATTGAAGTGAACAGGGATTACAAAGCTTCCAGGCTGCGTAGGCGAAGGAGAGAGTAGAGGCATCTGATAAACAAACTGATGACCACGACCACAATTCATTCTGGGAGTAGAAGCAGGTCCCCAGAACTGCCAGTGCCCTGGCCGAAGGCCATTCCCAGACCAACCGAGAGAGGGCGCATTGGCCTAGCCAGGCGGGTTCCTCTCTCTTGGGCTAGAGAAGAAAGAGGGAAGGAAGCCTCCCGCCGCTGACGTTTAGCCGCAGATTCCTTTGCGCAAGCCCTAGAATTCCCGCGGCGACGGTGCTACGGATCCCGGACGAGCGCCCGTTGACGTTAAACCCTACGCAGGAGAACGACCGCTCCGCTGTTTTTTCAGATTTCACGCTGAGTTTAACTGGATTCAATTTTTTTGAGATTTTTGTGAGGCTTTCTGCGTTGCTCAAGGTAAAATCGAAGTCGTGCGGGGATCCGAATTCCTTCAATGGGGCAAGTTACTTTGACAGTAACAACGGGGAAGAACATCTCTAGGGCCACAGTATGCTTGGCGACGCCGCTATTAAATATACGTTGTACGTTAGCGACAGGTGCCCAATCATGGTGTACAACTGTTACTCTACCGAGGTTAGTGAGCGTCATGCCTATTTGCAGAGTAACTGGTTGCACTATTTCTTAACTCCAAATACGGACAAAAGACAATGTTGCATTTGGTGACCGACTGTAGCATCGTATATTTTGCGTTGACAATTTCCTGTTTCGTAATTTCCTGGAAGTCGTAGAACTATAAGATTCCTTTGCCCAGACGACCCCTAAGGTATACCTACTCACTGCGGCAGTCACTGCGCCACGGTCATTAAATGGAAAATATGGTTTAGGTGTAACCTCTCCCAAATAACCCTAAATTCTGACAAATGTAAAGTACTCTTGTTCTATCTTACAAAAAATCAGTTCCAATACCCATATGACACCGCTAACATACAAAAAAAAACAAGTGAATCTCTTAAGTACACTGGTGTTGCACTAGACTCGTAATATTTTCTGGCGCACGTATGTTACTGATATCATTTCATCGGGTAGCCTATGTGTAGGATTTGCACTACGCCATCTGTGTCGCTCCCCGCGCCTCGTGAGAGTTTTGGTTCACCAATCGCTGATACAGTCTAAAATTGAGCGCACATACCCCATCTAAAACCTCACCCAGATTACTTGATTGGGGTACGTTTATATTACATAGCTTCGAAAGACAGGAATGCTGGCAGTATGAGAAGCTGTCGTCGAAGAAAGTTTGTACAGTGCGTATTGAACGACATCATTCCAATTCAAAAATTTTGATTAGGGTATTTTCTTCGCTACCATTATTTATGAAAATGGTTTAACATTTGC
>CM023450.1:192649806-192863008 GCA_013339765.2 Haemaphysalis longicornis | reverse complement strand
GGTGTCTCGCTCTGAACTTAGTCAATTCACAGCTTTTTGTGCATCACCTTCTCCCCGCGCGCTAAACCAGCATGACCTCGGTGCCCCCTCCCTACACCCCGAACAAAAAGGGCGACCCGCAGCCAGACCCTGTGGATGCAGCTGCGTTGTAAACGCATTATGTTCATGACAAAATGTTACGGAATGTTCTTCGACAGGTGCTCCGTGATTTCCAGGCTCAGAATTAGTTTGGCGGCTACTCCGGGAGCGGGCCGGGCGTGAAGAATGTACGCGGCTAAAATCCCCTCGGCTTGCACCACAGTGAAGCGACATGTCCGACCCTTCGGAGCCCACCAAGCAAGCTCTAAATGCTTTCATGGCGGGAAACGGCTGTCGATGGCCTGATATTGTTGCGAGTGGCTCTTGCAGGGCATGCTTTCACGTCGTCTTTCCTCGCAAAACATACCTCCCGATTCAATGCAACCTTAATAAAATGCACATATCCACCAGGTATTTCGGATAAGTGCGTTGTGCGCAATTACAAAGAAAGTGTCACGAGGCTTTCACGCATCCGCTATAGAGCGTACGTACTTTACAGAGTGTTTGTGTCATGTAACGCAAGTTTTGCATTCAGTACAATTTAAAAGCGTTTGCTTGCGGTTTTTTGTATATCCGTGAAAAATTCTGAGGACTCGACCTGCAATATTAGCGTGTCGTTTGGGAATATATTCAACAGGGGGCGCACAAAGCGTGAATAGGCGCTTCGCATTGGTTCAACTAATGTAGCTGTAAGCATTAACGCCTAGTGACACGGAACCTACCGACCGGCACTCGGCACTTCAAAACCCTCCTCACGCCGTGAGTGACGCGGGCCTCAAAAATTTAACTTTGCGACTACTAAGCGTCAAATGCAGCAAATGGTGCTATAGAACTACCTCTAAGCATGACGTTGTACAACGTTGCTTGGCACGCCTCACACTCTACTTGTGGGTCGCATTTCGATAGGCGTTATTACAGCTCTTGAGGCTTAATGCCACTATTTTTGATACAACGACAGCACCCAGTACTTAATGGGAAACTACTCATTGCACCCATTGTATTTAAGATGCATGAAGATCTTTGCCCCGGTCACACTCAGTTTGAACTGTTGATTGCAGTGGCTTTCACTTTGACCCTTCGCGTTTTGTTCTCGCATAACAAAAGCTTCACTTTGAACCATATGCGTTCGTTTCGTTAGGTGGATTGGCCCAACATATTTTTGTCTAACTTATACGTCCATGCGCCCCTGTCTAAATACAAACTGCTGTGGTCGTGTTGGAATGAAGTTTAATACAGAAAAAAAGAGTGTCAGAATGGAGCAATGCGGTCGACGTCGGCTTCATAACGCGGGGACCCACGGTTCAATTCCAGCCACGGAAAGCAATTTTTTTTCTTGAGATGCTTTCACGATCAGCGTCATCGTAAGAAAATGTATTTTGTTTCCAGCGTGTTTTCAGCGCTCGCGCACAAATCAGTAATACATAGAAAGCCTCGCTTCAACTCACAAAACACGTCACTTTGAGCGATACCATCTCTCAGCTGGGAAGCGAAAGGGAGGTCACGTTGCGGTAATCCGATTAGAGCGTCGGCTTCACACCGACGCGAAAGTTTTAAATTTCCCGCAAATTTTGTGGACAGTTAGTGACGAGCGTAAGACGGCCGCACACACTCACAGGTCTCTCCACCTCAAAGACGGGCACGCAGTGACAGTAATCGGATTTGCCGGCCCACACCCCTGAAGCGGAACGGAACCACGAGGCGTTCTCTGCGAGAAAGAAGAGAAAGGGTGGCACGGGATAGGCCAAGTGTGTAAAGGAGCGGTTGAGTGAGATGGGACGACTCCTGTTGCGGCGTTTGAAATATTTATGAAGAGCTGATGACATCGAAGAAAAAAGAATGAAATGGGAAGCGGCGGCTTTCATCTTTTCTTCACAAAACTTGTAGCCAGCGCCCTTATTTGCTGCAAAGGCTGTTGAATAATTTCAGACGCCAGTCGAGAGTTTATCAAGAAAATTGCACGGTACCAATGGCCGTTTGTATCAAGTAAATATTGTTTTGTCTTGAAGGTGGGTCTCAAGTACAACACAAGACGTTCGTAGTTGAATCTGCCATGTGCCCTTGACAATGTCCGAAAAGAACCTACGTTTTACCCGCCAAAATGTTGCCTGGCGTCTACGTTCACGTCTTACGATGTACAATGCGGTAGCGTTACTTCGACTCCAGAGGAGCGTTTTGAAACAGAGTTGCTTCTTTTGCGATTTCTCCTTTCTAAGCAGTGGAGGTTAGCCAATAGAGCAAGACTAACTTCAACGGTTTTAAATCGCCATTGCATTGGAAGGACAGACGCCATCTATGCTCTTGTGCGTAAGATGTTGACGTGAAAGGTTGCAGCTGTTTTTTGTTGCTCAGTTTCAGCGATCCCTTGGAGCAGAAGCTCGTACCCCGCCGTCTCAATCAGCTCACGCTGATCTTGAGGTCACAAGATTGTCAAAATTGCTTCCCATTTTTCCACGGGAATAGAATATGTAATATGTTTAGTTGTTCTCCCTTGAGCATTCTCTTGGACACGGCTACTTTGCGTGAAAGAGGGTGAATGTTTTTTGTATATACACTGTTTTCACTTAACATCTGATATTTCCTACGAACATCTTCTCCCACCTAGATTTTTAATATACAGCTTTCAATTAACGTGGAATGTTTTCTACCAAACATATTCGCCCATCTTGATTTGTGAATATATAGGTTTGTTTATTTCCTGTGCGGAGTTTTTGATCCTTCAGCCTTTAGAGTGGCTTTTTTCACGCAACGGATTGTGCTCCTAGGAATATAAAGAGAAGACGTTCTCCATATTTTTAGGGAGGGAAGTGAGGCATTCGCGGCCGCAAGGCGCACGGTATGTGAGCTCGCGTGCTGCTTGCTTCCCTTTTCGACCCCCTCGTTAGAGTGTCCATGTAATTTAAATTTCCTTCATTGTGGATGGGAAAATCTTCCCGAAAGATTTAAGTATTTCGCCTGTAATTTTGTTCCAAATACTGCAATGAGAATGTAGAATTATATTTGTGCTTCTTCTTGATGGATTCTCTACTTAGATTGCCGGGAGGACGGCTCCAATTTGGGATTCTTCCGTTCCTGATTAGGAAGTGGGTGGGGTTGCCGGCACGCATTCACGAAGATTGCCAGGATAGTCCACTGCGAGGATTGCTGCCGCAGTACTCGCATAATCCTGCGTCGTCGCATAGTATGTTTGCATGGTTTTGGTACATCGAATGCAGGAGTTTGATTCTGGCTTCTCACCTGAATTTATGTAGGTTTTGATGCATTGACTTTGGTTGGGAAGGGTTTTTATGGGGAGTCCGTGGATGGGCGACATGTGTATAACGGCGTCTAGTTTCTTCCCCGCGGGAGGTGGGTGGACGGGTGTGGTTATCTTGGACACGGCTGCCCATTTCAAATATTTACCAGCCGCTTTTTTGCCTAGGAGGGTGGATTCCCTGATATAGTCCTTCATTGGTTTCTGAGTCACTGGCCATAACCTTCTTCCCCAGCTATAATTGTGAGACACAGTGTTGGTACCAGAATTAGTTGCGACGGCACAGGCGCTTTGGTGCGATGGCATTGCTTGCGAGCCCGGCTGTCGAAAGTCAGCCGACCATTCTACCACATACACAGCGCTGAACAAACTTCCTTGCACAGGCGTGGCGCCTGCTGTATTAACGCATTTATTCTTTCGTATTGGCCTTAATATCATTGTACTTGTATCCACGAATTGGTTGGTGTTGCGCGTATTCCATATTCAGGTGGCCTTCGCATCTGCCTGCCTCAACCATAGCTTAAGTTGGCAGCGATGACGTATTTCCGCGCACGATTAGTGAGCACGGTTGATAGCGGACGGCTTGGAGGCACGAGAAAATCGAAAAAGGCGCCTCATAACGCCATTCCGTTGATACATTTCAGGTAACTTCGAACACAATCTGCCTAAAACTTCGGCGCGGATTTTTCATAGTTTACCGTCTGTCGGCCTCGGCTTCTTCGTCAGAGACATTGTGTTATAGCTGAAGCACCCACCTCAGTCAAAGGGAATACAAATTCCCGAAAGCTAGTTTCATTATAACAGGCTTTTATAATGGGGAGCGATTGTGCTGTGTGGTAGCGTTTCCCCAGTGTGAGAATGCTACATAACCATAATTGTTGTGGACTGCCCGCAAAGTGCCTTTTGCAAATTCTGAATGATCACTTGCTTAACAGTGAAATATTTCGGAAGAAATAAACGGACACTTTTAAGGGAGAAGTCACCTAAAATCAATACGGTCATTTATTTTCCATCATTGATCTGACCAAATGTTTTTAATATTCCTCGGTCACTGAGAAAGCCGCATGCGAGAGAGTCGTATGCCCGGTGTATACGGCGGTAGTGTCATACAAAACACTCAGTTTATTGAAGCAGCAAATACAGCCATACAGTAGGTTCTGACGAGGTATCAGTAACCTTATCGTTTTCAGACACAGCCCTCGCTCCCAAGAGCAGCACTCCGTTGGAAGGTTTAAACATTCAGGGTTTTATAATTTCAACCCAGTAGTGACGAGATAACTCAGCACGTCTGTAGAACTGAACTTATATGCAGCCTGCGCTCGTGGTTGATGTCCCGGATATTTTATTCGCATTAAAATATTCTCTTGATAACAGAGCGGGAGAATTTGAAACACTCACGAAAAGGGTTTTTCAAGGATGAATACAAAATGGCCTACTGCTGGTAAGCCAAGCAGAAGGAAAGGACAGATTTTTATTTTCATTTTTCCCGCGTAAGTTTCGCACGCTGCGTTATAGGTGCATCTTTTTAGTTAACATGTAGCGATCGACTTGCCGGTGACCAAGTGGCCGTCATTTAGCTCACGCGGCGGCGTTGCTGGGGTTATTGCCATATAAACAACGTCGTGGGCTTTCGCTATCCAAACCGTTATGCTCATCGGCTCAATCGTATCATTGCAGCAAACCTGACATTCAAGCCATTACAGGTGCGCAAAGCGTCCACATTTCCCTGTGTCCCAGTGACGCACTGAACCACTGAACCATGAAGGAAGAAATTATCAATAGCGCATCCTTGTTGTAAACGGGCATTGCATACCGGCACACCACTTCTTGTGCCATTTTTATGGTCTTGTCTGCACAGGCAATTTCACATCGAGCGCATCACTCAAAAGACCTTATTGAAGGTATGTTTTCAGGGACAGTATGGCTATGCCGCCTGTGTGTTGCTATGAGGTTTTATTTAGACGGCAGCCTGAAAGCGAACGCCTGGCAAAGAAAGCCATTGTGCCAAACAGCGACACTGTTTTTATAGGGTGGATGAAATCGCCGACGCTGTGAGACTTGTGTGTGAGCGGCAGCCCGTGTTGGCGGGGTACGAGTCCAGTGAGTTACAGCAGCACTCTGTTGGTTGTCAGCGGCGAAACAAGACGCAGCCTAGTACGTGCTGCACAGCCGCCACACAGAATTACACGTGAACGGGATGGCACGTGACTAGAACAGGGGTACGCCAGCCGCTGAGAACTCGGATTCTGGGTGGGGTAGCTGTAGGCGGAAGTCTGCACAGTGTGTATGTAAAACTAATTTCAGCCGAAAGATGAAGAAACGAGAGCTAAGAACGAGCCCCGAGCACGATGCCTTCTCGCCACAGCGCTGATGCGCCACTTGCGAAGTGCTCGCGCGGAAACACGTAAAATAACCGCGACAACGCAGTCTAATAACCGCGACAACGCAAAACTAATACCACATCTGAGTCTTCTAGACTGAGGAAATTTGTTTGTGTTGCGTGAAGCCGATTAAAACTTTCACAAATATTGTTAAGCTTGAATTTCAACCATATTCTTCTTTTGGAGTACCAGATGAAAGTACAAGAGCAAAATCGTCACCGATGGTCTTGCTAGCGCCTTGCAGGTACTGTATCTCGGCCACGGAAGCAGTAGATGCTGTTGTGGACGTGTTCTGTGTTGGCAAAAATGTCGAAGATTAAAACGACGCGTTTCCTTCTGTCAGCAACCCTTCGTCAGGAGGCACGAACACCACGACCGCTGGTTCAGGCGCTGTTCCATTGAACGTGTCGTTACGCTCTGGCCATGGGCTGCTTTTTTCTAGATGAGCACTGCTATTCCTTGACCGCACGTCCTCCATTACCTGCGTACAACACAAAGAAAACAAACGGCCAATTATGCTCGTGCCCTAAATGAAATGTGTGATAGACCCAGAGATCCCAAGAGTGTAATGAGTACACAAAGGCGTGAAAACTTTGGCTCCTACAGTACTGACGGCCTTACGGCAATTAGTTGAATTGGTTGGAAATTTTGGGTTTCGCAGAAGGTGCTATGCTGCTTTAGACAAACTGGGATAAAGACAATACCACTAGTTTTTATCTCAGTATAGATAAAATCTTCAATTAATTCCAGCAAACACGCTGCTTGTTGCCCCAATTGTCGTAATTGACTACTCTGGCAATCTTTGTGACTTCATGAACCTCCAACATATCGGATAAAAGCGGAAGTTGGAGCCACCCTCTCGGCAATCCGAATAGCGGAAGTATCAAATAAAAAGATAACATCATTGCAGACTCACAAAGGACATTATACAGTTTTTTGGAGGCAGAATACGAAGCGCTTCGGTAAGATATTCCCCTCCATAATTCAGACAGTTAACAACGTTACCTGGACAGCCAGATCCACTGGTCTGAAGGCGGACGACGCATTATGCAAGAGGCACACGAAGTCACATAGCGTGCTCCATGTAAACACGACTACCTAACTGCCCTCTTCCGAAAACGTTCAGAACGAATCCTCACCCTATGCCTAGTGACATAATCTTTCCCGTTGCTACAACGAGATCTCAATGCCGAACAATCACAAACTGTGTGGACAAAAAATCAACACACTTATCTGAAACTCCATGTGCGTTAAGGCGTTTGGTTGGATCATAAGACATTAACTTTGAACTATGCTAAAATGGGGGAAACATCCACCCTCATGTTCGCAACCCAGCCATATCCAAGGGTAAGGCAAGGGGAGAACAACTGAAGCATAACATATTACACTTGTTCGACGCATTGGAGTCATAATTGACCAGCTCGTTACCTCAAGACCAGCGCGAGCTGATTGACAGGGCAAGAGAAGCAGCTGCTCCATCTGGTGGTATAGACTCAGGTTCCACCTTTGGGCTCCTTGCCATCTATTCGCCACTTATTCATAAACCACAAGCATTTCTTTTTGAACAAAGATCTGGTCTCTGTCACTTTAAAAAAAGTAAAATATTTCCGCCTGGGCTAGAAATTACGGAATGACCATTTTGATACACTGACACTGGCTCCTCCCGCTCAAAGTGACCAACACCTCGCATTTGCAACCTTTCACGCTTATATTTTAGACCACAGAAGCGCAGAGAGCATTTGTCTCCCCTGGGCAACGGCGATGAAACACCGTGGTTGCTAGTCTTTCTGTTTTCGATAACCTTTGTTGCTCGTGAAGCATAGATCGGAAATGCAGAAGCTGCGTATAAAACGCTCCGTGGTAGTCGAAGTATCGCTATCACGCCTTACATAAAGCTTGACTTTGGTCTGGTTGGGTACACATGACACCTTAGGAAACAGCGCGAAAAACTCGGTGAGAGAGAGAGGGCAAACAGACACGAGCGTTGGGTCTGTTTTCCCTTTCTCTGTCCGCGTTTTTCGCGCTGTTTCCTAAGGTGTCATGCGCCTTACATCTTAGGATACAAACGTAGATGTCTCTCCAACTTTTATAAACTCGGCTTTCTCTTCACGAAAACAAATTAAGAAACGGGAATGTAATGAAGGGTAATTTCGCAACTTACTACGGACTTTTAGAAAGATCCGTCGATAATCGTGCAGAGGAAATATTTCACACGTGTTTGAAAATTAACACTTTTTTCGCGTTTTGATGCATTAACTTCCTAATGAACGAGCAGATGTTGCTAACCACTTGTATCCCTTCATGATTGTACGATGTGACAAGCTTGCAAATGCAAATACAGAAGGAAAATAAAATATGCGGAATCCACATTTAACGTGTTGGTAAAATAACGAATGCATGAACGTGGAAAGATCGGTTGCTCACTGTTTTCGAAAGAGAAGAAATAAACATTTCTCCTTTACTCGACAGTGGCATGGTCTAGCCTATTATTTCATTCTAAAAAGTATACGCAAGGATGCGCAAGTTGAGGACCATTACAACAAAAATCGTCGTAAAATATGAGAGTTTTAAGCTGTGTATATTTAGTTTTAAATGGATCTGCAGTGCTATTCCCTAGAACTTCCTCTCGTATTGCCGCTCACCGCTACCGCACATTCACAAAACACAAATAATTCCCGGGGAACGTAGGCGTACACGTGTAACACTCGTTTGTTCCGGGGGCGCTTTGCGGACGGGGCATTGAAGGAAAGAGTAAGGGCGCGTGTTGTAAGAAAATGCGCGCTTTCGTTCGGCAGCTTCAGGTGCAAAAAACGAGCTCCCACTCGACAACCTACATCGCGACTCCGCGCGTTTCCCAGCTCAGTGCACGTTCTCGCCGGCGGCGCGGAGTCTGCGTGTTAACTGAGTTGCAGTTGCAGATGTGGCAGTTGCTTCTACGAAAGCGGCTGCCTGTAAGCCGCTTCGGCAGAACAGAGCTATCAGTCGACTGACTTTGTAGTACCTTACTCAATCGCGGCTATTATTACAGCTCGTGTTCTTGTAAACCTATGTATCAATAGCAAAATATTTATTTGTCTCGGTTTTGCAAATTTTTGCATACAGTGTTTCATGAAAGTTAGGCTACTGAATGATTGGATTCAGCGTGTCGCTTGCTCTGAGGCACCCGTACAGACGACCCAGACTGCGCTTTGCATGGCGATACTGAGCGACCAAACGGCTGAGCATTCAAGATCTCGCCTGGTCATGTAGTACCGGGGCGGCGAGGTTCGGCGCTAACGAAGCTCGACATGGGATCACAGGTGTCACGCATCTATTACAGGCGTAACGTCACGCATCGGATCACAGGCGCATCGGTTCACAGGCGGAACGTAACGCGCACGTGTGGTCCGGCAGCTAAAGGTCACTGCGAGCACCTCAATATCTAGCAAGACATGGCGTTGTACGCATTCGTTCAACTAACATTTGTAATGCCTTTCGCTGAATTATGTGTCACCTGCAATAAAGAGCTTAGTTCGCCACCTAGCTATAGACAGGAATGCCTGTAATATTTGTGTGCAGCTCTAAACGCGAAATTAAAATAAAGAATGCAGAGAGAGAGAGAGAGGGAGAGAGAGCTCTTTTATTTTGACTCGAGAGGTGAGTTGTGCTAGCGGCAGTGCTTGCTACGCCAGGTGGCGGTGACTACAGTGCAGTGACGTGGATGTGTGAAATTGGTAAGGGAACATTTAGAGGGAAAACAAATGTCAAATTTGAAAAGGACACGCAATAAAATGAAAGAGAGAAAACTCTAACGTTCAGTGAAGACGCTTTCAAACTGGGGCCGCCGCCGCACAGAACGGTGTTCACGTTTCCGGTGTTCATATTTTGTGTGCTATCGGGCGTTCATATCTTGTGCGTCCTAGACGCCACATTTTCGACAAACATGGCAGAATAGTACATTCCCGCTAAAAGATTTTCCTATGGTTCTTATTTAGGACATTCTTGAGATGTCCTTCGAGCTACATGGCGGTTACAGGCCGGCCTCTTTTCAGTTGTAGCAAAAGACGCATTCGATAACCATTTTTAGAAAGTCGCCACAGAAGCGCCGCAGAACTGATTAGAGGTAGGCTGAGATGACCAAATCAAGCAGTGCTGATCTGTGCTGGCGATAGCTGCAGCTGTCGAACTGCTTCCAGGCATCGAAAAGGCTTTGAAGCGCCTAGCGGCAGTTTCGCAGGAAACCTTTGAGAACTCGGGTTGATTGAAGACGTGGTCGCAAATACTACAGATTCAGAAGAAGGAAAAGCGGAGCTAGATGCAGTGGATTCAGACTAATGCGGAAAACTACTTGACACAAGGGGCAGAATGCGCTACTTTTTCTGTTCGACTTCTTTCATTACCGTTCTCACGCATCAGGTATGAAACCATAGCTTTAGTTGGAAAGCGTGAACTCTAACATGTTGCATCAGGTCTTGCCGCCAGAAAGTTTCTGCAGCAATGCGAAATTTCACTTACGCATTACGCATACGTTTAAAATCATATTCCGCACGAAATGTTACATTGCGAACATCACATTTTTTACATGCAATGGAACTTCACCTGTATGGGTAGAAGTCGCTAGGCCGAGCCATAAGTATAATCTGTTCTCGACTGTTTCCACTAAAATTCCCCAGAGTTTTCCAGAACGTCCCTTGCAGAGTAAACAAGGTAAAAGTTGCTTCATCTGGTTAGACTGCGGAGGAAAACTTCCCATTCATGTCAAATGCAGCCTTGCGGCTAACATAAGAAACGTTTACAGCTTCCCCTGAAACGTCGATTTCAATTAAAATTACCGGACCAGAAAAATGTTTTTTCAGCTGCGAAGCTGATGAGGAAGCTTTCCAGCTTTCTTTTGTTGGATTATAAAGCGCTTTCTCTTCCGCAAGGCAAAAAGCGCCAAATTTAAATTACTGAATCACTAACGCGGAATAGAAGTGAAAGAGTGGTTAGAAATTATAAAATACAAGATGGCTGGTGTACACTGCAAGAATGCTTAAAACATGACTGGTGTGTAGGACCAGGCGTATATAGGTGGTATAAAACTAGGTGTAAACAGTGAACTTCTGACAGGCGTGTGTTGCTCTCCACACATTTATCTGCTCAGCTCTCGTTGATAGAAACACCGAATTACACCCAGATTCCTGTCAAGCAATCAAAAAGAGCCCAAGGTAGTTCCCACAAAGCTAGGTCTTTCCGTGTTAGAACAGATTATTGTACGCCATGCACAAAATGAGGAAAACGCGCCGCACTCAAAAGACCGCCCACGATAGCAACAAACTCCGCGGACTCAATGTTAAAGGTGACAGATCGGTTGTGGGGTTTGCTGTCTTTATAGTCAACAAGACGTTTTACAAATGGGTTTCTATAGCAGACAAGGTGAACTAGGCAAAGCACAACGACGGTATCAATTCACCTGCCGGACCATAAGACAGGCTGCCAGGCGTGTACACGCCATAAGAAGCTACAAAACTATTTACAGATCCCATCCGACATTCGCAAAACACACCTGTCTTATACATCTCCAAGCATGCTCATTATCTGCGCAACAAGAGGCGTTGTGTGAAACGAGTGTCACCTCACCTTGCACACAAGAACGGAACATTCGTACCATCAACATTGAACTGCAGCCCCACTCACCTAGAATGACACTGAAATGGTGACGTCGCCACTGCGGCAACGCATTTTTCTCTATCCAGAAAACAACTGCATAGTGCGTTTCATACTCATGTCTTCGGAATAGAAGGTAGCCTCGGGCTCTGAGGACGCACTGTGTCCTGTACAGTTTATTGCTGAGTAAATACAAAAGGAATTTAGTAATTAACTTCAAACAACGCTAGTTTATTTAAAACTTTGCATTGTTTTTTCTATATAGCGCAAACGTAGTAGGTCATTTCTTTCACTCTATTCACGTTAGTAGGAGAGAGACGAATGCATCTTGTCCTCGAAGGCCATCAAGTGGTGTCAATAATCTGACTAAAACTTCAGAAAGCAACGCCAAAACTATGCATCACGTGAAGGGCAATACAAAACCAAAATCACAATAACTGGCTAATCTGCAATATACACGTAATCTGTCTTTAAGATCCCCGATTCTTTCGACGGCTATACGACAAAATTCGCGAATACGGGCTGGTTTATGCGATACTTGGGCAAAGGGCAATTAAGCAGGGGTTTTATGTGCACTGCAAATATTTGGCACGGCGGTCAAATTCAAATACCCCACGAAAACAGGATTAGAGTTCAAAAATGCGTCTCTGAAAGGGAAGCAAAAATACTGATCGAAATACTAGTCAAGGTTCAGAAAGATGTGCCGCGAACACGAAAAAGGGCTAATCAGAAAAAAAAGTAAACGATTGGAATACTGACAAAGCAACGTCTTCGGGCATCAAACTGTGGCACTGAACGTGATGTACAGCAAACACAATGCTTGTGGGCTGTACACTGACGCAAAAAGGAAAAGCGGGACAGGCCTTATCGACGTTCGGCTGAATGGTTCCTTTGAGCCCCGTTCATAACCAGGTGCCTTTGTGCGTCCGCTAAGAGGCTCTTTATCAACGAACGCTTCAGCGATTGTGGTTTAGGAAGCGCCCTCGTTTTCTGCTGTCGAGACGTCGTACCTAAGATGGTTTCCCAACGTCCCTTCAGCGCACCCTTGTGCAAGTTTACCGCGGAAGTATACTCTTCCATCTCTCCTTATTTTATTTTACTAAGCTTTGGGTGCAGTTTTGTTCGTCTTCGTCTGTTTTTTTCGGCCTGTTCTCGAAGAGAACTTCATTGTTCCTGCACCTATCTTCGGAATCTTGCTCTATTAACCGACACTTAGCAAGGAACAGCGTTCAGCTCATTAGCACTAGCTGAGGTTAAGTTATGCGGTTTTTACTTCTTTTGCATTGTGGCGCCTAACGAAGGCATTTTATTTCGTATCACCATTGAAGGTCAACGCATTTTCTTATACTCAGTACTCTAGTACGAGAGCAAACCGGACGCCATTGCTTGGCTTCCTCGACGCACAGGAAAAACAGCAGGAAGGACGGCGACAAAATTTGATGGTGTTTAATTCCAGTTACCTCAAGTATATTACGGCCTTTAGTTTTTTATATCTATCTATATGAATAATAAATATACGCGTAATGCTTTTCAAATCACTTTCGGCTCTTCCTGGGAGCTTGTAGGTGCCTGCCAACGTCGCAAATCATTGCAGTGCGATGACGATAGAGAGTCTCGCCTTATGCGTTTTCTACCCTCTGTCGTCGTCTTCTTCTGCTAATTTTTGTTGTTTGAATCTAAACCAACTCTCCTAACTTTCCGGCGAATGTGGGACGCTTCAACGACATGGATATTGTGAGGCAAGTTGAAAAGAACATAAAATTTTTAAATGCCTCAGTCTGTACCACTAGGTATAACAGGCTTAACCCAACATTAATATAAAAGAATAGGCCGAGAGGCAAAAGATGTTTTTGACCACCGAAGTGGAAAGAAATAAAAGGGGAAAAGCTACCAAGCGACACCACAGCCAGGAGATCGGGCCCGGGGAGACTTCCCTGATCTCCCCTGGGAAAGTAGCGGAAGGGGTTGGGATGAAGGAAAAAAGGAAGTTGGAATATAGGAATGAGATATAGGAGGTTGGGTAGGAATGCGGACAGCGAGATTTTAGATCTGATCCTTCGAGGTCTGATTCCTATATAAGGCCTGATTGCTAAAGATGGGCATGAAGCTTCAATTTTAAACTGAGAATTTTTCTCAGTGTATATACAGTGACGTCGTAAGGAGGTGAGTCTGAGCGGGAGTCTGCTTTGTGAGAATATTAAGCAAACAATTATCTAACTTACCTATTACAAATTCAGCATTCTAACGCAGCTCAATCCTGCGATATCACATGCCTAATGGCACAATACTGGAGAACAGGCGTTACCAAAAGCAGGTGTAAACACCTGAAGAACAGGTGTATTCAGAAATCTCGGCCATAATAACAATTTTGTGGTTCGCCTTTATTAATTATAAACTCCACCTTGGTGGGTATTGGATACAGATCAGAGTGGCGCTATGGATGAATAAGGGTAAGGGGGGTACCATTACACCTATAAACAATTATAAAAGTAATACATATTTCAACAACTTGGTCGGATTTTCTTTTGTTACGTTACGGGTAGACAATCCGCCTACAGCTCTCCTAAATTCAACTAAACTACAAGCAGCTTTATCTGTTTTGCTAAAATATGTCTTATGTCACTTGGTTATTATAGGAGAGCATTAACGAGAAAAAAAAATAACCAACCCGACACGAGATTAAGTACCGACGGCCAGTGTACACTGAGAGTGACTCACACACGCGTCCGACATTAACCACACTTTTTATGTACACTTTTGACAGCGACTAACCCCGAAAGCGGTTTTATCGGTTTCAAACTCACGTGTAGTACTGGGTCGTAAAGAAGGCAACAGGACATGTCTCCTGTCGCCTTCTAAGCACAGAAATTTGTCTTCCTGGTTCGGTTCCTGGGTATGGGGTTCTCGGCTTGTAAAAGAGCTTTTAGCAGATTTATTATCACATCCGGTTCGGGTGACCTCGCGATACAAAATTACTAATTCCGACAATGTTGCGTCGGAGCCCTTTTTGGTATATGACGAAAAATATGCGGTAAGTGCGAAAAGTTTCTAGCGGTGGTCATGGCCTTGTAGCGTAGGTTTTTTCGCTGTCGAATTTTTCATTTATATGTGCTCTTTCAATAGAACATATAGAACAGAGACGGTCGA
This sequence comes from Haemaphysalis longicornis, assembly GCA_013339765.2. Classification (NCBI taxonomy): domain Eukaryota; kingdom Metazoa; phylum Arthropoda; class Arachnida; order Ixodida; family Ixodidae; genus Haemaphysalis; species Haemaphysalis longicornis. Next base: position 192,848,527 of record CM023450.1, on the reverse strand, counting down.
GAGAAGAGATAACAAAGAAGAAAAATAGCGGAACAAATCGGGAAGACACGCAAAACTAGCGCGACAAGGTTGGAATCTGTCTCGCTGGATGTGGAACTGGGACATCTCACGGTCGTGAGTAATTGTTTTTGCAATTTCATATGTCCCAAGCCAAAAGTCTTAGAAGTGCCCCATTCCACGAAAAAAAAACCGTTGTTGTTTTTGTTGTAGAAGTTGTTGCCTGGCGAAAAAAAGGGCGCTGCTTGAAATAGTAAATTAAAAACATGTGATACGACAGAAATCGAATCCGGGTCCTGCAGAGTAACAGCCAACGCGCTACCGACTGCGCAATTTCCCCGCTTCCTTTTGCTGGTGGTACTTTCAGTGGCTAGCGGGCCACTTCGCAAACTCATCACAGCAATATTTAGAAACATAGGGGCAGGAAAGTAGTTTGTGTTGTGCGACAACTGAACGTTATTAGAGCTAGTGTACAGTATGCGCACAGAATCCTCATTTCAGGGAAGCTGTAAGTGTGTCAATCAGCTTGATAACGTCATTCGCGTCGTAAGAAAAATAAACAAAGCGAGACAGAAACTCACTGCAGCAAAGAAACAACGTTAAAGTAACACGCGCCAAAATACAGAGAAACGAGAGAAAAAAATATACGTTAAAACGACGTAAACGAAAAGGATTCCTTAATAAGTATTGCCAGGCCAGTGCTTCAACGTGCGTAATCAGAATTGAGTGCCCTCAATTTTTCTTTTGCCAAATCTAGTATTAGTAGCCTGCTTCTAAGGCAGCAGTCATAAATATGTATGTCTCAACGGTGCGGGTTGTAAGGTACGGTAAATAAATATTGTAAAAAAATTCACAGCATATCCACGGGGTGAATGATGATGAGTGGGCGAAGCTCCTGAAGGGAAGTCATCGGTAAAACCAGTGACTCTTCAGTGAAAGTTCGCCCACTACATCTGTGTCCGAACGTAACGTCTAGAAAGTCTCGCTTAAACCGCGCGTCGGCACCTTGGGGCTGAGCTCGCCTGATGCGTTTTGCAGACGCCTCACGAGCTCTCACTGCATCGGGGTCTGCCTGCCGATACGCGCGCTTTCTCGCCGCTTCCCGTTCTCTGACGTTTTGGAGATCCTCTTCGCGCCGCAGCCGTGCCGCTTCGCGTACGGCAGGGTCCTCGCGCCGTTGCCGTGACGCTTGGGCCTCTCGTTCTCGAACGCTGGGATCTTGGCGGCGTCGTCGCGCAGCCAGACGACACGCTTCGGCCTCCCGCTCTCGTACGGCAGGATCTTGGCGGCGGCGTCGCCCAGCTTCACGGAGCGCTTCTGCCTCGCGGGCTCGCACATCTGCAGCCTTATCCATCGGGCGACTCCGAGCGCGCGCCAACAGCGAACGGATTTTATTACAACGCTCCCCGCCATCTAGTAAACAATCCAAGAACTAAACTAGAGGTAGCCACGCCATCTAGTAAACAATCCAAGCGCATCTTTTCATCATATACAAGTACCGCCATCTAGTAAACAATCCAAGAAATAAACTAGAGGTAGCCACGCCATCTAGTAAACAATCCAAGAACTAAACTAAGGTGGCTACATACATACGTCGAGGATGGACAGACCCACGCCCTAAGGAGCTTCGCCCCTAAAAAACTCTCTGCGTATCAGGTCTCTACACAGTAAATGTCGTCGAGAGATGGGGGTCTTCTGCGCCCTCTTCCACAGACATGCCTCTCCCATTTACCGCGTGGAACTGCTCGCGCACCGGTTGCGACTTAATGTTGCATACACCCGAAGCTTCTTGTTTAAGATGGGCTGGGTAGAGTCGCTTTGTGTACAGTGTGCTCTACTACAGACAACATCAGGCACATTTTAAGCCACTGGTCGTGATATTGCAGCCAGCGGGAAACAGCATCAAAAGCACTTGTGCGACTACGATGCGGATGTCCTCTAGAACCCTCACACTTTCTTGGACGCTAGCGAAATCGTGAAGAAGCAGTGCTTGGTACAAAAACATTGCTTACTTTTCTTGCGGAAACAGGGCTAGAAGAGGTTCTGTGAACCTACTGAGCATGTACATTTGGCTATTTGTGTGCATTTCGCCTCTTACTCCCTTTCTTTCTTTTCTTTCTTTTCTCTCTATTTTTCGCTATCACCTCACTGTATTCACCCCATCTGGAGTACCAAGCTCTACCGTAAGTTGGGCTGACCTCTTCAGCTTTCATTAAAGGCATTCTTTCTCTCGCGACCTCGCACCATTTACTCGTTTCTGTTAGACTTTATCCTTCCCCGCGGTCTATGTTCGCGTGTAAGTTATTCAGGTATTTCTTGGTTTTTTTTTTAATGCGGATTTTTCTCTTTTTCTATCACAAATATTAAACGGACATCTATTTTGAATTGAAGAAACACTGTATAGTACCAGTTAAGTATAGATGACAAGCCTCAAATATGCCTATTGTGTTCATTTCCACCCAATAATTTTGGCAAGTATAAAGTGGGTTGAAGATTTAGTGGTTTCGAAAGAAACTTCTTGTTTAAGAATTGTTTACCTTCACACCAGGTGGATTAATTCTTATCATAAGAAATTTTCATATTTATCTCTCCGCCGAGGTTTTCGTACCTCAGTCGTTGTCGCCTCACTGCACCCACTGTCTTACTCGGATGGTTCCCCGGCGGCCACTTCCTACGTACACGCGCGGGAAAGTCCACCGTTTTGTCTGAATTTAGCCATGATGCTTAAACAAAATCGGGTAGATAATTCCAAAATCTGGTTTCGCAATAAAGATGATACCAGTGACGCGATTTAGGTGTTACTTCTGTCAATCTCTTCAAGACTCGTTAGATCAACATAAGCTTTCTTTTAAAGAATTTAGGAAGGCGTCAGGTTTTGTATAAGTCAGTGGTTCTTAAATGGGGTCCGCGTACCCCAGGGTGTCCGCCAGAGCATTTTAGGGGCCTGCGAAGCCTCCCTACAAGCTTGTCCCCCCTCTATTCTTTTCACGATTTTGCCAGCACTTACTTGCAATTCAGAAAGGTGGCTTTTCCGCATTACACGTACGTTTAGTTTCTCCACCGTAGCATATATTGTGACATTTGATTTTTGCGCAACACGCTAGCTATAAGAAGAGAAAAAACCGAAGCAGAAAACGCAAAATATAGGTGTCTAGAAGACTTTTAGACTAAAGAGCAAAGTGACAAGCATTTAGACACGCATCGGCATTATAAACCAATCAATAGGGATTTATTTCCACCCTGTTGGCACATAGGGGACAACGTCAAGCAGAAAAGGTGGACATTGGGTACGTGTGCGGTTGACGCAAGCTGCAAGTGCAAATATCTAACATTGACACCCATCAAGCTATGGTTCACCGTAGGGTCCATCATAACTTTTGCAAGTCCAAAAGGGGTTCCCGGGGTAGTCATGGCTGAGAACCACTGCTATGTTATCATATGAAATACTCAATTGTTGCCAACCATTCCCTCAAATATTGGGTGCAGCCTTGATTTCATTGTTTGACAGCGCTTGGCGAATGCCCCCAGCCCATGCTAATTCTAGCCCGGATTTATTTTGTGAGTCGATGTCAGCACGACTTGAAACATACAATTATATTCTATTACATCTTGAAACAGTTCATTACATATTCCAAAGACTACGGTTTCTTTGGGTGAACATAAAACGATTTTGATGGCCTAACATTTAGGATGACGGCAGAGCATTCTTATTGCACTTCCTGAACGCATTTCCAGTTACTTCCTGAATTCTCTTCCAGTCAGCGCACGCGCTCTGCACAAGTCACTAAAACAAGATGTCCGCCAAACTTGCCGGCATCCGTACTATTTACGTGTAGTGGCGGCACTTCCATCTCCATAATTCACCAGCGCCACTATCCTCATCACGAACGGCTACCTAGAATATACATCAGCGCTGTCTGGACAGGTCTGCAGTTCGAGGCGAGAGGAGTTCGAACACGACTGCGCTCTTGGGGCGGTCGCATGTCTACGCTGCTCTCTAAGTTTCGGCCGGGCCTTTCGCACCTGAAAAGCATTGAACACATTAAAAAGTGTTGCAGGTTTTCGCCCGCCTTGCCGGTTTCGATGAAAAAAATTCAGTCACCCGAATCAACTATCACGAAGGTTGTTTAAGGTGGGCTTGGTAACATTGATGATCTCGAAAACGGCAGCCGGTGAAGTAACATCTCTATTCACGGCTTAAAAGAAGAACAGATCGAATATCTGGAATCCTTGCACGAGAACCGTGGTCAACACATTCTTAAGAAAACCTTAAAAATGAGTGTTTCAGGGGTAGAAAGGTGCCACCGGTTAGGAGTTAAAAAACAGAACAAAATTCGCCCCGTCATTTTGAAGCTTGTCGATTTTCGCGAAAACTTCTTAGTATTTTAGAACTGCCCTAAAATAAAGAACACAGACATGTACATTACAGAAAACGTCTCCCAGAATGTTCGTAAAGTCAGAAGAAACTATTAGGAAAGCACAAGTGAAAACCGCCAGCCGAAAGAGGACTGGTTTTTATAAGGTGTCTGTGAATGAAACTATGTATGTCTGGGACAAAGAAAAAAATAATAACGTGCCTTTTAGAAAACTATCAGCCATATGACAACCTTCTGCATCCCCTTATATAAAGCTACTAATTGTTAACTGCCGTAGTATTGTGAACAAGACACTTACCTAGAACATCTGATATCGATATATGATCCGGACATTGTTGCACTGACAGAGACCTGGTTTCACCAGGAAATGCACGATAGCGAATTCGTTCCCCCAGTCCATTGTGTTTATCGCAAAGGTTGTTATTCCAAGGGAGACGGTTTGGCGATACTCTTTAAAAATAACATACAAATTGCTAGAATGGCTGACCCCGTCGGTGTGGAGGCCTTATTTTGTAAGATATGTCGCGAGGGAAAGTGCATGGTCATTGGTGTTGTTTACAGACCCTCTGGTACCAGAATTGATGATTTGCCGAATTTAAAGGAATACATTGGTCTCCAGATAGTGAAAGGCACGAAACTTGTGCTCTGTGGTGACTTCAACCTACCTGGTATTGAATGGCCAACCTTCTCTTCTGGTACTCATGATACCTTTAGCAACGAGGAGTTGATTGATATTGCATTTCGATTTGATTTGGTTCAACTAGTTATGCGTATACACGTATTCACGGAGAGAGCAAATCAATACTGGACCTTGTTTTTATTCGGTCCAATATTGATGGTGACCTTGAGTGTGAGGTACTGGATGGTCTCTCAGTTCATAAGTGTGTCTTAGCTCAATTTCGTTTGTCTCTTCCAAAGACAAGGTTCAAAACGGCTCGTGTACAAATTTTTTCTGCTGCTAACGATGTTTGTATACTAGACAGATTAGAGTCTCTGTATGATCTCTTTTTGAGTACTTCTACGGACACTATGTGCGAAGCTAACTCTCTCTGGGTGAAATTTAAGAACACAGTACACGCATGCATTGACCTGTATGTTCCCTTCTGGTATCACACAGCAAATCCCTCTAATCCATGAATCACCCAAGACATCATTCATTTAAAAAGAAAAATCAATCGCCTGAATCAACTGTTCAAAATAAATCGTATTACGAAGTTAAAGGAAGAAATTTCCCACCTTTCTCGTAAACAAAAAGACCTAATGCAAACAGAGCGGCGTACATTCTACACTGTGCGCTTGAGTAGCGTGAATTAAGAATCATCCTCCAAATTTTGGCGAAGTATAACCCCTACACAGTCGGAAACTAGCACTTTTGTAATAGATAACGTACCTCAGGTTCTACAGAAATCTCGAATTCATTTAACAAAAATTTCAAATCCGTATTTGCAGTTGACGACGGAAGTACCCCGCCTTTCGATAAATATAGAATCCTGTCATCTCGTGAGGATGAATAATTACCGAACCTGCTACACTTAATCAACTGCTTAACTTAGATGAAAAAAAAAATATACTGGACCTGATGATATACCCAATGCTTTTTAAAAAAGATACGCGGAGTGGTGCGCCAAATTCCTTGTTATTATTTTTAATAAGTCTATTTCAACTGGAGTCCTGCCAGAAGATTTTAAAGTGTCCAAAATTAAGCCCCTATTTAAACAAGGGGATAAACAGTCAGTTACGAATTACCGTCCTATAGCTTTAACCAGCACTTGTTTTAAATTATTATAACATGTCATTCACAAACACATATCTACTTTCTTAACAACGCATTCGATTCTCTCTTCAGCACAACCTGGTTTTAGGCGCGGCTTTTCTACTGTCACCCAACTTGTCGAAAGCGTACATGACTTCGCCGTGACTAGCAATGACCGTAAACAAACAGATGTAATATTTATAGATTTCGCGAAAGCGTACGACAAGATATCTCATGTAACACTAATGATCAAACTACGTGTCATTCTTAAAAATCATAAATTTTTCAGTTGTATTTAATCATACCTTACTTCACGTTACCAATATGTCATCTTCAGCGACACTCCTTCTAAAATAGTACCCGTCACTTCGAGTGTACCCCAGGGGTCGGTTCTGGGTCCGTTGTTATTTCTTCTTTAGGATAACGACATTGTTGGCGAGCATGAAATGAAAATTAGGTTGTACGAGGATGATTGTCTGATTTATTTTTCTGTAGACTCTCTGGATGACCAGATTAACATAATTTGAAGCTGAACGATGTTAATCAGTGGTGCAACACATGACATATGTCTGTTAAATATAAAAAAAATGCTCTTATGTCAATCACAAACAAGAAGCCACAACTTATGTTTAATTACACAGTCGATAATAACGTGCTAACGCGGGTAACTGAGTATAAATGTCTTGGTTTACATACATGTAACAACTTGCATGGGATAAACACATTACAAACGTTGCTAATCAATCAATGTATAAACTTCACTACTTGAAAAGCTCTCTCAGGAAAGCTCCAACAACCATAAAGTTACTAGCTATAAAAGCATCGTGTTACCCATTCTCAATTATGGAAATGTAATTTGGGACCTTTTCACAGCGGCTAACTTATCTAAATAAATCATGTACAAAATAAAGCAGTCGGTTTTATTTTTAATTGTTATGGCCGCACTTCAGTTTCGGAACTGACAGTCGAGGCTGGTTTATTGAACTTTGCGGACAGAAATAATTTATGCCGCCTACGCTTTCTTTTTAAAATTGTGCAGAATCTTCTCAAAAGCGATACTCATCAATGATTAACGTATTTTTCTTCAGGTCATTCATCCCGCCACCGTCACTCGCTGAACGTAACTTCATTCCAGCCGAAAAAGAATCTCTTTAAGCATTCTTTTTTTTTCAAAAACAGTGAATGAATGGAATAACCTTGAAAGTCATGTTGTTGAACAAACTGATATTAACAAATTGGAAAGCCTACTTGACTTTTAAGCTTTTTTTTCTTGTTGTTCACTTAATAAGTGAATGACGTGTTTTGGTTCGCGGTGTATGTTGCGTTGGCGGGGCATCGATGTGTGCTCTTCTTTTTGCAGTGTGGGTCGTTTCAATACGTGTATCTTATCCACGCGCCACTGTGAATTGGCATTCAGTTCAATCTTGTTTTTTTGCTGATGTTATGCGTTCTTTCTGTCTGTTAAATTGTGAAATGTATCATACTCTTCTGTCCATCCTGCTACGACCCCTTAACTGGGGTCAGCAGTATTGCAAATAAATAAATAAATAATAAATAGGTTCGTTTTCAAACCAGGGGGCGAGTTTTTGTCAAGAAACGGATCTACGCGTGGGGAGCGTCGGCAAACTCAGCTTAGCAAAGCAGAAACAGAGTCTCCGCATTTGCATGTTTTAAGGAATAAACCATGCGAATATCGTTTGGATTCCTTCAATTTTAGCAATTTTGCTCTTCTCAAGGTGAACCAGCTCGGCAATAGCGTATATTAGCATAGGGCCTACGAGCCGTAGCTGGACTGATAATTTCGCATATGCAAAAGTACCTTTTAACTTGCGTCTTACAAACGTAAGCTTTTATTCCCGTCAGCCGCACAGGTTGCCATTGTGAGCTTACACGTTTATATACTACAATTTATTCATGCCGATGAGTATAAAGTGAGCAGCTTTCGATAGGTGTTTACCGCTCAGCTGTAAAATAAGAGTAAAGGTTTTGATTTTGTTTTTCCTGTTGTTGTGGCGCATAGCGCCCTGTTTTGTGTTGTTGTAGCGCATATACTGCATTGTTTTGGACTTTATTTCCAATTCCCACTTTTCACACAACTCAGTGATAGTTTTTTAGAACCGCGGATAGCGGGATGTGATCCTTGGGACATTAAACACTGCAACATAATAGGCGGTTATGTGCGAATGAATGCGCCGTATCACTTTGCCTAAAGGAGCCATGAAGACAAAACACAAGTTGGGTTTATTAGAGAGACTGCTTAGTGCCGATAACAATGATACCAATATCCTCGCAATCTTCGAACAAATAACGGAGATATTAGAGAAAACGTGTGAAGCAGTCGTGACCCCCTAGCCAACTTCCGGCAACGTTTCTATGACGTCACGGAACTTTGTTTGTGCGATTGGCGGCCGCCTAACTGACCTGTCACGACGACACATGACTGGACGTCTGTAATGGGGCCTCTAGTTCCATTTGACCGCATCACTTGAATGCTAGCGTGACAGTTAACGCACTCAAAATTATGTTTTATTGTTGGCCCGTATGACGTCATTCTTGCTCATAACACGTCACTGTGGCGCAAAATTTTTGAAATCGAAGCTTTGTATGTCTCAAGGACGGCTTCGTTCGTCCTAGAAACAACACAAAGAAATGCCAACATTACACTTCGCTTTAAAGGCGCATCAAGCACCTCAACAAAAACAAAACGCTCACTGCGGTCAAATTCCCCTCCTTGGTGACTCGCTTTACGAAGCCGACGCCTATCCGACTGCACCATCGCGACACGGTCGAAGCAGTTTGGAGTCTAGACTGCGCCTCAAGTTCCGTGGGAGACAGATTGAGTTTTAACTATCTTGCTCTTAAGACAGGGACTTTGATTTTTTCCATCCTGTGCAAGGTCAGAGAATGGGTGCTCACATATTTATCATTTTTTATGATAGAGAAACCTAAAAGATGTTTTTTGTTGCGTCCGAAGGGCACAAGCTGAATGAGAATGAAGTTCTGAGTGACGCTGTGAGACTGCGAGTGAGACTGCGAGTGAGTCTCACAAGCTGTGTGTGAGACTGAGGGAAAAGGAAGGTGCGATAACACCTATAAAGAATTGAACAAATATAGGGATTGGTGCTGTGGTTTTGTGTGTTTTTCTTTCCATGTTCCCAATGTTTTCCCATAGGGTCGGAAAGTAAAGGCCATTTGACAGTTGCGCTTTCGTGTGTGCTCATCTTGTGTTCCGCTGTGCTTCGTCTGCGTCAATATCAATTTGGCGCAGTGTTTTATTGCTCTAATGTATCAACTAGTCCAGAAGCAACCTCTCGTTGTCTAAGTTCCAATTTATTTACGTGGTCTGACGTGCCGAAGCTGTACCTGGTTTATAACCCGCACCGTAGTGAAGGGCTCCAGGTTTATTTGCACCACCAGGGTATCGTAAGCCCGTCCCAAAATGCCAGCACAGGGGCAATGTTCCTTTACACATCCATCTGAGAAGCAGCCACCACGGCAGGGATTAAACCCGCGTCCTTGTGCTCATCGTGACAATGCCTTAGCCCCTAACATACCATGGTGGTTCACGCAAAATTGTCTGTTTCTACTCCTGCCCATGCCTCCAGCAGCAAATAAAAAATAATTTAAGCCGCAACCACAGCAGTTTTTTGGCAAATAAAAAAATGAAAAAAATTTCGTGGTAAAGTGTTGCAGCTGGTTTTTGTAGAACTTTATGTATCAAGCTCCGGTTTGAAAAAGCTCGGGTCCATGTTTCTCTTTTACCCATTGCCCACCGGCCGTTAGCGAGATCAGAAACAGAGGCAGCGTGTTGTACAATGTTATTTGGAAGTGTTTTCCAAGCCGCGAAAAGACGCCACAACAAGGCAGGCACGCTAGCATTGTTGAAAATACCTGCCAAGAAAAAAAGCATCCACCTTAACGGGCATACCATTGGTATACACGCTTAGTCCGTTTGCCCTCTCGGCGCAGCGCGGAACAAATTCAATCACTGTCGCCAACGTTCTCTCGCCCTTTCAAGGAAGCAGTGTTAGTACGCCCGTAGCCAGGCGTAGCTGGCTGTTCGGTTCTCCGAGCTGTGCATGGTTGGGTGTGGAACGTGACTTCATTATTTAAATTAAATGACACGCTTATTCAATCGTGATTTCGACAGACACAAAAATCCTGTAGGAGCTGTAATGTTCACGTTAAGGGCAGGAAAACATTGGTCCTGCAAGCAGGTACTTTTTCTCGTTTCTATAACATAATGGTGTATTGCTTGAATGTATTTGCTGATGCCAGGGGAAGGTGAAAAAAAAGTTCACTTGGTACGTAAGGGATGTGTTTATTGCTAGATGAACCCGGCAAAATAGTTACTTCTAGCACCTGAGAAACATTATGTTGTCACCTTTCCTGACTAGCCTTTCGAACGTAAATGAGTTAGTAATTGCAAATACTCTCACATGCAATACCCATGTGTCGAACATAGGTGCATCAGAATTTTTTAAGCTTTATGTTCTCCGGCACAAGCTAAAGGGTGCGCCAGCAGATAGTAAACTTCCATCTTATATTTCGATCACGAAACCGCGACTTGAATATGCATGCACATTTTGGGACCCTCATACTGCACTACATATTTAAGAATTGGAAATGATCCGGGGAGGAAGCGATACGCTTCTTCCCTTCTACATATGGTGGTAGCAACTCACCCACAAATATAATGACGGCACTTGGCATTTAAACCCTTTAAAAACGATAAAAATTCTCAGACTATCATTTTCGTTTAACCTGTGTAACAGGCAGTTGTGATGGGATAGTGAGCCGTACCTCCACCGTTTGTTGGCTCGAGTATCAAGACACTGGCATAAAAAATTGTTGGTATATTTTATTTCCAGAGCTAATGTTACTAAATATCACTTCTTCCCAGTGCGATTACGAACTGGAACAACTTGCCTTTGTCTTCATTACAGTTTACTCATTCCGTAGATTTGATATCGTTATGTTTGCTTGATTAGTGGTTGCTTGACCTGGTATAGTAAATGTCCTCATGCCTTGTTGTTTTCATGTTAGATTTTCTTGTTACCCATACCTTGCCGCAACATTTATGCGCTGTTTATTTGCTCGTGTATTTTCCTTTGTATTTTGTCTCCGTTCGGCCTCACCCTGGGAATGCAGTTGGTTGTAAATTACTTGTTCACGGAGCAATTAGGGGCAAACATCTTAGGTATGGCATAACGAGGCTGGCTAGCGAAAACAGCGTGGTATTCAAATTTTTTTCTTTTAAACGCAATTACAGCTGCATCAAAAGGTCAGAAGTCTCTTCTAACATGTCGAAATTGTTTTGCATATCCGCCATAGTAAAATACCTCACAAATTGAGACTATTATTTGTGCAAATGTTTCTTTCTCTACTGCCTGTTGTGTTTTAGGAGCCTCTGATAAGACCATCTGTTTATCTGGTAAAGCATCTGGAAAAACCTAGCACACAATGAAAAGCCAGAAAAATCCCAGATTTTGTACCTATCACTTCAGTCATGTTTAGTTCTGTCTATCTTTCTCGGTTACTTATTTTTTGTGTTAAGGCTGTAACTACACTGGTTTCTTGTGGGTTGAATTCTTATAGTATATAATACTCCTTCGCAAAAAAATGCTGGTGAGTGTTGGCAGCAGACTGAATTAGAAGGACGTAAACAAAAAACAGAAAAGTCTTTCGGCCATTTCGAGCTTACGTGCTTTCAAAGGAAACGCAACAACAAAAATAGACTCTGGAGCATCATGTTCGGGCTTTTGTTTTTCAGCATTTCTTTTTTGTCTTTTGATACGAAATAGCTCCACAAAGCAGACGGCGGTAGTTTAAAACGCAGTTTCCCTTTAGTAATAGTTCTTCGTGGCTGACGTGTACCTGTTCTAATCACACATATTCACGTACATCCATCACGCAGCACGCGAAGGGCTATTTTCTCACCGTTGGCAATGTGTGGAGGTTGTCTGGTTGTAATGCACCCAGAATTTTATCTGAAGATCTGGGTTCTGTTTCGCAAATTCAATGTATTTTACAGCGATGCAGTTTATGAATAAGGTTGTGGGAATTTTTGCTCCCGTCTAAAAATCCGGTGCCGACAAATAAAATATTTCACTATTCAATCCTACGTGATGAGCTCATTTTGCCTCCACAATACACATTTCCTCGTTTAGATCAAGTTGATAAAGTAACAGTACCATCATGACGAACAAACAGATCTTTCAATCATATATACGTGGTACATCTATTGAATGGAACTACCTTCCCGCACTTACGACCACCATCAAGATCACCAATTACTTAAGACCGCCTTAGCTAACATTGTATAAATAAGACACTATTTTGCATCGTATAACGCACTACTTCTGTTTCTGATTGCTAGCTAACATTTTTTCTGTTTGTTAGCTAACAAAGCAAAAACGCCAGTGTGTACGAGATTTCGGCTCACGTTAATGACTTCGTGCTAGATCGGGTTCTACTTGATGTTCCCTCCTGCATGCGTCACTCGTCTAGAAACTAGACTAAACCGGTTCATCATGTTTCGGCGTATTTTGTGAAGGACAATAAGAAAGTGTTATATTTCTGCAGCCAGTCAGTAGCGAATGAGAAGGAGTATTTAAAGCACTAGTTGCACTGAAAAAAGCGAGATAATGAAATGATTTCTTTTTATGGTACTCTGGACGAATCATGACGGGTACGTACTAATAAAAACTCCCTTTATTTTTCTCAGGTCTTTCAGATGAATAAACACTGGTGCTCTTATTCTGTCGGCGTTTTACGTATATATAATTCCACATTATTTAATGACGCATATATGTGATTGTGGCGCCGCTTACAAAGGCAACCATCCTACATTTTACTCGCTATTGCACCTCAATTATTTGTTTTTCTCTCATGCCAAAGTGGCACATTCTCATAAACAAGGTTTCCGTTTTCCCTTGAGACCTAGCGGTTGTTTCTTTCCATACTATTTCTAATTTTCGCACTCAATAAGATTAAAGAACGGCTGATTATGTTGCAAATGTACAATAAATTTTTAAAGAAGTAACCTCTTCACCTCTGTTGTGCCATTTGCCTTCTACCTTGTCATCTTATTTTAGAACCGTCGCTTGTCTCCATTGGGCGCTGCAGAGTTCAATGCCCTGCCACACCCGACCAATGGGTGGGTGCTATCTATAATCTGAAGACAGACCTAAATGTCCTTAACCCTGCTCCACCCCAAGAAGGGCTGTTAAAAAGTCGAGGCGGGCATGATTCCTTAATTGCACGCCGCTACATCACGCGTCGCAGGCGCCTTGTTAAGTTTGCCTAGCTTGATACTACGAATGCATCGGCGGCTTTCATCTGTAGGATTGGCTTGTTCCTTCTAAAGCCCGGCTCAGACAGCCGATTTGTTTGGGTAGGACAGGCCATCAACACAGAAATCTTATTTTCGTTTTCACATGAGCAGTGCAGAAACTTTTAAATGGTTTATATTTCGAGGTGGTTGAACTTGCAAATCCAATTCCAGTTTCACAAACTTAACTTGGTACACAAAGGATTCGTTATTGAAGCTTGGCTACTGATGCAATATTTTTTTGTATATACTGCCCTTTATCGCAATCGCAAACATCTTATTTCACGGAAACTAAAACTTTGTTTTGAACGGAGCCATACGTCCGCCCAAAACACTTACAAAAACGAGATCGTAAGGGCCCACCTTACAAAATACACCCCCTCCCAAATAAAAAAACACAGTAGCCATACAAACCACAAAGGTTTGTTTAAGGCTATCCGATGACCGTTGCACTGGTGTTTCTGTGATCATAATTGTTATAACTATAGGCGTCTATTGCAAAAGCACAGCTAGACAGTTACTTCTGACTATTTGCCAAGAAAGATTGTTTTTTAAGAACGATCAAGGAGGCCTAATGTTACATATAGAAATTATTGCATGCAATAAAATAACTGTACTTGAAAAAACTGGCCGTGGTATGCTTTTTTGTCTTCTCTTGCTTCCTTGGCCTTACGTAATTCTATATACAAGCAAACCAACAATATACTGTTTCCAAACTGGGTGAATCATCGTCAGAACAAATTTATTCCTGAACTGTTTGGGAGTTATTCTATGATGCGATGTGTTGAAGCAAACGAAGTTGAAGCAAGTATCGTTCACAGTGGCGCTATTTGAATGGGGATGAGAAAATTCTAAGCCCGGGGAACGGAGCTATCATGCAAGATATACTATTGAATTTTTTGGGACAGGGCCAGTTGGCCCACGATCACTGGAAGATGCAGCAAGAACACACAAACCGAATGACGGTGGCGATGTGAAGACGCAGCAGTACGTTCGTCTCATAAGTCTTTCATTTTGAATGCTCTTGTAGAAATTTACAGAAAACTATCGATATTTTTTATACTCATTCGCTTTAGCACAGCAACAGTAATTGCGGCCTGTGAAACGAGGCTGACCAGGCGTACTTTAGGGGCACGAGGTAGCAGCAAATATCCTATTCCGTCGTATAAAATGACATGACTTGATTGACTGCTGTACTCCGCAGCGTTGCCCGAAGGCGAGGTGTCGCTACATGGACTGCTTATAATTCAAATCTGGATGTTGCCTGTTTGAAATGCACGTGCCCAAAAAGTTCCTACTGTTACTTCCAACTTCCTGAGGGCGTTTTTTGAGTTGGTAATCACTTGCATATGCTGGTGGCATTTTATTTCGCAGATGTGCAGTGGGCGGTTAGCTGACACACCATTTTATCAATACATACTTATTACATTCATAATACCCCCATGTCCGAATGGGCATCAGCTTGCATGCTGTACAAGGCAAATGTACCGTGTGATGTCACTATGTTGATTTTTAACGGTGTCTACAAAGTAAATCATTGATAAATTCCGAACCTCCTTTGACGAAAACTTTACCAGTGAATTTTTGAGTATAGGCGCTGTAATTTAAAAAAAAACTGCGAAAATGCGTAGTCAAGCTTTATACAGAATTTTTAGTGGATTCTTCATTTGCAATACAACTCATGTCGTGCTGATGACGCTTAAATATTTTTAGTGTAACTTTTATTTTCTTTGGGGAAGTTGGATAGCCAAAAATTAGGTTGTATAGTTACGCTTTAAACATTTTCCAAACGCACCTTTTTATTCAGGTTAACATAGAAGATTTTATGAATTTATTGTTGGTACTTGAAGAATTTTGTGTTCTGCTATTTGTTCCCCCGTAAATATTATTTACTTTCCACAGCTGGCCAATACGACGCCTAGTTACCAAGGTATACATACGTAAATTGACGGAGTGGCTTCGAGATACCAAATCTGACAATTAAAACTTATTGCAGTGTGGAGGCTATATTTTGGAAATTAACCATGCATGTGTATAAACATGTTTTCACTTTGATGATCTAAATCGCGACAGCTGTTCCTGTTTACTAAATACGTTTGATTTTCTTGACGTGTGACAATGCTGCGTTTCTGATGGGTGCACTGAAGAAAAAAACTTTCTATATATATAGTTCCTAACACTTATTGAAAAGTGCAAGCCGAAGGAGCGTACAAAAATGGCCGAGTTAGTTCGCTCGGCTAGACTTGTTTCGTCGCGGTTTTCGAGGCAAACGAATTATCACCTCATGCCTCAAATGATTACGACCAGTTGTTTACATTCATTGAACAGTAGTGCGGAAATATGGAACGGTGTGTGCATAATTACAAAAGCCCACTGAAAGAAAACTTAAGCTGCTTTTATCCGTACGCGCTCCTGGCGTTCGTGCTTGGCAGATCTGCAAACATTATGAATGAATAAGCGAGTGAGGCCCAGCTCCAGCGTTCCTCAGCTCCAGAGTAGCTCCAGCGTGACGCAGCAATCCTCTGCTCGGGTTATGTGCACTAGACCAGACGGTTTTCCGCCATGCAAATACATCATCGGTGGGAAGCACCCCGGGGCGGCAACCGCCTCCATTTCCGGATTAGGGACATGTTATGGTGTAGAAACGTGAAGGACATCTCAATCTTCCGACAAAACACAAACTGTCCAGAAAAAGTAACTAACTTGTTTACAGACATTTCTTGGGCTAAGAAAATTATGTTACAATGGTTTTTTTGTGAACTCATGTACTTATAACGCGGCTCCGTGGACCGGGTCGATAGCTGTTCGAGCTCACGCACCCATTTACCTAGGGGTTTGGTCCCTGTAGTGTCAATCGCTCCAATAGGTAAAATAATTGTGCACTAATTCTGCAAACACAAAGCTTCTGATTGGATTCATAATTTTTCATACCCTTACGGGCAAAGGAAAATGATTTGAGCCCAAATCATCTCATTCAACCATAAAACACTGCGGAATGGCTGGAAGGATATTCATTGAAATGTCAAACATTCATTGTGGCCTTCTAATACATATATCCGTTTTTGTGCGTTTGAAATGTACGCGTTCTATGTGTCCTTACAGGTTTGGTGTTTAAAAAAGTTGCGCTGATTGGTTGCTAAGGTCCATCAGGATGCGCTCTCCAACCGTGAGAGACTACTAAGTATAAAAATAAACCTTTCTGCGGATGCTGGTGAAGATGATGAATGTAGCGGTGAACGACCGCATACAGATCATTAGGGTCTTAAAAATGGCTGTTTAGTGTGCCGTGCTTCTAGCGTGCAGAAAGGCGTCTGCAGAAAACAGACGGGCGAACTTTGTGGTAGGGCTGTTTACTGGATATTCGTAGAGCTGTGCTACAAATGACTACAAAGCACGTCTGTGAAGGACTACCCACGGGCTTCCTTAGGGCTATGCCTAACGCAATATATTGTGCCCCATGTGTTTCTATCCTGCTATCCCAGCAGCTGAGTAAGTTTTGATAAACGTCCCTGCTTAAGGAAATGTGTCAGGCGTTACTGTGGACGAAATAAAACTCCACCCCAGCAAGATATAACCTAGTAATTACCATAATGAGAAATATTAGGCGCGTACCGCCCGTTGAAGTTTTGCTCGATGAAAGAACCTCTTGGAACCATACGCCTACACAACCATCAGCCCCTCTACGCTTCAGTGGCACTTTTACGCTAATGACCCTCCAGTGCATTGGTCATACTCTTATAGCTTGATTAACGCAGCAATCCTCGCCACTTGCGAATTTAGATGTAAGCAAGCACCGAGTAGTTTCACGCGTTTCTTTCAAAAACTATCATGCAACTTTCTGCATTCGCAGATCGATAAACGAAAAGTGTTTATTGTAGGCAGGGCTCCGGGTATGTTGAATTTAGTCGGTTAAAAGAGTTTCAGGGGTGAGGCTAACGTGATTAAACTTTTGAGTGGTGGTGATCTAGGTGTTGCAGTGGGTCGTCTGTGAGGACCCGTGGCCCTGATGGGATCGCATGGCAAGAGGGAAGATGGCCCTTGTTCCAAACCGATACTGATAGAGCGCTTGAAGTTTGCCATAGCCTTTTGCTATTGCAAAAACGAAGTATCACGTTAACTCTCATAGCATGAAACCGCATTTGCAGTAAAAAGATGCCCCGTGTAAACACCATTCCCTGGTAACATAGGTTAAAGATAAAAGCTGTTGGGCTGGTGTAGGACGAAAACCATCTATACTTTTTCTCTTACCTGTTTTTTTTTTCTTTTGCCGAAGCCTAAGTACACACTCATAAATGGTCATTCATACCATATTTTAAATTACAACAATTTTTTTAGGGTTATGATGCCAGATGCATGCTAGAATAATTGTTATTAAAACGAAAGCCTGGCTGCTGCAACATCAGTTTTTTTTCCAAAGGATGTCGCTATAGCTGCCAACGCTCCATACTTACCCACAGGTCCTCTACGACAGCTCCGGATCTCACTGGACGGCACGATGCTTTTCAGTACATTCAAAAACAGCTGGCCAATAAATGGGCTCCAGGTCAGCGCTCTAGAGCTTAAAATCGCTTTCAAAAGGACCGCTGGCCTGGGAAATCAATCTTTTGCACTTAAAAGCTGTAAAAATGGGACACAGCGTGGACTTGGAGTGGCTACCTGCCCTCTGCGGAGTTAACGGCAACGGGCCTCACAAAGCCGCCTCATCTGCCCACGGTGTCCGCTCACAAGCTCTGCCGATCCCATTGACGAGAAAGACGTGCATCCTAAACCGCATGGAAAGCGCAGTGTCTATCTGGACTGACGCAAACCAGCAATACGCGCCTCTTCACGCGACTGATACAAAGTGAACCGATGCCATCTGGGCTCAGCAAGCACGAGGAACCATTCTGCGCAGACTGTGCTTGAATTTGACCTACGCGGGGCATTACCTCTAAAAAATTCAGCAGGCATCTTCAGCTTTTTGCTCCACAAGTGACTCCCGAGAAGACATTCGTCATGTGGTATGCGTGTGCCCACGTACACTTTGCACACAAATAAACTCGTATTGTCTTTGTGAAGACAGCTTGGTTCGGGAGTTGAACTGAGGGCTGTTTTGGGTCCTTAGTCGGATCACATTCAGGCTACACGTGCAATCTAAGCTCTCATATAGATTCTTCGTAGCACAGAACTGGAGAGAGGTTTCTGGATAAAACTTTTGGGCGCATGAAATGGCGTCTTTTCATTAGTATAGCTGTTTTTTTTCTCTCTTTTTCTTCCATCATCCAGCGTAGCAAACCAGTGTGACGGCTCGGCTAACCTCGCTGGACTTCATTAAAGTTCATCTCTCTCTCCCGGCTAGTGAAAATATCTCACAGAAAGCTCCAAAGCTTTTCCTTCCTGCATAAATTAATAGTAGGACATGTTGGGCAAGTCATGAGGAGCGTTGACAAAGAAGGCCAAAATTGCATACACGCGGTTTGCAGACACGCAGGAATTTCAGTGAACATAATTCGTAGTAATTGCCAGAGTAAACCAGCATACCGTTTTCATTTTCTTCATTGGTAAGGCGGAGATCTAACCAAATTCATCACGCAATGAAGGATTAGTGTAGTGTAGTGTGTTTTGTATGGCCCAAATGGAGCCACAAGTTTGCTATAGACGCCAGCGAATGATGTCCTTGTTCCGAGGCAAAGGTATGCCACTTCATAAAGAGGTGGTTACGTATCCTGCCGTATGTGTTATTTCTACGGGAAGTCACCCACTTTTCATGCGAGAGAAACGTATATTACGCTCGGGGATGGTTAGAGCTGAAATGATTGTGCTTTGAGTCCGGTGTACAAAATTTAATATATGAAATATTCATATTTGAAGATTTTGCTAAGCTCTCCATATTACACATATAATATGTAGTATAGTTTATAGGATAAGATGGCCAATGACCGCGAGAACAAAGCACACCAGGGGCGGGACACGCACGAAGAAATCTCGGTGTCCCGCCTACTTAGTGTGTTCCTCGATTCTCCCGAGCTTATTTTCGGCGCAATTTGTAGGCAACAGTATAGATCGATTACCCGCTAACCTAACTAAAACAGCGCTATTTTAAGAAAATATCTGTCAAGTAAATCTCAAACAATGATTAGTATATGAATATTTTTCTGCCTTGTGAAGGCTGGGGTTCTATTACTCATAGAAACTCGGTATCGAAATATAGATGTAAGGCGCATATAGAATATCAAATTTATTATCAGCACCCAGTCTACGGTAAAAGCAAAATATCTGCTGTTCCTTAAAAATTGATTGGAATTACATGTCCAAAAAGTTCACGCACTTCCTGTTAATTGCATTTTAATTATACCGTGTAAAATATTGAATTATTAGAAATTCCTGAGACTGGCATACTTCTCATTACGCTGATGGCAGTAATGTTTCCCTTCAGTGTACTTTTAGTGACCTAGTCGGAATCCAATAGACTGAAATGACATCCGCAGGGGTGCAAACACAGCGCTACCGCAGCCACTGGCGCCGCCAACTCGGGGCTCGAATGGACGTTGCCACTGCCCACACCCTTTGCTCTTCTTTGTTGTTTTGACTTTTTTTCGGGTACCGACGCCGCATACCTTTACTTACGTGCAGGATGTACTGCTTCATTCAAAAGTCTGAGGACGCCTAAGAACTCCTTGGGGGCTTATAATTCGATGGCATTGAGGTCACGTTTAAGGTTAAGAGGCTGTTTCCCGCGTTGCCTTTTCGAAGAGCTTTTGTCTGTTTCGCGATCCGCTTGCGCCTTACTCCTTGAGATGCGTTCGGTCTGTCTTCTTTGTGTTGAATTCTTTCCACTGTGCAGTGGGAGGACGATGGTGGGTGTCGTTTCCTGTCTGTTATTTTCTGGCTTTGCTGCGTTCTTCCGCTGCCGTACTTCATTTGCGTCCTGGCATCGAAAGCCACCCAACGGCTCGCGCTATGGAATACTCTTGTGACAGACTCGTCCCGAGATGTTTCGCGGTTAGACATAAACGCCGCTTCTCACTGAATGATATATTAAATTATCCCCCTAATGATGTGCTTGGAATTTAGATATCACAGTGATTGTGCCCGTTCGCCCGCGTGGGTTGCGACCACGCATATGCAAAACCAGTCATTGAACTGGAAGGTGTCTTTCACATGTAGCGCATATCCCGACGACCCGTAAGGGGTTTTCTGGCGACGGTTTTTTGGCGCCTTATTCCTGGAGTGGCTCTGTTGACGTCGCTTTTATGTTGCCATTGTTTTGAAGCTCCTGGAAGTTCCCCGACACAGAATACGTTTGAAGAAAACATTCGTGCCGTTGCAAAGGTAAAGAACTTTAATAATGCATAGGAAGTATGCTGTACCTTCTTACATATCTAGCGCTAGTTGTCCACCTCGCACAAGTCGACATCGCTTAGCTTATTGAAAATCCTTGGGATAATTGAGCCAGGACACAAGTTCCTACCCGACGTTATCAGTGTAGTTAAAATCAAAAGTCGCTTGACAATATGTTTTCTAAATCAGTTTGGGAAATAGGTGGCATAAAAGCGGTGCTGAAACCAGAGGCTGGAAAGAGTTTACTGCCCCCAGGAGGAACAATAACTAAGCTGAGTGTTTTAACCTGCTCAGATCCGACCAATTTCGCTGGATCAACAAATGAATGAAACGAGAAAGGACTGTTGCATTCCTTTTCGCCGCGCTGCTTACGTGGCCAGTTCACCCGCTAGCGGCTGCTACTAGCTACATCACACTCTCAGGCAGTTAGGGCCACTATGCGTGACTGTATTGCACTTTCCCTCAAGTCTCCTTGTGCTTGCTACATAGACGCGTTGACATTAGCAATACCTTTGAAAATAGACTTAGGCTAGTCACAGCTTTCATACTTCTTTTACAGTTGGAGTCAGTACAGGTGCGCAGGCGTGAAGAGGTATGCGCTGGCGCCTAAGGGAAGAGTGTGGCACATGTTACTCGAGCTGATGTGTTTGTAGTGGGTGAGAATAGCTTTAGCGGTGGTTCATCTTCTGTGGTGAAAGCTTACGCGGCGGGGACGCCCGACAGGGTATCTCGCGGGCAACAGCATCAGCCGCTTTGTTCACCAACTGCCCAAAAAGGTCACGTTTCCAAGTACTATGGAGATGCATACTACAGTGGGAACATTTTCCAAAGTTTTGTTGCTGCAAGCGGAGGTTGTGACAGTTATTAAGCACTGACTCTTACCATGCAAATTTGTACACAAGAAAGACGTTTCCGATTCCGTACCCAAGCCTTCTCATAAAAAATGAGGGGCGAAAAACCTAACACCTTTGTGTTTAAAAACATTTTACTGGTCGCAGTCAGTTGAAGTTGTTGTCATGTCTTTTTACGGCCAGACGAGAAATCTGTACATTTTAATTTTAACCAGAGCTTGTCCCGACGGAAGTGCATGTAGGCCACGAAAAATAACGCCACGGGTAATCACAAAAATTGGTCGCCAAAATCGGTGGACGCTAGCGAAGAGATGATCAGGCAATAAAATCGCAAGAATGAGAAAGGCGTTCCTTGATTTACAGATATTAAAAATTAAAAAGAAGGGAAACAAGCAAAAGAAAACACACGGCCAGTCCCAGCGCCACTGTAATTAGCCGGCCCCAAAAGCGCGCCTCGAACGCTGCAACGTCTTCTGTGATACCGTGCCCCCGCACCCTTAAACTTCAGGAAACGTTTTGGTGGGATCCTTCATACTTTGCAGACGTTGGATTCTTTTGGGGTTCCGCCGATTAAGCGGCATGAAATAATGAACCTCAGATGAGACGCCTGCTCGTTGCCGACCACCCACGAGCCAAGAGTGCCGTGAACGCTGCTTCGTGGCGCCGGAACCAATTTGCCCGCTGCGCTAATGAAACAGCGCGCCGGTCTCCGTCTTGCGCGTGATTCGCCAACAAAATGGCTGGTTGGGGCGAATTCAGAACGTGCTTGGCGCATTTTCCTTCACAGTAAGCTCCAGTGTTTGCCTTCGGCGGTGCTCCTAAAATACCGAATGTCTAAGCACGTCTTGCAGAAATGCTTTTCACCGCCAGCCATTTTAGCTCTTGTGAGGTCGGTGGCGGCAACTCCTTTTTTTCAACCGCGGCATATTAGAACTAGGTTATGAAACTCTTAACAACGAACAACGAGTCACGTGTTTGTGTTTCGTTGGACAGTAGAAAGAGTTGACTAAGATGGTTCGTAAATCAATGAATTTGCAAAGACTTTATCAGAAGCGGTTACCTTTGCAGCTCAGGGCAAATACTATGGGCGCGTTGCAATGCCTTCATAAGAGCATTTACCTTACGTGAGAAGGAGTATGCGGCCCTTATATATGGCGTCCACCTCTCCTAAGAAGAAAGAGTTGCTTGCTCGGACGGCTGGTTTACCCTAGCTTCTTCTAAGGGGAACATGGGCCCATGAGATACGGGACATGGTAAAAGCAGGCCTGCGACGTTTCTGCAAGCTTGGCGCATGCGCAGCGTGCATGCGACATAATTGTCTTTAAATTAAAAAAATTGCGAACAATTTGTGCTATGTAATCCTGCAGGACACGTCGAAGAGGATTAAAAAAAATCCCCGCATTTCCCCGAGGGGAAGAATGTGAAAGTGCGAATGCACGAGTTGAATTTGCGCGGTTCGGTAATGTTCGCGAAAGAGAGATCACACACACACACACAACTACAAAGAAAGAAAGATGCATTTATTCACAGACACCTATTTGTGTTGTCGTTGTACTTGATTGCTAGAGCGGATCTCAGCTTTGAAATTTCGTGTCAGTACTCCTTTAAGCGGGTGCATTAGCCCTTCTCACGCCCGATTCCTGGCCAATCCCCCACGTGGGTATGTGCCATGTCAGCGGCCAGGCAGCGCGCGCCCATCTCCCCCCGTTGCCAAGGAAGACGAGGAGTTTCGCACTTAAAATAGCGCAATGGCGCAAACAAACTGCGCAGTTCTTGATTCTGATAACTAGCTGGTCTCTCCACTCCCTTTCGGCGCACTATGGCGCCTGTTTGCTTTTTAAAGACGGTAGTCTTTTTTGGGCTACTTTAACACAAAAACATTGGTCGGTATGTCTGTCTGTCTCTCGATGCAGCCGCCCGAACAAAAGCTAACAGAATGCTCGAACAAAACGTTTACATAGGCAAACCATTAAGAAACTACTAAATCTAGTGGCAATGTTTGTACTTGTTGACATCCTTGAGCGAAACGATAACGTTAGACATAGTTGATGGAAGACATTCATGCATAATTTATTTGCATTATGTAATTCAAAATACATGGATGGACGATTTTTGCGATAGCAAATGAGAAAAGTACGCGTAAACTATCTTCACCTGTAATTACAAAGAGCTCTGGAGGCACTCTCTCGTGGCGGCATTTAAAGTTGGAAAGTAACGCAAGGTTCCTGCAGATGGCGCGAGCAGTGTTACGCGGCAAAATTGAAATATCTTGAACAAACCTTTGCCGTGTTTATCGGGAAAGGAGCGAGATGGGAGGGGAAGAGAAGAGAGGCATCTACGTGTCACGGCCTCGGATGACTATCGTATTTCGACGACATTTTCAGGGAAGTGAGTTGATGCGCGACAGTTATTATATTTTTCCTGTTGCCTGTGGGATTTTGAAAGAGCGGTCTGTGTCAATTATTTTCTTTCTACGAATAAGGTACTGACATTACACATGGTGTCACAGAAGCGGTGAAATGTCCACCTGTGTTTCGTGCTCGCTCATCCATCAACACCCCTCCAATCCACAAAAAATGCATCAATCTAAGGCAGTGTTGTGATTCACCATTACCTCAATGAACTTGAGTGGTAAATATGTGCCACCAAGCAATCGCGTTGCCCGTATGACAGCCACACATTTACACTTTTGATTCATTCATTACGAGGCTTAAAGCGCCAATGCTACACCTGGGCTCTGAGGCGCGCCGTATTGGAGTGCTCCGGAATAATTTTCTGCACCGAATGATCGAATTGACGTACGCTAAATCTCAAATAAACACGCGTTTGCGGTTTTCACCTTCATCAGAAAAGCGTCCAAGCGATGTTTACCATTTCACTCAAAAAGAGGGCACGGGCTGTGTGGCCTTGCCCACGAAGGTTGACGGCCTGTGAAAACGGTATGCGGGCCTGCACGGCGAAAGAGTAGTTTTTCCGAAAAACGAGAAAATCTGCCCCTATTCTTAAGAAAGAGAGAGAGAGAGGATTGCTTTATTGAGGTAAGGAGGCCAGATGCCGGGGGGCGGGAAATAGGTAAAAAGGTAGGGATATGAGCAGTTCAATGGTGCTTGGCCTAAGAGAGCCCTTTTGTGGCGCATGGTGAGGACGCAAAGACGATGGATGCCAGAAGCTCCTCGGCCAGTAGAAGAATTCGGCGCTTGATCAGTCAGCCTTGGGCTATTTTATTCCTGGTAGTGCTTACAAATCTCTGCGCGAAATCGACCACACGGAGCGAACAGACACACGCGCTTCCCTGAAGCTTTCACAGGTGCCAACAAGGCTCCTAGTCTCCAAGGTACGAATGTATCTAATGTTGTTCAAGGTAATACCGCTCTTTGCTTGTGGTGAAAAAGTGTGCACACAGGGGACGCTTCTTGCCTGGATCAGAACTGTGTCCTTCGGTGTACTGACATGTTGATTTGTCCGGAACGCCACATGTCCGGTCGCTTCAACTGCGTGCGGACAAAACAACGTTATTTTCTCAGCAACACCCCAGCCAGCCATCCAAGAACATCTTCCTTCGCGTCTATAACAAATGCAGATTTGGAATTAAGGCCACTGAATGTTTTCCCAGCTCTTTCAAGCTACTAAAGCGCATATAGCAGCACTAGGTTGAATACATTAGAAAAGATTGTTCTTCCTTTTACTAGGCGTAAGTTTCGTTCTTTCACAGTGGCAGGATCAGGGTACGAGGGTACTAAATAACGATACTAGAGTCCTCTTTAACTTTCGCAAAAAAGCCTGCGCCAATTCTGAGCCCCGTTCAGAAAAATGAATATTTGTAGGCCGCAGTAGGCCTGCAGCAAGCAGAAAAGTCAAAGAGAGTAGTGCCGCCTGTACCCCGCTTTTGGCAGCGCATTCTTTCTAGCTTTCACCATGGAAAATTTTTCCAAAAGATTTCGTTCAAGAAATACACTTCCCTTCTCTCTAACACTTTTATGTGCATGGGACAATGTAGGCACCAAACATTCTGGTGAGTGACGACCTCATTCGCTCTGACTCATTCAGTTTATTATGGTGCATCTTAAACGTGCCTCCGCGCGGCCTAACTTCGCTGAGACTATATTGACAATATCAACATTTAGCACAATTTCGGCTGGCCCCTCATCAAATTGCTCCTTACTAATACTTATTAGCATTATGTTTTTAGAGTCATGGCTTATGAAAGCGGGTTCTTACAACTTTCCAGAGACCACCAGGGTTTGATGTTCTTGCATGACTCTAAAAATGTTACGTGCGGAGGCAATCCGGGTGCATACTATAAATCGCCATGTAATTACGCCACTGTAAACACTAAAACAGGAATGCTCAAAGCGACATGTATGATGAAAATCACATAAATTGAGATCGCTGCCTTCTAGTGTCATTTTGGCTTAGCCGTGAGCGGCTTACTTTGTTACGCAACGTGCTGGTTGGACAAAGCTCATTAAGGTCGTTACAATTGTTTACGTCCAGAAGTTTTCAGCATTGCCGATTCTGCAATACGAAGCGGCGCGCTTGCTAACCAGAACAAATTAAAAAAAAACGCGAGCTTTGTCTTAGTGACTTTGAATGTGCAAAATAACGCGCTAAACTTTCTCCCGATCTCAAAAACTTGAGGGTTGGCGCAAGGCTTTTGTTTGAGAGTACGTTTTGTAAGCTCTTGAGAAGCCAGTTTTCATTGACAACCTAAACATTTGGCGATAGTGTTGTCATAATATTGATCGAAGTTTTTGAAATGACGTGACTGCGCATTCCCGTGTTTATAAGCGGCATTGTGTCTGGTCTGCAGAACGTGGTCGCGAAAAAAGTGTGTTCCAAGCAAAGCCCAACACTTTGTTCTGAAATGTAACTTTAATGTATTGTCATGCCTCTTGTAAAGCTACTATTTCCTTCTTAATTAAAAAAAGAGAGCTATTTTAATGTAAAATTATTACCTACCTGTGTTGTTCAACAATTGGGTGTGAATGTGTCTCTGGTGCAATAAATACGGCAGCAACAGAAAAGATAAAAAACGGGTTAACCAATGCTCGAAATGAAGTCGCATTTTTCCTGGTTGTTTTATAAGCAAATGAACTATAAAAAATAAAAGTGACGTAAGTAAATTTCGCATATAATGGGACTTGAATTAAAGGCCTCCTGATTGTGAGCCGGACCAGGAAGTCCTCAGCCACCACAACTTGAGGACTCCAGCTAAATAACGATGAACCTGCGGAATGGGTTCTGGCCTTCGAATTACAAAACGTGAAATGAGTTTCTGCATATACACATTCTTGGAGCCGGAATTGGACGAGGCTCATTCGAGAAGTCGTAATTAGGGAAGAAGCAAAAACCTTTGCTCTTTATAGCGCGACATCGGGCTAGCAAGGGTGATTCGCAAAGCAACCAAAAGGCGAGAAAAACGTCTTTAAGGAAAAAGGATTAAATTAATGAGGACACGTCAGCAACACCAGGAATGAGCTACCACAGGCGCTATGTATTTACAGTGCATACAATGAATGCGATGCCATCCACGGGACTGTTGTTGATTTATTTGGTGCAGTGCATACGGTGGTGTGTTCTGAAATATTTGTCTAAGGCATCGGGGAAGGACGGTGGTGCACACAATACCGGCATTTCCGTTTGCAGAGTAAAAGACTTGTGCTTCCGCTTTCACTTCATTTTAGGGAATGCCTATAGCTGCACTGGCTGTTTTTCTCCATCTGAAATCATGTACACGCCTACGCCGACTTACCAAGAAGAACTGTGACCTGGAGGGTTTGTATCAAAACTCTGCGGCCACTTTTTGCGCATGGGAAAAATATCTAATCTTTAAAACAATACAAATCGCAGCATCCAATTTCTTCCGCAAAATCTAGTTCGTACTCGTTAGAAAATATCACTGTTGACAGTCTCATGTCTCCTTATCGCCGTCAGTTACAGAAGTCTACTCACCGCTTAACGTAGTAAACGTGTCAATTCATTTGATAACATAAATGCCTCTCAGGTCAGTAATACTACCTTTATTTACTTGATACCAACTTCAGGTTAAACTTTCTTACACTGACTATTTTATAGCAATTGCCATCAATGAATCACAAAGGCTCACGGAGATATTCTGAAATCGACTTATCCAAGCCTTTTACATGGGTGGAAACGTAAGCAGTCAGCGACATATGAAGGTTGAAAAATGCTCAAAAAGGTTCTGAAGAAAGGCGCATGATTTGATAATTTCGCTTCAAAAACCTGAAAGAAGCTGTTTGTTGTTGCATCCAGATCATATAACAACACTAGATACGCACTCGAAAATAAGGAGGGGCATAAAGGACACAGAAAGAAACACATTCTTACAACGGAGTTTAGCGTTAATACCAAATGGCGGCAGAGCAACGTTCATATAAATGGGAGCAAAAGGCGCTTGTTAAACTGAAGTACGCCAGACAAACATTTTTAGTTTAGCTCCAATATAGTTGAGCTCTCAAACTGTATTTTGCGTTGCCCGTCCTTGTCCCCGTTGCCACACTATCTTTTGCTGATATAATCCACAAAATTATGCTGCGCTGCTGAGCACGAGGCCGTGGGTTCGATTCCCAGCCGTGGCGGCAGCTTCTCTTATGTAAGCGAAAAGCAAAAACACCCGTGAGTACGACATTTCGACGCACGTTAAAGATACCTAGGTAGTCAAAATTAATATGGAGCCCTCCACTACCGCGCGCCTCATCGCCTGCGTTGCGTTGACGCGTTAAACGCTACAATCAAATCAAACACCAAATATTAGTCCCTGAACGCCAACAAACAAGGCCGTGATAATCAGTTCGTGGTGGGATAACAAGAACAACAAGCTTTCCTCGATAATCGGAAATTCTACTCATGCCGCCGATACACTCTTTCAAGAAATTTTAACTCGATCTGTGTGGCAACAAGTGAAAAGGAATTCTACCTTTTTTTACTTTCTCTCATTTTGGATAATTTGACCAACAATCTTAGTATGACGCATGTGTGGCAAAATACAGTTGTTTAAGCTTTCTGCTATGTTAAGGCATTGGCCACCCATTTCTGACGGTCTAACGCTGAATTAGTATGACATCTATAACCTTAAAACAGGTTTGACAGGCACGTCGTACAAAACTGCCGCGGTTTCAAATTCACAGTAAATTGACAATTCCAGGTCCGAGAAGTTTCAGTTCCCTAGTTCCGAAAAATGGCGACCACCATTTCCAAGCTCCTATGTACAATAAACTCACGGGCCCTGTAGCGCAGGCTTAAAGGAGTACTGACACCAAATTGTGATACCTAAAAAATGATATAATTGGCTTCAGTAGTGTGTACAGATGCCTCACAGAAATTTTTGCAGCGATCCGAGGCCGGAATCACATCTAAAATGATTTTGATTGTCCAGGCCGCGAAGCTTCCACAAATCGGCAGCACTAGCGCAATCGCTTTCGGCGTCGTGACAAAACATTGGCCCTGCGTGTCTGGCCCGGTTCAGGGTGACGTCATATAGTCGTTTTCAGAACCGAAACGATATCCTGCGCTGCTGTTGTCGGTGGTATTCGTTTGGGCAGGAGACGTGGGCGTAGCTGTATGAGCAATGCTTGTAAACGTTGCGTGTTCGACGTCTTTGCTCTTCAGTTCGTTCTCCGGCGCATGGTTGTTCGGCACCGGTGCCGAAAACTGCGCGATGTCGACAGGCACCGCGGCGACGCGGCGGGTGCGCGTCGCCGAGCTCGCCCAAGTTGTGCTATGGCAAGCTTGCGGTATACGAAGTACTGCTCGTGGAAGCCTGTCCGAGCAAATCGACGACGACGCCAAGATGCATTATTTTCCACGCGACGACATGCAACGCTAAACGTGGACCTGAGGTCGTGCGCGCCGGCGGCCGCAAGAACTGTCGCCCAAGCCAGCGGGCTCGGGGTTTGCACGGGTCACCTTGGGTGTTGGGAAACTTAGTATCGTGGCGGACTATTTGATCGCTGGTATCTGTACAACTGCGAATGACCATCCCTTACACAACTTTTCACCACACTATCATCCCCTTTTTTGCATATGAAGCTTTATTTTGGCAATAATTTCCGTTCCAGCGATCGGCGACCAAGACATCTGCCATGGCCTGTTTTGATTCTAGCGCGCAGGTGGCGCCATCTTTCGGCCGCTCGCCGCACCGTGGTGCCGGCAGTGCTGGGTCGGAGCGCCGAACCTCCGCTGCCGGTCAGCGTAGGCTTACCATCGCGGCGAATATCTGTACACCACTTTTAAATTCAGCGGCTTGGATAACAACTCCTAGCACAATTTTCAACACACTAACATCTACTTTGTCGCATGTGGAGCTTCTTTTCGTGATCAGCTTGATTAGAAGAGTGGCGACAAGCTGTTGCTATCATGGTCTGCGCCGGTTCGAGCCGCAGTGATATTAAAAAACGCACGACGGCGAAGACATCGCCGGCCTAATCGCCTGGCCAAATAAAGTTGTTCTGTCTGTCGGGTGGCAGTGACTCATCCGAGTCTGACGATTCAGGCGACATGTCGACTGCGCGGGCGAGTCGCGGACCATGTGAAATTGTAGCAGGACGATGCGGCGAACGCAATGGAGGAAAGAAAAACGTGCCTGACGTCACGGGTGAGACCGTTGACGTAAGGCTGGCCCGCTTGCAGGCTGGCCTTCGAACGGCCATTTCCCGCGCGGCGACCAAATTTGAAATTGGTTGCAATAAACGTTGCCTATAATTAATCTGTGTTGGCGGCTGACGGCTTTTCGGTTCGATTTTCGTAATTACTGGGCCAATAGGTATTCTTTACAGCATAAAAACTGAAAGCGAGAAATTTCGTGATGGTCATTCGCAGTTGTACAGATACCAGCGATCAAATAGTCGCCACGATACTAAGTTTCCAACACCCAAGGTGACCCTCATACTCTCGCCACCTGTTTTCAGAACGTGTCTTCTAGAAGGGCGTTTTCTACGAGTCATATTTTTGTAGAATAGCAGAAACTGGCCTAATATGTCCTATTTCTAGCATTTCGCGCAGTTTGTCACTGCCGGCAGCGAATTAGGTGCAATTCATAGCAAGAAAATAGAAAAATTAGATCTGTGCCATCAAAGTCATAAAACGTCAAAATGACGAAAGCACACCCAGGTGCTTGGACAGCCACCACAACGGGACAAATAAGAAGGGAACCATAAATATTTATTGACATTCCACTTTGGGTGACCAGTAAAATGAGCCCAGTCCAAGGGGTACACTAAACAATACTCGTTTGTTTGTAATTGGAGGTTGAGCAGGCTTCGTGGGTATACTTCGCTGAATGAATCTTGAAATGGCTAGTGTTTATCGGTGACGCTCATGGGGCTGTTCGTTTTCCTCCTGCGTTGGGGAATATTACTTTCTGTGCAACGCACCTTGCACAACCTCTTGACACCAAAGGACAGCAGTCAGGTCGCATCAAGCTGCGAGACGTCCTCGTTGAACTCTTCCACCAATGCCACGGGTATGTCACCGGTGAGTGCAATGAAACCTGACTGTATGAGAATTATGCAGTATATAAGGCCGTGAAATACAATAGCTGTTGCGACGCTTAAGTTCATCGTGTTATTTAGGCCTCATAGAATGTAACAGCTGGTTCTTCCGCGTTTTTTAAACCGTTAGCATTGTAAAGTCTACTAATCGTACATGCTCACTACCAGTGTCTTTGGGTTCATTCTCAACAGCCTCGCGTCGTAAGGGTGACGTAACCTAAACAACCTGCTCACATCGTTCACCAAACTGTCTGTCCTAAGAAAAAAGGTATTTCAAGCTACCTCAATCATAACGCTTTAATTATCGTCTATAAAAAAACGATTGCATGACACCCTGCTTCAAATATAATGCATTCAAACTTCTGCTTTTTTTGTGTGGGCAGGCAACTTCATGAAACTCGGCTGAGTGGTTTTAGCTAGACAATCTGTTAACGTTCTATTTTACATGACGCACCCAAGCACACCACACAGAAATTTATTTCATATATTGTTTGCAGGGCACAGAAAGAAACAAATGGCTTCGGGTTTTGTGCACATTGTGACGCTCCACAAGGTCAATTCATGGTTTTCGAACTTAGACAATGTAACAAGGTTTCACTACCTCGTTCATAACATTATAGGGTGTACCAAGTTTACCATACAAAATTATTAATCTGCCGCGCAAGCCTTCTTTTGTTGTCTGTGTCATGAGCGGACGGTCCTTAACAAGAAACTGGACATGGCATTGACCAAAATTGTCTCATGAAATCAAGAAGTAGCAACTTTGCACTTCGGATTCTTTCGCACCGTTTTGTTTGGCTTTGTCTGCCTTAAGTAATCTTCTCAAGGATTCTCAAGGAAGCGGTGATAACTTTCCCGCTATCGCAAACAAATGTCCTCTATGCAAAGTTGAAAGCCACATAATGTGTGGTGGTTTGGGCCGATGGGTGGTGTAGCTGCAACGAAAAAAGTGAAAATTTGTTTAAATGGGCGTGGGCACGCGTATACGATGTGTCGTCGTTCACGATCCTTCCAGGGGATTCTGTGTCTCCGGTGCAAAAACCCGGGCCTGTTGGTAGTGGAATAAACGTGTTAACGGATTCCAAACGGCTCCCAACGGCCACATTCGTTGATGTCGCTTGCAATGTTGTTGTGCTGCGCCGTGCTTATATTATAGGGAGATCGCGAACACTTTCATGCGCTCTTCGGTGCCCATCCTTCTTATTTTGCGTGAGCGTTTTCCGACCATGCAGCGCAAGCCGGATGGAAATGGTCCTTACGCTGCGGTTCATGGTTACGCCCCCGAAGACAAGTTAATGAACGCGAATCGCGTTGGTTTATCCTCGGGGGAAGCTCATCGCACGAAGCATGACGCCCTGGGGACTCCTAATGTTTCGCAGCACCGCGAACGTCTCTTGGGCGCGGGTGTGAGGAAACGATAAACTAATTTTAGCTGATTAGGCCACGATTACTTGGTTATTCGTGACACAGAGGATGAAGCGCGCCATAGTTGGGGGCTCCGGAATAATTTTAACCACCGGGGGATCTTTACATGCGCCATAATCTCGTACACACGGGCGTTTTCGCTTTTCGCCTCCACGAGAAAGGCGGCCGCAGCTCCAGGGAAACGTACCCGCGTGCTTGGTCTCAACAGGCCAACGCCTTAACCAATGAGCCACCACGGCGGGTGGTCCTTAGTGAAGAGAAAATATAAAGACAAGACACGATGTAACGTTCGAAATAACGATATCGTGTTTTAAATTTTCCTGGCGCTTCGATTTCCAGTGATAAAGACTTCCAGCCAACTACTGTTTAGCCCCCTTACCCTGTCTGTTTTACTCCCACTATGCCGCTCTGTAAAATGTTTGCTCCGTCTCTCTCTCACTGTGTGTGTGCGTGTGCGTATGTGCGTGCGTGCAGGTTTACGTGATCACTGTTTTTCTGCTTCCACGCGTGAACCGCATGTCCTTGTTAAGATTGCACTCTAACTTCCAAAACAAGGTAGGCAGGTCATTTGTGCCTTTTATTTTCCCACAGCGTTTCTTTCTAATTTGTTTTTAGAGTTAAAGTTCTTCTACGCTACATATTTCAAGGTCGATGAAATACACGACGGCACTCGCATTGTCAAAAACAAATAAACAAATAAAGATGTTTCGGGGCCTGTTACGAATCGGCCAGCGCCGCAGTACTTCCCCGCATCACTCCTCGGCTGTGCAGCGAAGCCACTCGTGCGCCTTTGAAAACACGCGCCACCATGTCGGCAACAAGTTGCGACAAAGCCGCGTCAGACGCTTTGCTCTCGGCGCATTTCAAAACTTCGGCGGCTGCCTGCGAGGCTCGTCTCCACGCTCTTCAAGGACACAGAGGCCCCGCGAACTCAGCGAAGTCCTCCTCTCTCCCCTCTCCCGGACTCAACGCGCGCCGAGGCTATGAACGACTTACGAACTCTGGAAAGAGCGTTGCGTGTGTCTGTGACGTTCATGGCGTGTTCCAGCTTGTTGCGTTTGACCGTTATCGCTTTTGGGTATAAATAGAGCTGCCCAAGCGTTGTAAACCATTCCTGTTAGAGCAGCGAATCGATGTTGTCGCTCTGCTCGAGTCCTGTATTGTAACCTCACCCGTCGGGGCATTGTTCTTTGGCTTCGGCTCACCTCTCGCCGTAAACAGAAGTAAACAGTTACGTACACGCTACCACTCGCCTACGGTAGTGCTTCTGGTGGCAGCAGCGAACGGTTGGCACGGTTCACGAAGCCAGCGGTGCGACTGACAACACCACGCGTCAAGGCGGCTTCGGCTTCAGCTCCTCGAGCAACGGCCAGCCGAGCTCGTACAGGTGTCGGGGCTGAGGGCCGCGTGGGTTATTCGCGCAAAACATTTTTGGAGCAGTGGGAGGAAGCAGAACGGGAACACGCTACTCTAGACCGGCCATGATTTGAAAGCGTTGAAAAAACCGGTTGTTGGAGCTTGCAAAAGAGTTGCGCTTGAGTTACGGACGCGCGGAGAAAGCCAGAGCTGATACGGATACGGTTGGGGCTGACGATGAGGAGCCGGAATGCATTGAGCGCTGATGCAGGGAGACCGCGAAACGTCAGGCAGAGGCAGGCTGAGCGCCAGCGTAGGGTGCTCGAGAGGCAGAAACGCGTGCGATGGTACGACCTCGAGCTCGAGCGCCTGCTCGAGCTCGAGGGAGAGAGACTCCAACGGGAGAACAAGAACCTAGAGCACAAAATTCAACTCGAGCAGGAAGAAGCGAAGCCTGAGTTAGAATGTTGCTCGAGCTCGCAAAAGACCTCGTTGCGAGGAAAGCACCGTGCCAGCGCTGCCAGTAGCAGACGCTCGGGAGCGCGAGTCGGAAGCGACCGTTGCCCCGCAGCGCGTCAAGGTTGCTGAGAGAGATAACGACGGCGCATTAGCTCAGACGTCGGCAGAGGCGGCAGAGGGCAGTGCGTGTCCACTGAGTGCGATAATGTGCTTTGTTTTGGAGATCTCGGCGGAGTGTTCGGAGGTTCAAATTCGCGGGAGGCCTTGGGAACGGCTACCGACATGAACGGAGATTTTGGACAAACCATGAGGTTACGAGAGGCCGCACGAGTCCGCTGAAACGGAAGTTTTCCTTCGGAGGTTGCGGAAACGAGCGATTGGTGGGAAAGCCTGCAGTCGAGGCAGCGAACGGTTTGCACGGTGTTGAGAGTCTTCAGACGATCTCGCCACTGAGCAAGCCGATTCCGTCCTGCCACCAAGGTAGACCTCGAGCAACGGCCAGCCGAGCTCGTAGAGATTCAGTGTCTGGGGCGGCTGACCGTCTTTTGAGACAGAGCGCCTGGTTGTAGTGTAGTTCTTCAGTGAGGAAGCAGAACGGGAACACGCTTCGGGCTTCGCGTGCTGAGGCTGGTAAGCGCGAGGGACGACGAGGTGTGACTGTACGAAGCGGTCTAAAGAGCTCGTCGTGCCCGTGTCACTCCCAGCTGATTCTCCCGACGATAGGCCAACATCGTGCGCTAGTTGAGTTTCCGGTGTCGCCTAGGCTGAGCCGGGAGGGGCTGAGGCTTCCGCGAACGCGTCCGAAGCGAGCAAGGCGACTTGTGGCGCGCGTTTGAACGCGCGCCGAGGCTGAGCTGCGATCGCGCTTGCGCGCCTCTCGTTGAACGTTCATCGTCGCTCCTCCGCGCGCTGCCGTTTGTTGGGTAAGCAGTCGCTTTCAGAGAACGGTTCCTGCGGTAGAAATTGATCGCTCTGCTCGAGTTTCACCTGTAGACGCCTGCTTTCAGGAGCAGGTTTCGCCTACGTCGGACAATCCGCTTCGCATTACGTATGTCTAATTTTGTAGTTACGGGCACACTCGGTGGAGGCCATCTTGTGTGGACCGGTTTCGTTCACTGAAAAGCTCCAGGTGTCGACAGGCGCTTCACGCTTGTACTTCAGCACGGTTCGGTTGCTTGCATGGACGAGACTGTTCGCCGGCAGACGCGTGCAATTCTTGCGAACGCCATATGTGCCAAACACCCTTGCAAAGAGCTTCACTTATGCCTTTCGTGTAGGTGACGGCAGCGCGTTTTTGCCTGTCTTCTTCAGGAACCCTTTCGGAGGAGGCAACTGAAGCCCGCAATTGTTGAGTCCTCAGAAGCTCTGAAGGGTAGCCGTTGCTGTCGAAAGGGGAGATCCTTCCTTAGCCACGGCTTTGAGCTCTTGCTTGCGCAGACCAGGCTTGAGCAGAGCAGATTCGTGATGCGCGTGAGAAGAGTGCAGCGGCGACGGATCGTTTTTCGCCTATAGGATGCGCAGAGTCAAACCTCAGGTCGAACAAGGGACCCGTAGGGGCCCCGAAACGTCTTTATTTGTTTATTTGTTTTTGACAAGGCGAGCTGCCTCCTTGTATTTCATCAATGAATCACCCTCGCCTGACGAGTTTTCGTCGAACCTTGGATTATATATATCAAGGTCATTCATCGCGTAGCAAAAACCTTGTGCCCAAGGACCTTTGGTCGCGTAAGAAAACAAAATGTGAATCAACTTTTCTTAAGAATAAGTGTACCAACCACAAGCCGCCACTTCTCACGGAACGAAGCAGGTTTGTGCGACTTGTGCACACCCACGTGGAGCACCACAGACGAATACGGCAAAGACTACCTATGCAATGTTTGAACATGAAGCCTTGTCATGTGTACCACTTGCAGTACATACCAAGTTTTGCCCACCAGAAACAAATTGCTACACTGTTGCACTGGCCGAACATTGAGAAATCCCGACCTCCCCATTTACCTGTTTTCCCACTCACCCGTTCTGTTATAACTGCCCAGCTCTCGTTCGTGTCACGTTACTGGTCAACCGGCACTCCCAGGAATCGTGAGGGTATAGTGGCCCACTGTGCATTTGCAAAAGCGGCTGGAGTGCTGTCCCACGCACCGCGCCAAAACCCTGTGGTTTTATTCAGTAGATCTCACTACCCGTCTGTTTCAAAACATTACCGCATCATTCACGGCTTCGCTAACGCTTTCTTTTTCAGTACAGATAAGGGCGATGTCGTCAGCATAGGCGATAATTTTGACTTCACTTTCATGAAGCCTGAAACCGCGCACGCTGTCATTGTAAGTTACCTTCAAACAAAACGACTCGAGGTAGAGGGCAAAGAGCAAAGGTGCAGAAGGGCATCCTTGTTTAACAAAGGACAGGATCTGGAAGCTACTGGTTATTTTATTGTTTATATAAAGGCTGGATGAGCCATCCGAGTCGCTCATTTTGACGCCTTCTAAAAAGACGGAACCGACATGCACGTGCTCTAAAATATCAACAAGAATTTTGGTGTGACGGGATCGAACGCCTTTTCTAAGTCGAGCTGTAGTACAGCGCCGTGCCACCCGCGCATCCACGCACTCTAGGGATGCTACTGGCCACATAGATGTTGGTCTGATTAGAGCGTCCTTTTATTCCACACGTTTGGTGTGGCCCCACAATATATGTTATTACTGCTTGCAACCTACTCGCTAAAACCTTCAAAAAATTTTATAATCGAAGTTGGTGAGACTAATAGGGCGGAAGCTCTTAACTGACAATAACTTAACCGGGTCGTCGCTCTTGAAATTAGAACGACGTGAGAGTGTCTAGACGATCACAATGAATTGGGAAACAGGAATACAAATAGGAAGGGGAGAGAAATAGGCAAGGTTAGCAACGCCTATGGAATGCGTGATGTGAACGCACGAAATGAACTGTATAAGAAATAGAATCCAGCAGGACAAGCATTGGTGATTAGAAATTTTAACCGGAACGTTTAGGTATCATATGTTATACATATTTTTTATTTAGATTTAAACAAATAGATCGCGATGCATAAACTAGCGATGCCTTAGCTGAACAAATTAGAACGACGTGAGAGTGTCTAGACGATCAGCAATGAATTTGGGAAAACAGGAATACAAATAGGAAGGGGAGAGAAAAGCAATGTTACCCACTCACGCGCACAAATATATTAAAAGGTTAGAGGAGCTAACAGTACCGCAGCCTTGTACCCAGAACATAATATCCAGACATGCTGGTGAGATTTGGTTTAGTGCAGCCACTGTGCGGGAGAACGCTGTGCCAGCACGCAACTATAACCGTCTAATGGTGGTGGCCAATTGATGGGTGAACATTATCAAGAGAAAGAAATGAACAGGCATAACACTATCCTGAGAAATGCAGAACTCCAGCATGTGAACAAAAAGGAGAGAGGGAAGATAAGGCGAAAGCCGAAATTTTAACCGGAGGAAGGACAAGTCAGTATCGCATAACTTTCATTGATTCCAAGCGACGCGGATTTAAACTGATAGATGAGGTAGGAGTCACAAACCCAGCGATCGTGATGCATTTTTAAACTAGATTCGAGGATGATAGCCTTCAGCTGTTCAAAAGAATGACCAGGAGCGTTAGCACGCCTTCATGGAGGCAGAGTATTTGTAGTCTATACGTGCAATTTTATAAAATTCTTACATCGCTGCAATGTCCCTCATCGCTACAGCTTTCTTTATAAATAAATGGACAAATAAAGCGCTAAAAACTGTGCAGGTTACCGTACACGCCATTAATGCAGCAAACTTTTCACAAACAATTCATGGTGCATTTTCTTTCATACAAACAGCACTTGCCTTACTTTAGCACACAAGCGGTGGCAAATATGTGCAGCCTTTTTCGAGGTATCGCTCATCCTCAGGTTCATTAAGTTGAACTCGAAGTCACCAGCTCTGTGGGTGCTGAATAACATGAAGTCGCTGTGGTCGTCCTCGAAGGGTAGTCAAACGTCCAGGTTGAAAAAATTCCTTGTTGCCACAAAGCTAACTTTCTGTCAATTCATTGTGACTTTGGTTTTAGAGGCATGGTCCTGAATTCTTTACCAGAGGAATTCTTTTCGATGAACACTCGAAGGAAAATAAAAACAGTCTGATAGAGCTTCACTATCGCCTCAACATTGCTTTTGTATGTAAATTATTGTCTTATGACTTTTGTCTGTTTGTTGGATATCTGAAAAGTTTTACCTCATCAAAGTGACAATTATCGGTTTGGTGTATAGTTTACGACGTGTTGCTCGCTGCCGGGAACTGCCGTTCAAGCTCTTGTGGTTTTGGCAGACCCACATATATATCATGTTTTATGGAATCAATAAACACTATTATTATTATTATGATTATGATTATTATTGTATTATTATTATTATTATTGTCATGGGACCATTTTATACACAAGTCGTGAATAATCAGCGTTTTGTTGTCTCCCAGATCAGATATATTTGGTTAGTTTAAAAATTACTTTTTTGGGTGTTGTTACTAATACTGCAATTTTTAGCAGATGCTATGAAGATGATTTCGTGAATTTGGCTGTTTACATCTCAGTTGGAGTTATATACATTTATCGGCTGTTTAAATTTCATTTCGATTGAGTCTATGCTCGGAAAACGAGTTTTATTACTCTTCTGATTATCATACCGTTGTAACCGAAAGACCGCTGGCGAAGTCTACGCAAGTATAGTGCTAGTCTGGTAGGAGATAAACCATCTGCTGATTCAGAACCTTCGTCCTACGCTCTACGGCCTCACGCTGCACTATACTGCGAAGTTCTGCGATATGTAAACACGCATATTATCGGCATCAAACGCCAGTGCCCTTTCGGTAGCGGTATATAGGGCAATCCCTTTTGTGTATGGGAATCTTATGAACCGTTGTAATAGACAAAATGAGAGATCCTTTTGTGGACGTCTACTAAGTTCCGTGTGGCTTCCTTTTTTCGTGTGGATCAACAGCACGGAACATTTTTATGAGCTATCGCAATTTCATATAACGTTTACTCCCCACGAGGACCAACCAAGCTTATGGCCCAAGTTATCCGGGCAGACGAAGTTGTTTTCTCCGTCATAAAGCAAAAGCTGCAATTCCAGGGTCTCTGCAACAGCCAGCTTCACTGTGCGCGTGCAATCATCAAGGAGCGCCGAGTCTGCACAGCCTAACGGGGTTGCGCCTAATTGTCCGTGCCGCCACAACCACTACGCAACTACTGCCACTTTCACTGATAGACCTGTACCTTGTTAACCCAATAAACGAGGTCGCTGACCACCGAATGGGCACCAGTAAACTAACGACAGGATGCTTGGAAGCGCCGCCAGCTATCCATAATCGGATGATACGTTAGATCAGACGACGAGGTTTTCTACTGTCTACGCTAAAGTAATTCGATTTTTTTTTAACTGCCAACGGTAACTATCGTTCTCATTGTTGTAATGCAGAGGCATTTGTTGTTTTCGCATGCTACGGGGTTTTGAAGAAAGTGTAGCTTGCTATAGCGCTTGTTAAGTGCAAAGTGTATTTTCGAGGGTTGCGGCAACCTAAGGCGCATCTATTGGTTGTTTCTGTTCCAGCCAGTTTGGCAACAGATTATCATCGTTTAATCCAGCAGGGGACCTTCTGTTCCAACAGATTACTAGCCAGGTTACCACTGTATTATGGCTGAGTAGAAGGCGACGCAGCGTGGGCTGCGTATAGTTAAGCCATATCGCAAAGTTAGGTTCGCATGCAAGACTATACAAACGTTTTTTTAAAAGGCGCGCTACACCAGGTGTCTGAGAGCATCTACATCAACGCAGTCTAGCACCACATCCAGGCAGGTGGGTAGCGGCTGCGGCAGTGCTTCGTCATGCTCAGAGAGGCCCACCCGACGGAACTAAACGAACCCGGGTTCCGCACGCGACGTTTACACACGGACAATGTAGAGATTTAACAGAGAAGCTGTTGTAGGTCACGCCTTTTCGTACGTCTGCGGTAGGTCCTGCGTCACGCAGGGGCACGGCGCAGGAATATAAAGAGGAGGCGAAACGGCCCACTTCTGCTTTCGTGGGTGAGCGATCAGATAATATCACATTGAAAGCGAATGCGGACTACAAACCGTTCCTAGCCGCAAGGGTACAGGATAGAGTAGGGGCATAGAATAAACAAAATATTAGCGAGCAAAATACATTCCGGGGGTCGGAGCAGGTCCACAGAACCACCAGCGGCCTCGCCGAAGACCATTTTGAGACCAACCGATACAGAATGCACGGGCATCGCAGGGGTGGGTTTCTGTGCCCTTTGCAATAGAAAGGCGAGGAAAGCGAGCCTCCCGCCGCTGATGTTTAGTCGTTGATTTCTTAGCGCCAACCGTAGAATTTCCGCAGCGACGACGCTGCCGATCTCGGACGAGCGCTTGTTGATGGTCAAGCCGACACAAGAGAACCCCAGCTTAGCTGTTTCAGCACATTGCGCACTCAGTGAAACTGACTTTAATTTTGTTTATATTTTTGTGTAGCTTTCTACGTTGCTCAAGGTCAAATCGAAGCCACGCGTGCGATGATCTGAATTCCTTCCACAGGGGCTGCTTAGTTTGATAGCAACCCCGAGGAGGGATGGTGATATTAAATACACGTTGTAGGTTTTTAAATGCTGTTTCACTATTACCCTACCGAAGTTAGTCAGCGTAGTGCCTATTTAAAGAGTAAGTGGTTTCTCAATTTGTCAACCCCAAATACTGACAAAAGACAATGTTAAGTTTCTTGACTGACACGAAGCACCGGACAGTTTGAGTTGTCAATTTCCAGCTTCGCCATTTGCTGGCAGTTGTAGAACAATATGGTTTTACTCCCGAGACGATCCCTGTTGTAGAACAATATAGTTTTACTCTCGAGATGATCCCTAAGTTATACCTACTATACACGGCTGCCACTGTGCCATGGCCATTCAACAGAAACTATGTTTCAGGCGTAACCGCTCCTAAATGACCCTCAATACTATAGTAAATTACTTCATTTCCACTTTAGCAAAATTTGTTTCAACACCCACATAAGACCGGTAAAATTCAAGAAACCAGGGAACATTAAACTACACTGTTGTCACACTAAACTGCTAATATTTCTGGTGCACGGTAGTTACTGATATGATTTCCTCAGCTTTCCGATATCGAGGATTGACAATACGCCATCTGCATCGCTCACCGTACCGGGTGAGAGTTTTCGTTCACCAATTGCGAATACAGTCAAAATTGAAGGCACGTAGCCCATCTGAAGCCCTCACCCAGATTACTTTATAGGGGATTGTTTAAATTACACAGCTTCAAAAGGCGCAAATTCTGACAGTATGAGAAGCTGTCCTGATGACAGTTTGTATTATGGGATTGGGCGACATCATTCGAATTCAAAATTTTTAAATAGGAAAATATTTTTCATTGCCATTATTATGAAAACGTTTTAAGAACTGTGTTATTGGAAAGAGCGTTGAATCATCTGCCTTTTACGTCAGCGCAATACGCGCCTGACTACCGAGTTTAGCACAAAAAAAGTTTTCTTAGACCCGTAAAATCGGTCTATTTCACGCGGGAACGAAATAGTTAACGTTCGCCTGCTCCAGAGAAATGCATTGCTTAGCATTTTAGCTGCAAAGAATTCGGTGACGCTTGGATGACTTTTTTGAGTTATAAACCAAGGACAATGGCTGCAGGGCATTTAGGGTGTTGTAATAATAAATAAATAAATAATAAATAATAATAAATAAATAAATAAATAAATAAATAAATAAGCAACACCCGGATCAACACACTGACGTTTCAGGGCACCTAAGAATCCCCCCTTGTTTCCCTATAAAAAAACGCGTTTTATTCAGTGGGTGTCTGTTCCAGCCTCTTTTAAAACCTAGAGAATAGCAGCATGCCGCGGAATACAAATTATGTACAAGTTCAAATTACAAAATAAAAGATCTTATATCATAATGGTGCCCATTCACAGGTTAGAACACTCTGGTCTCCATTGCTGATTCGTTTTTGTGGAGTTTTTGGAAACTTTTTTCGTTATTTATTGATATACGCTAACTACCCTGTTACTATTTCATTGTTAGCCATGTCAACCACCTTCACAACAGGTGATTTTTTTTCGAATGCTTCCGAAAAATACCAAATCATGCACCAACATTGGAGGTATGCACCACTGTTCGAGAATAACCGCAGGACTTCTGGGGTACGCGCTCCACAGGTCTAACATATGGGCTGGGGTCTACCGCATGAGTCGGGGCCTGCTGCGTGGCGTACAGCGAGTACTTTTTCGAATAGGTGCAGATTCAAGGTTTTTAGCTACAAATTGCGAAGTTAGGCCTCACGTCCGGCCGCCAACAACCTTAAGGCATGCAGAGCAACGTCATTCTCGTCATTCGTCGAGCTGTGGGTAACGGCTATTCACCTTAAAACATGACGTTACGGCTATATCTGTCGACCCATCGCACGCCTGCTTCACCTCCGCCCTCTCTTGCACATTGACCTATAGCGGAGGGGGTCTAATAGAGCGGCCTAATGGGGACAAATGGAGCTTCGCATGGTAGCGTTTTAACTTTTCTACACTTCACCCATGATCATCATCATGGTGAGAGCAAGGTGGCTTTCCTGCAGTGCATTTTCGTGTACGGACATCATCAGTGAGAGGCTGAAAGCTTCGCTTTTAACACTTTCAGAATGATTCTATCCATTATACAGGGCATAAGAAGGGGCCGGTGAAAATCTATTCTCGGGTACAACTTAAGAACGGCAACGGGAGTTGCCTCTGTGCTTCGTCACCGAATCTGGGTATCACTCCACGCGGCGCCAGTAGGGCGTTAGTGGAAATATTTTGAACGTGGCTGAGCCGTTTTAATGATTTTTTGGACTTTGTATACTTATAAACTACTGCAGCGACAAGAAAAATTATGTGAGAAAGGCAGACTATATCACGCATTCATACGAATCTCTGCTCAAAATCGGGCGCCGTAAAATCTGGTCCGTGGCTTAGGCTGAGTGATACCGTACAGGAGCTATTGCCGGGATTAACTTGCTCTCGAGTATAGGATTT
This sequence comes from Haemaphysalis longicornis, assembly GCA_013339765.2. Classification (NCBI taxonomy): domain Eukaryota; kingdom Metazoa; phylum Arthropoda; class Arachnida; order Ixodida; family Ixodidae; genus Haemaphysalis; species Haemaphysalis longicornis. Next base: position 192,805,048 of record CM023450.1, on the reverse strand, counting down.
GATGGTGGAGTAGCCATAATTTCAATATAACACCAAGCACTTCTACCATTTGTAAAAAAAGCTTTCCTTCAGCACCCTGCTTTTAGAGCGTTGAAAAAACTCTGTTTGCTTTAAATCCCAATCTTGCAATTTGAGAACCACGAGTGCAAAAACAGGCTCTGGAAGCAATTATACGTGAGAAAAAAGAGATAATGAGATCCTGAACCCTCAGATTATTCCGTGGAAAATTTTGTGTTTTCGGAACGGATGTCGATGCAGCGTATTCTTTCCATCTTGTAACTCTAATTTTTCGTTGGAAAAATAGACCAAAATGAACGGGAGGAATCGCTTTTAGGCGCTAGGGAAGGAAGTTATGCCGCGATACAAAACTTGAACAACGCAAGAGAAGTTATCCATCTCGGAAATAAACCGGAATCAAAATAACCTTCGTGTCAAGCCCGCACAGTCGTTGTGCCCTGTCTTGCTTGCCTTGCTTTGATCCGTTCTCGCAAAGCAGAAAATCGCGATTGAAGCAAATGGAGATGGTCGAGCGAAAGCGCTTTAAACCATTTTTGCCCCGGTATTGCTTCTCGTACACTTATATTTAAAGTGGTCTGTTGTGTGAAAGAAACGCAGCAATGGCCTTTAAATTTGTGCTTACTCATGCTTCGCACTTAACGTAATGTGCAGGGTTTTACGGATTTTTTCCTGAGATCCTAGCCCATCGATCAGAACGCTGTAAACAAACACGACGCTGCTCGAAAGATTAGTTGCCACACACGTGTTTTTATCTCGGAGTCTTGAGATGAGCCCCGGAAATACATGCGTTAGACAACAAGAATGAGTGGGCGTCACTACATTTATTCTCATCGTACGCGGAGGGAGAGGCGACAAACAGCCCTCGGCTAGCAATCGGCCGGAGCGCACTCGGTTGTTGGGTTGGTTGATTGCCTCAGACCTTGGCGGATACCCACTGCGGGAGATTGGCTAAATATGTGTATCCCAAATTAGGCTATGACCTAGCCTAACCTAAATGCAAAATAAAGAAAGTAAAAAAGCACCGAACAAAAATTTAAGCGTAGAAGTAAAGCTTGGAAGAATAAAATAAATAATGACAAGTTGCTGCCTATAACTAAAACCGGATCTCGCTAACAGATAAGAATGAAGGGCGGATAGAGCACGGCTGTGGCAAATCGCTAGGGTTGGAGCGTCGAGTGAAGGAAAATTAGAAGGGGAAAAGAAAAGATAAGCTGGCGTCGTATAAAAAGTTGCTTCAAGATGCCAATCTCTCAGAAAACGTCGCAGCAGCCATCAGTCGGCGCTGCAGGGATCAGCATCCGGCAATATGCGGACAAGACGAAGAAAGGTCCCAAGAGACCCAGCTTCCCCAGGGAGGACATTAAGATTGTACTCCGGCCCCGAAACGGGCTCAATGTGTCGAAGCACTGTCAAGCGCAGCTCCACGACAGCATCGCTAAAGCCACGGGAATAGGAAAGGAGCTAGAGACGGAGGACATCCTGAGAGCTAACCCTCAACAAAACACCCTGGTGATCAGCACCCCATCGCTAGCCAGAGCGGCCGTCTACGGCAAAATTCAGGAAACTCTCAATCGGCGGAAGCTCCTACGAGGTCATGGCGTACGCAGCCCCACCTGAAGACACGGCAAAGGGTGTCATACGAAATATCCCCCCATATGACACCCAAGAAGACATCACCAGAAGTTTGGTCAACAAGCGGAACCCAACTATCTTACAAGGACGAAGGATGGGTCGGACAAACTCGCTCATCATAGTCTTCGAAGGAGGAAAGGTCCTACACTACGTCTACTACCGCGGGGCTGAATACCGCTGCTTTTGCATAAAAAGAAGTACGAGGTTTGCAACGTTTGTGGCAAAGTGGGCCATCGTATGGACGTATGCCCAAATCCTCAGGATGTGCGCTGCAAGGGATGTGGGCTAGAACAACCGCCTGAAAACCATCGTTGCGACCCCACCTGCGCCCTTTGTGGAAAAGGCCACGCCACCGGCGACAAGAAATGCCACCAAACGATTTCAAACCCCCTACCTTCTGAAGAGACGCCAATGGGAGAAGTAAACTCCGCCAGCAAGAAAGCCCGTCCAAGGAGCGCCCATCACGCAGCCCCTTCAGAAGGAAAGGACGAAGTCCATCGGCAACGAGGAGGGAGAGATCTGTTTCTTTCCCCCCTTCTACCTGGAGCAAGAAACAGCAGTAAGGACCACAGGCCCCGATCTAACAGCCGAGGGCAACGACCGCCAAGACACCAGACCCAAGAGAGCCCAAACAAAGCCAGTGAACAGGGTGTACAAGACAAGGCCACCCGGCTCCCCGAGGACAACCTGGGAGGCAGCGGAATCCTCGCCTCAAGCAAAACATCAGAACAAGTGAGCTGGGCAAGCCAGGTCTCCAAGAACAGTTATAGTAAAGCTAGACAAGAGAGGAAACACATGCCTAATAGACAGCAGGGCGAGCAAACAGAACTCGCGCACATCCGACAACTCCTCGAGTTAGTCATGCAAGAAAACAGAGAACTCAAAAAGAAAATAGCAGCACTTGAGGGCCAAAAAGAACCCCAGCCCATGGACACCACGAGCGCAAACCCTTCTGAAATAGCGCAGGCTCTCAAGGCGAACGGAGAGCAAGTAAACGAAACACCTGCAGTTGACAAAAACCACTGCCACTCTGAGAACCTCAACCCACCTCGGAAGCGCGCAAAAGAAACTTCTGAACCCGAGAAGCAGGAGAATAAGCTAGACGAACCTGCCAACAGCCTGAAGATCAAATTAAGAGCGGAAATGAATGCGGCCGTAGGAGAAGCTATAAGGGCGATGCAAGACAATACAACGCGCCGTAGGAGACCTGACTGACAGAATAAGCCGCATAGAATCAACGATGAACAGCAGAATGTACCACATTGAGGGAGCTATAGCAGAAAAACGCTCAAAATACAGCAAACCCTACGACAGGTACAGCTCCACCGATAGACATAGAAGCACTGATCCCAATGACTGCAACGATGCAGACTACAAATAGGGATTCCCGGTACTGTGTTTGGCAGTGAAACTGCAGAGGTTTCCAGAAAAAAAGAAGCACCACGCTGCTATTCTTAAGTACGCAGCAGACGCCCCCCGACATCTTGGCCTTACAGGAAACAGGAGGAAAAGCCCACACTTGCCAGCTACAGATCTTTCATAGACCTTAACGCCACCGACAAGTCAGCCACCGTTACCTCTTTGGTCGGAAGGAATGTACTGTCTCTACAGCACGACATCGAAGAAAAATTGATCAAGCACGTTCTCCTGGAAATTTTCCCTACCCCCAAGAAAGGTAACACGAGCCTGTTCATGCTTAATCTATACAGCAGCCCAAAAAAACAGCACAGGTTCGCCAACCTTTTCCGCAAGACAATACAAGCCGCCAAGGGGCACCCGCTGCTCATACTCGGTGATTTCAACGCGGCCATTCCCGCATGGGGATACAGGAAAGAATTGGTCAAGGGCAGAAACTTGTGGGCAGACGCGCAGAGGGAAGGCCTAATTCTGATCACGGACACTAGCCAACCCACGCGGCAGGGAAATAGCGTCACGACAGACACAACCCCGGACCTTGCGTTCGTAAGGAACCTGGCTAAAGGCGACAGTGCCGATTGGAGCAACCTCGGCCAAGATTTGGGCAGCGATCACATCATCACAGCCACCTGGATCGCGACAGGCCCGGCCAAGCCCAAGGGGAAGGTGTGCAAAATTATTAACTGGGAAAAGTTCAGGCAACATTCCCAAGAAACCGGCGGTGAAATACGTGACATCGAGAAGTGGACGGCTAGATTAAGAGGATGGCAGAAGATGCTACCACAACCATCCCCGAAGAAGCGGAATTCCAACAAGTGGACTCCAGGCTTTTACACATGTGGGAGGCCAAAGAGAGCCTTAAAAAACGCTTGAAGAGGAAATAAATGCAATAGGCCTCTCAAACGCCGCATAGCGAGACTCAACCTCGAAATTCAAGAGTACGCAGACAAGCTCATGCTGCAAAATTGGCATGCTCTATGTGAGCGCACGGAACTCTAGATGGGCACGGCTAAAGCTTGGAATATACTTCGGCACCTTATTGATCCTGCAAAAAGTAAATCTGAACAGTTCCGGAATATGGAAGAACTTCTCCACACACACAATCAGGGTGATGTACAAAAGACAATCCAAGAGATGCAAGCTCGATACACACCCGAACACCCCTGCGAGAAGCATGAAGACTATGAAGGCGCTCCCAATGAAAAAATGGACCAACCGTTTACCATAGAAGACCTCAAGGCGGCCCTACAGGGACCTAAAACCGAAAGTCATCGCCGGGCCCAGACGGCATCACTAATAAGATGCTGCGCAACCTCGCAGACGAAGAGTGTGAGCTCTTAATCGACTACTTCAACAAGTGCTGGCAGGGCGCAACACTGCTCAAGCAATGGAAGAAGGCGCTAGGACGGCTCATACCTAATTCCGGGAAGGCACTTTGTGTGGAGAACCTTAGGCCGATCTCTCTGACATCCTGCCTCGGAAAGCTCCTCGAACACATGGTTTTCAATAGAATCAACAACCACATGGAAGACAACCAGCTCTACCCAAACTCTGTGGTAGGCTTCAGGGCCGGTTTGTCAACCCAAGACGTCATGCTGCAACTACAACACCAGATCGTCAACAACGAAGACAAGGCGGCGAATGACGCCCGCGTGATAGTCACGCTTGATTTAACCAAAGCCTTCGACAGACTCAAACATGATGCAATTCTCCGCAGTCTCCAGAACTTACAGATAGAGGAGAAGACCTACAACTATATAAGGGAATTTCTGAACGACAGAACGGCACAGCTTAAGGTGGGACCCCATGATTCGCCTGAAATCTTAACAGGGAGCATTGGAACTCCACAAGGATCAGTCATTTCACCATTCCTATTTAACGCCAGCATGATCGAGCTCGCCAACAAATTGCAAATCATAGATGAAGTACATCACAGCATTTACGCTGACGATGTCACTTTGTGGACAGCGGGGGGCAGCGATGGAGACATACAAGATCGCCTTCAATTGGCAGTGGACGCTGTGGAGCAACACGCCAAAACAATCGGCCTTTCCTGTTCTCCGGAAAAGTCCGAACAACTGTCGTACAAGCCCACGCGACGAGGTCGAAAGCCCAAGGATACGCCACAAAATCACAGCATAACGCTGCGAGTAGGTGATACCCCAATCCCCGAAGTGGCCTAAATACGCATCCTCAGCCTCCATCTCCAGGCTAACGGACACAACGGCAAGACAGTGCAAACACTAGAGAAAGCCACCCATCAGATCACGAGAGTGATTGCGCGGATAGCCAACAAGAATAGAGGCATGAAGGAGAACACTCTGCTAAGACTCGTGTATGCGTTCGTAATTAGCAGAATTACGTACGTAGCCCCTTTCTTACCCCTCAAACAGGCAGAGCGCACTAAAATCAACAGTCTCATCAAAAGGGTGCATAAGCGGGCTCTGGGAATCCCGATATGTGCCTCTAATGGAAAATTTGAGACACTGGGTGTACACAACACCCTCGAAGAGCTCATCGAGCCGCATCGCATTGCACACCTCGAGCGTCTGACCAAGACGGCCACCGCCAGGCAAATCCTTGACCGCCTACGCATCCCGTACGAGAGTTCTTTCGGAGAAAAACACACTGTTCCAGGCGAACTACGGAAAGGCATCTACATTCCTCTCCTCCCCAAGAACATGCATCCAGTCTACAACGAAAAAGCGAAGATATATGCGAGCCCTAGCGCTAGGGAGACAGCTTCAAGAAGAACCTCAAGTCGTTCTACACGGACACTGCCTCTTACGAACAGCGAAGGGCTATGGTCTCAGTTGTCACCGACCAGGAAGGAAAGGTTCTCACCGCCTGCTCCATCCGAACACGACACCCCGAAGAAGGTGAAGAACTAGCCATAGCGTTAGCCTAGCCACAACCCGAGCGAGGAAAATTGTCAGCGACTCCCAACCTGCAATCTGCAACTTCACAAAGGGGTGAATCTCCAGTGCCGCACTGCGAGTCCTTTCCCAGCAGGACAAGAACGTAGACACCCGAACCACTTTAATATGGACGCCCGCACACGCGGGCCTGGAGGGCAACGAACGGGCCAACGAGGCTGCTCGAGCATTCACCTACCGAGAGCCCCTGCAATCCCGCCCTACACGCTACCGACAACACCAAGGATCGCCTGTGCACCTACCGGGACGTGCTCGACCAATACAGAGGCGAAGACGGAAGTACCCTGCAGCCAACCCCTCGCTGACCAAAAAACAAGAAGTTGCATGGTGGCGTCTTCAGACCAATACATATCCCAACCCAGGCCTCTACAAGCACTTCCACCCAGAAATTCGTGACGGTAAATGTAAGCACTGCCTTCAGCTTGCAAGTGTGGCACACATGCTTTGGGAATGCCCTGCTATACAAAGAAAAAACTTCAGCAATACAGAGGGAACATTTATTATCCACACCAAAGAGCAGTGGGAGACCGTGCTGCTTAGCGAGGACCCTGTCATCCAGCGTTGGGCCGTCCATGAGGGCCAAAGACGCCGCTAGGAGCCAAGACATCCTGGCCGTCGTCTGAAGCACACCGGCCATAACTAGGCCTTTCCTCTGGACACAATAAAGTTACTTCCTCCTCCTCCTCAAGATGCGGGCATCGCGGCTGAGAAAAGGTGCGGAGATTGAAACAAAAGTGTTTCTCGTTAATCGTCGAAAAGGGCATTGAGTGGGTGAAGCCAGGCCTGGTTTACGAACCGGGAAACTCCCTGTAGATCTTTAGTCATGGCTACACCACATGTCATAAACAGACAAAACATCGACCCCAATAATGACAGAGGGGGTTATATTCCGTAAAACGGCAGATTATTCTTCACAATAGAACAGTGTGAACATGACATCGAACGGCTACGGAACCTATTTAGGGAAACTTCCTTTCCTTCAAATAAACAGTTGTGGCATGTGCATGTTCTGTCTTCCTGACTACGTGCGTGCAGTTATCGCTTTATTTTTTTAAGGCAATAATTCAGCAACTAGCCCAACAGCGCACTTAACGTAACTATCTTTCTTCTACGGTGGGCTCTTTTACGTGTTTCTCTCCTTTCAATTTTCAACCTTTGGATTTATTGCGCCACATGGCACCGAAGAAATGCTGTGCAAAGCGCATTTCGCTATTCTTGAGGGAGGCGCTGGTTCTAGTGGATGTTTTGACCCTGTTCGGTGCAGTGCAGTCTTCGAGAATTTCAAGCGGATGGGCAGGGTCGTATGCGTTCAGAGTTCCGCAGACAAGTGCGGCTCCTCCAGTACTGGCTACGTGTTGCCTGTTTACGTTCCTTCAGAAGACCTTCTGCACAGACTACTGAGTTTTGTTGGCACGCGATGCTTCGTCAATTGCCCAAGAAATCGGCCAAACGCACACGTGCTAACAGCAGCATATACTCTGTGGCGCTGAACTTTCACACGATGTCGCCGAAGTCTTCCAAAGCTGCCCTAAGTACAGACTAAAGCCCAAGAATCAAGCGCATGAGATGGTGGCCCTTAACAGACGCGTTGCTGCGAAGCCGAGCACGAGGATCATGAGCGATGCCTCTTGGAAGGTGTGGATGCACTTCTGCAGACCGGATCGACCAAACACCTACATCGTCAGCCGTCCTTGCATGGGTAGTGGTTGTTGAGCACTCCGGGGCGACGCGCTGGAGGTTATGAATCCGGAAAAACAGGGTGGATTTGTTGTTTTGCCGACCGAATGTTCTCGGAAAAGGCGGTGAAAGCGGAGCACAAGAACTAAATCCCGGTGAATTTGAAACCGCAGGAGGTATAGAGGGCATCAGCATCTAAATGTAGAACTCTAGAACTCAATGAGCTTAAGAAATGCATTAGGAGAAGCAATGGGACCTGCCGGTAAATGTTTTTTTTTCTGCGAAGACCGATAAGTAAGGAATTCCGTTCCGATGAATTGTTAGTAACAAGAGAATTTGGCAACGGGTACTAAGCAGGTACCTCCACTAACATTTGAATACACTAAACCATAATGATCCGTTCCCTGGCAGGAGTTGGCCCGAAGTAATATGCTATTCACAAAAAATGATGATGTTGGTGGATTGTTTTCGGTGAATATGAAAGAGTTGTTCCTTTCAATGTTACCAGCGGAATTGTTCTCATGCGTAAAATAATGTATTGAGAAGAATGGCTCTACGAGGTTTCCAAATTCTGCGCTTATTTCTGTTTATGAAAATTTGTCCCTCTTTGAGTTCTACCTTTCAGCCGCGGTAGTAGTCATGAAGCTAAGCTACACACACAGAAAAAAGGAATTTGTATCGGTTCATGCTAAGCACTAGCTCTGTAAAATATTTTCTTTCCACGGTTCGTCCGTGATTTATACAAGGTGAACAATGTGAACAACGGGATGACTTACACTACAAACGTAGCGCAGTCACCAAACCTAACCCTCTCCACTGCGCTACGTGCGTACTGTGCGCCATTCCGTTAGACTGTAGCAAGGCATACGCGGGGCAAATGGGGAGGTGCATCAATGAACACCTGCTGGAACACGCTAACAATATGAAAAACGCCAACTCAGGCCATTTGGCCCTGCATTGTCTGGATTGTGAATGTACCACCCTCTCTAATAAGTGTATATTACAGCGAGGAACGCGAACGAGACCACCAGCGAGATTACTGATGCCGATGAAATAGCATTTTCTAGTCGCTGCTGTGTAAAAATTCCCTCTTTCGGACTTCGGGATAAGGAGGTACATTTACTTAGAGAAGCCAGCGGTTTATCGTAAAATAGCAATCGCAGTGGCACGTGCCCCAAGTTTGTGGAATGCAAAGATTAGACGAGGTGAATATTTTTTGTTGTTTCTTGTTTTTTGTATGTTAGTGTAAAAGAGAGTATGCGTGATTTTTTCCTAATAGACTTTGTTGAATGTGCGTTCCTTGTGTCGTCTCGCTTCAGTATTCGTCTTCTGGTTTTGCTTTAACTTCAGGGAATATGAACAAACATAGCCGAAGGCAAGACACACACTGTCATGTTATGTGCTGTCTCTTCATACTCGACCGATACAATGCAGCCGCCGACAACTTGGGAGACTTGGATGGACACGCCGTTGGTTCGTCAAAGCGACCAAAGGCAATAAGATTCTAGTAGTTGATTATTTTAACGCACCTCACGTAGAATGGGGGTACGCTAGAACGCCAAAGATAGTAGAACAAGTCCACAACATTGCCCAGCAACGCCACCTGACCTTGTCGAATGATGTCCAGCACTCCACCCGAACTGGCAACAGTATGTCTAGAGGCAGCACTTCATACCTGACTTTTTCGACGGCAATATCACACATACAGTGGATGATGTTGGGTGAAACAATTGGGAAGGGATTAATTCATGAACCAACCAACCATTGACCGCCACCATTACCGGACACTTTCTGAGAATAGGGAGGGCCCGAATAACGAATTGTAAAGCCTTCAGCGTAAGCGAGGAGGTAGAAGACAAAGACCATCACTATTTTGATCTCAAAGAATTCTCCAGCCGATTGGTGGAGAGGGCCAAGAAACCCACACAAGAAATTTAAATAACGACAGGCAACCCTAACGCGAATCCATGCCTCTTACATCTTTCGGAGGCTATGCGAAGCCTTATCCCAACGTGCAAGAAACAAAAATGCAACAGGAAATTGCATCATCGCATTGCCGTGTTAAAAAAAAGAAGTCGCTCAGTACGCCTATAAATAGGGAAAACGAAAATTGGAACCAAATGGTTGAAAAACAACTAGCAACCCTGAGAACTGTCGCAGCGTAATATATTTTGAGGCCACTCATTCCATTCAACTCAGACTCAAAGTCAACGACCACAAAAAAAGTGAAATGACTTATGCATACATTCTCGGGCACAGGTAAAGACTTTTTACAAGCAGTAAAAAACATTTGGGGGAAAACACGTGACCAACCGTCACACACGTGGACTATGGTAAAAACACCTACTCAGAACTTGATCAGTCATTCCCCAGAGAAGCGCCTCATGCTGCACTGGCCAAGCTCACCAGGAACACAGCAACAGAACAAGACAAAATAACAAACAAGATGTTAGGGACCACCAGCGAAAAGATGAAGGTTGATCTCTTCGACAAAATAAACTTAATTTGACAGAGCGGCGGAGTGCCGCCCATGTTAGACACAAAGATGTCACCATGCTTCCAAACATCAACAAGCCCTTGACGATGTACAACCTCAGGCCGATATCGTTCACTTCGTGCACGGGAAAACTAAAAGAGCACATGGTGCTTGACAGCATACCTCCAACATGGAGGAAGCTACAGAGGCACGAAAACGATTCCCCGGCACCATGCATGGGTTCCGCACTAACCTATCCACTGAGCAAATCTTACACATTAAGGAAGAGGCCATCGAAAACCAAACGCCATTTACAAACAAACGCCATCCTCGCCTTGAACATCAACAGGGCTTTTGCAACATTTCTTACGCAGCCGTACTTGAAAACCTGTGCACTACCAACTGCGGAGAGAAAGCCTATAATTACATGAGAGACCTCCCCTCACTATCTTTTTGGTATTGTTAGCGAGATCGCAATGATACCAAAAGCCTTTACGAGAAGTTTTTAGCACATGTGCCGGCATCCTTAGTGCCAGCGCAATGTCGAAGACGTGGATGTCGTGGATAATGTATCGTGGATTATGTAGCTTCATTGAACTATGTTAGGTACAACTGCTTGACCTCTTGTGTTTTTGCTCACAATTTTTGCTGATTGCTAATATGATTAATTCACTATACTTCTTGTTATATTGTTTGTGTGATATCTATTGCCATTTATTTTTTTGTTCACATTCTACACATCATCGCAAACACTGTATTCATTCCAAATATTTGTGCATGCATGAAACTCCATGTAAGCCACGCCATGAATCTCCGGGCCCTAGTCACGTTGCTTTAGCAATTTGTAGACAAGGAATCGATCTATATTTTTTTGTAATGAAGATGCTGAATAAAATGAATTGAATTGATCTCACGGCAATGGTGGAAGGTGATAGCCTACGTATCAAGAAATTTGAAGTCACGAAAAAGGAATTTCGCAGGGCTCTATCATCACGCCATTACTCTTTATTTTTTTAATAATAAACTTACTTGACCTGATAGATGCTATCCGAGGTCTCAGGCATGCCATCTATTCCGACGACGCGACGTCTAGGACTAGAAAAAGCCCAGAAGGCATACAACAGGACCTCTTACAGGAAGCGTTTGACGGTCTGGAAACCTACCGGAAAAGACGTTGGCTCTCTGGTGCTGAAAGAAAAATCTGAAATTCTCATACTCAAGACGAGAAGAAGAGGTAGAGATAGGGAGATAAAACTTTGTTTTCCAGCTCAAGTCCGGGCCACGGAGTAATCAGTCCACGGGGGAAAAAGGTGTCCCACAGTCCTCCGACGTTGGTGGGTTTGGCGGACGTGCAGAAAGAGTTTCAATGTGAGCAGCCAAGAGGGACCACAGGGCTCCCCGCAGGTTTTCGGGGAGTGGCCCAGCTAGACCACGAGTAAGAAATATCAAGAGGGAAGGAGTTGTTGGAAAGAAATGTGAAAGACGAGGTTGCCCGCACACAGCGCCAATATCTATTTCTGTTCGTTGTCCGGATAGCCACCGCATACCTGGCAGTGCGCACGGCCTGGTGACTTCTGTATGTAGTGGACAGATCACAGGGGAGGGAGAATGTTTGTGCCTGCCTAATATATGTAGCGCGTCTTAGTGACAAGAAGTTAGATGGGGAGGGAAGTACCATTCTTGATGTGCGGGAGTTAACGAGATGTTTCCGGCACCTTTTGGGATGCATTGCTGTATCCTATTTTGGATTGCATTCCTCAGGCCACGGCTGGGGGCTGCCCGGGAAATGAGCGCCGCGAGCCAGAGTGTGAGCTCGTTCATTACCCTCTATGCCTTGTGTCCAGGAAACCATTCGAGGAAAACGTGTAGATGGGGATGAGCGTCATGTATGTTGTCAGGCTAGTGTGGACAGGGGATGGAATCTCATACGTGGCGAAGCTTCGTAGTGCTCCTTGGCTGTCTGTGCGTACCGTAATGTGAAAGATCCGACGCTGGTGAAGTATGATGGCTTCTGCGATGGCTTGAGTCTCTGCAGCTGTGGGCGAGGGAACGTTGACAGGAGGCCGTACGTGAGCTGTGCCGTACGTGAGGGCCCAACCGATGCCGTAGTCATTGTATGGAACACAAAATGGGCATACATTTAGTAGGTGTCATGCGTTGGTTTGGACAGGTGTTGAGCACGATATGCTTTACGTTCTTGATCTGTGGCTCGACTCATTTGTTTTGGTATGGGTAGCACAGTAATGTTTAGTATGCTCTCCCCGAATATTGGGGGGGGGGAGCGATGGGTGGGAGGTGGTCGGTGGGGTACCCGAGGGCGTGAAGAATTTTCCACTCTTTGCATTCAAGTTGTTAGTGGGTGGTGCTTAGCTTTATTACAAACTAGGGCTTTTTCTTCATGACTGTTGTGGAGGACAGCGTCATTAATAAATACCTTTTGGGCATAGAGATGCACTGTCATTTCTATACGGATGCATTTTCTGATGGCTGTTTTTATTTTGTAGGCTTGTGTCTTGGCAAGGCACTAAAATGGTATCCATACGTGACGCGTGAGAACACGAGGGCTTCGACTACGTTGCGTAATTCGTGCTCTTGGAGGCCGTGATGGTGTCGCGTCATGCGGTGGAGCATTTGGTGAATTTGGTTAATTTGAGCAATGGTGGATTTGACCCATTCTGTGCTTTTAGCGCCTTCTTCAAAGCTGAAGCGCGGGACCTTGAAGCCCGGGACTCAAGCTTACAGATACTGCCCGAGCAACCCTGCACCGCCTTGCTTCAACCCGTGCGTGGGACCCCAAAACCAGAGCTGACGCATCCTCCATGCCCTGAGGGAATAAATCATACTTACAAAACTCGCACGCAACACGAGCCGAGTTTACCACAATGGGCCAATGAAAGCCACGATCAAGGTCTTGAGAAAAGCCTACAGCAAAAACAGCTCAACGAGATATGTCGACGCGGCGAGATACCCGGCAAGAATCAAGTGAGCGGACGCGATTAGTGTGACAAACAATAAAGAATATGGCTTGCGCTCAGTAAACGCCAATACAGATGTCACCGACTCTGCGGAGCAGGCAGCTGTCGCGCTTGCCACCAGCACAATACCAGATACCCTAAAACAGGTGACCGCTCTCAGCGACTCGCAAATGGCCTGCCGTAATTTTCAGAAGTGCCGCATTTCAGCGATGTCGCGTGCTTCGCTATGTAAGGGTTTAAAAGTATGAAAACGCCGAATAGACCTAAATATAGTTTGGGCACAGGGGCCAGAATTCTTAGAGGGTAATGAAGCGGCATATACCGCATCCCGAGGCCACTCACGCGACCTTCCACTCTACTATGCACTCCCCACTCTACCGACAACCACCCGCCCATCGGCAAATGCAGCAGAGACGCACTGCAACATTACAGGCTAGCAGCAACAACATACCTGCCAACCCACCTGAAGCTAACCAAAGAGACGCCACCCAAATCCAAAAAATAGAAACAAACTCCCGTCCAGACACCACACAGCTCCAAAGTATTCTCCCAACGCTCTTCATCTATGATTGTAACTTCGGCTCTCGAACACAAAACACCCAGTACGACGTGGTGTGGGAGTGTACGGGCTTCAAGGAACTACCAAAAGTACTTGCACCGACACTGGAGCAGTCGAAGGTCCTGCTTAAAAGCGACGTCCTGGAAAGCCAGCATGGCTTGGTGACAATTGCCATTCATGCATCCGCTGCCATGGGATTCCGAGCTTGGTACACCACCCTCCATGGATGATCGACAAAAATCCACCACTCCTTTTTTCCTATTCTATTGCAGCAATAAACGTATATTCTTCCTCCCTATTTTACGACCCATTTCATAGCACAGGTGGACACGTACGTTCATTTGTTAGGCCGCATGGGAATTCTTTTTCTGCAGGTATGGACAATTTATAGCCTGTTGAATAATTATCTCTATGTTCATACTACAGTAAGAGTAATTTTGTTAATTAAACTGTCAGAATAGTAATAGGTACAAAATGCGGATGGAAGCTTGAGCTATTTTTCTACCAGACGAGGGAATTCTGAAAGATTGCTTTGTACACCCTTGCGCATCTGTATGCGAATTGTAAATAAGATATTTTAATCATCCACCCAAAATTTCAGGAGTTAATGAAATTTGTTTTCACTCGTGTAAGTTTAACGAATTTTTGCAGTTTTATGAGACATAAACAACGAATATCGTAAAGGCATTTCCTGTTAAAGCCACTCTAGTATAAAAACACGCCTTTTGCATTTTTTATAATACGTGCTGTGGCAATTTCAAGGCAATATTCTTTTTTGGTGCCATTGAAGGCCATCAATCAATGTTGGTTAAATGTACTTGCCAGCTTACATCTTCGTATCATCATTTTTGATATCGGCGAGATGGATAGGTAAGATACAGCGCGAAAGTGGGCGGATTTTGGCTTAGCTCTTATGCAAAAATATACTCCTGCTAGAGACAAAGCAGCGAGTACTAATAATGCTCGCAAGTAGTGAAAATGATTTGCCTACTGTCATGTGTCAGGGCACCCCTTGAGTGGGGATGCATCGAACACCCCCCCCAAAAAGGGAAAAAAGAACGAAGAAACGCCATTTTGAACTGCGCGCAAGGAGTGAACCAATGAACGAACGCCGCTCCGAAACCCCGAGGCATGAGGCTGAAATGTGGCAGCGCACTATTCAGTCAATCAGACAATGCCGCGCAGGTAGCAAGTGGCGTGATGACCAAATATGTGCACGAAAAGTCATGGATACAATGAGAGTACGCCGCGATCAACCCCAGATATGTTCAATGCGGCACGCACAAGGAGCCGGAGGAGGCAAGAAACCAGAAGGCGGAAGGAGCACGTGAGCATTAAGGAACAAGCCAGGGGGTCACAGCCATGCCATCGACTATGCCTACCAAGCCTTGGCGGGAGTGGGTCGACTTCGCATAGGTTGGTGCATCCTAGGCGCTCCGCGAGCCTGTGTTTTCGTGGCCCCAGCGGCGGCGGTCGGGCACCTGCGGCCAACGTCCATGCTCCATGGACTTTCGTTCCGACAGTCTTGAAAGGCTAAGTTCGACCTCGAGCGGCAGCGGCAACCAGGGGTTAGCCACAGAGGAAACGTCACGACGCGCGGACCCACGCCGTCCAAGAAACGGCCGAGTTCATCGAAGACCGGCAGCGAGGCAAGGCGAGGACGGCTACCACCGGATCGCGGCCACGCAAGGGTGCGACACGACAGCACCCTCGACCGAGGTAGGCCAGTCCAATAAGGCCGAAATTTTAGGACACGACTAGGGTCTTGTGGTGGTAGAGAGGTCACCTAGAAGGTGAATAATTGAGTGTATTTGAACTAGTACTGCAGGACTTCAATATAGAAACTTTTGTATTTTTGATTGAATAGTATTTCGGGATTTTTAGTTAGGGATTGGAGTGTTTATTGGTTGAGTACAGTGGATTTATTAAGTGGTTTGCTGGACGGTATTTTTAGTGTGCATCAAATGTACGTTTTGTTAAACACGTTAACGGCTTTCCAGCTTTCATCTCTCTGAGCTGGTCAACAACCACACCATCCGTTCACGTGACACCTATATATAATGACGAAGGATATTATATGACTGGCTTTGTTAAGAACAAGTTCATTTGCTCTGTGATCTAGTAGATTCGTAGAGAAGCACTCTAATGCAATATTCGCGTTGTGTCGGTGGCGTTCCGCCAGAGACCGACGAAATTGAAGTGGAGCCGTAGTTGGCACAGCCTAAAAGCGGACATTAGCTGGGAGAATTGAGATAATAGACGTAATTGCTAAATGAGGCACAGAGAAGGCGGAGGAAGCTACAAAATTGCCAAGGAAATGAGCCTTAACGGACGCAGAAAGTACGGGGCTGTGTAGCTCTTATTTAGTTTACGCAATTTACGGCACAGCAAGCAAGGCTTGCGCAGTTCCGGAAGATCTTTTATAGAGAGCGTTCTATCACATATAGGGCGACTACGAGAGCAACAAAATGACGGCAAAATGTTGTCACGCTCTAAATTCAGCCGATCCTCTGCGGTGAGCTGAACAGAAGAATAACAGCACGCTCAGTCGCGGAAACTTATTTGATAAAAATGGTGGCGGGGCGCCAAGAAATAACCGAAAACTTCAATCCTTACACGTAAGGGCGTTGTTTAAACCAGTGTGTCATCATATTATTTACTGCGGGAATACTTTTTCATCCTTGTTGAAACACCAGCTAAGTCACAATCTCTTCCGTTGTTTCTCGCAGAGATGAATAGTCTTACAGCGCAAAAATGAGAACGCCACGAAATTTCCCAAGGCACAATGAAGATGAAGAAATTCAACTGTTGGTTAAATTTTTAAAAAAGTGCAAATAAGAGAAGAAAGAAATCAGCACGAAAAATAATAAAGGTCGCACAATTGAGTTTGATAACGGTACCTCAGAATAGACGAAAAGATGCAAACATCCGATGAAACGCCCTAACGATTACGCGTACTGCTACAGATTGTACATATTGTATAAACACAGCCGCACGTGGACTGCACTGGGGACGGGAAGTATTTATTGGGCGATGTGTGTAACCGGCGAGATTAGAGAGAGCCACAACCCAGGGTTGGCGCATCGTTTGCATGGTGGCATGTCATGTTAACACCTATCATCAGATTGAATGGCATGGAAGACAGCAGAACCACCAAATAAAAAAAATAACATGTGGTGCTATTCTTTCCAAAAAAACGCATTACAATCCGTTGCGTCTGATTGTGCAGGGTCAGTGGTAATTTCCAGTTTAAAATGCGTGTTTCCATCTGTTCCGTGCAGTAATTGCCTTTATTGTTGTTTTAATGGTGACAACACAGGTACTTGAACAGAAATGCCTACAGAAATATACCATTTCTGAGTCGGGGAGGTCGCTGTCACTGTTTTCACAACCTCGTCTTCGCGCTCTGTTCTGTTGCATATGCTTCAGAAGCTGGCCAATCACCAGGCACTAGTGAATTATTTTAGAGTTTATTCCGCACAAACCAATCGCACTTCAGGAACACGCAACCTAAATATGAATCCCATCCTTTAGGCAAACCCTGTATAAAAACAATTTTTTAAAATCTAGCCAGGGCATTAACATAAATTGGACGGATGTCAAGGTTAACTAGAATCTCACTGTACAGGTGGCAACCGCCATGTAACTGCCGGAATTTACCTTTTCCAGAAACCACGCGGCGGCACTGTGGCGCGACTTCGAGGCCCAGCCACTCTGCCGCACAGTTGGCCGGCGTGATTTCGTCGTGTGGGCAGTCACTACCAGGGAGAGCTTCCGTGCTCTCTTCGAACCTCAATCATTTGTATGACATGCGCAGAGAACCGTTACTTGCTCGTCCCTGTACAAGAATGTGGTGCAAACTGAATTTGGAATTATTTCGGCGGGACCCTTACATGTCTCTCTTTACACCGGAAAAGGTGGCGGACGTTGCCGAGACCGAAATATGGTCATTAAACTACGTCTATAAGCACGCAGCAATCCCTATAAGTAAAAAGGTAAATACAACGAGCGTGCAACTTCGTTGCACCGATGGGCGTGTATTGTGGATTGAGCATTAACGGAATTGTGGTTGTGTCTGCAAACACGCTGTACCCCTTATGAAAAAGCAGTTTGAGTATACAAATTTCCTAAAAGAAGTCTTGCGGAATGCCTCTTCTGTTGTCGGGTGAAGAATGTATCGCACAAAAAAGCATGGCGCAGCGTCCTTTGAGGGAGATTTCTTTCTTAATGCCAAAAAATGCGTTTCAGTACACACCGGACACTGCTAATAAATTCAGGTTTACAGGTGTTAATGGGTGTTGTATATTCATGTCCTAACCAACATATCACACCATCAAGAACGCTCTCACAAAACATGGAACCTTGGAATACTACAATGATTGTTAAGGAAAGAATCTTGGTTCAAATTTGTCCAATGCATTCAATTTTTGTTCCACCAGTTCGAGAAAAAAGAAAAACATCGTCAGATTCTGCATCTTCTGCAACAACGTTTGATTCACGTGTAGTAAATGAAGTACCTTTAATTTATTTACTGCTGTGACGTGTATCTCAAAAAAGGTAGGTTTAGAAAACAAAGAAGCAGTATCTGGCTTGGCTGCTTAACCACACTGGAGTAGTTATACTATTCTTCCAACGACACTGTTTATTGCATGAAGGCACTGAGCGCGTTTCTGTATTGCAATTTATTGCCGGCAGCACAGTCCTTCAATGCAGGTAAAACAGTCACCTTGTGGTTTTTTCGGGCGATGGAACGGACTGGAGAGTTGCCACTGTGATCCACGTGATCGATATGAGGCAGTTGGTCACCATGAGCTTCAAGTGAATGGTGTTGGGTTGGCATCAGAGCTCTCTGCAATGAACCACGTCGGAGATAAAGCTCGTTAAGCACACTTCCTGAGTTCGGCGTGAACAGAATATGAACGTGGCTTCTGAGTTTTGTTTTTGCTTTACACGGTGGTTTGTGAAGAAATGTTCATTCAACTGTGCTGCAGCTCAGGAAAACCCTAATATTTTTGTTTCGTAAATTCTCGCTGCTCAACTGCTTCGGCAAGTTATAGCATTTATACCCAAAGCACCACTCAAACGTACAAAGACGACTGGCGATGTCTCATGTGGTCAGCTCTGGTTGCTAAAGTAATTATTTACGCCCATTTAAAGAGCCTTGACCATCAAAAAATGCCACTCTCGCAAATTATCGCGCCAACGCAAATGGGAGATCTGACTTTTTTTTGGAACTTTTTCCAGCATGGAAGATTAGGACATATCTTATTACATGGGTGCGGATATTAAGCACAGTGGCCTGTTTAAATCACCTTAATATTTTATGCCATATCCCTCTTCGGCATGGCTCTCCGTGAAGACAAAATTCGCTGAGGCGCTTCCCGTGTGAAAGCCACGATTAAGATACACGGAATAAAATTAGGCTAGCTACTCAAGAAAGTACGAGGAAGGCTTAAAATTTAATTCAATTCAATTCAACCTTTATTTCCAACAAGAAGTTGGGGGTCCCCCAGGCGAGAAGTGGCCGTAAAGACCACTTGAAAGGTACCTGAGGCCCCGCACCCGCAACGTAGACAGTTACAGTATTCTGTTTTCCTTTTTGTCTCCATTATACAAAGTTGTTCGACTTCAAGAGTAGGCTAGGAACATAACAGTCGTAAAAATGTTTTTCGAAATTCACGAAACGATAAAGAAAGGTTTTCTTGAGAATTTCGGAGACGGTCACTATTACACAATGGTATTGCACGCGTCGAAGATGATGCTAAGTTCTCAGTAACGTATGGGTTTCGCTTAGTTGGCGTTTCATGCTTAACCAGCGTTGGGCGCAAAAAATTCTTTCCGACGAAGGACCTGACAGGCAAGGACAGGCGCAAACTACGCACTCATTTTTGTTTTCCTGGCGATACAGATATATAATAATACACACGAACCGAAGAGTATACACCTAAACTTCACAGTGTACAAGGGCGGACGCCATCTCCAACCACGCATGTTTTTTTTCTACCCCAGGAAGGCGAGCTATTTCGTGCCCAGAAATTGTGATGTCATAATAACAGAATCAATTGAATATGTCATTATTTGTAGAGAGGACAAGCGTGGCAGGGGCGGCAGAAAGATAATGTGCAGATGAGATCGAGGAGTTTGCGTGGCTAAATTGGTCGCAGTTAGCTCAGGACCGGGATAATTGGGGATCTATGGGAGTGGCCTTTGCCCTGCAGTGGGCATAGATAGGATGGGGATGATGAATTATGAAGATGATGATGATGACGACGACGAGGACGATGATGATCATGATGAATCACAGAATCACTGGCCTCGCGCTGCATTTCGGCTTTCTCAAAAACTCCCGCTTGCGCTGATCGCGGTTCCGAAACACAACGTTGTATTCAAGTAGCAGGAGCGTGCAATCGCTCTCGCGGCTATGATTAGCCACTTAAACGACTTTTGAGCGCTTTGTATGTATTACATGCTTTGCGTGGGAAATAAAAAAAATACTTCTATGTGTACGCCCGTCTACATTTATCACGGTCTCCGAAGGAAACAATTTCTTGGGCGATGGTGGTTCAGAAAAGCAATCGTATATCTAATAAAATCCTTAGAGCTAACTTGTGCTCTGGAACAAACTACTTGTGCGTTCTGCCGACACGTGACAGGCTGGTACACTTGCCCCATTATTGCCCCTTTTCGCTCATAGGCTTAGTGGGGTCAACGGCGGACTTGACTCTGATACGTGGGCCTATGGGCCAAAAGTGCATAATGCGTCACTCTAGTAAGGCTTTATGCTCGGGCTAACGTTGTGAATTTATTTCTAAGTTGTAAACCTTGTGTTTACAAGTCCACGTAGAATAGGCAGGTTTAAAATTTCGTTTGCCCCACTACGCAAAAACCTAGCTTGTGCAAGTCCTTCTATGCATATGTGCTATGCGCATGTGCCGCATGCAAGTCGATCTAGTCTGACCGTATGACGAGTGCAGGCTGTTTCAGCAAAATAGCGTGTGTATGTTATGCCGATTCCGTATCCATGCGTTTGCAAAAGCGCAATAATTATAGCGGGTCACTCCACGCTTCAGCTCTTCTGTGGGCAGTGACGGGCATAGCCAAACAAGCGTCATGCTCTATGCTTAATCAATAATTCACCGTTTTATTTGCATGGCGCTCTCAAGGCGCGCTAAACCAGCATGACCTCTTTGCCCACCCAAACAAAGCACCTGCAGCCAGACCAGGTGGACACAACTGAGTTGTAAATACATTAAGTTCTTGACAAAATGCGACGGAATGTTCTTCGGTGGGTGCTCTGTAATTTCTACCGACGAACTGAGTTTGGCGACTACTTTAAGAGCGAGCCGGATGTGTAGAATGAGCGCAGCTTAAATCCCTCTCGGCTTGCAGCAGAGTGAAGCGACCTGATCGACCCGGCGGAGCCCACCAAGCAAGCGCTATATACCTTCATTGTGAGAAGAGGCTATCGATGGCCTGTTATTGTTGCAATTAACTCTTACAGCACATGCTTTCACATTGTGTTTGCTTGACACATCATCATAGGAATGTTTCAAGCTGAATAAAATGCGTATATCAGACCAGGTATTTAGAATCAGTGCGTTGTGCGCAGTTAAAAAGAAATTGTCACGAGGCTTTCCCGCTTCCACTATCGAGCATACATACGTAACAGAGTGTTCGTGTTATTTAACGCAGACTCTGAATTCAGTAGCAACGCGAAAACATTCGCTTGCGCTGGTTTGGATAGCCATAAAAATTCTAAGGAATCGTCCTGCCAGATTGCCAATTCATTCGTCTGCACAATCAGCAGGTGGCGCAGAGAGCGTGAAGTAGCGTTTCGTTTTGGATCAACTGGTGTAGCTGTAAGCATTAACGCTTAGCGACACCGAACCAAAAAAAACGCCATTTCAAAACCATCCTCACGCCGTGCCGATGCGTACATCAAATATTCAACGCTGAGACTACGAAACATCAAATGCAGCAAATGGTTTTATATGACTATCTGTGAGCATGAAATTATGAAACGTTGCTTGGCACGTCTTAATCTCGACTTGGGGGTCTCATTGCAATAGGGGTTATTACAAGCGGTTAGGGTTAGCGCAACGATTTTCGATCGAACGACGGTAACCAGTATTAATTTAAAAACTACTGAATTGCACTCATTGCAGTAATTGTGCATCAAGCGATTTGTCCCGGTCACGTCGCCAGTCCTTGATGCCGTAGAATGGAGTACCAATATGTATTATAGGGAAAAACTTTCGCTCAAGTGCCCTGCCGTAGTGGGGGCGCCAGCAGTTCCTGTCTTGCTGGCCTCACTTGCGGCAGGATTTTTTTTTTTCACTCCTAACGCCGGAATCCACAACAAGGGCAACATAGTTTTTGTTTGTCTTACACAGAGTCTTTAAAACATCCCTGACATAGAGATATTTACGAGCTAAGTTTTGCTTAATAAAATGACTCTAAGAATGTTTTTACACCAACACTGCAATCTTTTGTTGCCATAGAGAACTTTTGAGAGTATTAAAATATGGGAAGTGTCTCTGAAGTACCTGATTACACGCTCTGGTTAAGGGCGGCTTGCGTGGACGCTAGCGTCAAATTTCCTTCAAGCATACATTAAGACAGTCCATTCCTGAAAGCGATAGTTTATGCCTCATTTCCAGATTATACAGAGAGTTGCTGCCGTTATCACAACAAAGAAGTAATACCTAAAGACGTAGTAGCACTTACACTAGGTGGTGCATTCAGCAAGTTTTTTTTTTTCGAAACGCAGGAACGTATGTGCGCTCCTGAAGCACGCGTTCCATCAGACGCTGGTGCACATTCCACAAACCGGGGCACCGTGCACCAGGCAATCGATAAATAATTCGATCCATAGCTTCGTTTTCATCCACTGTAAGCGTCATTTTCAACAAAGCCGCGCCCTTACCCTAACGTTTTGCGTATTTCTATTTCATGAAATAGAGATGGGTATTGCGCCAAGGCTTGATATGCAGGATTAAATGTTGCTTTCAAAGGATAGTCCGATAGCCATACACTAGCGCTGCTACAACGTTAGTCATTTTAAATGAATCATCGCAGCCCTGTGCATTAATGGTTTGATGTTAGAAGAGGTAATGATGTCTTATTACGGCACTTACTGTAGTGCTCTCTTTTACAGCCACTTTTTCCGTAAAATAAATGCAACCATTTTTTAAGAGGACTAAACTCGTGTCTTGCGTAGGCCAGAAGACTGCAAAAATATACAGCTGAAATAGAAACGACTAGTTAGCAATGTACTAACACTAAGCTTGGGATCCTAATTAATTTTTACCCCATCGTCAAAGTTATCGAAGCGGACGTGAGATGCCCTCCGCAACAAATCAAAATTACACATACGATGAAGTGTTCCTGCGTGATTCCACCTGGCAACAAAAGGTAAAGCAACAAAAAAGCGCGTCAGCATAATTTAAAGAATCAAGACACTTAGTTTTAAGACAAAAAAATAAAATACAAAAAACAAAACCTCACACTAAGGCAAGAGGTAGAGAAGGTAGAGAAGCTGTTGACAACCTGCACGACAAGCACCACGCTTGAAGTCCACAAAAGAAGCCTATTTGCTTCCCCTTCGCTCCGGCATGGGCTTTACTCCATCATTCTGGCTATGAATCAGCTTTCTTCATTTTTTAATGTTTAATTATTGGACATCGACCTCGAGTACGTTATAGCGTATCTTCCTCCTCCGGAGCAAATTTTGCCATGATAACGGCGAACGCTGAAGTCTTTCCCGTTCCTAGCAAGTGTTGCCACGAATATGGCGAACGCTTGGGTTTTTTTTTTTTTGCGAATGCACTTCTTAAGCGAGCCTGAGGCGTCCGCCGCCGTCTGCATTCCGCCGCCGTCCGCATAGCAACAGCTGCGGGTGCGCGCGCTCCTCGTCTTCCTTGGCAACGGGGGGAGATGGGCGCGCGCTGCCTGGCCGCTGACATGGCACATACCCAGGTGAGGGATTGGCCAGGAATCGGGTGTGAGAAGGGCTAATGCACCCGCTTAAAGGAGTACTGACACGAAATTTCAAAGCTGAGATCCGCTCTAGCAATCAAGTACAACGACAACACAAATAGGTGTGTGCGCATGGCACATACCCACGCGGGGGATTGGCCAGGAATCGGGCGTGAGAAGGGCTAATGCACCCGCTTAAAGGAGTACTGACACGAAATTTCAAAGCTAAGATACGCTCTAGCAATCAAGTACAACGACAACACAAATAGGTGTCTGTGAATAAATGCATCTTTCTTTCTTTGTAGTTGCGTGTGTGTGTGTGATCTCTCTTTCGCGAACATTACCGAACCGCGCAAATTCAACTCCTGCATTCGCACTTTCACATTCTTCCCCTCGGGTAAATGCGGGGAATTTTTTTTTGCTTCTTTAACTTCCGGCTGGTCGCCGCTATCTTGGCCAATGTCCCTAATCGGTTATGCTTCGCTCGACAAACGTGCGCAGCCGGGGACTCTGTGGGGTCGTTGCGAAGCGCGCACACGCCAGCGTGGGGCATTTTCTTGGTTTTGTTAACTGCCGTGCGGTCGCCGTGACGCCCGCACTCACGTGCGCGCGCTCGGCAATTTATTGGTATTTTTACGGCGGGCATGAAAAATTATGATTCGTCAAACAACTTCGCGGTTAAAACAAAAGACGTAAACCCCGCAGGTTGAGGCTGAACTGTGCCACCACACCAGAAAGTGTCTCCGCTGCCTGATCCGTCCCACACGTCTGCTCCGCAGCCACTCGAGATACACGCACTTACTTGTAGTAGAGGAAGATCCACAGGGCAATGCTGAGCGCACACAATGACATGCCGTTTTTAAGGAAACCCTTCTGGCAACGACAGAAAAGCACTGGACTTGTGAGCCAAAATACACCAGCACACAAACCTTAGTGTGATATTGCCAACACGTGGTAAGTCACGAACTGCGGGTGAATGCACAGAACGACAAAAAAAGACGGAAACACCTGAAAAGAAGTATTCGGTATTTCGGGCAGTACGGCAACTGGGCAGTCATCCCTGACTTACATTCTTAGCACTACGGACGCGTTTACGGAGACAGCAAAAATTGAATAGGCTGGCTCGGGTCGGAGCAGATTCAGTGCTAACAAAAAAAAACAGTCAGCCAGAACGTGCTTGCCTACAATACAAATTCGCAGCTGAAATAACATACTTGAACGCCAACCAAGGGGAATATATAGAGTAAAAACAAAATACGGAGCGAAGACAAAAAAAAATATGCACCTCTTGTCTACCGACGACGACGCTTGAACGGTGTGCTTTCTTTTTACAGATTCCTTCATTGTAGTCTCACTCTGGTCTTAGACTGCACATGGTTTGGACTTTGACACGTTCATCTTTGTGTCTGACTATCACGCACTTTGGACTGCTGCTTGCAGCGGCTTTGACTTTGAAAATTTACTATTTGTTGTCGCGCAAAAAAAGCTTCACGTTCAAACGTCGCCTGTCGTTAGACGGAGTGGTCCGACATGTGTTTGTGTAACTTTGCGTGTCCGTGCACCCCTCTCTAAATTCATACTGCTGTGATCGCTTCGGAATGGAGAAATGAAGTCACGCTTCGACGTCGACTTCATAACGCGAGGAACCCAGGTTCGATTCCGACCACGGAAAGCGATATTTCTATCTTGAGGCATCCTGTCATCTATCATCATCAGAAGATTCCGATAAAGAGGTTCAGATTGTTCGGCATCGCCCCTCACTGCATCCATGGTGTCTGACTCTCCTGAGCACCAATAAACCCCTTTACAGTATGTATTTTTTTCACCGGACGGGAAAACAAAATGCAGCAACCAGAAAAATGCAGCAATGAGGAAACCTTCAAAAATTAATGAATACAGTGTAGCTTTGACTTGCCACCATGTATTTCCACAAAAGAACCCAGGTTCGATTCCGACCACGGAAAGCGATATTTCTATCTTGAGGCCCATTGACAATCATCATTATCGAAAAATATAGTTTTTTCCTAGAGTTGTTTTTAGCGCTCGGTCACGAATCAGTAATACATAGGAAGCCTCGCTTTAACTCACAGAACACATCACTTTGCGCAATACCACCTCTCAGCTGAAAAGGGAAAGGGAGGTCACGTTGCGATGATCCGATTACAGCTTGGCCTTCACGCCTACGCGCAAGTGTTAAATTTCCCGCAAATTTTGTGGACAGTCAGTAACGAGCGTAAGACGGCCGCAAACACTCTCCGGTCTCTCTACCTCGAAGACGGGCACGCAGTGCGAGTAATTGGATTTGCCGACCCAACCCGCGGAAGCGGAACAGAACCGCGAGGCTTTCTCTGCGAGAAGGAAAAGAAAGGAAGGCATAGAATAGTCCAAGTGCGTTAAGGACCGCTTCCGTGAGATGCGACG
Source organism: Haemaphysalis longicornis (assembly GCA_013339765.2). NCBI lineage: Eukaryota > Metazoa > Arthropoda > Arachnida > Ixodida > Ixodidae > Haemaphysalis > Haemaphysalis longicornis. The sequence goes on along the minus strand of CM023450.1, from coordinate 192,778,960 downwards.
ACTCCTGCTGTGGCGTTTGAATTATTTATGAAGAGCTGATGACACCGAAGAAAAACAATCGAATGGGTAGCGAACGGCTTGGACTTTTCTTCAGAAAATTTGTAACCTCGCACCCTTTTTTACTGCGACGGCTGTTCATTGATTTAAGACGCTATTAGAGAGATCGTCGAGGAAACTGCGCGCTTCCAAGGGACGCCTGTATAAAGTAAATATCGTCTTAATGTTAAGGTGGATCTCGATAACAGCACAGGACGTTCGTAGTTGAATGTGGCCTTTACCCTCAACAATGTCCGTAATGAACGGAAGTTTTTCCCCCAGATTTTTGCATGACATCTACGCTTACATCTCATAACGTACGACGCCGTAGCCTCACTTCGACTACAGATTAGCGTTTTTAAATGGAGTTGCTTCATTACGATTTCTGCTTTCCAAGTAGTGAAGGTCTGCCAATACTGGAACACTGGCCTCGACGGTTTTAAGTTACCATGGCACTTAAAGGACAGACGCCATCTATGCTCTTGCGGCGTAAGATGCGGACGCGAAAGGTTGCAGATGCTCGGTGTTGGTCAGTTTCAGAAATACACGGGAGCATCAGCTCGTACCCTGCCCTCTCAATCAGCTCACGCTGAGCTTGAGGAAATAAGATAGTCAATGGTGCCTCTCACTTCTCTACAGGAGTGGAATATATATTATCTCTGAGTTGTTCTCCCCTGAGTATACTATTCGACATGGTTAGGTGGCGTGAGAGTGAGTGCATGTTCTCCGTATTTACACTCTTATCAGCTAACCTCGGATATCTCCTACAAGCATCTTCTCCCGTCTAGATTCGTGAATGTACAGTTTTAAATTAATGTCGGATGCTTTCTACCAAACAAGTTCGCTCATCTACAATTGTGAACAAATTGATTGGTTGGTTTCCTGCGCGCACTTTGCGATTATTCAGCCTTGAGAGCGGCTTATTTGACGCAACGGATTGTGTTCCTAGCCATAGGAAGAGGAGACGTTCTCTATATTTTCAGGGAGGAGAGTGTGGCAGCCGCGGCAGCAAGGCGCACGGTATGTGAGCTTGCGTGCTTCTTGGTCAGCAGCCTCCATCCCTTCCAGACCCCCGTGTCAGTGTGTCCATGTAATTTTCCCTTCCTTCATTGTGGGTGGGAGAATCTGTCCGGAGCGTTTTAGGTATTCCCTCTGTAACTATGTTTGAAATGCAGTAATGAGAATGTCTAATTATGTTTCTGCTTCTATTTGATAGTTTGGCTAGTTAGACTGCTGGGAGGATTGCTTCGATATCCACTTCCTCCGTTCCTGAGTGTGTGTGCGTGTGGGGGGGGGGGGGGGGTGAATGCCGGCACACATTTAACGAAGATTGATAGGGGCAGTCCAGTGCGAGAATTGCTGCTTCGCTACATTCGCACATTCCGGGGTCGGTGTACACTGTGTTTGCTCAGTTTTGGTTCTTTAATTGAAGGGATGTGATCCTAGATTACCCCTATCTGTGGGTAGATTTTGATCCAATGATTCCATTGGGGAAGGGTTTTTTTGGGGAGTCGCTGGATTGCCACATGTGTATAATACGTCAGTTTCTTCTTAGCGCGGGAGGGGGTGGGGGGTGAATGTGAAGGGGTGTGCCTATCTTCGCATGCTATGGCCCCATCGCAAGTATTTTTAACAACCGCTTCCTTAGCGCAACAAAAGAAGCTTCTCTGATGTCTTCAAAGGCGCCATAAAGGCCAAATCTGAGAACCTTTTCGGACACAGTGAAAACGGGGAGCTTTAAGGACGGCTTATAGTCTGTCCGGATGAAGACGTTTATTTATTTTTCTTCAGTGAGGATAAGCTTGCGGTACGGAAAGCTATACAATATCCGAGTCATAATCTTTGCCTCGATGAGTCTTATCTCCTGTTTCACTGGTGCCGTAACCCTTGTTAGGCGTTTTACAATTCCGTCTAATTCGCTAAACATTTTTGGTAATTTGGGGCTTGTAAGAACGTTTCTGCCATTGGGGCAATGCCTACGATTACAGCGTTACTGTTCTGTGGGGGTACGTCCTTAAATATTTTTGGTGTGTTTTTTTATCTTTGCCACGTGCTGCTATCATTCCTACGCCCTACACACATTCCGGTTCTCACTGAACCGCGGAAACGTCGAAAGTAAATTAATAATTAGCGCAATTAGGCCCTACAACTTCGGTTTATATCTTACCAGGAGACATTTTAGATTGATTCTGCTGATAATGTAGTCCTTCCTGTGTTCCTGACGCACTGGCTATAGCTTTCTCTCCCCTCTTTAGTTAGGTGAGACAATGCTGGTTCCGGCATTATTTGCGATTGCAGAGCCGCTTTGGTGCGTTGGCGACGTTTGCGAGCACGATTGGAAACGGTCGGCGGAGTATTCTACCCCCAGCAGAGCGTAGAACGAACTTCACAGCGCAGGCGCGGCACCTGCTGCGTTCTCGAATCTATTCTTTCGTATTGGCCCTACTATCATTTTCTTTCTATCCACAAATTAGTTGGTGCTGCGCGTATTCTAGGTTCAGATGCGATTTCGAATCTGCGTGCCTTAATAGCCTCCGGGTGACAGCGATGACGTGTTTCCGCTCACGATTGGTCAGCATAAATTATAGCGGTTGGCCAGCAGACGGCTAACATTGAATACAATCAGCCAGAAGTTGCAGAGTGGCTGTTTGAAAGTTTACCTTCTATCTGTCTGGGCTTCGTCTTCGGATGAATTGTGTAATACGTCAAGCACAGGCTTGACGTATTGACGCTTGAATCAGTCCAATGTTCTAGAAATACACCAATGCTAGTTTTATTATCACGTGCTTTTCTCATGCGAACGGATTGTGTTGTGTGGGAGCGTCTCCCCTGTGTAAGATTGGGCCTCAACAAGCGTTGCGTGTGTCACATAACAATTAATGGTTATAGGCTGCGCGCAAAGTGCCTGTGGCGGACTCGAATGATTGTCTGCTTAAAAATGCGAAATTTTGCTATAAATAAATATACAGTTTTCAGGGACCAGTCCCCCGAAATTACAACTACCATTTAGTTCCCATCATTGATCTAACCCAACTTTTTTACCGTTCCACAGAGATTCAGAAGGTCGTCTCCCTCCTGCAAAAGCGTTGTATGCATGCGGTATACGGTGGTCGGGTCGTTCGAAATATTTAGTTTATTCAGGCAGCAAATACAGCCATACAGAAGTTCCTGATGAGGTGTCAGCCGTCTTAAGCTTTTGAGACAAACTACTTGCAACCAAGAGCAGCACTCCGTCGACAGCCCCAACATTAGGCGTTTCCTCATTTCAGCGTGTAGCTGGCAAGTTAACTCAGCAGGTCTGCAGAATTTAGCTTATATACCGCCTGCGCGCCTGGTTGAAGATTACGATATTTTATGCCACTCAACATATTGTCATGGTTATCACAGCATGGATATTTCAAACACTGACGAAAATAATTTTTTCAAGGGATAATACAAAATAGGCGACTACGCGGTAAGCCGAATGATGGATTGTTTTTTTCATATTTCCCCGCCTAATTTTTTCGCTCTGCCTTACATGCACGTACTTCTACTAAACATGTAGCGATGGCTTTACCGGTGACCAAGTGGCCGCAATTTAGCTCACGTGGTGGCCTTGCCTATGTTATTGCCATGTAAACAACGCCTTGGGCTTTCTCTATTTGAACTGTTATGCACATCGGCTCGATCGTCTCATTGCAGCAAAGCTGACTTTCAAGCATTTACGGATGCGCAAAGCATCCACTTGTGGAAGGACAGAACACCATTCCTTCTGTCTAAGGCACGCACTGGACCACTCAACCATGAGGGAAGAAAATATCAAGAGTGCCTCCACGGTGTAAATGGGGCCACTCCCTTTCTTGCGTGATTTCCATAGTCAATGTCTCCACTGCCAATTTCACACCGAGGTTATCACTCAAAAGAGATTATCAAAGCTATGGTTTGAGGGACAGTTTGGCTAATGATGGGGGTTGGTTGCTATCAGATTTTATTTAGACGACAGCCTGAAAGCCTGAAGATGACCATGGTCCAAGAAGAGCTTTTAAGCTTACGAAGCTGTTATTAGGGCGCTCAGTCTTCTCTTCTACGCGTTCCCGTGCTTGGTTATGTGTTGAACAGTCGTGCAAGTTGTGTTCAACCGTTTACAGTGATCAGCAGTGGTCACGAAGAATCTTCCAGTTTTGGCGAAGGCGGTATCGGTAGGCTTTTGTGCGAGCGGAACTCAGTCATGACCGATCGCAGGATGTATCAAACCAGCGCGGTATTCTTTCCCGCCGGCTCATTGTTAAAGCATGGTGTACACGTTGCAGGAAGGAATTTTGATTTTCGGGGAGCGACCATAAGTTCTTACTTTTTTTAGAACAAGCTTCTTCGGAGCAGCGTAGGCATCGTGCTTCGCCAAGAAAATCCTCCTCATGTTCTGCAGTCGTTATTCCATCCGCGCCGCCTATTGGCGCTCCTGGGATAAAACAACTGCTTGCGTCTCTTAGCTTTCGTTTCTTTGTCTCTTGGCTCGACTTCCACAGGCACACTGACACACTTTACCTCAGAGCTTCCCCAGAATCTGAGTTCTAAGCAGCAGCTGTGCACCTGTTCGACTCACGCGCCATTCGTGTAACCTTCAAGTATGTCTGCGCAGTATCATTTTGCAAATTATTCCGGAAAGCGGTGGGCTTTTTTACAGTGAGGCTGCTAGCCTCTTGTTGGCAGGAAAATTTCGTGCCGTAAACAAAAAAAAAAAACAGTCAGGACCAGGTATGTTTCTTCCCAGACGCCGAATGCATGCCGCACGTTGATCAGGCCACAGTATTCCTGCCAAAAATTGACAAAACAAGCATGGAAACCTCATGGTGCATGATACAGCTCCTGTGAACAAAAGGACCCCCCTCCCGTGTGTTTCTGGTAATGATTGGGTTTGCAGCTGCTCTCGAAAAACGGGAGTGGACGTAATTCGAGGGCTAGCACATGTGTCAGGCTAGCCAGGACCCAGCAGTTTTCGATCAAGATGACGAGCGAATAGGCCAGGTCTCAGCGATTTCCGCCAGAGAAGCCTGGGGGAAGCACAAGCTTGCCGACGGGACCTGGAGCATTCCATTCGCTATTACGTTAACATGTGTAGCGGTGTAGGAGTGCCCGCTTGCATGTGAAGCATGCGGGCACGCCCCCGCACGCTGCTGCCCCCTGCCGTTTGCAGGGCTGTTCTCCGCACAAGATGGCTCCAAACACATCTCTCTCGGAGAGGCGGCTTGTAATCCAGTGCTGCCTGCACAAAAGTCTCAATGGCCAAAGCCTGTTGAGCGAGGTCGTCAAAGCCCGAGAGATGCTGGAGGCGGAAGTATGGCCGGAGTCTTGGATGTCTCTGGAAAATAGCCCGTGGTGACGTTTTTTACTTCGGCCGCTTTCGGTTCCGTGCGCTCGTACAAATCCTGTATTGAGCGCACATATCCCATCAGACTTTCGGTCTCACATTGATTACGTGCGCGCAGCTCACCCTCCATCCGGTATTTGAATCCGTGGGGCAGGAACTCTTGCTTGAAGCGCCTCGTAAAGTCCTGCATGTTTTGAAATGGCTTTTGATGTCGTCTCCAAGCTGCTGCTGAGGAGCGCAACGCTACTGGCAGGATCCCGGTAATCAGTGTGTCATCCGTAATATCCATGGCCTGTTGGTAATCGGACAGTTCGTAAAGTCAAATACGTCTTTCTTATCGGCATAACCCGTGTAGATTGGCAAAGCTACATTCAACTGCAGCTACGTGCTGCAGTGACGCCTGCCATTGTTGGTGTCTGGCACTCGGGCAAACGATTGCTCGGCGCTGTTTAGTTTTGCTGCCTCGAGCGCAAGAAGCTGCATTTCCAACTCTCTCTTCGCTTCGAGCAACTGCGCCATCAATTCCAGAATTCGCTGTCAGCTATCTGATAGGGGCTCCGCCTGCACAGTACTTCAGAGTGCCGTGTTCGCGCACGTTGGTTTGGTGGTGAATGCGATTCGGCCATCGTGACCCGTCGAACTAAATCACCGTATTGTTTGACCTGACCATGCTAGTCTCAAGTTGATAGCCTAGCCCACAATATAACTAGCGTGAGCGAAAAAAAACTGCTCTCAACATTGCGTGCACACGGGCAGTTTGAAATCTGCAATAAGAGCACGCCTCGGCGGAGAGTCACTCACAAGATTGGTTGTGTCGATTCCAAACGATTGAACGCCGGCGTCGTCCGCTGTGGGCATCGTTAATGCGGTAGATGGCAGGTGCTGAGGGTGGATGGAAGTTCACACAGTTGGCACGGCCGGTATCTGGCGGGCCTCCTCCTACGACAGTACCTCTGACTAAGGTTGCTGCATGAATTGGGTTAAACGTCAAGACAAAACACAACCGAGACTAACCGCAGCCATACTAAGCGGACGTACGCATCGCGGGGCGACTCAAGCGTCGAAAAGAAAAACATTACAGTAAACCACGTTGTGCGCCAGTGAAGGAACCTCCTTCATGTGCAAGGTTCGTGACCCTGACCCCACCCGACGAACTGACGCCGACACGAAAGAAACAGAAATCACCGGTTTATTCCGCGACGGCAAAATAAAAAAAATGACATGAGTAGAAACACCAGTTCGCTACACATACGGTCATATAAACAACGCGACACTGTAAAAACCCACTGAACTGATTGTGCAGAAACATATTACAACGCCTCGTTCCAGTCTGACCTTACATGGGATCACCATATTATTTAACCCTGGATGCTGCTACCCATACCCATGGATTACTTACACGAACCATCAAGCAAGCTGAACCACTCGTACGAAAGCAGGCATACATCACAACCATCTGCCCGAAAATCGAATATACGGCAGCCATTTGGGATTATCATCAGGTACACTTCGCTACTAATTTGGAAGCCATGCAGGCCCGCGCTGCCAGTTTTGTTTTTTCGGAATATTCCGCATTCACCAGCACTACAACATTAAATAAACGTGCCGATTTCAACCCTTCAGCCTTCGTCGCCAACACGCGCGCTTTTCACTATTCATGAAATTTTCCACCACTGCGCACTCCATGATGATTTTTTGCAGTACCCTCCGCTAATCTTTCCTCGCCGCTATCACCCTAACAAAGTGAAACACATTTTGTGTCGATCATCTACATACGCACAATCGTTCATACCACGCACTATCATTGATTGGAACGATTTACCCTCACACATAGCCTAAGAAACTGATGTAGCGGTGTTCAAGGAATTTATGTGCACTACGCTGGCGTGTTAATAAAAGTGTTGTCTGTTCTTGTCTCGCTGTGTTTTTTTGACGCCTTAAATGCTTTGTACGTTGTTGCTTGCTTTTCACGTTTTTATATAAGTTGTTTTATTGTTATCACTTTTTGTACTTTCACATGCAGTGATAAACTGCATTCCTTTCTTGCGTGGTAAAACAAAACAAAAAAACGACTGGTTGTTGTTGATCTCTTTATCATTTCTTTTTTGTATGCTGTACCCGAATGTACATGCACTCTGGTTGTTTTTCGAAGCCCCGAGGGCCTTTAGAGGTATTGTAAAAAAATAGCTCTCTTTCTGAAGTATTTCACAAGGTAAAAGTTGATTCATCCGGTTAGACTGCGAATGAAACCTCGACATCCACGTAAATGCAGCCTTACGGCTACAACAGAAACCCTCACAGCCTCCTCAGAAAAATCGCAGTCCAATAAAGATTCCCCAAACAGGACGAATTCTGTTTCAACTGCGAAGCTATGAAGAAGATTTCAAGCTTTACTTTCTGTGATTATACTGGGCTTTTTCTGGTGAGAGGCCATCTATGGGAAAAAGCGCCAAATTTAAATTACCGATTCACTGAGGCGAATGGAAGTGTATGGGCGGTTAGAGATAATAAAATATAATATGGCTGGTGTACAGAGCAAGCGTGCTTAAAACATAAATAGGCTGACTTGTGTTTATGACCAGGTGTATATAGATGGTATGAAAAGAGGTGTTAAAAGGGAACCTCTGAAGCTTAAACATGCTCTTAACAGAAAACATGGCAAGGTCTCTTAAAAGGTATGGCTAATGCCATAGAATGTGTTGCCCGTAAAGTGCTCTGAAATATTTGCGGAATCTAATGCGGAGTGTTTTCATTGAATGAGAAAGTGTACTGCGGGCAGGACCTCTCCGCACCTGCTGCACAGGGGTCTTGGAAAATCAGTGAGCAGGTGGGAGTCTGTTATATTTTTGTGGCCTATCCGTAATCAAGCTAAGGTAACTTAACCTCAGTGTGGCTGTTGTGTGAGTTTAGTGTACCGTCCCAAGTGCGGTTTTATTACGTCTACTTTGTTGTCGGTCTCTTTGCTCCTGTCAGTTTGCCATGTCTCACGAAGTTGTCTGAAATGTGTCCTCCGATCTGCGTAGGGTAGTGTTTTTTTATCCGCTGTGTTTCGAAGTGCAGCGCCGGCGGCCATTTCATCCTCCAGCTCATTTCCGGGGATACCAGACGGAGTGACCTGGTACTCAGCACCTAGTCACTTTGAGATGATGCATACGCGGCCATATTAGTCGTAACAACAAGATTTACAGTGTGCTTTTTTGAAGATTTTTCACATGATATTGCACGAACCACACTGAGCCATTTTCTGTAAAATTTCTGTAAATGACTGATTGAAATATTTGATGTTCGGCAATATAATTTAAAATATAAAAAAATCCATGTGTCTCCCCTGTAAGGACCCTGGTATTTACATTCATTGTTCTTTATGTACGGAAGTTTGGCCCATGTGCAACACAAGACGCAGTGGAGGCAGTTCTCGCCGCGTGGCTATAAACATCTGCATCAGGATATTTCCCTTGTAGAAGCAAGAAGTGCTGCAGATTCACAGTTCTTGGGACGCAATTTTCTATTGTTTTAACAAAGGACATGCAGGATGACACGGGGCAGAGCTGCCGTGCTGCAAAAGATCCGTAATTGAGGTTTAAAAGTGTGTATAAAAGAGATATCAAGTTCAGAGGACTCTTCTTTCGCTCGGTGGGAAAATAAAGCAGAAATGAATGGATGATTAAAAAATATTGGGCGTGGATGTATCGCAAATGACGGATATAAAACAATTACGGGTGACTGACGAAATTTTAAGTGCATAAAGCAAGTACATGTACATTCGCTGGTGTAGTAGGCTTCATTTGCCACATAAAGGATCTGAACTGGGCTTGCACGGAACGCTCCACATGCAAGATAAGGTCCCAGGAACAGCAAAGGGTCTAACATTTTAATGTTGTTTTCACGCGCGGACCCGTGTAGAACACTTTCCTATTCCAGACGCAACCACACAATCTTCTAAAAACGCGCAGAAAAGTTGCTTATCTGCCCGTAGGAATGGTTCCAGATAACGTTTAGAATAGTTAATATAGTTATTGTTCTAGGGATTCTGGTTCATCAGCACCTTTTTAATGTGGGAAATAGATGTGTATTATGTAATATATATAGATATATTATATATATATATATATATATATATATATATATATAGATATATATATATCATATATATATACAAAGGAAAGGAAATGCACTGGCGATATTATTGAGCCCAACTGGGGGCTCACCTGCATACAACCCAGTGCGGTGGGGAGAGGAAGAGGGGGATATAAAGATTAGAGAGGAGAAAAGGGGGTATAGAGGGATAAGCTAGGCGCGCAACAAGAGTGAGGGAGCCCTCGAAGTGAATCTCGCGAAGCAGCAGCAGTGGCGCGTCCAGCAGACTATCATCTACAGGCGCTGGGCAAGTCCTGTAGCCTCCAAGTAGGCCAGCAGGAGGCGGAAGACGTCACGGCGGGTGCCGTCGGGGCCTGCTGGGTGTAGCAGGCTCTCCAGGCCCTGGTGGGGGCAGCCCAAGACGCTGGAGCGAAGTCTGCAGCACTCCCCGGTGTGCCGCAAACTCCGGGCAGGAGCAAAGCAGGTGCTCCAGCGTCTCAGGCTCGGGACAGTGGGCACAGGTGGGGGAGGTCGCCTAAGAACTTGTGTACTTTTGGGAGCGCCATTATTACGTTATTCAGAACACAACGCGAGTACTTTTGCCTGAGTGGAGTGTAAAACAGTTCTTGTGCGTCCAGCCAGCAAGTTTTTTCACACAAAGCTGGGCATGGCGTTGACAGATTGAGATCTTACATGATTTCAAAGATATACGGACTTCATGTACATACATAGAATAGAAAATTATCGGCGGCAATGTCTTCCTCAGTGTGTTCAGCTTAACTATAAACAGTGTGAAGCCCAAAATGCCGCCTTGAGGCAAGCCGTTTTTGTGCACAAACACGCTGTCTAAAAATGTAGTACGAACTTTTACGAGAAAGGTTCTTTCGGACCTACAACGTGTAAGGGTACTGAGCATGTTTGAAGGAACACTAAATGAATTCAGGTCCCTGAGGAGCACATACCGCCAGGCGGTATTCTTGATTTTTCAAGGGTGAAAATACCGTCAGGCAGTACTCCTTACGTAGAAGAGCATCTTTTTTGTAAGACTGTAATGATAAAAATTGATCATTCGTGGATTGCCCCACCCAGATGCCCGCCTTGCAACTGTGGAGATTACCATTTAACAATAAATATTATCTAGCCTGTAATCGATGCTCTTCTCGAGAAGGTTGCACAAACCGCTTCTCAAGGCGGTAGTCGATAACTTGAAGGGAAAGAAAAGACATTCCCCTCCTTCAGATAAGCCACTGCGATGGCCTCCCTTCAAGACTTGAGAAGGTGGCTCAAAAACCGTATTTAGTTGCATATACGGAGAAATGATTTTAAGTGCGTCTGCGTGTAAATGTTGTAACATCTATGTAATGTTGTCTGCGCCTAGAAATGAAGGCGTACAAGTGCTGGTCTTCGGTGTGTCCTCTGTTTTATAATACTATGGGCAGGCAGTGTGTGTGTTGTCCTATGAATTTACGTGTACGTGTCTCACCTTGTGTGTAACTGTGTATCTGGTAATGGATGACAGAAGGGTGCAGCAATGCCATCGTTTTGCCTCGAGGCGCCGATGGACGCTTTCCAAAATCCTTCGCCCTTTTGAATAATATAAGGTTTTCCGATATGGATTACCGGTAACAATATTCCCCGCCGTGTCTGTGCCTCTCGCGCCCGCCTACATTGCTTGTTCCACAACGGCCTCCTTGGGTTGCGCGGGGGACCAAAGGCCTGTGGAATAGACGTTTTGGTGGTGCGGAGGATTGCGCCATGAGTTGTTCGGTAGCTTCTTCAATGCGTAGAAATTTTATGTGCGTGTGGTACAGTTTCGATGTTTCTGTAAATGTATACAACATGGCTCTTTATTCATTGAACCTATTATGGGAAGTTTAACTGTTAGGTCCTTTGCTTATGTATCTTAATGAGAATTGGAATTGATGACTACAATATATGGGTTCTTGTCCACATCTATCTCAAGAATGAAGACCACTGCAGAATAAATAGCCAAGTCGAGGTGTAAGGAAGTGTTGTGTCCTGTGTTTGGTATGTAGGTGATTTTTTGTTGAAAAGGCATGATGCCGACGAAGGTAACAATTTCTCAATGATGCGACCTCAGAAACGCGTGTGAGAATACTGCCAGAGTGGAGTTCGTGAGTTGAGGTCGCTTATAAGGATGAGTGGTTCGGGAAGCGCATATACTAGCCCGTAAAATGAATGCTTGAGAGCTGAAAATAGGGAGGACTGTGTAGGGAGCATACCAATAATAACGTTTAAATGTTATCGTTCGAATTGCTCTAGCCTCACAGAGTGTGTCTAAGATTACGCTTTGAGATACCAAGCATTTTCCGGCGAGAATGGGCACACCACCCAATAGTGCTTGCGGGCATCCCGGTCCTTTCTACATACCGTATTAAAAAGGGAGTTTCTTGCATACACGTGACACGTGGTTGGGTAGAGCGCGGAGTCTTTGATCGTCCCGATTTCAATGAGGCCTCTGCAGCTTCATTAAGATTTTTTCTCTTCCCGTTATTTAGTGGAAGAGCTACTAGGCTTCTTGCTACACCATTACAATGCTACAATTGATGCTACAACGAAATTTCAAAGGCCGAAACATTCTTATAGTGGCTTGCAAGCCAGTTAAGCTGTTTTGTGTTATTGCCTTGAACGTATTCGTAAGTCAAACAGACAGAGAACACCTCCGCACTACTTCTTGGTTGTGAATAGGAAAGCGTGAATGCCCAGCAGAAAACCTGAGACGCTTTGCTTGTGTCTCGCCTTGCAGGCTTGTTTTTTGTAATATAGCCGCTTGACACCCGTTGCTTTGTGATCCGCCTTAGGGTATTTGAATGTCTTCTACCTGACTCGTGGGCGCTCCGGTGCTGCTCTATCCCGGCCGCTATTCATTGGGACAGTTGACGACAACGGTGGATTCAGCTGCTTTTCTGTTCGGTGTTTTTTGCTGTGATCTTACGCTCTCCTCATTGGTGGTGCACTGGCGTGGAAGGCGACCTCTCGTTAATGCAGAGCTTATCCTCCCACCGTAGAACACATACTCTGTGTTCTGCGGTGGGAGATTAAACTACGGGGAAAAATACGGGAGAACATTCCGATGTGAGAATAAATAATAAAAAGCACTATGTGTCCAAATGCAGGACGTACAAAAAGCACGTCGTGACAAAAGGCCTCGTGACCGGCACCCTTCTCCATATCACGAATTTTGTTCGCAGACGTTTCCAGCCTCGGCACCGCACTCTAACGCATGGGCGCATGCCTACAATGAATAGATGTGAATTGCTTTGTGTTAAAAGTCTATAAAGAGCCTGAGAATAAAGCCAGCATTGTTGGTGCACAATGAAGATTTTGAGACGGTTTCTGTAATTTAGATATAGTGTCACGTACCGAAGGACGACCAAGGGTACTGAAGGAATACACATTATTGGAGCTAACGGCTGGTCAGCAATGGACTCTAGAGATTACACAAATATCTTTGTGACGCAGTGAACGAAATGACGTTCACTGGCGATCGAAGGCGAAAAAAGGCGTGTGTTGCTCTCCACACATTTTGCCACACCGCTTTCATTGATAGAAACACGGAACTACACCCAGGTCACTGTCAACCAATCAAGAACAGCACGGGATAGGTCCCTCAAGGCTAGGTTAGAACATTTTATTTTTTTAAAACACACCTGTAATACACATTTCCAAGCATGTGCATCGTTTGTTCAACAAGAGGGGTACTGTGAAACGAGTGATAGAACGTATTATCATACGGCAAGCACAAAACGAACCATACGCGCTGCACATAACGGACAGCCCACGAACGCAACAAACTCTCAGGACTCATCTATAAAGGTGACAGATCGGTTATGGGGTTAGCTGTGGATATATTCAACAAGACATTTTTACAAATGGGGTTCTATAACAGACTAGGCGAACTAGTCAAAGTCAACAAAGGTATCAACTCCCCTGCTGGACCATAAGACCGGCTACCAGGCGTGCACACACCAGAAGAAGCTACTAAGCTCTTTACCGATCCCATCCGAAATTCGTAAAACACACCTGTAATACACATTTCCAAGCATGTGCCTCGTTTGTTCAACAAGAGGGGTACTGTGAAACGGGTGTCCCGTCTCGTTGCACACGAGAACGGAACATTGGCTCCATCAACACTGTAGGATAGCTCCACTCTCCCCGAATAACACTAAAACCGAGATATGGCCAATGCGGTAACGCATTTTTCCCTATCCAGAAAACAACTGCATAGTTCGTTTGATACTCATCTCGTCGGAATAGAAACTTTGATTATAGAGTTAAAAGCACAAACAACGCAGCCGATGAGACGCGTCGTATTGGAGGGCTCCAGATCCCCTGGGGTATAACGTGCGGTGAAATATCGCACACACGGGGGTTTTCGCTTTTCGCCTTCATCACAAAAGCGGCCGCCGCTGCAGAGAATAGAACTCGCGACCTCGTGCTAAGCAGCACAACGCCTTAGCCACTGGGCCACCCCGTCGGGTGGAATGGAAGCTAGTCTTCAGTTCTGAGGTCACCCTACGTCCTGCATAGTTTGTTGCTCACTAAATACAGAACAAATCAGCAAGTAGGCAAACTTCCAACCAAACAATTTTTTTCAACCTTCCATGTTTTTGTCTGCATAGCTTAAACGTTGTAGGTCATTTATTTCCCTCTATTCAGGTTAGAAGGAGAGCTACAGATGCACTTCGCCCGCAGAGGCCCTCAAGCGATGCAATGAGCTGCTTACTGAAACTTCAGAAAGCAATGCCAAAGCTACGCATCATATGAACGAGCTGCACAACGTAATAAAAAATCAAAATCCTAATAAGCAGGTTTACCTTCGATATGGACGTATTCTGTCTTCAAGATCCCCGCGTCTTTCATCTGCGATAAGAAATAGTTCACAAATAGGGGCTGTTTATGCGATGCTTGAGCAAGGGACAATTAAGCAGGGCTTTTAGGTGCCCTGCAATGATTTTGCGCAGTGGTCACGTTCAAATACACCGCGAGAGCAGGATTCGCGTTCAGAAATGCTCCTCGGAAAGCGAAAGAAAAATACTGATCCAAATACCGCAGTCAGGGTTAAAAAAACTGTGCCACAAACACAAAAACGGGCTACTCAGAACCAAAGTCAAAGATTACAATAGTGACATAGCAAGCTCTTCGGGCATCAAACTCCTGCGCTGAACGTGATTTACAGCAAACAATGCTTCTGGGCTGTACAACAACGCCAAAGAGGCGTAGCGGGACAGGCCTTATCGACGTTCGGCTGAATGCTGCCTTTGAAGCCCATTCATAGCCAGGTGCCTGTGGCTGGCCGCTGAGAGGCTCTTTATCCCCGAACGCCTCAGCAATTGTTGGGTACAAAGCGCCCTCGTTTTCTGGCGTCGCCGCATCGTGCCTAAGATGGTTTCCCAACATCCACTCCAGAAACCGCTTGTGCAAGTTTGCCGCTGAAAGATACTCTTCCACATGTACTTCTTTATCTTACTAAGCGCTGCGTGCAGTTGGGTGCATCTTTCTCTCTTTTTTTCGGTCTGTTCTAGAAGAGAGAGTCATTGTTCCCCGCACCTACCTTCGCGATCTTATTCCGTTAACGGACACTTAGCAAGAAACAGCGTTCAACCCATTACCACTAGCTGAGGTTAAGTCTTGCGGATTTACTTGTGTTGCATTGTGGCGCCTAACGAAGGCCATTTTTATTTCGTATGACTATTAAAGGTCGACGCATTTTCTTATACTCTGTACTCTAGTACGAGAGCAAACGGGACGCGAATCCTTGGCTTCTGCGATGCACACGAAAAACAGCAGGAAGGACGGCGACGTAAGTTGATGGTGTTTAATTCAGTTAACTCAAATGTATTATCATTTTTAGTTTGTTTATATCTATCTATATGAATATTTATTAAACGCGAAATGCTTTTCAAGTCACTTTAGGCTCCTCCTCAGAGCTTGCGACCCCTGCGAACGTCGCAAATCATTGCAGTTAGACAACGATAGAGAGCGCCGCCTTGTGCGTTTTCTACTCTCTGTCTTTGTGTTAGTATGCAATTTTTTGTAAAGTGAATATAAACCAACTCTCTCATCTTTCTAGCGTATATGGGACTGAGAATGTTCAGAAGTGTGTAAGCGTTATTCGTTTCAGAGATTGTAATAATAGGCGCATTTATAACATAACAGTTAATTCGTAATGCGGAAAAGCGCTTTGCGTATTTTAAAGACATCCGGCAACACGGCCAATAGACGCCTTCACTGTTTTCTTCGTTTGTAGAAGCACTACGAAAGCTACAATTATCACAAGCACAAAGGGGCACTGAGTGATTTTCTCGTCCCAGCACATACGCCCTTCAGTTTCTGCTTCTCTTTTTTCGTCATTTTTTTTGCGAGATGATTGTCGCATCCAAACGGGAGCCGGTCAATATCCGCAACATCCCTTGAGTGAGGTAAATTGAGTGCAGAACACTGCCCTAACCCTGAAAGCGAGAAATTCTTTGAGGAAGTTTCTAAGAAATATGTCCTTCTTAGGGCACAAGTTTTTTGGCTGAAGTACTTTGCGACGACCTATTGCAAGTACCGTATGTGTTTGTTGACTGTAATTATAAATTAACTTAAGAAAGAGAAAAACTTAGAAAGTTTTGGAGGCTCCATTACTTTCGAGTGCGAAGGACGCCGAACAATACGTTATGAAGGGGAAAGCCATAACAGCGGAATAAATAGTGGCCCACGGAGACATACGCATGTTGTATATAACCAGAAATCGGGACCTTAGTGATCAGCCGAACTAAAGTGTAAGAAGGTGCCGGCACGCTGGGAGTGGCAAGCGCGTCGAGGCAGTTGTCGGGGAAGGAAGGATATCCCTATTGTGTCGCCACATGCTCCATACGCCTTGACAAATCAGTGTCCGGGGGTTACGCGGGCACCAGGCCATTTCCATGTTCGGATGCCGAAACAACCATTCAAAGGCCTTTTTTACATCAATGAGGCTCGCGCACGAAACTTCGTTGGTTTTAAAGCCTCTAAAAAAAGAACCTCTCTGCGTAATGCTGGTGCGGGTACCACGGGGGGTAGTGTTAAAAGTAATTTCGAAGTGCGTGAAGTGATTGTAACTGAAGGTGTGTCGAACGATTGTGGGACATTGGTTGGCTTCGAGTTCGTGAATTCTCCCAGTTGGTAATCTGAGAAATTCTGTTTTTTCACGTGGAAGAGGATAGCATTCGGGCCATCAGTTGGGTGTGAAGTTAAGATCAGAGAGAAAAGAATAAAAGGCGAAGTCAGGGCAAGGGCGTGGGCAGCATTGACTTTTGGCGGAAAATAAGAAAAACAAAAAATGAACTTAGTTTGCCACTTGTTTCGAAAGGGGGAGAGATTGCTGTGTCGATGAAAAACTCGAGGCAACGTTGTTGGCCACCACCTGCTGTGAAGACCATGTCAAGCGAGTCATTGCCCAGTAACCTGAACATAAGACAGTAAACCACGGTCACAGGGCACGTTACCCTAAGGTTTTTTTCAGAGCCGTGTTTTTTATGCGCCAGCCACACCGAAATCGTTCTCTCCTCCGTCTAATGACCACGATGGTTGAACGTGAAGCTTTTCCATGAAGACTTCCTTAGTTGTCGCCGGAGTTGTGCCTTCGCCTCGCCGACGCTTGTGACTAACTCGTCAAGGTTTGACTTTGACTTTCACACAGTTTTGTTATTCCCAGCGGGCTTTGACTTTGAATATTGGCTATTTGATTTCGCACCAAGAAAGCTTTGCGTTCAACCATCGTCGTGTGTTAGACGGAGGGGTGCATAATTCATTTGTCTGATTTGCGCGTGCATGTTATCATCATCAACATCACCAGCCTATCTACGACCACTGCAGGGCAAAGGCCTCTCCCATTATTATCCAATTACCCCGTTCCTGTGCTAACTGTGACCAATCTATCCCCGCGAACTTCTTGATCTCA
The DNA here is from genome assembly GCA_013339765.2 of Haemaphysalis longicornis. Lineage (NCBI taxonomy): Eukaryota > Metazoa > Arthropoda > Arachnida > Ixodida > Ixodidae > Haemaphysalis > Haemaphysalis longicornis. Next base: position 192,761,552 of record CM023450.1, on the reverse strand, counting down.
TCTGCCCATCTAACTTTCTGCCTCCCCCTGCAACGCTTGCCTTCTCTAGGATTCCACTCTGCTACCCTTAATGACGAACGGTTATCTTGCCTTCGCATTACATAACCTGCCCACGTGCATTTCTTTTTCTCAATTTCTGCTATTGTATCCTTAACACGCGTTTGTTCCCTGATCCACTCCCCTGTTTTCTTGTCCCTTAATGTTACCCGTATAATCTTCCGCTCCATTTCCCGCTGAGTCGTTCCCAATTTCTCGTTCTCGTTCATGTACCTTCTTCGAAATTCAAACTGCTGGGGGCGTGTCGGGTAGCGCAATTGGATTGGCGCCGGCTTCACAACGCACGGGACCTATGTTTGATTCCGACCGCGGGAAGCGTTTTTGTTTCTTTGAGTTCTTTCACGTTCATCGTCATCGTCAGAAAAAGTTTGCTTATTTTGCGAGAAATATACACCATCACTGATACATAAAACACACATACATAGACCGCTTTAAAACAGCTGCATTTGATTGGTACATGCTTGCTTCTAGCGCGGCCTTTATATAAGCTTTGGTGAGGTTCGGGTTTGCACCGGTAGGGCTCTTTTAGGCAGTCGTTCTATGCTGAAATTAATTTTTCCGTTTTCGTTCAGGAATGGGATTTCAAAACCCTATACTTTGCACACGTGAATTTTTGGCGACAGGGTGCCGCTTTTACGGCAAAAATGATGATATCCTTTGGCATGCTATGTGTGTATAGTGTCTGTGCATCGTTGAGGACGAGACCGCTCTGCAAATGGAGTGAGGAGAGAAAAATTAAAGCCGGTTCACTCAACGTGAAACTCTCGGGAGTGGAGAACAGTGGTTCGCCATAATGGCGTGTGGCACCGTTATCCGCTCATTGCTACAATCCATCACGCTCACTGCAGGCCTGACTGACTCCTTTCTTGATAAATGGAACCGAGGTTTGCCCAATGTAATTCAAATTTTCCGCCTTCGCAGTGCTCGCGCGCCCCCTGTCTAGAACAGCGGTAGCGGAAGTTCTGCTCTTTTTGGTGCTTTAATCACGCACGTGCGGGTGTGTTACTGCGCAGTTGTGGTATGCGTCGTTTTCGGTGGCCACGTTTTGCGCGTACTATCGTAAAAATCAACCCAACGGGCGTCCCTAACTAAATGGACAAGGGTACTGCCAGTTTTATACAAAGAGTTGGCCTCAAATGTGCCTCCAACTTTCTTTGCACTAAACAACGGAAAGACGTATGACAGCGCAAGCGGTTCAGGAGTTTAGAACGGTTATGACTATATAAAGTGCTCGGTTTCCGAAGCGTCTCTGGGGCGCCAGCACTGTGTGCTGTCGGGCCCTAATTGAGTCCGTTATCTCGCTGCGCCGGCTGCTTCCGGTGGCCGCTTGACATCGAAGCGTTAGCGCGAGCGAGCTACGACGACAAAGCAGAGCCCGAGTGCTCTACACTTTTAAGTGAGCCAGCTTGCTCCTCAAGAACGTTAGCCAGGCAGTGAGTCTTGTTTCCAGATTTTGTGCCGGCTACCAAACAAACACAGTAATTGAAGGTCCCTCATGTCGAGAGGCCTACTGCAATGGGAACTTTCGGGTAGCAAAGTGACGCCAGAAACACCGTGAAAGGGATGCCAGCAACGCACGCCCGTTTCACTCCACTTTGCCCCAGCTCCCAAAGCTGGAGCCCCGTATACATGGACTCGGCGAAGGAAGGCTCAGTCTACATAAGTGTTTTCGACAACACCCGTCCATGTACTTGCGCACGGGGGGAGTAGGAAAGCCGTTGGGGCAAATACGTTTGACAACAGGCAGGGGGTGGAGTGACTCGCTTGTCGGGCTAAGTCACAGGGCCCTGAGGAGCTGAACAGGCCTTCTGCAAACTCCTCTGTTCCGCACCTGCTCTCTCCTCGACTCGATTGTTTGGATGTAGCTCATAAAAACCCCGAGGGTCCAGGTAAGCTGAATGTCGTCTGCTCCTGATTTCACCTGGTCCGCCATTTGCCGAGGCAATCGCCTGGGCTGATAAATCTCGGAGCCGCAGCGGTAACGGCGGTGACTTCGGAGAGACGTGAAAGCGTGCGGACAAAACTATCCGGATCTACCAGTCATTGAGACCTTTAAGCGGCATGCTCGGGAATACATGTGAGGTGCGACGGCCGGGTGAGAAAAATGACAAGAAAAAGTTCTGCCGTTTTTTGTATTTTCGCGGGTCGTGCTGCCGCCTTGTCGTATTCTTGTCGCGTCATGATTGTGATGTTCTGATACGCGTCGTATTCCCGTCCTGATTTTGATGTTCCGTCATGCCGAAGTCCTGTTTTGTCGTGATCCTGATGTTCCATCAGTAGTTGCCCATGGTTTGAATATTATTGGCCATTGTGAACAGTGGCACAAAAGGCAGTTCTTTTGTGACTACAGGAATGTTTTTTCTAGAGAAAATTAACTTTGTCGTTACGACAGAAATGTGGGTCGTAACAACATTATCTATTACCTACTACACAGTTTACTTGCGCTAGAATGCTGCCCCATGAAGTCTTCATTCCATTGGTCGCTTGGGCGACCTAACCTTCCTATCGAAATGCTTGCTAACACTTCGAATTTGCACTCCATATGCCACTACCTGAACTACAGATTGGTTATCTGCAGCTCGCACAGTCACAGAAGCACGTAACTCTCATGATTTCAGAACACCCACCGAAGATTGAGTGATTGATTGTAGGGTTTAACGTGCCGACGCAAGGCAGGCGATGAGGAGCACCGTAGTGAAGGGCTCCGGATTAGCTTTGACCACCTGGGGATCTTTAACGTGAGTCGAAATCTCGTACACACGGGCGTTTTTGCTTTTTGCCTCTATTAGAAAAGTGGCCGCAACGTCCGGAATTGAACCCGCGACCTTATTCTTAGCAGCGCAAAGCCTTAGCCACTGAGCCACCACGGCGATACCCACCGAAGCTGATTCAGTCCACAAAATACTACGTTTACGTTATGATGACCCCGATGTCGTGATCCCTGATGCTCCATCAGTAGTTGCCCATGGTTTGAATTTTATTGCCTATTGTGAAGAGTGGCGCAAATGGCAGTTCTGTTGTGACTACAGGAATGTTTGTAGTTGATGAACCTTGACTTCGTCGCTACGACAGAAATGTGTGTCGTAACAAACGATGGCTTTGTCGTAACAACCAGACTTCTCTTATCACAACAAAGTTATTTGTCGTGCTACAGGAATCCTTGTAAGGTTTCTGCGGTAATTCTGTTGTATTTTTAGTTACAGGATCACCTGTCGGTGAGTAGGGTGGTAGCGTTGAGGAACCTTAATTGTAGAAGGGATTACCCCGCCCAACAGTGAACTTCGGGAAACTCTTTAGGCAGCTGTGACTGCTAGAAGGACGTTCTTTTTCGGCATAATTTCTATTGCATTTCTATTCCATCCTATTTTACTCTAATCTAATCCACTTCCGCTTGCATTTCTAACTCTGGTCACTTCGAGCAACGGAGTTCCCTAGTCGGTTTTCATACAATTAGCAAGCTCATTAGCTCAGTATCTCGTTTGAGAGATGCAGGATAGAGTTACGGAAGCTGTTTCTCCATTTGTGCGTACGTGCGTTCGTGTGTACTTAGCTTGCGAGCGCTGTTCGCCCACATTGTGACATCTTTGGATCGCCGCAAGCATTGTCACACATCTTACTGGAGTGCTCGGCGTGCAACCAACAAAGGAATTACCGCACGCAGAAGGTGGAGTTCGTCAGCCATAATTTCGTAACCATAGAAGCACACAAAGATGTAGTGCGTCAACCATAATTTCATAACCATAGAAGCACTTGTTAGGCCGTAGCCGTCTTCATCATCTCAGAGCAAAGCGCGAGCAACCCGCAATTCTTGATTACCTCCAAGACACCGGCGTCGGTGAGGCAATTTAAGACTAAATATATTTACCCCGTGAGACTATCTAGACTCTCTACGTCATGCTATAAAACATACAGGATAACTCTTATTTTCTTATCTGCACCATTTTTTTTCTCTTCAGAGCTACTTCCTCTGGGTTTTTATTGCCCGTTCCCAACCATGCGGCGTAGCATCCAGGGGACAACAAGTCCCTAAGCCTTTGTTTTCTTTAGATAAAGGGCGGTTTCTCCGTGTCTGAGTGAGTGAGTAAGTGGCATAAAAAGTACAATCTTAAACCATCCAGCCTCGCATCACTAGTTTGACTTAGCTGCCTGTGCTGAAAATACACATTCATCATCATTTCCGTCTCCATCACAGACCGTTTATGTCCAGCCCACTACGCCAAGAACGCCTCTCCAGATATTTCTAATCAGCGTTGAAGCGGCTTTGGGGCATCTAATCCTTTCCTCAAAACGTTTTTGTTTCATCACTCTACCAATTTGGCATATTTTTCAACAGCATCCGCGAACTCCATTTCCATTCACTGAAAAACCACCTGTTAAAAGGAATGGTGTACCGGTTGTCCGTACCCTCGTCACACGACCGCGGCAACTTTATTTTGAAGTTTCATCGGCTCTATTACCTACTATACAGTATACTTGTGCTAAAACGCTGCCCCAAGAATTCTTCGTTGAATTGGGCGCTTGGGCGACCTAAGCTTCCCATCGAGGTGCTTGCTAAAACATCGTATTTGTGTCCCATATACCAATACCTGAACTATAGATTGGTTGTCAGCCAGCTTGCACAGGGACAGAGGCACATTACTATCATGATTTCAGAACACCAACCGAAGCTGGGTCAGTCCATAAAGTACTGAGTTTACTTTCTAGCCATAATCTTAATGAGCACTAATGCCGTGCTTAGGATAGCAAAACGACTCACGACTTTAAGAAATTTATTGATTACCTGCCTCAACGATAGTGTTCGTATTTGTGGGAAAAATGACTCCTAATGTTATGTCTCTTTTTAGCTCCGCAACTGAACTCTTGGAGCATAATTTTGCGTGCATATCTTGCAAGTCCTCAATTGTCTTAACGAAAACCGCAACTTCTCACGTAAATATCAAGTGTTTGAAGCAATCCCTGCTAATTTTACCATAACTTGTTTATTATAATTTTTGATAATGTGTCAACAAGTTTGGGGAGGTTGTTACTACTGCTCTAAGTCGCATACTTTTCTGTGAAGGGGCATTGCACCCATGTATCCATCGTATGTGTTAGAACAACTCTGTCTAAGCCTTGTGTCTCCACTACTTCATAACAACTCAATCACGGCAGACTAGACGTTGTGTAGTATCGCGTTAAGTAGTAAAGTTTATCTGTATTTGACAGATTTCGCAATCATTGCATAATAATTATTATTAGTTGTGACGCCATTTTTAATCCACCCTCCAATCGGTTGCTCTGCATTTCTGGCGGGCATCTCTGTGTAGTTCAGAATCTCCAAGATGGGTATTTCAAATAGGATCGCATTTCGCCATGGTTGTGCTGCTTTTAAATAGCTGAGCCATTGTAAAAATTCTCTGCCATCTTTTTGGGTCCACAAGGCTGAAAAATATCTTCTGGAACTGTAAAACGTCCGCTGCACCTTTTCCTTTTGTGACCTCCTGGCAGGGATCTCCACCTCATTGTAGTTACCCTTCGGACCTGTCTGACGACGTCAACATTTTCAAAAATGCACATGGTGCATATGTAATTAAAATTTTGCATTCTAGTGTTACCTTTCTACAAGTTCTTTCAGTTTAAATTACTTTTTACAGTTTGATAGATTCCACCAGCTACAACCTGTGCTTGTCTTCTACTTTTTAAGGGAAGCTTTCTATGTCTCTCTGATGGCGTATGTCGCGTCGAAAACGCACTGCATGAAAGCCAACTTTCCCTGGCGATGACGGTGATTGTAGTTGATGTGAAAAGAAAAAAAAAACGTTTCCCCTGGTCCGAATATAATCTGGGTCCCCCGAGTTTCGAAGGAGGCCGGTGTGTATTCAATGGCGCCATTATAAAATGGTCGAAGCAGTTTGAATTTGGAGATGGGTATAGACATGCCAAATTCTATAAAAATTCATGCACCCTCCGTGCAGCGGGGAAGATGGTTGAACGCGAAGCTTAAGACGGAAGGGTTCCTTCGTTCTCGTCTGAGCTTGGACTTTGACTCACAGGCGGTCTGGAGTTTTACTAGTTGAGCTTTGTCTTTGACTCGCACTCAGTTCGGACTTTTGATCGCAGCGGAATTCGTATTGACCATTCGCGTTTGATTTCGCACAAAGTGTGCTTCGCGTTCAACTATCATCATCATTATTAGGAAGGTGCCCTATTTTTTGCCTAACTTTGCATGTCCATCCACCCCTCTCTATATCCCAGCTGCTTCGATCATTTAGGAATGACGCAATGGAATACAAGTCGGTTTCATGACACTAGAATCCCAAGTTCGATTCCGAACACGGGAAGCGTTTTTACTTTGACTTCACCCATGATCATCGTCCACGTCAGTGACGCTTGGCGTTCCTGCTGTGCGTCTTCGAGGAGACATACGCCATCAGTGAGGCGTAGTTAGCTGTTATTCAAAAGATGAGAAATCTTTAATCATTAGCGAATATATGGCGTGGAATATACACTCGGTGTGTTCAGTGCGTTTTATTTGTTTACTGTTTTATCCCAAATACAAAAACCAAAAATGCAACACATCTGATGGTGAAAAATTAGGAAAGAACAACAAGCAATTTTTCCCTTTAGCAAATTATGTAAACAAAAAAAATTTCTCAATTGCTCGGCAGAAGACGGTGCTCAAACAATCTAAGCAGTTGCAGAGTGGCCAGACTTAGACGTGCAGCACATACCAAGGTCGGCGTACGGACGTCAAAGGGCCTATGTTTACCTCCAAGAAAAATACCGTTGGGAACATGGGTCTTGCTAGCCTTTCGCATTTCTTCTTGTGATTTGCGGTGAGCCTGTGGTCCGTCCAATAGCAGATTATACGTCTGCTTAAGAAATGACATTTGTCCACCATCGGCCCACCTCCGGCTTCCTGTGGGCCAAAGTGATCTAATGTACCCCACCCTCGAAGGATGTCGCTGCAAAACAAATGACACAACATCGTCAGCCAACCTGCTCCCCCACTCGTAACCCCATTCTTCCACATTAAGGCCACGGAAGCTCTGGTATACAAACGCAGCATTGCAGGAACACTGCTACTATTTCTACCTTTTTCTGCGGGAAAGTAAACCAAATTTTATTGTGCACATAGTTGAATGGTTTCTGTGTCAACATTTGGTGACTTGAAATGTTATGCACTGAAAAAAAGTTGATTCCTGTTGCTAATATCTTTTATTTCTGAGAAATACACACAAATATATCCTGCCTAACACTGCCTTCACAAAGCTGCAACTAAAAGTATACTGGGCAACTTCTGCTTCACAGTTCAAAAGAAAGTATATTTAGAAAAACAAAGAATTGTCGAAAAAGGTGAAAGAAGTACTGACGAGCGCGTTCCACGGTCTCCTAAGGAGCTTTCTGGAACGCAGTTGCTGTATTTCCCAATGCAGCTCTCCGAACACTAGAGGTCATCTGACGAAGTGAGACAATCCGAAATGGTTTTGAAACCCCACGGCGCTGTAGAGACAGGCCACCGGCGTTACAGTTTGGATATAATGCAGCCGTGAGTGCTTTAAATTATCTTTCCTGCAGGGTCGGGGTGGTGCACAGCATTCCTGCGTGATGCTGACTTTTTCTCGCGTAGTGATATCCATCGTCTGCCAAACAAAGCACTGGGTAGGCTACCTGGTAGCGGCGAATTCGAAAGGTAATTGGGAAATCTTTGAAACTATTTAAAGGAGCCATGAAGACAAAATAGAAGTTGAGTTTATGCGAAAGATTTCGGATTTTATGTGACCCCATCGCTTGTCGGATACAAACGTTGCTTTATAAACTGAGAAATTATTCAAGTTAAGTTAAAATTTTGATTTTCCCGCTGAAACGTGGGTTTTCGTAGTCTGCAATCACATCACAGGAACCGACCGCACTGCAGCCTAGGTTCCCTTGATTCACGCGGTCGCCGTACAGGGTGGAGACACGTATACGCTGGCGCGACCATTTTGGGTCACTCGCTCGCCTGCGAGGGAAGTCATCGTATGAAAACCGCGCTAAAATCATCACCGCAACGCCGTTTACTAGCGAAGATTGAATCATCTGATCTGTTCCGCGTTACTCGGTGTCATATAAAACAAAAAGAACTACGCGCTGAGCACGTTGACCCAATTGCAGCAGTACGGGACCCTTCAAAGGGTGTCTCCACCCTGTACTGTGGCGATTGAGTCAAGGTACGCGCGAGTTTGTTTACGTTACTGAACCTAGATGGCGCCACCACACCATGGCAAGCCGTTTTCTGCCCGTGAAGGACGAAGAATGGGGTAATTCAGTATGATTCGACCTTTGGTTTGTTTTTGACGGTATTTTAAACCTGGCTTGTTTTAGTTCTGGGAGAAATGATCGTATCGTAAAACATAGTGCTTACTCGACCAATATGGTCACGTAAGAAACCGCTGCTTCTGTCAATCAGCTAGTGTCGTCTGAGACAACCCCAAAGCCCCGCAGTGCTGTGCAGCTAAACCAAGCATAGTGCGCGTATTACCGACAGCAGTAAGTATCAGTATTTCAATGACAACATGTGCTTTCGTAACTTCCACTGTTTGTCCCACAATTCTTACTGCCTCTTAAAAAGAATGTGCACTAAATTTCAGCAAAAATACCTCTTTCCGCAAGCTTACACGTTCAGCCTAATTTGCGTTCGCTTTTGGCGCCTCTGCAATCGCAGAGCAGGCTGATATGACATCATAGGTTCTGTTGCTGGAAATGAGCGAGTGGGTCACATAGCTACTCTAGTTTTTTTCTAAAAACATAGGTTATTTGAGGGATGTTCACGTTAAAACTTGTGTCAGTATAATTCTAACAAGGCCGTCTTTTGAATGAACCAATCTTTTGTTTTGTCTTCATGGCTCCTTCAACGAAGCTTGTTGTTGAGCTAGTTGGTAGATAATTAAAGAAAGAACAAAACATTGTGCAATCGAACGAGACCAAACAAGATACGACAAAGAGGTGCCTGTATCGGCCGCATGTTGTCTCCATTGTCCACGTATAGTTGACGCACGTTTACTTGTTTCTTATCCTGAAACTTACCGCTCTTTGCCGAGTGTATTGCTAATAAGACACGACTTTTTTTCGTTAAGTAGGCTTTATATTGGTTTTAAGCATCCTAGAAATCATTTTCCGCCTTTTTGTTTCCTCTAGAGCACCTTATGTTGACGGTGGCAATAGTTCACGTTGGACCGGTGTTTTTGTGCGTGGCGTCATTTGCATGCACGACTGGCGCCCGCGTCTGCGGAGCACGATTCAAACATTGAGCAGGAGGGCAACGGGACAAAAGAAACATCAATAAAGATACGTGGCGTTTGTTGAAGCTACGTACCCCTCCTTTGGTCTCCCATTTAGTACAATTTTTCTCCACTACACGCGGCTGTTGTCGATGCTGCGGACCCAAGCTTCCAAAGGCAAGGTTTTGGCTTCCGCTGTAGGCGTTTCCGGTTGGCCGTGATAACGTGTTTCCGCAAACGGTTGGTCAGTACGGCTGGTAGCGGACTGGTAGTGCGCACGGAAATGGCAAAATGAGGCAAGTAGCACTTTTGCGTTAAATGTCATGCTACATCAATTAAACACCTTGGTTGCCTCGGCGTGGTATAAAAATTGTCACTTCGGTTCTTCAAATTACAGGGTACCGGCAGCATGTATCTTGGAAGACATCGCTAGCTTCTCTACGCAACGAAGTTTGACGACAACAGCAATATCGGTCTCGGGCTTACCACTGTTCTAAAATAGGCACTGGTGGCCCAGACTGTTCTCGTAGATTTCATGTACAAGCGCACATGCTGTAACGTAAATCTGACGTTTTCTTCTGCAGGTGTCGTATCAGAGAAGGTAGAGAGGAGGGGTTGAATATTCTTTGGCCCTGACGCCCCCAATTTGAGCTTTAACAAGCCCACATGGTCCAATGCATGGTCCTATTATTGTTGACAATAATGAGGTCCATTCGTAGGCGCTTCTATGCTCAGTGATGCACAGATTACTCCAGGCATTATAACGGTACGAAAGCATACTTTCTACGTTCATTTTTTCAACGTGAAAGTGTTGCAGAAACTCCCGTGCTCTAGTTCAGAGACTGCACGGTAGTGCAGTCTCTCAACGGGCTCATGTGTGTGCATATATGGGTAGTTTATTGTAGTGCCTCGATCCGCATGGGCTTTATAGGATATATCCTTTTAACGGGAACCTTTGCTAACTAAGTGAAAGCCTCTTTATTAACTAAACTCCATACGAAGTTTAATAAGATACCTGGTATGCCTCGTGTACCTCTGTGAAGGACTCTATCGTGGCTCGCAATACGGACAAAAGTGTTGGGGGGGGTGAGTCTGGGCGGGAATCTGCTTTACGAGATTGCTAAGCAATCACCTAAATTAAGTAATACAACGCCAGCATTCTAATAAGTACCTCATGTTAGAAGCGCAGCTCAATGCTGCAATATCAGATTCCTAATGGCCCAATACTGGCGAACTGGTGGTACCAGAAACAGGTGTAAACGCACGCAGAACAGGTGTAATCAGAAATTTCGGCTATAGTAGCTGTTTTGTGGTTCGCCTCTATCAGTTATAAACTCCACCTTGGGGGGCATTAAATGTGGCCGCGAACCATGCATTGGGTTTGCTTATGTTTTGTTTTTACTTCCAAGCCGCGCCCGGCTGTGTTATCTGTGTCCCAAGCGAAGCGCGGGTTTCATTCTTTATTTTTAAGCCGCACTAGTTATCTCATTCGGAGAGGAGAGCATTTGCTCTAACGTCACTTGCCTAGAATAATCTTATTTGATCTACAATGTTCTGGATGTAAATTAACATTTCCAGAAACACTCGCGCCGAAAGATAAAAGCCTGCAGAGGAGACGCTACGGTATTCTAATCGGCGACGCTCGCTTACGCACGTAACTTTGTTGCCTGCCGCTGCGCCGCCTGTCTACTTTTTGAGCTGTTAGGGGAGCACAAGTTCGCTCCAATAAACTTGGTTTTCATTGAAGACGACTGTGTCATCTATGGCTTCGTGACATCTTGTGGAGCTTGCGCCTGCAAGAGGTCGACGTTGCAGTCGTCTATGAATCCGGCAAGAAACACTCCGCCGCCGAATGCCTGTCCCGCGCCCCCGTCGACCCACCACCACAAGACTCCGGTGAATACAGCGCGCTTTTCGGTGTCGTGAAGGAGAGCGAGGTAGCCGCCCGGCAGCGTGCCGACCCCGACTTACGCGTCATGATCGACTACCTCGAAGGACGCAACGTCGCCGAGCCTAAAGCGTTCAAATGCAACTTACCACCATTCAGCCTGAAAAACGTCGTCCTCGTGAAGAATTTCAGCCCCGGAACGCGAATGAATTATCTTCTTGTCATCCCCGCGGACCTTCGTGACGAAATACTGGCAGGGTTCCACGACGACCCGTCTTCCGGACATCTCTAAAATTTGAGTGAGAAGCTTTTGCGGCGGTATTTCGGGCCCTTCCAGATTCTACAACGTGTTGGCAAACTTAGCTACTAAGTGATCGCCGATGGTGATTGCGGCAAATCACGACGGCGCACTCCACCCGAACTCGTCCACGTGGTCGCCCTCAAACCTTACTCGGCAAGATGACATACATTTTTGGTTGTTTTTGTTTGTTCGGACGGTAGTTTAATTTTAGCATCGGGTCGATGCCCTCTTAGAGGGGGAGTAATGCCGCGAACCACGCATTGGGTTTGCGTATGTTTTTGGTTTACTGCCCGGCCGCGCCCTGCTCTGTTATCTGTGTCCCAAGCGAAGGGCGGGTTCCATTCTTTATTTTGATACCGCAGTGGTTATCTTATTCTGATAGGAGAGCGTTTCGCTCCAACATCACTTGCTTAGAATAATCATATTTGACCTACAATATTCCGGATGTAAATCGACGTTTCCAGAAACAGTCGCGGCGAAAAATAAAAGCCTGCAGAGCAGACGCCACGGCCGTAGCCACGGCATTTTAATCGGTGACGCTCGCTAACGAACGTCACTTTGTTGAGTGCTGCTTCGCCGCCTGTCTACTTTTTGAGTGGTTAGGGGAGCACAAGTTCGCTCCAATAAACTTGTTTTTCCTTGAAGACGACTGTGTCATCTTTGGCTTCATGACAATATGGACCAGATTGGCGCTACGGTTGAATAATCGTAAGGAGCGTACCATTACACATATTTAACAATCATAAACATATCAAGATAGTGCAAGAAGTCACATGTTGTTCTGTTATTTGTAGACTCAATTCTACTTATCTACCAGTAGTTTTCTGTTTTGTTAGGCTGCCTTATGTCACTTGGTTAAAATAAGAGAGCAATAACGAAAAAAAAAATTAACCAACCAGATACGAGATAACGTACCGAGTGCTAAAGTGCACTGGGAGATACTCGCACACGCGCAAGACATTAACGACACGTTTTATGTATACTTTTGAGAGCAACCAACCCCGAGCGTGGTTTTATGGGTTTCAAACTCACTTGTAGTTGTCCGTTGTAAAGAAGGCGACAGGACATGTCTCCTACCGCCTTCTAAGAACACAAATTTGCCTTCCTGGTTCGGTTCCTGAGTAAGGGCGTCGCGCTCGTAAAAGAGTTTTTCGCAGACTTAATATCACATCCGGTTCGGGTGACCTCGCGATATAGAATTACTACCTCGAACAACGTTGTTTTGGAGCCTTTTTTAGTACATGACGAAAAATATGCGGTTATTGCAAAAGATTTCTAGCGGTGATCATGGCTTGGTAGCGTAGGCTTCTTCGCTGCCGAATTTTGCGTTTTTGTGTGCACTTTCGATGAAAAATATAGAACAAGGACGATTGAGAGAGGAGGTAACAAAGAAAAAAAAATACGGAAAAGATGGGGAACATACGCAAAACTAGCGCGACGTGGCTGTAACCTGGCTCACTGGTGGTGCAACTGGGACATCTTAGTGATCGTGAGTAAGGTTTTTGGTATTTCCGATGTCCCACTCCGAAGGCCTTGGAAGTGCCGCTTTAAAAAAATACCGTTGTTTTTGTTGTAGAAGTTGTTATCCAGCAAAAAAAGTGAGTGCTGCTGAAAATAGTAAATAAAAACATGTGTGATCCGCAGTGATTCGAACCCGGGTCTGCAGTATAGCAGCCAACGTGTTACGAACTGTGAGATTTCTGCACTTTTTTTTTACTGGGCGTTCTTTTTTACTATAATGCATAGAAGTTGTAGAAAAACTTAAAAAAACTGAAAAAAGACAATTAACACACAATATAAACACTAACAGACAGAAAACGGTAGGGCAATCCGTCTAACAAAAATAGGCGCCATTTCAAAAAGCTCGCAAGCAAGCAAGCGCACCTTAAAGAGGAAGCCACTACGGTGGATCACTCTGCGCAGCATAAACGCTGCGCACCAACGCCTCTTGTTTCCGAAAAATGCAGGTGGTCCGCCAAGGGGCTTCCGCATGCCGATCAGTCCTGCGGCACTTCCATAAGCTAAACAAACCTAAGAGAACAAAAACGTCATATGGCACCCTACTGACATCTTCAAATGGTAGGAAGGGAATTGTGTACGGGGTGACGTCAATGCCTTTTTAGTGTCCACTACAAAACGTCCCAGACAAACACAGTGTCCCACTACAACACGAAACAATGATCTCTGGTTGATTGCATAGTCGACAATCGTCCGACCAAGAAATGTACATCCCTTTTTCGCGCACCCATTTCTTAACTTCGAGTATGGAAGACTGAAGCTTGAAGAAAAACGTTTTAGATGCGACTGCATCTCATTCACTCGTCTTGCCCTCCATACGGCGTAGTTGTCCGTCCACACCCGTCCCCAATTCTCCTCTCCGCGCGAGCTGCACTCAGCGCCGCTCACCCCCTTTCCTCTCCGACAGCGAACGCTCTCTCGCGAGGGTCATTGGATTGGATTCGATTGGATTGGATTGGCTTGGCTTGGCTTGGCTTGGCTTTGGCTTGGCTTGGATTGGATTGGATTGGATTGGATTGGATTTGGATTTGGATTGGATTGGATTAAAGTGGATTGCGTTGGATTGTGTTGCGTCATAGCCGCGCCACGTTGCGTCATAGCCGCGGCAGGGGGAATCAACCTAACGGAAACAACGGAACCTTCTATGCGTCGCCTCTACAAAGGGGTTCCCGCGAGGGGAGGTGGGAGTAATTTTTTGCGCTTGCTGCAATACACACATTCACTGCAGGTTTAAACCATTCATTTTCTGGTGGCCTAAGTAAGGTTGAGATAAATAGCAGAAGCAATAGACTTTCTATTATAGTGCTGGTCATAGTTTTTTCATTTCCTCATGATACCAGCAATCAAAGACACCTAACAAAACTTGTTGCTGAGCTAGGTGGTACGTATTTTAAATGGAAGAAGAAAACGTGGGGCAAACTAGACGTGCACGTATACGTTTCCTTGGTCCACGTCTAGTTTGCGCCACGTTTTCGTCTTCCTTAAAAAAAATCAAAGAAAAATTGTTATTGTTTCTATCTTTGTGAAACATGCTGACTTTGGCCATTGGCCAAGAATCAGAAGCTTTGAGTGGCTAGCAGGCCGCTTCAGAAAATTATTAGAGGAATAAGTGGGAACATACAGGCTGTAAAGTAGCGTGTACCGCGTAACACCCGCACGTTGCGGCACGGTATTAGAGCAGGTGAACATTATGCGCACAGAATCCTAATTTCATGGAAGCTGTAGCGTGTGTCAACTTGTTTGATGACGTTACGCGCGTCGTAAGAAAAATACAGAAAGTGAGCCTCCATATGACTGGAGCAGAAAAGAATCTCGTTAAAGTAATACCCTCCAAAAGACAGAGAAAGGAAAGCGAAGAAACGGATAAATAACGATTTCACAGAAAAGAATTCGTTAATAAGTATTGCCATACATTTGCCTTCAAAATGTGTCAGAGGAATTGAGCGCCCTCAATTTTTCCTTCTTCTGCCAAATCTGATATAAATAGGGGACTTTTAAGACAAAAGCCATAAATATGTATGTTTAAGCCACACGCGTTGTAAGTTACAGTAAACAAATATTTCAAAAAATTATCTGCGTATCTGGTCTCTTCACGGAAAATGTCGTGGAAAGATGGACGCGTTCCGCAGCCCCTACCACGTGAATGCCACTCTTCTTCACCCCCTCTTTAAGCACTCTAACACTCTTACCTTCCCGTCTGACTCCTCCCGCGATGAGTACGGTAAACGTTTGTTCAAGTCAATACCCTTTTCTCGCTTTGAACGGCTCGTGCACCAGCTATTTAACATTTCGCTACTGTCCGACTCTGAATCCTACCACGAAGTACATGCTCGGGCATGACTTGTTTCTGTACTTCTGAGACAAAATATTCTTTGCAAGGAGGGTTTTTTCTTTTTATTGGGTGTAAATATTGTTGTGCGATGCTGTGTTCTCTCTTTTTCGATTTTTCGATCAAGAATATTGGACGCACAAACATTTTCAATTGAAAGAACACTAAAGAACATTGTCTAGTACCAGTTACCTATCGATTGGCTTGCCTCAATAATGCCTAATGTTTTAAACTTAGCTCAATAATGTTGACAAGTATAAAGTTTGGTAGCAGATTTAGTGGATAGGAAATTTTTTGCGTATATAAATGTTTTGTTTAATGATTGTTTTATCTTCCCGCCGGATGTAACAATTCTTATATTACGAAAAATTTCTTATTTGCTCTCTCTGCAGAGATGTTTGTAGCCCACTGCTTCTCACATCATTGCACCGACTGTCGTATTTGGATGGCTTAGCTGTGGTCACTTCCCGCACTAAATGCGCGGGAAAAGCCACCTTTTTCTTTGATTTAAACCATGGGGCTTACCCAACATTTGCTACATAATTCGAAACTCTGGATTCTTAATAAAGATTATACAATAAACAGTTTTCGGTTATTCACTTATCCAGCACAATTTTTTTGTTTCACTCCCCAAACCGATACTGCCTACTCTGTGATTACCGTAGTCAGGTTGTAATTCTGCATGTACACATTATATTAACTCTCAGCTCTTGTAATCGCGAATTTGTTCTAGAGCGATGTTCCAAGTTGGTTTCTTTTACTTTTTGAATTTCGTCTTTTCCCTTTCTACGTCTATCTTTGGTCTACTCTGGGCCACCGTGTGATTATTGCTATTGAAATTTACTAGCAACTTAACTTTCTCAACGCTGCCTAAATTTAAGTGTGTAATTCACTCTGTTTCAATTTTGGTTTCAGTGCTGGGGATTTTCACGTTCATATTTATTCGTTGTTTTGAGAGCAATTGACACTGATCGAACCCGCATAGTTCTGGTCACAAGCCAACGGCTTAGAAATTGAGCAACACCTGCAAATCACGCTGGTCACGTAGTTGGACTTTCCAGGTGTGCGAGGTTTTTTAGCAGATTATGGAGTGCAAAAAGATTCCACATTCGATTGTGGGTCTTCACCGAGGCGCAGTGGAGCACTCTTGCCGCCTGATTGCTCCTCTAAACCCGCAGCGAGAGAAGCGCCCAGTCGTTTCACATCGCCAGCGAGCTGCCGAGAATGACGTTTGGTTGGCTGTAACTTGCACTCAGCTCGCGCTACCAGCAGCAATATACCTTTGCTCCATTGGTCCGTGTTCCTACCCTCTGTTGCTAGTACAAAGAACGCGTTCATACAGTTTTCGTTGGTCTGAGGGGGAAGGTGCTTGAGAGTGTACAAGGATGATGGTACTTCATAGAAAAAAAAGTGCCGCTAGCATTGTCTGCGCTATATCGAAAAAGTAGTGTATACCCGTTTCATCGTGCGCCCGTAACCGTTATTTTTTTCAGTTGCGGTTCGGGTTCAGCACGCTCAAAAAATAACGGTTGGGGTTCGGGTTCAATTTCTGCATAAACATCGGTTTAATTTGGGAACAACACCATAATTAAAACGTGTATATAATTTTGATCATGGAGGCATGATTTTTTCTGCGTAACTCTTTGCTGGCCTGCACGTGATGATATTTTGTGGATGTCACGCTTGGTATGGGTATTAATGTAATTCGTTTAAAGGGGCTGTGCAACACTGCCGATATACTCTTTCACTTGCTCTGCGTGATTTCCTCCTCCTTACTAAATACAAACAAGCCGGATGGGGAGGTTTCATTGGGTGCATGTTCCGGTATACTTTCCAGCATTAAAAAGTTTCCTCTGTACTCTAAAGTGTATCAAGCAGGGAGAACCTCCGTCAAGCAAGTGACGGTGTAAATACGATGTAATAACACAGAATTTCTTGTACCGAGACCCGGTGTGAAGCGCATAACCTTCAAGAAAACTCTGACTGAGGCGATAGGTGTCGGAAAAAACTCCGTTCATGAGCGCAGGTAAGGAACAAGCCTCTCGCGAGGTCTCTGCGCAAACGAGAGGGAAGTCGTCAAAATGGCCGCTGCTCTCGTTGTCAGTCGCGTGCATTTTCAAAACAAAAAGAAGACAACATTGCCACTCTAAGGACTTACAAGAACGGAACGTATCAGTGAGATCAAATCAGGCGGTTCCCGAAACGGTTTGTGGTGCGTTCCTTCGTTTTACGGTGATGGAATGTGCGCGTACGGATACACTGGCAGGATACGCTAAGTTCCGATCGAAACAACAACCAGCGTAGGACTTGTGGACGCATAAAAGTGTTGCGCTGTGAAAGCAACCAGAGAGAAAGAGAGAGAGAGCGATCTTTAATGCAGTCTGTTGAGGTTAGCCTCACCTGCAACGCGAGTTGATGTCATGATAAAGATGATGGCGATGATGTTCAAGAACCTGATGCGCACAAAAACGGCGAGTTATTCACACCGACTAGCCTAGATGTGTGTGTTGCAGCTACTCCGTCAGACCTTTTGTAGCCCGAAAAGCACGTTTGGGACAAGCTCATGGTCCTAAAACGTCCTTTAGCTGTATGTCTACAGAAAGTGGCAGTCCCAAAGCCAGTACAAAGGACACTTTTGGCACTGAATCGAGCACATTGACAGAGCAGGTGCGGCAGGGTTTCTCGCACATCACAGTGTGGGCAGATTAGCGACAAAGCTTGTTTCATCTAAAGAGGAAGTTGCGTGTCTGTGCGACATTCAACCGCATGGGATGTAGAATTGCTTCTAGCGGTTTGGAGAGTCCTGGTGGTATTTTGAATTTGAAGTTGGGATCTATGGAAGATAGTGGGCCGTAATGACGTGATACGTCATCCCAGACTGCACGCTGCATGTTTCATGCTACGATGGATGCAAAGACAGATGCATCTTTACTGGAGAATGGTACAGCTCTTGCCGATGCATGATGCTTATGGGCAACGGTTGCAGCAATATCCGCCTTCACATTTTCAGTTATCCACAACAGGCTGGAATCCACTGAACTGCAATGCGATGGTGCGCTTGTAGAGCCTAAAGATGTAAAGCGTGCATGTCAGACACAAGCTGGTCTTTTAGAAAAGACGCGAGACATTGAAGGACAGCCCATGAGTCTGTGAAGATGGCCCACTCTCGTGCGGGTTGCTTGACGATATGAGCGAAAGCCACCCTCAGAGCTGCAAGTTCAGTAGCCATAGTTGGCGTTTTGTACCTTAGCGTGGCACTGATGGTGGCACGTGATGGCGGTATCCACACCCAGATAGTAGATGATGTTGATGAAACCAACCCGTTAACGCACACATGAGTGTGCTTTCTGTATATCCGCGAAATGTAGTCCTGAGCGAACTACTTTAGTGCGGGAGCCGGAATATGCTCTTTTGTCGTTATACTGGGCACAGTAGTCGTCACCGGTATGGGCAGGAACATCCAGAGCGGGTGCTCAGCAGGAGCAGGCTTTATATACACCTTCGTCAGAAATTCACGCACTTCTTTGGGCCAGCTTGTCACTAGAGGATGGCCCTGCTGTCTTGCCAGATTCGGCAGACGCGCACAAAGCAATTCCCTTGTGCTGAGACGGTGTGGTGAGAGCTGCCTGCCTTCTGTAAGCGTTCCAATGGTAGAGGTTGTCCCGCAGGATTTGAGCCGCAGGATTTGTGCTTGACCCGCAGGATTTGCGCTTGCAAGCAACCAAACTTCCTACGCAGTGAGAGGGATGTCGAAAACATTAGGTAGGCTTTATGGGCTATACTTCGTACTTCGCTACGCGCATACTCGATGTTACCAGCTAACGCCGTGATGTTTTTCAGAGCCTGGAATTTCAATTTTGAATTAAAATGCTGCCATCGTAGACCGTGACGCAGGTGTCGTGGAGTGCAAGTGACGGTATGGCTGCAATCATTTGCTAAGAACAACCGGCCTAATCTCCTCATTTTTTATAAATGCTGCATTTGTCTTCAAACTGCAGAGAAGCCAGTTGAGGAGAAGCTAGTTTTTATTGCCCGATCGTTTGCAGGGTTCAACTTACATTATTGTTTTGTTTATATGTTTGTTTTAACTTTATGTTTGCCTTGAGTTTAATTTGTTTGATTTCTCAATGTGACACTTTCACCATTGTCAAAATTATTTGTGTCACTGATATGTCTGAGGTACTGCGGTTTATTTTTGAACGGAAATATTGTGTTCTACTGTTAAGTTCACGAGCCCTATCTGGGATAACAGGTAAGTCTCTCTTTTTTTCTTTTCAAGTCTCTAACAAAGTTTTCCTGTGTGTTCTTTGCAAATGTCGATACTTCACTGCTAAGCGGGGTTCTTATAAACAAAAAAATACTTTCGTAGACACTCAAAACCATTCTTATCTGTGGCGGAGCTTTGGGTGAAGAAAAACGCTCCGCGGGATCCCCGAATACGCCCTCTTTTAGAGGTGTTTTGAATGACATCAGCACGAAGGCATATGCTGAAAAATGGACACGTCCTATGTTACCGTGGTTTAGAGGACAGAAGAGAACTGGGAGTGGGATTTATAGTCAATAAAAACATAGCTGGAAACAAAGACGAATACTATAGCATTAACGAAAGGGCAGCAGGTCTTGTAATTAGGCTAAATAAGAGGTACAAGCTCAAGGTGGTGCAGGGCAAGTAAGGAAGGCATATGCTGAAAAATGGACACGTCCTATGTTACCGTGGTTTAGAGGACAGAAGAGAACTGGGAGTGGGATTTCTAGTCAATAAAAACATAGCTGGCAACATAGACGAATACCATAGCATTAACGAAAGGGCAGCAGGTCTTGTAATTAGGCTAAATAAGAGGTACAAGCTCAAGGTGGTGCAGGGCTACGCGCCTACATCCAGCCACGACGACCAAGTAGTGGAACGCTTCTATGAAGATGTGGAATCGGCAATGGCTAAAGTAAAAACACAGTATACCGTAGATATGGGGGACTTCAAATGCTAAAGTAGGCAAGAAGCAGGCTGGAGACAAGGCAGTTGGGAACTATGGTCTGGGCTATAGAAATAGCAGGGGGGACCTACTAGTTGAGTTTGCAGAACGGAATAACCTACGCATAATGAATACCTTCTTCTGTAAACGGGAGAGTCGGAAGTGGAAATGAGAAGCCCGAATGGGGAGCACAAAAATGAAATAGACTTCATATTATGCGATAACCCTGGCGTCGTGCAGGATGTGGAAGTGCTCGGAAGGGTAAGGTGTAGTGACCACCGTATGGTAAGATCTCGAATTAGGCTAGATTTGAGGAGGGACCGCAACAAGCTAGTACGAAAGAAGCCGATAAATGAGCTAACAGTTAGACGTAAAGTAGAAGAATTCAGGATCGCGCTGCAGAACCGATATTCCGCTCTTAACGAGGAAGCCGAGTTTACGACACTGGAAGCCAGCGACAACCTTACACGCATTATCACGGAGTGTGCAGTAGAAGTCGGGGGCACTATGGCTAGACAGGAAACTGGTAAATTTTCACACGATACGAAAGATCTAATCAGGAAACGGCAAACCATGAGAATGTCCACCGCAGCTGACAGAATAAAACTAGCGGAGCTCTCGAAGTTAATCAATAAGCGTAAGACAGCTGACATACGGAAGTATAATATGGAGAGGATCGAATACGCTGTAAAGAACGGAGGTAGCCTGAAAGCAGTGAAGAGACGTCTTGGCGTGGGGAAAAATCAGATGTATGCACTTAAGGATAAGCAAGGCAATGTCATCACAAATAGGGATAAAATAGTCACAGTGGCCGAGGAGTTCTTTAGGGATCTGTACAGTAGCCAGGGCATACAGGATAATGCCGAACGAGACAGTAGTTCACAGGAGATAGACATCCCACCAGTAACGACCGAAGAAGTAAGGAAGGCTTTGAAAGAAATGAAAGGGGGCAAAGCACCTGGTGAGGATCAGATAACAGCAGATCTCTTGAAGGATGGCAGAGAAATTGTCCTTGAAAAACTGGCAAACCTGTATACGCAATGCCTAATGACCGCAATGGTACCGGAATCTTGGAAGAAAGCGAACATCATCCTAATCCATAAGAAAGGCGACATGAAGGACTTGAAAAATTACAGGCCAATCAGCTTACTGTCAGTCGTCTACAAGGTATTTACCAAGGTAATCGCTAACCGAATTTCTGCAACCTTAGATTTCAGTGAACCTAAAGAACAAGCAGGGTTCCGTAAAGGTTATTCAACAATGGACCATCTTCACACGATAAATCAGGTGATAGAGAAGTGCGCTGAGTATACTGAACCCCGATATATAGCCTTCATAGATTATGAGAAAGCATTTGACTCGGTCGAAACCCCAGCAGTCATTCAGGCATTACGGAACCAGGGGGTAGATGAGCATTATGTAAGAATACTGGAGGATATCTACAATTGGTCTACAGCTACCATCATCCTCCATAGGGAGAGCAGTAAAATACCTATAAGGAATGGTGTCAGACAAGGAGACACAATCTCTCCAATGCTATTCACAGCATGTTTACAAGAAGTATTCAGAACGTTGGATTGGGAACAGGTGGGAGTAAGGGTTAATGGAGAATACCTCAGTAACCTCAGATTTGCTGATGACGTTGCCTTGCTAAGTAACTCGGGGGACGAATTGCAAAGCATGCTTTCTGCAATGGGCGAACAGAGTAGAACCGTGGGCCTGAAAATTATTATGCAGAAAACTAAAGTAATGATAAATAACCTCGGGACAGCACAGCGGTTTGAGATAGGTGGCGAGTCTGTGGAAGTGGTAAGCGAATATATCTACTTAGGCCAAGTTGTGACCCCAGATCCCAATCATGAGGCAGAGATAATTAGAAGGATCAGAATGGGATGGGGTGCATATGGAAGACATTCTCAGATAATGAATAGCAGCCTACCATTGTCGCTGAAGAAGAAAGTGTATGACCGCTGCATCTTACCGGTACTCACCTACGGGGCAGAAACTTGGAGGCTCACTAAGAGGGTTCAACTTAAATTGAGAACGGCTCAGCGGGCAATGGAGCGGAAAATGATAGGTGTAACATTAAGGGACTAGAAGAGAGCGGAGTGGGTCAGGGAGCAAACTGGTGTTAAAGACATATTAGTAGAAATTAAGAAGAAGAAATGGACGTGGGCAGGGCATGTAATGTGAAGGCAAGATAACCGCTGGTCATTAAGGGTAACAGAGTGGATCCCTAGAGAAGGCAAGCGTTGCAGGGGGCGGCAGAAAGTTAGATGGGCAGATGAGATCAAGAAGTTTGCGGGGATAAATTGGTCACAGTTGGCACAGAACCGAGGCAATTGGAGAATAATAGCACAGGCCTTTGCCCTGCAGTGGGCGTAGATAGGCTGGTGAGGAGGAAGAGGATGAGGATGATGATGATGATGATGAATGACATAAAATACTTTGCTAAATGCCCCAAAGAACTTGTCTCACCAGCAGAACAATGAACAGAAAAAATACTCAGGTAAATGCTTGCAAACGCTCTTTTCCTAAGGAGACCCTATAAATACTCCCGCTTAGCGGAGTAAACAAACCTCCGTACGGGGAGTGCGCTAGAGGACCAGCCATTTACTCCATATACAGAGTATCTGCGATCAGAGTGTCGCAGCAGATACGCCTTCCGTTTATGCTTTACTTTTGTGGCTTTATTTTTACAGTGGTTATCGAATGCGTTCGTTGCTGCAACTGACGGAAAGCAGGCCAGAGTAGCCGGTCACCGCATTAATGACATCATTCCAGCGGTCGAACAACGCCAAAACCAGGACAGGTGAAAAATATTTTGGACAAGATTTCAACTTACCTGATGGGCCTAGCCCTGAAAGTTTATGGCTTAGGTACTTTTCGACGCCATAATTTAAGCACATTATAATTTTACATTCTGCAAGCATTGAGCACTTCCAAAAAAGTTCGAAAAAGTGTTGCAGGGTCCTTTTAAAACAAGCAGAAGAATTTTAGTCAGGCAACCGATGTCCGTCCGTAGAGCCTCGGCAGACGCAGCTTAGCAAAGCAAAAACAGAGTCGGCGCGCTTTATTTCTATGGAACCAACCATGCGAATCTCGTTTGGATTCCTCCAATTTCAATGATTTTGCTCTTTTTAAGGGACCCAGCACGGCAATAGTGTGCTCTAGGATATGACGTGCAGGAGGTAGCTAGGCTGTCAATTTTGCATATGCAGAAGTACGTTTTACTTTGTTCTCGCAAATCTAACACAATAATAGAACAAGGCTCACGGCAGAGCCGCGTGGGGGAACCTGGAGAAACAGGTTGCATTTCTGATTTGCTTGCAGAGTTGAATTCAGGAAATGTTTGTCCAAAAATTACATACCACCAGATTATGTATTACGAACACCACTAGTGAGTACCTTTTCAACCGGGAGGTTTGGGATAGTTGCTGATTCAACCTAAATAATAAAAAGCACCTAAACCGGGGAACCGAGGACAAACACTTATACAGGACTGGCGCTAGACACCAACGACGGTTAGTCGGCGAAAAAAGAGCAACTTATGTAGAGTTACCCAGGAAACCTCGAATAGATGGGTGGCGCTTGTTTCACAAGAAATGAAACTGCTACGGTAGATAAAGTTTTTAACGCAAAACTTTCTGTCTCCGTGGCGGCGTCATTTGTCGCCCTATACGAATGCCAACAGTACACTTCGCTCTAAAAGTACATCCAGCATCTTAAAAAACGCTTCCTGTGGTCAAATTTGATCTAGGGTCCCTCGCCTTATGAAGCCGAAGTCCATCCGAATGCACCATTTTGACATTGTTGAAGAAGTTTGAATTATAGGCTGCAGCTGAGCTTGCGGGGGAGACAGCTCCATGTTTTAACTATCTTTATCTTAACACAGGGGCTTTGATTTTATCTATGACGTGCAAGGTCGGAGAAAGGGGGCTCACATGTACATTTATCAGTTTTCCTTTGATAGAAAAGCATAGAAAAATATATTTCTTGTGTCCCAAGGGTCCAGGCTAAGTTCCAATTATAATATGGGGTTCCACGTGCCGAAGCTACACCTGGGTTATAAGGCCCGGCATAGTGAAGTACTGCAGGTTTTCGTAGCAAACCAGCGTATCATAGGCGTGTGAAAAAACGCCAACACACGGGCATTGTTGCTTTCCGCCTTCATCTGAGAAGCAGCCGTTCCCCGGAAGGGATTGAACAGGCGTCCCTGTGCTCATCCTCACAATGCTTTAGCAGCTAAAATACCATGGTGGTTCACTGAAAGTTTTCTTGCGCGACTCCTGCCCGTTCCTCCAGCAACAAATGAACTATAATTTAGTCCACATCCACCGCAGTTATTTGGCTATATAATAAATGATAGACATTTAGCGGTAAAATGTTGCGAATGGGTTTTGTAGAACATTATTTATCACGCTCTTGTTTGAGAACGCTCTGGTCCGTGTTTTTCTTTCACCCATTTCCCTGCAGCCGTTAACGAGAACACATGTTATTCTGTGTTATTTGGAAGTGTTTTCCAAGCAGTGAAAGCACGTCCCAACAAAGCAGGCACGCGGGCATTGTTAAAAATACTCCCAAGACCAAAAACGTCCTCCGTAAGGGGCACACCATTGCTATGCACGCTCAGTCCGTTTGCCCCTCGGTGCAGTGCGGCACAAATTCAATCACTGTCACAGATGTTGTTTTCTCCTTTCAAGGAAGCAGTGGAATTACACACGTCGCCAGACGTGGCTGGCTGTTCGGTTCTCCGAGCTGTGCGGGTTTGGGTGCGGAACGTGACTTCATTATTTAAATTAAATGACACGCTCATTCAATAGTGATTTCGGCAGAGACACAAAACTCCTGAGGGAGCTGTAGCGTTAACGTTAGGGGCAGGAACACATAGGTCCTGCACCAGCATGTACTTTTTTTGTTTCTATAACAAATTGTCATTGCTTACATATATTTGCTGATGTCAGGGAAAGGTATATATTAAGCTCACTTAGTACGTAAGGGGTGTGTTTATTGCTAGATGAACCCGGTAATATACCTAAAACCAGAACCTGACAAGCATTATGGGGTTAGCATTCATGACTAGCCTTTAGTACGCGATTCAGTTAGTAATTACAAATGCTCTCTCATGGAAGGCCAAAGTGTCGAACATAAGTGCAGCACAAATTTGAATGATTTGTGTTTCCGGGCACATGCTAAAACCTGCTCCGGCAGGTGATAAACTTATATTTTATATTTCAATCATCAGACGCCGACTTGAATATGCATGCACAGCATGGTTCTCTCACAGTGCATAAACATTTAGGAGTTGGAAAAGATCTAGCAGGAAGCGATACGTTTCTTCACTTCTGGATATGGTGCTAGCAACTCG
The DNA here is from genome assembly GCA_013339765.2 of Haemaphysalis longicornis. Classification (NCBI taxonomy): domain Eukaryota; kingdom Metazoa; phylum Arthropoda; class Arachnida; order Ixodida; family Ixodidae; genus Haemaphysalis; species Haemaphysalis longicornis. Next base: position 192,735,882 of record CM023450.1, on the reverse strand, counting down.
CGCACAAATGTAATGACGGCACTTCGCATTAAAATCCCTCACAAACAATGAAAAGTCGAACCCACATTTTTGTTTAAGCTGTATAACAGGCAGTTGTGATGGAATAGTGAGCCGTACGTCCAGCTCTGGAGGCTCGAGTATCAAGACACCGATATAAAAAATCCTTGAAGCCTTATAATTCCACAAGTAATCTTATTAAATACTACTTCTTCGCCGTACGATTCTGGAATGGAGCAACCTGCCTTTTTGTTCATTGCAGTTCACTTATGCCGTATTTATTTATTTATATACCTTAAGGGCCAAATAGGGCATTACATAAGGGGGGTGACATACAGCAGTAATAACAACAAAAAATTGCTTCAAATATGCAGGGTACAGCAATTTAATCAGTCGGAATTACAAAAAATACAAAAAAAGACCGCAACAAATATTCACAGAGCAAACACATTGGTAAAGCAGTACTTCTTACACAAGCAAGAGATTACAATGATTAAAATTGGTTTTCCGTTTCAAGAAAAGCAAGTAACGCAGTTTGGAAAGTTGATTACAGAGAGTGTGGGACAACGCTAGCAGGTAGTGAATTCCACTCATTTATTGACAAAGCAAGAGGGGAAAATTGGTGCTACTTTGTGCGAGAAAATACTGGTTCTATCTTATGATTATGGTCAATACGCATAGAAGTGTAGGAAGCGGGTGAATGAAAGTGCGACGAAATGGCGAATCAGTGTGGTATAACCTGTGGAAGAAGGATAAGCGGGAAAATTTTCTGCGCATGGCAAGTGGGGAGAGATTCAAACTTTGCTTAATGGGTGACACACTTTCATAACGGGAATAGCAAGACGAGGTGAACCGTGCGGCTTTGTTTTGAACCGATTCAAGCATCTTGGTAAAGACTGCTGTGTGCGGGTGCCATACTATTGAGCATACTCTAGGGTTGGCCGGATTACTGCGTTATATGCGTGAAGTTTGGTGTCTTTGTTCGCGAGTTTCAAACGACGTGTAAGAAGGCCGAGCTTTCTTAATGCTTTCCCGGTGGTATATTCTACATGGCTAGTCCAAGATAAATCGAAATGAAAAAGAATGCCTAAATACTTTATGGATGGAACAGTCTTAATTACTATGTTGTTTATGGCATACATGTTAGGCAAAGGATCTGCAACAGATGAGAAACGGACATGCTTGGTTTTGCTAACATTAATTTCCATTTGCCATATACGGCACCATTCCGATAATTTTGTCAGGTCTGACTGCAAGATGGTTATGTCGTTAGGTTTAGAGATGGGTTTGTAGATGACGACGTCGTCGGCAAACAGACGCAGTGAAGAGTTAATGTTGGACCCGATAGCATTAATGTACACTAGGAACAATAAAGGGCCAAGCACGGAACACTGAGGTACTCCAGACTTGACGGGGCTGGGGCTAGAGATAACGTTGTTCAGTTCGACTGACTGAATCCTGTTATTAAGGAAGCCCTTGATCCACTGGGTTGTTTTATCATCTAGATGTAGATTGCAGATTTTAGCCATTAACCGTTTGTGTTGCAGGCGATCGAATGCCTTGGAAAAGTCGATAAAAATCACGTCGGTGTAGCGAGAGTTATTCATAGAATCGTGCAGGTCCGTTAGCAATTCAAACAGTTGGGTGTCACAAGAACGGTTAGTACGAAAGCCATGTTGGTTCTCTATTAGCAGGTTGTTTGTATTCAGATTTAATATCGTGATGTTTGCTTGATGAGCGGTTGCTTGATTTGTATAGTGAATGTCTTCATGCCTTGTTGTTTTCATATTACATTTTTATGATTCCCATACCTTGTTTCTACATTTATGTGCTGTTCATTTGCTCATGCTATTTATTCTGCATTACGTCTCCTGTTTGAGCCCAACCTGGGCCTGCAGTATGTTGTAATGAATCAGTTCAGTGAGTAACTACGGGAAAAATCTTTGGTTAGGCATTCCAAGTGTAGCCAGCGAAAAGAACGCGGTATTCAAAATTTTCTCTTTTAAATGAAATTCCATCAGCAGTAACCGGTAGACACATCTCTTTTAACGTGCTAAGCTGTTATCATGCATATTTGCACTAACAGAATATGTGACGGTCGTGTGTGTGCCCCGGCTAATCCGAACCAGATTGAAGAACTTTGGTTGCAGGAAGTTTTACCGTGGGAACGCGCGGCCGCTTCGCTAAGGACACATGGTTCCTCTCTGCCTCGGGGCGAGCCAGGCTTCCCTCCGCTCGACGCGTCCTTAGCCGGTGGAGACAGTCGCGTCGTCCCCTGCCGCTTGAAGCCGGACCTTCTCCCCTCTTTTCCCCGCCGCTGCTCGGACGTAGGAGGAGGAGGAGATAAAGAGGAGCGAACGGAGGGGATCGAGGTTAGACTTGGGGGCGACCGTCTTGCCTTTCGGACGCAGCCGCAGGAGCAATCCGAAAGCGCGTCCCTCCCAAGAGCCCGCACGCTGCCCGCGTTTCCTGCCCCGGTCTACTTCTCGAGCCCGCCGAGCTAGCGGTCCTGCCGGGCCTCCCCTTCCTTACTGCGGCCTGCAGTCCGAGCTGGCCGAACTACCACTCCGGTACTGCCTCCCGTTCCTGCCCTCGGGTTCACCGCACAGATCTTTCGAGCCACCGTCCCCGCACTGCCTCCATCTCCTGTCCTCGAGACCCGCTTGGCCAGTCAGCGTCCCGTCGTCGACTGACCCCCTCTGCACCCCGAACGATTCCGCACAACCTGGTGTGGAAGCCTGCTCCACTGAGGCACCCTATTAAACTAATTGTTAATGTTTTTCGCCCGCCTCAGTGTGTCTCCTTTCCTCCAAGCTCTGCGTGGACGAACCTTAATATATGTTGTGACTAACCAATTAACGAGCGTCACAAATACCTCAAAAATTGACAGAAGCATGTGTCAAATGTTTGTCTCTCCGGCCTGTTGTATTTTAAAAGGACACTGAAGTGGATCTGTCAATCTCCGATTTTTGCCTGCACTGCGTAGACTAGCTCCAATTAACACACTTTTCAACGTTCATCCGGCTGATAAGCCGGTAACTATTTTATAAAGACCGAAAAAAGAAAAACTACCATGCTCGGTATGCGGCGGCCGCACCAACTAAAGGCTGGGACGTCAGGAGGAGATACACCATTATTGGACGGTGTCAAAGATTACCATTTAAACAAGTGTCGGTTTCATTTCTGTAAAACAACATGCTTGACATCCGACGTTATCGTTGGGTGGGCATTCTCGATATCTCAATAATCGTCATACCCCGCATCTGCCATGTTATCTGCTGTAAAATGACTAAGATAAGCCTCCCAGGCCGGCCTGTAATCGTAGCAATCACTAGCCAAAGCCTATGCGAGGAGGAATGCCCTCAGAGCCACCGTAGATGCTCCAATGCCATGCGCGTTTCCCACATTTTGGAGCTTGCCTCACTCATGCCTGTATCGTAAAAAGCGTGTTCGCTCCAGGCCAACGGTCTGCTTGTTCTGGCTTGTGCCCACTGCCCACAAGCAGTCGGTGCTTATGGCAACAGCACGCCAACGAGAACCTGCTAGCGCATTAGCGTCAGTCTGCGCGAGTTTTGCGAATTCATTCGTGGAGCAGTGAACGGTACGGCCCAGAAATGCTGAATTCAGTATAAAAAACATCGACCGAAAAGAAAAAAATCTACTTAAAAAAAATGAATGTGCCTTCGGGGATTCAAACCTGCGACTTGGAAAATAGTATATCTAGCACTCCAGACCACTTGGTCGCGGACCTGCGCTGGCAGCACCCGAATTGTGACGTATAAAATGCATAGGCAGGTTACTCTTTCATTTAGTTTTAGAATTTCCAACAGGTAAAGATGACTATTCGGTGTATAGAGTTCGTTCAGTAAGCGTCGCCCAAATTTCCACAATATCTCACGTCTAGCAATTGCATTTCTTAGACCGAAAAACGTTCGCAGATGTGTAGTCGCGCTGCTGACCGCTGCGCTTGTTCACCCAGCGCAAAAAGTGCTTCCCCTTCCCTAGTTTTACGCTGTACAGTAAAAGTTTCAGTTGATTTTATTTCCTTGGTACATATATTGACTTCGCCTACTCTTCTCCCGCCTTCAAGTGGCCTTCGATTTTCCTACTGCCGTACCAGTCAGCGAAGCGTCCCATGTGCGCTTCTGCAGCGCTTGTGTGGAGCCACCTGGACTTGGAGCTTTATAGTTTACAAGCTAACAAACTAAGGATACGCAAATTCTTCAATTCACAAACGTGTCGTAGCTTAGTTTCAACTGAACGAACGAACTGCGACGGCCCGTCGGCGGCCGGCGGACTAAACGTTGGGCTCACTGACTATGTCGGAAGGTCGGCGAGCCATGCAGTAGCGCAGCCAAGCCAAGTCATCTTCACCTGACGTCACACGAAAACGCCACAGAAAATGGGCCATGATGCAGGGAGGAGGACAGCATTTTTTAATTTAATTTTTCTACTAAATAAATTCGCGTCAACGTACTCATAGTGGTCGAAACATCGCCTACGGTCTCCGGAGTACAATTTGCGCTAGTATTTCCGCAATGGTTACAAATCAATTTAGTGTCCCTTTAGAAGCTTTGCTCAGATCAGAATGAAAACCCAGTAATATTGTACATTTCTTACTTAACACTTCAACCAAGCTTCATTCAGTCTGCTTTTATCGGTTTCTTAATTTTGTGTCAAGGCCGTAACTACGCTGGTTTTTTGTGGGTTGAATTCTTCGGGGATATAACAGCCCTTCGCAAAAAATGTTGGTGCGCATATACAGCAGACTAGAGGAAAAGGACGTAAGTAAAAAAACAGAAAACTATTCGGGCCATTTCGAGCTTACGTGCTTTCAAACGGAACGCATTAGGGCTTCCTTTGGGGCCGATAACAAAAAATATATTATGGATCATCATGTTCGCGCCTTTGTTTCTCAGCATTTCTTCTTTGTCTTTTGACGCAAAGTAGGTCCACAAAGCAGACGGCGGCACTTTAGGACGCAGTTTCCCGTTAGTAAGAGATCATCGTGGCTGGCGTGTACCAGTTATAATCACGCATATTCCCGTACACCTGTCACACCGCGCGCAAAATGGAATTTTTCCAACGTTGGTAATGTGGGGAGGTTGTCCGGTGCTAATGCACTCGGATAAAGGTCTGGGGTCCGGTTTCAGTTTCGCATACAAAAATAATTGTGTTGTACAGCGAAGGAGTTATGACAAGGGTTGAGGGGAATTTTTGCGCCCGTCAAACACTCTGGGGCCGGAAAAATAAAATATTTCACTATCGAATCCTGCGTCATGAGCTTATTTTGCCTCCACAGTATACATCTCCTTGTTTAAATCACGTTCATAAAGTATCAGTAACATCATGCCGAACCAACAGTTTCTTCCAGACATATATACCTCGTACATCCATTGAATGGAACCACCTTCCCGCACTTACAGCCACCATCCAAGGTCACCAATTTTTTAAGAACGCCGTAGCTAACATTGCATAAGCAAGAAGTTTTTTGTATCATACAACGCGCTGCTTCTTTTCTGTTTGTTTATAACCACTCCCCTCTGCAATACCAAATGTTCCTGAGGGTACAAATTAACAAATAAACAGATAAATGAATGAATAAAAAACAAATAAATAGATAAAATACCTTGAGCCAACCTTGAGCCAAGCCAAACTTATCGCAAATGAGCAGCACAAAACCGCTGTGACACTCTACTAGTGAAAACTTTCCCAAATACAGTATCATGGGGACAGGATGGTTAGACGACTATTCCTAGTTTTTTTAATTAAGCTGTCATGTAACTCGCCGTGGTGGCTGAGTGACTAAGGCGTTGTGCTGCTGGACGCAATGACGCGGGTTCGATTCCAGGCTGCGTCAGCCGCTTTTCTGAAGTAGGCAGAAAGTGAAAACTCCCGTGTGTAGGAGATTTCGGCTCACGTTAAAGATCCGCACGTGGTAAAAATATTCCGAAGCCCTCCACTACGGCGTGCCTCATAGCATGTGTAGGATGGGCACGTTAAACGTCCTGACAAATCAAATTTTCACGTTATTTATATCGCTCAGAAGTCGTAAACGTCACCGAATTCATTTTCTCTGCCAGTACAGGTGCCTACGAGAAGTGAATGGTTCAAAAAAACAGCTGTAACCCACTCCTGTTTTATAAAAGCCCTTGCCAATAAAAAATATACTACCATTTGCTTCTGTGAAGACTATCCTTCAGCCGAGTTCTGTTTATGTGTCAGAATGAGAGATGTCACAGTGTGAAGGGTTAAATGCTACAGTATTCTCGCCTGCTCGGTATACACGAGGTTCTCCAAGAGAGAAAAGATCGCCCACTTGGGGCCTGACGGGATGAAACTCTGTTCCCTCCAAATTTCAGTAACTAATCGCAAAGCCGTAGTCACAACTATGAAACATTAAGCACAAATAAATACGGGGTACACGTTTTAACGCCACTTGAAGTGTTTTATAGGGCTTCCCTTCAGGTAATTGTTTCAACGAAGCGTAGTATTCTAGGTCCAAGTCACGAAAACACCTGGTAGCGAACCTTTGACCTCCAAACAACTTCCTCGTGCGATCAAGGTCGAGAAAGAGCTACGGGCGGTTCCGCGGCACCCATGTAAGCGCCACCAACCATGCCTCGGGGCCCGACAGAACCAATTCATGGCGCCGATGGCTTCAGCAGGTAAAGCGTTTGATCACTCGTTCTTTCAAGAGGAAGCTTCTAGAGAGAGAAATAGCGGAAGAGTAAACTCAAGCTAAGTTCCGGTCAAGCCAGCACTTCGTACGCTTCCGCTGTTACAACGCCTGACATGCCCCGGTGGCTCAGTGGCTACGGTGTTGTGCAGCTGAACATGAGGGCGTTGGTTCGATCCCGGCCGCAGTGGCTGGTTTTCTGATGGACGCGAAAAGCAAAAACCCCCATGTGTTAAAGATTTTGGTGCAGGTTAAAATCCTAAGGTGGGAAAAATTTACCTGGAGTACTCGGCTGCGGCACCTTATAGCGCAGATGTTTCTTAGGCGCTTTAAACCCCATAATCTCCAATCAAAACTTTAATCGCTAACACGTCCAAACGGGAGATTTGCGGAAAGGAGGATACAAAAAAACAATGAAAGAAGCTCACACTTGAAGGCAGTGCTCCAGTACCCACCAGCAGCGTTTTTCCTCTTTTTCGCCTCACGGCATTGTTTAAGCCTGGCCTCTGTACGAGGGACCTCAGCTGGATATTCGCCTTTCTCTATGGCGCATAGTTCTGCGCCGCACGTAGCCTTCTTTCGTGTGCGCGCTTATGGCTGCGAGGGCTTCCTCGCCTTCCTCGGCCCCGTACCGCGCACTTCTTTCCCTCCTCGCCTACCTCTCCGTGTTATCGGGCCGCTGCTCCGCACCGGGCGCTTGCGGATGGAGGCGTGGTCTGACCTTTAGCTCTCAAGGACAAATCTGGTCAACCCACGAAATCTGCCCGAGGTATTGTAGGGTAGCTTGCGCTACAAAACACTGCAAGGACGTGTTTCGCAAGACAGGAATTCTAGAAGGCGGAAGCTGCATCAAACGTCTGTCACGTTTACTCTTACACCGGTGCTGTGCCTATCAGCTTCTGTGTTAGAACTTTCCTTTTTACTGCGTGCTCCAGTCCAAACCCCAAACTTTTGCGTTACACATGTCGCTTTACAACTTTCAAACACGGCAAACTCTATGGCTACAGTCACGTGTATGTATCGTGCACCAAACGCAAACCTCTTTTGAGCAGCGCAGCTGCTCTGGTGGAAGCTTTCATGAGACGAAATGTGGTAACGCGGTCGCAGCGATGTAGAGAAGGTATATCAGACCGAGGAGGAGAGCAAGCGTTAAGCACACATGCAGAAAGTTACAATAATGCCTGAACGAAGCTCTTCTATAGGCAAAACTTTTCTGAACTAATAAATCTGGTGGCAATATTTGTACTTGTCAACATTGTTGAGCAAAATGACGAAATTAAGCATATTTGTGGTTAGGCGTCAGTACATAAATCACATTTGCAAGGTTTCTTTTATTTAAACGCCCATTGCACCCTGACTTTTGCGATAGAAATAAAAAAAATTGAAAAACAAAAACCGTCACGGCGCCCCATCTTGTTCGAAAGTAACAAATGTTGCAGTAGTCGAAACTGCCTTCACTGCGGAGCTTATGCAAGGAATCTTACGCTACAGCAACACAGATCGCCGGAGAACGACCGCGTACCAGAGCTCCCAAAGGAAGGGAAGTACGGAACGTCTCAACAAGACGATCGCGGGTATGCTGTCGATGTACGTCGACGTTGAACATAATAGTTGGGACGGAGTCCTCCCGTATGTCACGTTTGCGTACAACACAGTGACCCAGTAATCCACGCAGATGACACCGTTCGACCTTGTGTACGGAAGACGGCAGACTACAATGCTCGACGCCTTGCCCCCGCACGTAGAAGACGATGACCTCACCGCTGACGCCAAAGGATACCTTCAACGTGCGGAGGAGGCCCGCCAGCTCGCTCGTGTTTGTGTAACGAACCAGCAGCTGGTGGATGCCAGCCGCTATAACCTCCGGCGCCGAGACACTGAGTGCAACCCTGGAGATCGTGTGTGGGTTTGGACTCATATACGATGACGCGGACTGAGTGAGAAGCTTCCGCGGTGGTATTTGGGACCCTTCCGGATTCTACAACGTGTTGGGCAACTCAGCTACGAAGTGATCCCCGATGGTGATTCCGGCATATCACGACGGCGCACGCTACCCGAACTCGTTCACGTTTTTCCCCTCAAACCTCACTGGGCAAGATGACGGACATTTTTGGTTGTTTTTGTTTGTTCGGACTGTGGTGTTATTTTAGCACCGGGTCGATGCACCCCTAGAGGGGGACTAATGACGCAAACCATGCTTTGGGTAATTTATGTTTTGTTTTTACTGCCCGGCCGCACCCGGCTATGTTATCTGTGTCCCAAGCGAAGCGCGGGTTCCATTCTTTATTTTTATGCCGCACTGTTCCATCTCATTCTGATAGGAGAGCGTTTCGCTCTAACGTCACTTGCCTAGAAGAATCATCATTGATCTACAATGTTCTGGATTTAAATCGACGTTTCGAGTAAAAGTCGCGCCGAAAGATAAAAGCCTGCAGAGCAGACGCCATGGCATTCTAATCGGCGATGCTCGCTTACGAACTTCACTTGGTTCACTGCTGCTTCGCCGTTTGTTTACTTTTTGAGTTGTTAGGAGAGCACAAGTTCGCTTCAATAAACTTGTTTTTCCTTGAAGACGACTGTGTCATCTTTGGCTTCGTGACAATACGGACCAGAGTGGCGCTACGTTTTAATAATCGTAAAAAGCGTACCATTACACCTATTTAACCATCATAAAAATATTACTATAGTCGAAGAACTTGAAGTCACATGTTGTTCTGTTATGTGTAGACAACCCGCCTACAGTTCTCCTGAATTCAACTTAACTATCAGTAGTTTTTTTTGTTTGGCGGCCCTGTGCCCTTTGCCTAATATAGCATAGCATTAACAAAAAACAATAACCAATCAGACACGAGATTAGGAACCGAGCGCTAATGTACACTGGGAGTGACTCGCACAGGCGTAAGACATTAACGACAAAATTTATGTACACTTTTGAGTGCGACCAATCCCGAGCGTGGTTTTATGTGTTTCAAACTCACGTATAGTGCTGGGTTGTAAAGAACGCGACAGGACATGTCTCCTGACGCCTTCTAAGTACACAAATTTTCCTTCCTCGTTCGGTTCATGAGTAAGGGCGTCTCGCTCGTAAAAGAGGTTTTCGCGGATTTTATATCACATCCGGTTCGGGTGACTTCGCGATATAGAATTACTGCTTCGGACAACGCTGTTTTAAAGCCTTTTTTGGTACATGACGAAACATATGCGGTAAGTGCAAAAGATTTCTAGCGGTGATCATGGCTTGGTAGAACAGGCTTCTTCGCTGTCGAGTTTTGCGTTTGTGTTTGCACTTTCGATGGAAAATATAGAACAAAGACCGTCGAGAGAGGAGGTAACAAAGAAGAAAAAATACGGAACAGATGGGGAACATACGGAAAACTACCGCGACGTGGCTGTAACCTGGCTGACTGGTGGTGCAACTGGGACATCTTAGTGATCGTGAGTAAGGTTTTTGCTATTTTTGATGTCCCCATCTGAAGGTCTTAGAAGTGCCGCTTTAAACGAAATTGCAGTTGTTTTTGTCGTAGAATTTGTTGTCCAGCAAAAAAATGGGTGCTGCTGGAAATAGTAAATAAAAAAACATGTGTGATCCGAAAGAATTCGAACCCGGGTTTTCAGTATAGCAGCCAACGCGCTACGGACTGTGCGATTTCTGAACTTTTTTTTGGCTGGGCGTTCTTTGTTCCGATAATGCATAGAAGTTTTAGAAAAGCTTTAGAAAAACTCAGACAAGAAAATTAACACACAATATAAACACTAACAGACAGAAAACTGTAGGGAAATCAGTCTGACAAAAAAAGGCTCCATTTCAGAAATCTTGCAAGCCAGCAAGCGCATCCTAAAGAGGAAACCAATCCGTTGGATTACTCTGCGCATCGTAAACGCTCCGCACCAACGCCTCTTATTCCCGAAATATGCACGTGGTCGGCCCAGGGGGTGCCCAATGCCGGTCAGTCATGCGGCACTCCCATAAGCTATACAAGCCTACCAGAACAAAAACGTCTAATGGCACCGAATTTACACCTTCAAATGGCAGGGAGCGGATCGTGTACGGGGTCATGTCAATGCCTTTTTTAGTGTCCACTCCAAAAGTTCCAGACGAACACAGCGTCCCACCAAAACACAAAGCAATGATCAATTGTCTCTGCTTGATTGCATAGGCGACAATTGTCCGAGCGAGGAATAGATATCCCCTTTTCGCGCGCCCATTTCTTAACTGGGAGTGTTGAAGAATGACGCTTGAAGAAAAACATTTTTGTACTTGCTGCAATACTCCGACTCACTGCACGTTTTAAACCATTCATTTTCTGCTGGCCTCAGTAAGGCTGGGAATTAATAGGCGCAGGGAATAGAGTTTCTATTAGAGTGCTGTTCATGGTTTTTCTATCTCCGAATGATACCAGCAATGAAAGAAAAGTTGTTCTTTTTCCTATCTTTGGGAAACATGCCCACTTTGGTCATTGGCCAGGAGTCAGAAGCTTGATTGGCTCGCAGGCCGCTTCCGAAAATCATGAGAGGAATAATTGGAAACATACGGGCTGTAAAGTAGTGTGGGCCGCGTCACACCCGAACGTAGCGGCACGTTAGTAGAGCAGGGGAACATTATGCGCACAGAATCCTTATTTCATGGAAGCTGTAGCGTGTGTCAACTTGTTTGATGACGTTACGCGTGTCGTAAGAAAAATACAGAAACTGAACCTCCATATGACTGGAGTACAAAGGAATCCTGTTAAAGTAACACCCTCCAAAAGACAGAGAAATGAAAGCGAAGAACGTATAAATAACGATGTCACAGAAAATAATTCTTTAATAACTTTGTCATACTGTAATGAATGTTGGGCCGGACCGCGTAGAAAGTCACGAGCCGGGACTATGTTCTTGCAAACGCACACACAGCAACTATAATAACCGAAGTGATATACAAAGCGGGAATAGACTCTACAGCACACGAGCGTACTACACGCGGAAACACACAGGTGAGGATGATTGCGGCCAAAGTCATGAAGTCATACGCTCACAGACGGTGATCGCAGAGACGTGACGGTCTGGATGAGACGACTCGGAGAGGCACCTCTCGGGCTGGCCACGGGGCAGGTTGCTGCAGTAGATGAGGAGGTGCCTCGCTGGACAAGGACGTGATGATGGCCGATGGCTAGCGGCGAAACGAATGGCTTGGGCCGGCGCCACTGCGCGGCCTCGCTGCCCGCGCTCCACGCCACCGAAACCGCGATCACTCCAACGGGCGCAACCGCTTCTGGTCGTCTCGTCGGCAGCCCGGGTGGTGGCTCGGACGGGAGACCCGGCGTCGGTCCTCGGGCCTACACCGCGAGGGTGGCCGTCTGGCTGCCTTTGTGAACGAACAGCTTCCCCTTCTTCTTCCTCGTACCTTGCGTCTTTTTTTTCTCGCCTACAACCGTGGAGTCAGGTGGATTGGCCTCTCGATTTGTTGCAGCCACACCTCATCACACATACATTTGCCATCAAAATGTGTCAGCAGAATTGAGCGCCCTCAATTGTTTCTTCTTCTGAAAAATCTTATATAAATAGGGGGCTGTTAAGGCAAAAGCCATAAATGTGTGTTTCAACCACACGCGTTGTAAGTTACAGTAAATAAATATTTCAAAAAATTTCTGCGTATCTGCTCTTCACGGGAAATGTCGTGGAAAGATGGAGGTGTTCCGCAGCCCCTGCCACATAAATGCCTCTCTTCTTCACCGCCTCCTTTAACACTCCAACACTCTTGTCTTCCCGTCTCACTGGTCCCATGATGAGTACGGCAAAGGTTTGTTCAAGTCAATACCCTTTTCTCGCGTTGAACTTCTCGCGCACCAGCTATTTAACATTTCGCTACTGTACGTGTCTGAATGCTTCCACGAGGTATATGTTTGGACGTGAGTTGTTTCCGTACTTCTGAGTCCAAGTATTGTTTTGCAATGATGGTTTTCTCGTTCTTTTGGGTCGAAATATCGCTGTGCAATGCTGTTTTTTCTCTTTTTCGATCAAAATGTATTAGGAGCGCAATTATTTTCAATTGAAGGAAAACTAAAGAACATTGTCTAGTACCAGTTTTCTATCGATTGGCTTGTCTCAAATATGCCTAATGTTTCCATCTTACCTGAAGAATGTTGACAACTATAAAGTGTGGTAGCAGATTTATTGGACTAGAAAGTTTTTGCGTATAAAAACATCTTGTTTAAGAATTGTTGTATGTTCGCGCCTGGTTTAACAAGTCTTATAATAAAAAATATTTTCTTATTTTCTCTCTCTGCAGAGGTATTTGTAGCCCACTGCTTGTCACCTCACTTCACCCATTGTCGTATCCGGATGGCCTACCTGCGGTCACTTCCACCACTACATGCACGGGAAAAGCCACCTTTTTCTCTGATTTCAGCCATGGTGCTTATATAAAATTGGGTACATAATTTGACACTCTGGTTTTGCATTAAAGATTTTCGTTTATTCACATATCCAGCACAATTTTTCCGATGTTTCACTCCCCCAACCGATACTGCCCACTCTGTGATTACCGTCGTCAGGTATGTCCACATTATATTAACTCTCAGCTGTTGTGATCGCGAATTTTTTCTATAGCGATGTTTTAAGTTGGTTTCTTTTACTTTTTGAAGTTTGTCTCTTCCCTTTCTACGTCTATCTTTGCTCTATTCGGTGCCACCATGTGGTTATTGCTATGAAAATTGACTAGCAGCTTAACTTTCTCAACGGTGCCTGAATTTACGTGTGTAATTCACACTGCTTCAATTTTGCTTTCAGTGCTCAGGCTTTTCACGTCCATATTTATTCGTTCTTGTGAGAGCAATTGAGACCGAACGAACCCGTATAATTCGGGTCGCAAGCCAGCGGATTAGCAATTGAGCAACTCCCGCAAATCACGCTGGTCACCTAGTTGGACTTTCCAGGTGTTCGACGTTTTTGAGCAAATTATGGAGTGCAAAAAGATTCCACATTCGGTTGTGCGTCTTCGTCGTGGCGCAGTTAAGCACTCTTGCCGTCTTATTGCTCCTCTAGACTTGGAGAGAGAGAAGGGCACAGTCATTTAACATCTCCTGCAAGTGACGAGAATAACGTTTGGTTTGCTGTAACTTGCACTCAGCTCGTGCTACCAGCAGCAATATACCTTCGCTCTATTGGTGTGTGTTCCTTCCCTCTGTTGCTACTACAAAGATAGCGTTTATACTGTGTTGGTTGGTCTCGAGGGGAAGGTGCTTGACAGTGTACAAGGATAATGGTACTTCAAAGAAAATATTGCCATGTAGCCCTGACTGGGCTGTATGAAAAACGTAGTGTGCAATCGTGTCATCGCCCGCCGGTAACCTTTATTGTTTTCAGTTCCGGTACGGGTTCAGCATGGTCAACAAATAACGGTTTCAGTTCGGGTTCAATTTCAGCATAAATACCGGTTCGGTTTCGGAACAACACCATAATTAAACATTTATGTTATTGCTATCATATAGGCATGATTGTTTAACTTACCTCTGTGCTGGACCGCGCGTGATGGTATTTTGTGGATGTGACGATTAGTTTGTAAGGGTAATAATGTAATTCGTTTAAAGTGACTGTGCAACACTGCCGACGGACGCTTTCACTTGCACTGCGTGGTTTGCTCCTCCCCAGCCAACACAAACAAGCCGGATGGGGGAGTTTTATTTGGGTACATTTCCGGTACATTTTCCAGCACTACAACGTTTGCTCCGTGCTGTAGAGTATATGAAGCAGGGAGAACACTCCATCAAGCAAGTGGCTGTGTAAATACGATATAATAACACAGGATTGCTACGACCGAAAACGGTGTTAAGCACATAACGTTCAAGAAAACTCTCACTGAGGCAATAGGTGCCGGAAAAACCTCCACCCATGAGCGGACGTAAGGAACAAGCCTCTCGCGAGGTCTCTGCGCAGGGCAGTCGTCAAAATGGCCGCTGCTCCCGTTCCCCGTCGGGTGCATTTTCAAACAAAAAGTCGCAACCTTGCCGCTCTAAGGGCTTACAAGAACGGAATCTATCACTGAGATCAAATAAGGACTGTACCCGAAGCGTTCTGCTGTGCGTGCCTTCATTTTAAGGTGATGGAATGTGGTGTTGTCTGCGTACGAGAACAGTGGCAGGATACTCCAAGTTCCGGTCGGTACAACAACCATCGTAGGACTTGTGGACGCATAAATGTATTGGGATGGGAAAGCAACCAGAGAGAAAAAGAGAGAGGGATCTTTAATGAAGGCTGGCGAGGTTAGCCTAATTTGCTAAGCCAGTTGATGACGTGATGAAGATGATGGCGATGATGTTCAAGAACTTGATGCGCACAGAAACGGCGAGTTATTCACGCCGGCTTGTCTAGACCTGTGTGTCGCAGGTACTCTATCATAGCTTTTGTATCCCGGTAAGCGTGTTTGGGACAAGCCCATGGTCCTAAAACGTCCTTCAGCTGTATGTCTACGGAAAGTAGCAGTCCCAAATTCAGTGGAAAAGACACTCTGGGCACTGAATCGAGCACATTCACAGAGCAGGTGGTGCAGGGTTTCTCGCACATCACAGTGTGGACAGGGTGGCGACATAGCTTGTTTCATCTTAAGGAGGAAGTTGCACGTCTATGCGACATTCAACAGTATAAGATGTAAAATTGCTTCTTCGGCATGGAGTCCTTGTGGCATTTCGAATTTGCAGTTGGGATGGATGGAAGATAGTTGCGCGTAATGACCTGATACGTCATCCCAGGCTCACGCTGCATGTTCCATGCCATGCTGGATGCAAGGACAGATGCACCTTTCCTATGGAATTGTATAGCTATTGCCGATGCACGATGCTTATGAACAACTGTCGCAGCAATATCTGCCTTCCCATTGCCAGTTATCGCCCAATGGGCTGGAATCCACTGAAATGAAATGCGATGGTGCGCTTGTAGAGCTTGGAGATGCAAAGAATGCATGTCAAACACAAGCTGGTGTTTCGGAAAAGAGGAAAGACATTGAAGGACAGCCCTTGAGTCTGTGAAGATGGCCCACTCTCGTGCGGGTGGTTGCTTGACGATATCAGCGAAAGCCACCCTCAGGTCTGCAAGTTCGGTAGCCGTAATTGGCGTTTTGTACCTGAGCGTGGTACCGATGGTGGTACGTGATGACGGCATCCACACCCTGATAGTAGGTTATGTTGATGACACCAACCCTTAAACGTACACATGAGTGTGCTTTCTGTATATCGGCGAAATGTACTCCGGAATGCAGAACTTTAGTGCGGGAGCCGAAATATGCTCCTTCCTCGTGATGCTGGGCACAATAATCATGACTGATATGGGCAGGAGCATCCAGGGCGGGTGCTTAGGAGGAGCAGGCTCTTAATACGCCTTCGGCAGAAATTCCCGCAGTTCTTTGGCCCGGCTTGTCGCTAGAGGGTGGCCCCTCTATCTTTCCCCATTTCGCAGACGCGCACAAAGCAATTCCTGCGTGCTTAGAGCGTATCGTGAGAGCTGCCTGCATTCTGTGAGTGTTCCCATGGTAGAGTTTGTCTTTGGAACGCCAAATCCGACCCGCAGGATTTGTGCATGCAAGCAACCAAACTTTCTACGCAGAGAGAGGGATGTCGAAAACGCTGGGCAGGCTTCCTGGACTATACTTCCTACTTCGGTACGCGCATAATCGATGTTACCAGCTAATGCCCTGATGTTTTTCGGAGGGTGGAATTTCAATTTTCAATTATAATGCTACCACCGTAGACGGTGACGCAGGTGTCGTGGAGTGAAAGCGACGGTATGGCTGCAAAATATTGCTAAAAACAAACCGCCTAATCTCGTCGTTTTTTATAAATGGTGCATTTGGCCTCAAAGTATAGAGAAGCCAGTTGAGGAGAAGCTGGCCTTTATTGCCCCATCGTTTGCAGGGTTCAACTTACATGTTTGTTTTGTATGCATGATTGTTTTAATTTGGTGTTTGATTTGAGTTTAATGTGATTTATTTCTCAATGTGACACTTTCTTCATTGTCATACTTATTTGTGTTCCACTGATATGTCTCAGTTAATGTGGTTTATTTTTGAACGTAACTATTGTGTTCTACTGTCAAGTTCACAAGCCCCTACTGGGACAACAGGTAAGTCTCTCTTTTGTTCTTTTCAAGTCTCTAACAAAGTTCTCTTGTGTGTTCATTGCAAATGTCTTTACTGCCCTGCTCAGTGGGGTTCTTATAACAAAACATACTTCCCTAGACACTGAAAACAATTCTATCCGTGGAGGAGCTTCGAGTGAAGAAAAACGTTCTGTCTAATTTATGAATACGCCCTCTTTAAGAGGTGTTTTGAATAACAATAAATACTTACTCAATGCCCGCAAGAACTCGTCTCACCAGCGGAATAACGGACAGAAAAACATACTCAGCTAAATGCTGGCAAACGCACTATTCCTAAGGGGACCTTATCAATACTCCCTCTTAGCGGAGTAACCAAACCTCCGTATGGGAAGTGCGCTAGAGGACCAGCCATTGACTCCATATACGGAGTATCTGCGAATCAGAGTGTCGCAGCTGATACGCCTTCCGTTTATGCTTTGCTTTTGTGGCTTTATTTTTAAAGTGGTTATCCATTTCGTTTATTTCTGCAATTGAAGGAAAGCCGGCCAGTAACCAGTACGCCGCATTAATGACGTTATTCTAACTGTCGAACAACGCCAAATCCAGGACAGGTGCAAAATCTTTTGGAGAAATTTTCAAGTTACCTGATGCGCATAGCCCAGTAATTTTTTGGCTTAGGTACTTTTCCACCCCGTAATGTAAGTACTGGATGTTTGTACATTCTGCAAGCATTGAGTACTTCAAAAAAAGTTGGAAAAAGTGTTGCAAGGTCCTTTTAAAACTAGCGCAGGAATTTTAGTCAGGCAACTTATGTGCATCCGGAGAGCATCGGCAGACGCAGCTTAGCAAAGCAAGAACAGAGTCGGCACGTTTTATTTATATGAAATAAACCATGCCAATCCCGTTTGGATTCCTCCAATTTTAGTAATTTTGCTCTTTTTGAAGGGACCCAGCACGGCAATAGTGTGTTCTAGGATAGGACCTGCAGGCGGTAGCTAGGCTGTCGATTTTGCATTTGCAGAAGTATCTTTACTCTTGGGTTTTACTTGCCTCAGCTTTCTTTCTGTCAGCCGCACATGTTGCAATTGTGAGCTTTCGCGTTTACATCCTACGATTTATTCATGCCTACGCGTATAAAGTGAGTAGTTTTCGATAGGCGTTTACCGCCTACCAAATAAAGCAAATGCTCTGTTTGTTCTTTTTGTTGTTGTTGCACATAGTGCACTGTTTTTTGTTGTTGCGCATACTGCATTGTTCTGCACTTTATTTCAATTTCACACTTCCCCCCCATTAGTGATACTTTTTAGAACCTGGGACAGGGCGATGTGATCCTTGGGACATAGAACACCGCAACATCATAGCAGTCGTGTGTGTACGAACGCACCATATCATGTTGAACCACAGCGCAATGACGAGACAAAGGACAATAGCGAGAGGAGACAAGAAGCGCCGTGTCCTCTTCCTCTGTCCTCTTGCTATCGTCCTTCGTCTCGTCGTTTGCGCTGTGGTTCAACATGCATCACAAACTCGCCCAAGTTTTCACGTTACTAAGCACCATATCCCTTTGCTTAAGCCAGCTTATGTCTCGTAAATCTAACACAGTAATAGAACAGGGTTCATGGCAGAGCCGCGTGGGGGAACCTGAAGAAACACGTTGCATTTCAGATTTCTCTGCAGAGTTGAATTCCAGAAATGTTTTCCAAAATAACAAATCACAAGATTACGTAATACGAACACAACAAATGAGTTATCTTTCAACCCCGAAGTTTGAGATAGTTGCTGATACAACTTCTAAATGATAAAAAGTACAAAAAACGGGGAAACGAGGACAAACAATTATACAGGCCGGGCGCTAGACACCAACGGCGGTTAATCGGCGAGAAAAGAACAACTTATGTAGAGTTACCCAGAAAACCTCGAAGAGATGGTTGGCGCATGTTTCACAAGAAACCAAATTGCTACTGTAAATGCAGTTTTTAACGCGAAACTTTCTGTCTCAGTGGCGGCGTCATTCGTTGCCCAACAGAAATGCCAACAGTACACAGCGCTTTAAAACCGATGAAGAACCTCAGAAAAACATCTCCTGTGGTGACATTAGATCCTGGGTCCCTCGCGTTATGAAGCCGACTTCAACCGACTCACCATTTCGACATGGTTGAAGCAGTTTGGATTCTAGGCTGCGGCTGAGGTTGCGGGGGAGACAGCTCCGTGTTTAGCTACCTTTCTCTTAAGACAGGGGCTTTGATTTTTCTATCCCGTGCAAGGTCGGAGAAAGGGGGCTCACATGTACAGTTATCGGTTTGTTTCCGGTGAGAGAAAAGCATAGAAAAAGATGTTTCTTGTTTTGTCTTGTTGCATATTATCGGGTTTCGCGCGCCGAAAGTACACCTAAGCTATAGGGCGCGGGATAGTGAAGTGCTGCAGGTTTATTTAGCAAACCAGGGTATCGTTGGCGTGGGCCAAAATGCCAACACACGGGAATTGTTGCTTTCCACCTCCATCTAAGAAGCAGCCGTTCCACTGAAGAGATTGAACACGGCTTCATGCGCTCATCATCACAATGCTTTAGCCGCTGAAATACCACAGTGGTTCACTCAAAATTTGCATTGGCGACTCTTGCCCATTCCTCCAGCAACAAATGAACGAATATTTAGGCCACATCCACGACAGTATTTTGGCTATATAATAAATGATTGAAATTTGGCGGTAAAGTGTTGCGACTGGTTCTTGTAGAATGTTATTTATCAACCTGAGCTTTGAAAGCGCTCGGGTACGTGTATATCTTTCACACATTGCCCATCGGCCGCTAGCGAGAACATAAACAGAAGCAGCGTGTTTTACAATGTTATTGGGAAGTGTTGTCCAAGCCGTGAAAACACGTCACAACAAGGCAGGCACAGTACCATTGTCGAAAACCGCTAGCGAAGAAAACAACGGTCCAACGTAACGGTCATACCATTGCTGTGCACACTTAGCCCGTTTCCCCTCGGCGCAGCGTGGCACAAATTCAATCACTGTCACCGAGGTTCTTTTCTCCTTTCAAGAAAGCAGTGGTATTACGCCCGTCGCCAGACGTGGCTGGCTGTTCGGTTCTCCGAGCAGTTCGTAGTTGGGTGTGGAACGTGATTTCATTATTTAAACTAGGTGACACGCTCATTCAATAGTGATTTCGGCGGGGACACAAAACTCCTCAGGGAGCTGTAGTGTTAACGTTAAGGGCAGGAACACAAAGGTCCCGCACCAGCAGGTACTTTTTTGTTTCTATAACAAATTTTGCATTGCTTACATATATATGCTGATGTCAGGGAAAGGTATATATTAAGCTCACTTAGTACGTAAGGGGTGCGTTTATTGATAGACGAACCCGGCAATATACTTAAATCTAGAAGCTGACAAGCATTATGGCGTTAGCGTTCATGACTAGCCTTCACACGTATTTTGTTAGTAATTACAAATACTCTCTAATGGAAGGCCAAAGTGGCGAACATAAGTGCAGCACAAATTTTAAAGATTAGTGTTTCCGGGCACGTGCTAAAAGGTGCTCCGGCACATACTAAACTTCTATTTTATATTTCAATCATCAGACCCCGACTTGAATATGCATGCACAGAATGGTTCCCTCAAAATGCACTAAAAATTTAGGAAATGGAACAGATCCAGCTGGAAGCGATACGTTTCTTAATTTCTGGATATGGTGCTAGCCACTCGCGCACAAATATAATGACCGCACTTTTCATTTAAAGCCCACAAAACAATGAAAAGTCACACTGACATTTTTCTATAAGCTGTATAACAGGCACTTGTAAGGCGATAGTGAGCCGTACCTCCAGCTCTGGTGGCTCGAGTATCAAGACACCGACATGACCCATCCTTGATGCCTTATAATTCCACAAGTAATCTTATTAAATATTACTTCTTCGCCATGCGATAACGGACTGGAACAACTTGTCTTTTCTTCATTACAGTTCACTTATGCCGTAGATTTAATGTCGCGATGTTTGCTTGATTAGCTGTTGCTTGATTTGTATAGTGAATGTCTTCATGCCTTGTTGTTTTCATAATACATTTTATGTTTCCCAGACTTTGCTGATACATTTATGTGCTGTTCATCTGCTCATGCTTTTCATTCTGCATTACGTCTCCAGTTTGAGCCCAACCTGGGCCTGCAGTATGTTGTAAATAACTAGTTCAGTGAGTAACTACGGGAAGAAATCTTTGGTTGGGCATACAAAGTGAGGCTAGCGAAAAGAACGCGGAATTCAAAATTTTCTCTTTTAAACGAAATTCAATCAGCAGTAACAGGTGAACACATCTCTTTTAACATGCTAAGCTTTTATCATGGATATTTGCATTTGTAGAATACCTCAAAAATTGAGAAAAGTATGTGTGCAAATGTTTCTATCTCCGGCCTGTTGTATTTTAAAGGGACACTGAAGTGAATTTGTCAAGCTCCCGTTTTTGCTTGCACTGCGTAGACTAGCTCAAATTAACACACTTTTCATCATTCATCCGGTTGGTAAGGCGGTAATTATTTTATAAAGCCTGAAAAAAGAAAAACTACCATGCGCGGTATGCGGCGGCCGCACCAAGTAAAGGCTGTGACGACGAGACGAGATGCACCGTGATTGGACAGTGCCCAAGATTAGCATTCAAACAAATCTCGGTTTCGGTTCTGTAAAACAACATACTTGACATCCGACGTTATCGTGGAGGGGGGGCGGGGGGCATTCTCGCTATCGCAATAATCGTCATACCGTGCTTATGACATGTTATCCGCGGTAAAATGACTAAGATAAGCCTCTCAATACGGCTTGTAATCGTAGCAATCACTAGCCGAGGCGTACGCAGTGGATGACGCCCTGAGCGTTACCGCAGATGCTGAAATGCCATGCGCATTTCCCCCATATTTGGAGCTTGCCTCACTCATGCCTATATTGTAGAAAGCGTGTTCGCACCAGGCCAAGGGTCTGCTGATTCTGGCATGTGCCCACTAACCGCATGAAGTCGGTGGTTATGGCAACAGCACACCAACGAGAACTCGCTAGCATGTCAGTGTCAGTCTGCGCGCGTTTTGCGATATCGTTCGTAGAGCAGTGAACGGTAGGGCCAAAAAATGGTGAACTCAGTATAGAAAACATCGGCCGAAAACGAAAAAATCTACTTACGAAAAAATCAATGTACCTTCGGGGTTTCGAACTTGCGACTTGCAAAATAGTACACCTAGCACTCCAGACCACGTGGCCACGGAACTGCGCTGGCAGCACCGGAAAGGTTACGTATATATTGCATAGGTAGTTTACACTTTTCTCAGTTTTAGCATTTCCAGCAGCTAAGGTGACTATTGTTGTATAGCGCTCGTTCAGTGCGCGTCGCCCAAATTTCCACAATATCTCACGTCTTGCAATTGCATTTCTTAGGCGGAAACGCGTTCGCAGGTGTGTAGTCGTGCTGCTTACAGCTGTGCTTGTTCACCCAGCGCAAAACGTGCTTTCTGCTCCCTACTTTTACGCTGTACGGTAAACGTTTCAGTTGATTTTATTTCCTCAGTACCTATATTGACTTCGCTGACTCTTCTCCCGCCTTCAAGTGGCCTTAGATTTTCCTACTAGCATAGCAGTCAGCGAAGCGTCGCATGTGCGCTTCTGCAGCGCTTGTGTGGAGCGACCTTGAGTTGGAGCTTCATAGTGTACATATTAACAAACTAAGGATACGCACATTCATTTATTCACAAACGTGTCGTATGTTAGTTTAAACTGAACGAACGAATTCCGACGACCCGTCGGTGGCCGGCGGACTAAACGCTGGGCCGACTGACTTTATCGGAACGTCGGCGAGCCATGCAGTAGCGCAGCCAAGCCAAGTCACCTCCGCCTGATGTCGCACGAAAACGCCACAGAAAATTGGCGAGGAGACAGAGAGGACGACAGCATTTTCGAATTGATTTTCTACTGAATATATTCACGTAAGCGCACTTATAGTGGTCGAAATACGGCCTACGGACTCCGGACCAATGTTACTAGAATAAACTCAGTTTCGGAGCTCCGCATCTTCGCCAGCGGAGGAGGGTGGGCCAAACGGCGGTCGCGAGAACTAGCGGCGCTGCAGTCAAGTCTTGCGCTACTCTCGAGGCGTCGTCTGCTACTGCGGCGGCGGCGGCGTGCCGCCGTGCTGCGGTGGGCCGCGGCGGAGTTGCTCGCGGCGGCTTTCTAGTAGTGCTATGGCCAAACTTAAACATTTATCATCCTTTCAGTCGACAAACTTCAAAATTAGTCATCCTTCCAGTTGACACCCCGCATCACATTTGCGCACGGTTTACGTAGATATGCGTACGGTCGTCTGTATGCAGTGACTTGCGTGCGTTGCTCATTGGTTGGCTGATTTGACGGTGGGCCTATATTTAAGCTGTGTAGATTGCGTGTAACTTCCATATACGGGAGTTTCTTAGCGAGTGAGCATTTTCAGCATAGTTCCGATAACTACTGAGCTGTCTTATCTCGACCAAAAACGACCCAACACGTTTGTAAGATAGTGACTTTATATTTATTTTACATTATATTATATTTTATACTTTATTTTATTCACGAGCCGGCGAGTGTAAAATATTCCACACCTTTTGTTCGTTGCCTCGTCGTAAAAACTCTCGAAAATCCACTGCTTTGAAGGCAGCGTGACAGTTGACAATTTATCAATTGTCAGTGTGAGGCCAGGCAAACTCTGAGTCACGGCAGCGTTGCTAATAATCGCTTGCCTTTCGACTTGCTGTTCTACTTCCGGCGGCTCGTCCGCCGAAGAACTAGGCACTAGACTTTTGCGGGGACATCCTGCGTTTTTGGGGGTGATTTGCGCCTTGATCCCGAAAGTGTCGGCCTTCGATATATCGGGTGGAAGTGCTGGGAACAAACGTGGAATGGCACCGGGCGCGATCTCCCACTTTCCGCGTGCTATCAAAATTTCTTGTCCGGCAACAACATTACGGTAGTGCTTTACAATGTCGTCATCTTCAAAATGAATGTCACAGACTTTGCACTTCGCAGTTAGCTTTTTATCTTTGCGATGTAAAGCTTGCTCCCACCTTTTGAATTCCGTAGGGTCCTTTGGTGGCCCGAAGAAGTGGCGTGAAGTGGAGTAGCCGTTGCGGTAGCCGCTCTTGCACCCCGGCCGCAAAAGCAAGTCGGCATGCCGAACGTGGATGAATCTCTTGCTCCTCACTACGCTTTGTACATGACGTACGTGGCTTCGTGCAAGCTCCTTCGCATGGCCGAAAACAGATCCAAAAGACCGACGAGCAAAGCGTACACACTCGCTGCCAACGTTACTAGTAATTGTTGTCGCTGCAAAGCACGCGCACTTGCACGACGATCTTAATGAAAACCATCTGCAGTGAAGGAGGCGCACGCTATTGACACCGACGCTCGCCAGGCAAAACAACACCTGTTTAGCCTGGCTTCAGGCAAAACACGTGAGGGTGGTCGTTCCGGCCCGCAAGGCAGTACGACAGTTTTTGTGAACCTCATCAGTGGGAGGTCCCGTAACCAGCTTCCGGTGTAGAGAGTTCCTGTGCTGAATTTTTATGTGCGCCGGGCTGGTCTCACCTTCTACGGCCTTTCGAATTAATTCGGGTGAATAAAAATCATACACCACTTTGTTGCTTCCACCGAGTACCTGACTTTTGGAATGTTTCAAGCGAATACGCATTACGCCCTCGAATGCGTATTCGATCATATTTAATCGCGTACGGCTAATATGGAATTGCTCAAACAACTGCCTTATGCAGCTCCTTTGGAAGGTAGTAGGGTTGTTTGTTTTTTGACACCCCTTTCCTTTTACGCAACCAAAAAATGTTTTCAGGTGGTTATGAGACATCTTGTGCGTGAGCAAATTCTGCAGTTTTCCTGTTTCCACAAGCCTATCAAAAGTTGCCATGACACTGTTCATACGCATGGGGAGTCCTAAAAATACGGTTTTCTTGAGGCCCTCAATAGCTGATTTTCCTTGTGCATCCTGGAGTCCTGTTATGTACAATTCAGCCTTTAAAAAAGTCATCATTGAATCCTCATTCGCCTTTCGCAGAGGTGCCTTGTACGATCAGGTGGAGGTATTTCTTGAGTTCAAAACATCAAAAAGGCGGTCAAAGATCCTTATGAACTTAGGCGTAGAATCCACACCTTTAAATTGTGGATTAAAGCTTGTGGATTAAAACTGTGGATTAAAGCAAGGCTCCCGAACGTAGTGTTTCGTCCCAGGCTGCTCTTCGGTGTTTTCCCTGTTTGCCAGCAACTTCGTACTCCCAGTCACTATCTGGCTGGTGATGGCTCCCTGACTCCTGGAATATTGCCGAGAATCAGGTCGTATATGGGACGACTCATGCAGGCTGCGATGATCTCTCCCACCAAATACGGCGTGTGAACCCGGATTTTTGCTTCTGGGAGTTCCTGGACGGAGCCGTCAAGAAGAACAACTCGGCGTGTCATCCCAGTCAAGCAATCGTCGTCGACCATATCTCGGCGGACGATGGCTGTGTCACTTCCAGTGTCTCGGAGCACGCTGGCGAATTGTCCTAGCACTCGTCCAGGAACAACTGGCATTCCCTTGACGAGAAACGGTGAATGTGTACCGCTGGTGTTAATATAGTTGGAACCACGTCCATTTGTGCCCCGAAATATAGCCCCTGTGGAACTTGGTTTTCAAAACTCTCTTTGGAGGCTCGTAAATGGCACATGTGATCACTTTGTCTTGGTCTCCTGACCCACTTCGACAATTGTCGAATCTGCCACCTGGGCGGCCGTGCTTGGAGCAGTTTTCATGTTCTTTGGTCACAGTGCGACAGA
The DNA here is from genome assembly GCA_013339765.2 of Haemaphysalis longicornis. Taxonomy (NCBI): domain Eukaryota; kingdom Metazoa; phylum Arthropoda; class Arachnida; order Ixodida; family Ixodidae; genus Haemaphysalis; species Haemaphysalis longicornis. The sequence goes on along the minus strand of CM023450.1, from coordinate 192,710,310 downwards.
CTTGCGCGCGTTGTCCACGACGATCGCCTAAGAACACTTCTGTGTTGCCTTTTCCCGGTGTATTGGCTGCACCCTGCGTAATGTCCGGCGCGTCAGTTGGAAGCTTTTCTAAGTTGTCAAAGCTCTGCGGCTCCAGGAAACGGTCCGTGACGTCTGCCAAGGCATCCAGGGTGGCACACTCGCGTTCCTTCAAGAAGGCGACGAGTCTCGGGTGGCAATAACAGTAGAATTGCTCCGAGATTAACAAATCGCGGATACCTTCGTAGGTCTTGGAAATGTTGGCCATTTCCACCCAATGATCGAAGTAGCTCAAGAGCCTCGCCGCAAACTACTTTCCCGTCTCGCCAACTTCAGCCCGGGCCTTCCGAAACATCTCCTGGTACGCCGTTGCCATGCATCGGACCCGCTGGAGCAGCGCTTTCTTGACCTTGCTGTAGTCAAGCGAGTCCTCTGCAGTCATACTGCCAATCACGGTCAGCGATTCACCAGACAAGTACATACTGAGGCAGACGACCCATTTTTCCAGCGGCCACCCCTTGCCCAGTCGCCACGCGCTCGAAGCGCTGCAAGTACGCGTGTAAATCATCGCGTCTCTTATCAAACAGGGGCAGGAGCTTCTGCGGATTCCCGAAGGGCACATTTCGGTTCGTTGCGTTCCCGGCAGTAACAGTGGTGGTGTTTTGCGACCCTTCTTGAAGACGAATCTTCAACTCCAAGATTCGCATTTCCCTCGCGGCGGCTTCCTTGGCTATCTCGGCAGCTTCTCGCCGTCCCTCTTTTTCGCGTTGTGCGGCTTCACGGAGTGCCTCTCTTTCAGCTGCCCTCTCTGCCCGCTGCTCCGCCCGCTGGGTGTCGATCCACTGGCGAAGTTCCAGTCCTGAGAGGACCGAGCGAGCGGTCCCGATCGCCACTAGCTTCTCCACATCCATGCTAGTCTTCATTGACGTGTCCTCACAGCACTCAACTTCCTGCAGATGTTCTGGGTGGGATCCTGGCAGGCTCGCCACTTTTGTTATGAATGGGCCGAGGACCACACAGGCAGAGAGAAGACCACTCGGTAACACGTCGAAGACTATATTTAAGAAGGCGAAGGACAAGCACAGGACAGTAGACACTGGGACGGTATATACAGGACGGGCTTGGGTCACACGGACGCGCAGCCCGTAGTTAGAAGGTCCACAAAATAGTCTCGTAGTTGGGAAGGTCCGAGAGCAATGCCCGATAGGCAAATTAGCTCACTCAGTCGTGACGCGTTTCTAACGGCTCCAACAGCAGGAACGGCAGCGCCCAACAGCCTGACGGGAACATCAGCAGTCGGCACACCAGCGCCACGATGACGGCGCCCAGACGCGCTCTCGAGCCTTGGCAGAGGGCTGCGATGGTTGTGCTCCAGGTGGCCCGTGGACCAAGCGTCACGGGGTAGTTCCCACGCAACCTCGCCCTGTTCCGCCCCTTGGCTTCCAGCCGTTCGCGTACCAGCTTCCGCGATCACTTACGCGCGGCCCCTCTTCCTCGTCATCGTCGCTGTCGCTCTGCTGGCTCACTTTTGCGGCCAATCACTCACGTTGCCATTCATCAAAGACCCTTCACCTCCACCTGCCACGAAAACTCACCTTTATTTCAAGCTTTCAGTTGTGATTTACATTTTAATGACTAGGAGTGGTATTATTTATCCGTAGTTAAGCTACATTGACTTTGTGTGCCCGACAGTTCAAAATAGTGTGAAAGCTAATTAGTGTGAATAGTATGACCAGCGCTTGATTGATTGATTGTGGGGTTTAACGCACCGACGCAACGCAAGTGATGACGCGCTGTAGTGAAGGGCTCCGGATTAATTTTGACCACCTGGGGATCTTTAACGTGCGCCTAAATCTCGTACACACCGCCGTTTTTGCTTTCTGCATCCATCTGAAAAGCGGCCGGAACGGCTGGGAGTCGGACCCGCGACCTCATGACCAGCTCTCGTAAAACGTAATACCCACATGCTTTTTTCAATGTCTTTGCACATTTGTGTTTTACTCTGTCGACGGCCAAAGGAAAATCTCGCCGCAAGAGGAGCTTTATGCAAAACTTCATTACAAGGCGCACCTCACAGGAACACGTTTTCATGAGGTTGAAACGTCCGTACATGCGCACCTCCTTTAGTAAATTTAATATTGGAATTTTAAACTGCTCTATCCAAAAGTCCCGTTTTTCTTTGCAAGCACGGTCTCTTTTTTATTTTTCACAAAAATATTGGCCATGAAAGTCCGCACAAGGTGCATTTTTAAGTAGACTTGGTACCATGCCCAACTGAATTTTAAATTTAACGAACTTAAGATTGCATTTACCTTACGCATACATGTTCAACTGCGATTCCACCACACAGACAGACTTCGGCCGACTGTGGCGATAAAACGTATAGCTCAGCCATCGCATGCGAAGTTACACAAAAACGTTTTGCGTTGTGAAACGAGCCGTATGCGTCAAAGCCCCCCGGAGAAGGATGCGTTCAATAAACCTCACAAAATACGGGAACCTTTGACGACAACCCTAACTGGTACTATGAGTACTGTGACATCTATTGGGTTGGTATCTGCATAAAAAGGGCACCTTAGTTGCGTTCTAATCGGTCAGTGCTGGTGCTAGCGTGGAGCATTTCCGTCGCGCACGCACCCAGTGAGTTTATTGTATATACAATGGTATTTATAGGGTTACCTAAAATCAAAAATACTTGTCTGTCTGTCTGTCTGTCTGCATGCTTGCCAATCTATGCAGCCTTCCGGCCAAAAGTAGCAGACTTCCTGTGCAAGAACTATGTATAGGCAAAACGTTTCCAAACCACTCCTTCTGCGTGCAATATTTCAAACTTGGTAACATTGTTTCGCAAAAACCAAATCATTAGCATACATAAGTAAAAGCATATTGAATAACTGATGTGAGCAGTATACGTTTAGTTAAAATAGACGTGGACTTCACTGCTGCTATGGAAATTGAAAACGTGCTTTAAAACAAACGTTTTGAACAGAACATTCAAAAGGGCTTGCGTCGACCTCGTGCCGGAAACCCCATCTAAACAGTAACGAGAGATCCCAGCAGGATGGCGCGAGATCAGTGCGAAGTGTGGGAAACTTGAATTGCACTGAGCCAGCCATAGCTGCCTTTATCATAGAGGAAGCAAGATAGCCGGGGAAGCGCCTGAGAGGTGAAAAACAGCGGAAGCAGTTACGAAGCATTGTAAGAGTATTTTTGTTTCATTTATTCCGCGGTGTGACGAGTTCTTGGGGGCATTTAGGGAAGTATTTTATGTCATTTAGAACACCTCTGAACGTTTTGTTCACTCGAAGCTACACCGCGGATAAGGATGGTTTGAGTGTCTAGGGAATTATTATTTGTGATAGGAACCCCGCTGAGCAGGGCATTATCAACATTAGCAAAGAACACACAAGAAAACTTTTTTAGAGCCTTGAAGAGAACAAAAGAGAGACTTACTGTTGTCCCACAAGGGGCTCATGAACTTGACAGTAGAACACAGTATTTGCCTGCAAAAATACTCTACATAACTCAGACATATCAGTGGAACACAAATAAATATGACCAGCGGAGAAAAATCATATTAAACCAAATCAAACATCACATTAAAAAACGTGTAACAAAAGAAACGTGTAAGTTGAACCCTGCAAAGGACAGGGCAATAAATCCTAGCTTCTCTCAACTGGCTTGTCTATAGTTTGAAGCCAAATGCGGCATTTATAAAAATGAGAAGATTGGCCGGTTGTTTTTAAGAAATGACTGCAGCCATACCGTCGCGTTCACGCCACAACACCAGCGTTACGCCTCTACAACGGCAGCATTTTAATTTCAAATTAAAATTCCAAATTCCAAGCACCGAAAAACATAACGGTCGTTAGCTAGTAACATCGAGTGTGCGCGTACCGAAGTATGAAGTATAGTCTATGAAGCCTGCCCTACTGTTTTTGACACCCAACTCGCTGCGCAGGAAGTTTGGTTGCTTGCTGCGCAGGAAGTTTGGTTGCTTGCAAGCACCAATCCTGTGGGTCTGCTTATGCGTTCGAAAGACAAACCTCTAAAATCGGAACGCTGACAGAGTGCGGGCTGCACTCATCACTCGCTCTAAGCACGCAGTAATTGCTTTGTGCGCGTCCGCGGAATGTGCCAAGACAGCGGGCCATCCTCTAGCGACAAGATGGGCCAAAAAATTTGTGAATTTCTGTCGGAGGAGTAATCAAGAGCCTGCCCCTCCTGAACACCCACCCTGAATGTTCCTGCCCATACCAGTCACGACTACTGTGCCCAGTATCACGAAGAAGGAGCATATTCCAGCTCCTGCACTAAAGGTCTTCTCTCTGGGCTACATTTCGCGGATATACCGAAAGCACACTCGTTGTGTGCGTTGAAGGTCCGTCTCATCAACATCATCAACTATCTGGGTGTGGATACCACGATCAGTGCCACGCTCAGGTAAAAACGCCAACTACTGCTACAAACCTTACAGCTCTAAGGGTGGTTTCGCTCATATCGTCAAGCTACCCGCACGAGAGTGGGCCATTGTCAAAGACTCAAGGGCTGTCCTTCAATGTCTAGCGTCTTTTCCAAAAGACTAGCTAGTGTCTCACAGGCGTGCTTTACATTTCCGAGCTCTACAAGCGCACCATCGCATTGCAGTTCAGGGGATTCGAGCCCATTGTGGGATAACTGGCCATGTGAAGGGAACATTGCTGCAACCATTGCCGCATAAGCCTCGTGCATCAGCAAAGCTATACAATTGTCCAGGAAAGATGCATCATTCCTTGCATCCAGCTTGGCGTCGAACATGCAGCGTGAGGCCTGGGATGAAGTATCACGTCATTACGCGCCACTATCTTCCATCGATCCCAACTGCATATGCCACCAGGACTTTCCAAGCAGGTAGAAGATATTCTGCATCGCATGCGGTTTAATGTCGCATAGACGCGCAACTTCATGTTTATTATAAAACAAGCTATGTTGCCACTCTGGCCCACACTGTGATGCGCGAGAAACCCTGCAGCACCTGCTCTGTGAATGTGCTATGAATGTTCCCAGAGTGTCCTTTGCACTGGCTTTGGGACTTCCACTTTCCGTAGATATGCAGCTAAAAGACGTTTTAGGACAATGGGCTTGTCTCAAACGTGGTTTCCGGGCCAACAAAAGCTCTCATAGAGTACCTGCAACACACAGGTCTAGACCAGTCGGGTTGTCAAATAGCCTCGCCGTTTCTGTGCGCATCAACTTCTGAACATCATCGCCTTCATCTTCATCACGTAATTAAACCGCGTAGCAAGTTAGGCTAACCTCGCCTACTTCAATAAAGATCGCCTCTCTATTCTGTCTCTCTGGTTGCTTTCACAGCGCAACACTTTTATGCGTCCACATGTCCTACGCTGGTTGTTGTTCCGATCGGAACTTGGAGTATCCTGCCAGTGCTTCTCGTACGCACAAAACACCACATTCTATCACGGTTAAAACAAAGCACGCACCACAGAACGCTTCGGGAACAGCCTAATTTCATCTCAGTGACACATTCTGTTCTCGTAAGCCTTTTCAAGCGGCAAGGTTTGGAGCTTGTTTTTTTTTTTAATGCACGCGGGGGGCAACGGGAGCAGCGGCGATTTCAACGACTGCCCTCTAGTTTGCGCCGAGATCACACGAGAGGCTGTTCTTTACTTCTGCTACTGGACGGCATTTTTTTCCGGCACCAATCGCCTCAGTCAGTGTTTTTTTTGAAGGTTATGGGCTTAACACCGTTCTCGGTTAGAGCAATTCTGTGTAATTACATCGTGTTTACACCGCCGCTTGCTTGACGGAGTGTTCTCGCTGCTTCATACACTCTACAGTACGGAGCAAACGTTGTACTGCAGGAAAATGTACCGGAACGTGCACCCAATGAAACTACCCTCCGTCTTGTTTCTATCCACTGAGGTGGAGCGAATCACGCAGTACAAGTGAAATCATCCATCGGCAGTGTAACGCAGTCACTTTAAACGAATTACATTATTACCATTACCAAGCGTCACATCCCCAAAATATTACGCGCAGTCCTGCAAAGAGGTACGTATAAAAAAATCACGCCTCCATGATCGCAATAACATACATGTTTTAATTGTGGTGTTGTTCCCAAACCGAACCGGTATTTATGCCGAAATTGATCCCGCACCCAAACCGTTATTTTTTAGCATGCTGAACCGGAACCGCAACTGAAAAAAAATAAAAGGTTACCGGCGCACGATGAAATGGTGGGACAATACGTTTTTGGTATAGCGCAGTCAATGCTACAGGGCACTTTTTTTCGTTGAAGTACCATCATCCTTGTACACTGTCAAGCACCTTTCCCTCGAGACCAACCAGAACCATATGAACACTTTCTTTGTAGTAGCAACAGAGGGAAGGAACATGCACCAATAGAGCAAAGGTATATTGCTGCTGGTAGCACTAGCTGAGTGCCAGTTACAGCAAACCAAACGTCATTCTCGGCCGCTTGCAGGCGATGTGAAACTATTGTGCCCTTCTCTCGGTGCGAGTTTAGAGGAGCAATCAGACGGCAAGAGTGCTCCACTGTGCCACGGCGAAGACCCACACCTGAATGTGGAATCTTTTTGCACTCCATAATTTGCTCAAAAACGTCGCACGCCTTGAAAGTCCAACTTGGTGACCAGCGTCATTTGCAGGAGTTGCTCAATTGCTAAGCCATTGGCTTGCGACCAGAACTATACGGGCTCGATCGGTCCCAATTGCTCTCAAAACAACGAATAAATATAGATGTGTAAATCCCCCGCACTGAAACCAAAATTCCAACAGAGTGAATTACACACGTAAATTCAGGCACCGTTGAGAAAGGTAGGTTGCTAGTAAATTTTAATAGCAATATACGCATGTTGGCGCCGCGTAGAGAAAAGATAGACGTAGAAAGGGAAAAGACTTCAAAAGTAAAAGAAACCGAACTTGCAACATCACCCTAGAAAAAATTCGCGATAACCACAGCTGAGAGTCAATATAATGTGGACATACTGAATGACAACCTGACGACGGTAATTACAGAGTAAGAAGTATCGGTTGGGGGAGTGAAACATAGGAAAAATTGTGTTGGATATGTGAATAAACAAAAAGCGTTTATTGTATCACCTTTATTGCGAAACCAGGGTTTCGAATTATGTACCCAATTTCGTGTGAGCACCATGGCTGGAATGGCCTTTCCCGCGTATGTCGTGGGGGGGGGGAAGTGACCGAAGGTTGGCCATCCGGATACGACAGTGGATGCAGTAAGGCGACACGTAATGGGCTACAAACACCTATGTAGAGAGAACGAATAAGAAATTTGTCCTATTATGAGAATTGTTACACACGGTGGGAAGGTAAAACCATTCTTAAACAAAGATGTTTATATACGAAAAACTTTCCAATCCTATAAATCTGCTACCACACTTTACTTGTCAACATTATTCAGGTAAAATGCTAACATTAGGCATATTTGAGGAAAGCCAATCGATAGGTAACTGGTAATATACACTGTTCTCTAGTGTTCCTTCAACTGAAAATAATTGTACGCCTAATAATTTTGGTCGAAATAGAGAAAAAACCGCATTGCACAACAATATTTCAACCCAAGAAAAAGAGAGAAACCCTCATGGCAAAACAATATTTTGACTCCGAAATACAGAAACAACTCACGCCCGAGCATATACCTCGTGGCAGGATTTAGAGTCGGACAGGAGCGTAATGTTAAATAGGTGGTGCGCGAATAGTTAAAGGCGAGAAAAGGGTATTCACTTGAGCAAACCATTACCGCACTCATCCCGGGAGCAGTGAGAAGGGAAGGTGAGAGTTTTAGAGGGGGCGGTGAAGAAGAGAGGCATTTACGTGGCAGGAGCTGCGGAACACCTCTATCTTTCAACGACATTTACCGTGAAGAGACCAGATACGCAGATAATTTTTAAAATATTTATTCACTGTAACTTACAACCCGCGTTGCTGACATATACAAATTTATTACTTTTGCATTAAAAGCCCCCTATTTATATCAGATTTAGCAGAAGATAAAAATTGAGGGCGCTCAATTTTGCTTACACATAATAAAGGCAAATATATGGCAATACTTATGAACGAATTCTTTTCTGTTACATCGTTATTTCTCTATTTCTTCGCTTTCATATCTCTTTCTTCTGGAGGGTGTTACTTCAAAGGTCTTTTTTTCTGATCCAGCCATTTGGAGGTTCGCTTTCTCTATTTTTCTTACGACGCACATAACGTCATCAAAGAGGTTGACACAAGCTACAGCTTCCATAAAATGAGGATTCTGTGCGCATAATGTTCACCTATCTTACCAACGTGCCGCTACGTTCGGTTGCGACGCGGCACACACTACGTTACAGCCTGAATGCTTCGAATTTTTCCTCTCATGATTGTTTGAAGCGGCCTGCTAGCCACTCAAAGCTTCTGATTCCTGGAAAATGACCAAAGTGTGCATGTTTCACGAAGATAGAAACACGAACAACTTTTTATTTATTGCTGGCATCATGCGGAGATGGAAAACCTATGACCACACTCGAATAGAAAGTCAATTTCCTGTGCCTATTTATTCCCAGCCTTACTTAGGCCACAAGAAAACGAATGGTTTAAAATGTGCAGTGAGTGTGTGTATTGCAGCAAGTGCAAAAATGTTTTTCTTCAAATGTCATAATTCCACGCTCCCAGTTAGGAAATGAGTCCGCCAAAAGGGGATGTCTATTCGTTGGTCAGACAATTGTCGCCTAGGCAATCAACCAGAGACAATTGACCATTGTTTTGTGTTGTGGTGAGACGCTGTGTTCGTCTAGAACGTTTTGGAGTGGACGCTAAAAAAGGCATTGAAATCACCCCGTACACAATTCGCTTCCTACCATTTGAAGATGTCAATCGGGTGCCAGATGACGTTTCTCTTCTCCTAGACTTGTTTAGCTTGTGGAAGTGCCGCATGACTGATCGGCATGCGGAATCCTATGGGCCGACCACGTGCATTGTTGGGGAACAAGAGGTGTTGGTGCGCAGCGTTTATGCTGCGCAGAGTGATCCACCGGAGTGGTTTCCTCTTTAAGGTGCGCTTGCTTTCTTGCCAGATTTTTTAAATGGCGCCTATTTTTATTAGGCGGATTTCCTTACCGTTTTCTGCCCGTTCGTGTTTATATTCTGTGTAATTGTCTTGTCTTAGTTTTTATAAAGTTTTTCAGAACTTCTATGCATTATAGGAAAAAAGAATGCCCAGCAAAAAAACAGTGCACGAATCGCACAGTTCGTAGCACGTTGGCTGCTATAATGCAGACCCGGGTTCGAATCCTTCTGGATCACACATGTTTTAGGGGCGAAGCTCCTCTTGCTCAAGCCCTATCCCGTCCCTTGTTGCTGCTGTAAACGGCACGGCACATTAATGATGATTGTGGCAGGATCCTCCTAGGGATTGGCCAACCAAAGATTGGCCGAAGAGGACAAAACGTTTAACGCGTTTGTTGATACCCAACAAGGATAAGAGGTAGAAGAGGTTGTCGTTCGTTGCCGCCGGTTCTCGCCGGTGTGCTTAGAAGGCGTCAGGAGACATGTCCTGTCGCCTTCTTTACAACCCAGCGCTACACGTGAGTTTGAAACCCATAAAACCACGCTCGGGGTTGGTCGCTTTCAAAAGTGTACTTAAAACGTGTCGTTAATGTCTTACGCGTGTGCGAGTCACTCCCACTGTACATTAGTCCTGAGTACTTAATCTCGTGTCGGGTTGGATATTTTTTTTCGTTAATGCTGTTCTAGAATAACCAAGTGACCTAAGGCAGCCAAACAAAAAAAAAATACTCGTAGTTAACTTGAATTAAGGAGAAGTGTAGGTGTGTTGTCTACGCATAACAGAACAACATGTGACTTCAAGTTCTTTGACTATGGTATTATTTTTTATAATGGTTAAATAGGTGTAATGGTACCCTTCTTAGGATTATTCAACCGTAGGGCCACTCTGGTTCATATTGTCATGAAGCCAAAGATGACACCGTCATCTTCAACGAAAAACAAGCTTATTGGAGCGAACTTTATTGGAGCGTGTAGAGTGTTTCACACCACACTCCTCTCCTGTTTGTAATGCTCGTGTGCCTTGAGAGTAAACAAACAAATAAATAAAAAATAAGTAAATAAATAAATAAATAAACATGTGCTCTCCTAACAACTCAAAAAGTAGACAGGCGGGGAAGCAGCAGTCAACAAACTTACGTTCGTAAGCGAGCGTCACCGGTTAGAATGCCGTGGCGTCTGCTCTGCAGGCTTTTATCTTTTGGCGCGACTGTTTCTGGAACTGTCGATTTACATCCAGAACATTATAGATCAAAGAAGAACATTCTAGGCTAGCGACGCTAGGGCAAAACGCTCTCCTTATTAGAGTGAGATGACCCGTGTGGCGTAAAAATTCAGAATGGAACACGCGCGTTACTTAAGACGCAGATGACACACCGGAACGCGCCCGGACAGTAAAAAAAACATAAACAAACCCAATGCATTGTTCGCGGGAATATTCAAGTACTGGTTTTGTATTTGTGAAACAAAAGCGTTTCCTTTAGAGTTTTGGGGGCATTCTTTAACTTCCTCTGGAAGAAGTATAGAAGACGTAATGCCTCACTTGTTATTGCGTCAATTTGGATGTGAAGACTAGTTTTTCTGTGAGTATTGCGAACCACGATAGACTCAATAATAGAGGTGCACGAGCCATACGGCGTATCTTATTAAACTTCGTATGGAGTTTAGTTAATCAAGAGGTTTTTGTTAGTTAGCAAAGGTTCCCGTTGAAGGATATATCCTATAAGGCACATGCGCGTCGAGGCACTAGAATACACGACTCATATTTGCACACAGATGAGCCCGTTGAGAGACTACATTAACATGCAGCCTCTGAACTCCAGCACGGGAATTTCTGCGACACTTGCACGTTTAAAAAATGAACGTAGAAAGTGTGCTTTCGTAACGTTATAATGCCTGGAGTAATCTTTGCATCACTGGAGCATAGAGGCACCTACGGATGGACCTCATTAGAAGCAAAAATAATGGGATCATGCATTGGACCATGTTGGCTTGTTAAAGCTCAAATTGGAGGACGTCATGGCCAAAGAATATTCAAGCCCTCCTCTCTACCTCCTCTGATACGACACCTGCAGAGGAATACGTCAGTTTTGCGTTACAGCATGTGCGCGCGTACATAAAATCTACGGGAACAGTCCCGGCCACCAGTGCCTATTTTAGAACAGTGGTAAGCCCGAGACCGATATTGTTGCTATCGTCAAGCTTTGTTGCGTAGAGCAGCTAGCGATGTCTTCCAGGATACATGGTGCCGGTACCCTGTAATTTGAAGAGCCGGAGTCAAATGGTTCATACCACGCCGAGGCAACCCAGGTGTTTAATTGATGTAGCATGACATTTAACGCAGAAGCGCTACCTGCCTCATTTTGCTATTTCCGTGCGCGCTACCAGTCCGCGACCAGCCGTACTGACCAACCGTTTGCGGAAACACGTTATCACGGCCAACCGGAAACGCCTACAGCGGGAGCCACAACCTTTCCTTTGGAAGCTTGGGTCCGCCGCATCGACAACAGCCGCGTGCAGAGAGGATAAATTGTACTATATTGGAGACGAAATGAGGGGTACGTAACTTAAACAAGCACCGAGTCTCCTTAGTGATGTTTCGTTTGTTCTCCTCCCGTTCTGGTCAGTGTTTGAATTGTGCTCCGCAGACGTGGGCGCCAGCCGTGCACGCAAATGACGCCACGCACAAAAACACCGGTCCAACGTGAACTAACGCTACCGTCAACATAAGGTCCTCTAGAGGAAACAAAAAGAGCGGAAAGTGATTCCTAGGATGCGTAAAACTAGTAAGCAGCCTACTTTACTAAAAAACGCGTTTCCTATTAGCAATAAACTCGGTAAACAGTGGTGAGTTTCAGGATAAAAAACGAGTAAACGTGCGCAAACTATAAAATGGATGACGGAGACAACATGCGGCTTATACAAGCACCTATCTGTCGTATCTTGTTTGGTCTCGTTCGATTGCAGGACGTTTTGTTCTTTCTTTAATTATCTACCAACTAGCTCAACAACAAGCTCTGTTAAAGGAGCCATGAAGACAAAACACAAGTTTGGTTCATTCAAAAGATGCCCTCGTTAGAATCTTACTGACACCAGTTTTAACGTAAACTTCCCTCAAATAAGCCATATTTTTAGGAAAAAACTAGAATGGCTATGCGAGCCACTCGCTCATTTCCCGCAACAGCACCTATGATGTCATACCAGGCTGCTCTGCGATTCTGCGGAGGCCGCAAAAGCGAACGCAAATTAGGCTGGATCTGGCGCCGACATGGACGCCAGTCGCTCATTACTGTTTTTTGTTCAGATTGCGCAGGTTGCGCAGGCAAATTTCGGTGAATCCGGACCGACAACATGCCCGCTTCTTCAAGAAAATTCAGCCCTGGATGACGCCTGTTCTGTTTATCGTGGGATCTGCAACTGCTACCCAACGCAACCAGAGTCGCCGCTGCCGAGACACTCCGATTATCTTCACTATGGCTGGCAACCAGGGACGCGGCAAGACGGCATACATCTACATAAGCTGTTGCTCCCGCCCCTCACTTTGGGATCTGGCGCCGACATGGACGCCAGTCGCTCATTACTGCTTTTTGTTCAGGTTGGTTATACTTACCTCTCTGTAAGCGGCAGACCTTTCAAAAAGTCGGTGCCAGATCCCAACTCTCGCCTGGCTATTGTCGTTTGGAGTGTTCTTGAGCTCGTCCCGAATTGTCTGTCTTATGTCACTGCTTTGCGAAAACAATTGCTGCTGTCCGGTGACATAGAACAAAACCCGGGACCCCTGACAGAGGATCAACTAAGCCATTTGTTCAACGTGGTCATGACGATCCCTTCAATGCAATCAAAACAGTTGGAAATACTTGAGGAAATTCGTTCTATTCGGTAGGAACAACAAGTACTTGATAACAAGTTATCCGACCTAACTGAGAAGTTCAAAGCTGTTGAAAAGGACGTTTCGTCGGTATTACCGATGAAGGACGATGTGGCGCGGCTTGTTTCTGAAACTGCTGCTTTTTCTTCTGCGTGCGCAAGGCTCGACAACTGCCAAGATGATCAAGAAAACAGGTTAAGACGGAACAACTTGATTTTTTATGGCCTTCGAGATGACGCAAACGAAACTTGGTCCGATGCAGAGGCCACTGTTATTGCGTTCTGCTCAGAACAACTAAAAGTTTCAGTTGATCCTGCCTCTATAGAAAGGGCCCACCGACTTGGCCGTTTCACCCCTACAAAACAGAGGCCCCTAATTGTGAAGTTTCTCTCCTTCAAGGGCAAACAAAAAGTGCTTACGGAGGCCGCTAAACTAAAAGGAACTGATTATGCGATAGGTGAAGACTTTTCGGCTAAGGTTAGGCAGGAAAGGCAGAAGCTGCTTCACTTTGCACGAGAACAGGGTGGGGAATATAGACTACGGTTTAATAAACTGAAAATGGGTAAAGAAACTTTTGTTTATAACAACGTAACGGATGCTGTGGTCCCATGTAGTTCGTAGCCACGACAGACAATTCATTCTTTGGGTAGAGGGTCTTCAGGTAGCCATTACCTTGTATGCATTTTAGTTAACTCCGCAGCCTAAAGAATAAAACGGCCGAATTCAACTCGCTAATAGAAATTTCGAAGCCGCATATAGTTATTGGTACGGAATCCTGGCTTGACGGCACCATAAATGACGGCGAAATGTTCCCTTCCTCTTATTCCGTGTACAGGAAGGATCGCAATTCACGTGGTGGTGGCGTATTCATCCTTGTTCATGATAGCATAGTAAGCCAACCTAGGCACCTCGAGACAGAGTCTTGCGAAGCTGTCTGGTGCAAGGTTCTACTGAAAAATGGTGTTTCCGTGGCCGTTGGTTCCTTCTACAGACCGCCTGGGTTACGAACTCCTGAGCCTCTGTTCCAGCTGAGTAATATGTTGTTAAGCTTGCAAACAAGTTATGTAGTTCTTGGTGGAGACTTTAACTTGCCTGACGTTGAATGGCAGTCCAGCAAGCCGATACTGCGGAATACATCTCTCTTGTACTCAGCCTTCTACGAAATGATCAATGCGCATTCATTATCCCAACTCGTAGAAACACCCACTCGAATCAGTGCAAGCAGCGCGACTTTGCTCGATTTATTCTTTTGCAATGACCCTTCCCTTGTATCGTCTGTACTCACAATTCCCGGTATTAGCGATCATCGCTAACGTAACCTGCACGGTCAAGAGCCACCGGCCTACAGAACCAAGAAAAGTGTTCTCCTATGATAAAGGCAACTACAGCTCGCTCTCGCGTGCGCTAGATGCATTTTTGCCTGAATTCCAGCAGCATAGCTTATATCTTGGCATGAACGAACAATGGAATCTTTTTAAAACAAAGATCTTGTCCCTAACACAGACTTTTATTCCTTCACGCATTATCTCATCTAAGCGCCGCACTGATAAGCCTTGGCTCAATAAGGAACTTCGGTCTTTGATAAACAGAAAAAATCGGCTCTTTCGAAAGTATTGTAAATTGCCCCAGCCTGAGTTACGGTCCAAAATAAAAAAGATGACCAAAGCAGTGACGAAAGAAATGACCAAAGCGCATAAAACTTACCTAAACTCCCTGGGCGAAAAACTGAAAACCAACCCTAAATTGATGTGGAAATATGTCAAGAACAAAAATAATTCTAAGGCTAGTATTCCTGACGTTATGGATGGCATAGACTACACAGGAAATACAAGGGGCAAAGCCGAAAGCTTTAACGTGTACTTCCAATCAGTGTTTAATCGGCAAACTTACCCCAATACTATGCCGCAAATTTTGAACCCGCTTGCGCCTATGCAAGAAATAGTAATATCCGAAGCCGGCATCGTGTCTCTCTTGGAAAAATTGGATGTGCACTCAGCTTCCGGCCCAGACGGGATATCAAACTTTATCCTAAAGCACTGCGCTGCGTCCATAGCCCCCTTTTTGACCCTTTCGTTCCAAGCATCACTTCGGCTGGGTGTTTTACCGGCTGACTGGAAGAATGCCAATGTAAATCCGATATTTAAAAGTGGTGACAAAACCAATTTTTCTAACTACAGGCCTATCTCGCTGACAAGCGTTTGCTCTAAAATACTAGAACAAATCATTTACACAAACCTAATGACTCATCTACAAAACAATAACTTCTTCTCCCCAATGCAACACGGTTTTAGGGCGGGCTTCTCGTGCGACACGCAGCTTATTGAATTTGGGCACGATATTGCAACTTCCATTAACGCAGGCACTCAGGTTGATTGTATATTTTTAGATTTTCGCAAGGCTTTTGATTCTGTTCCGCATCCCTTGTTACTGCGCAAGCAATCTGTTCTTAACCTACCTACTGAACTGCTGAAGTGGCTGGATGCTTATCTTTTCGAGAGAAAACAGTGTGTGGTGCTTGAAGGCCTGAGTTCTTCAAGTATTTCTGTGTTATCCGGTGTCCCGCAGGGCTCAGTTTTAGGCCCACTTCTTTTTTTAATATTTATTAATGATCACCTGAACTGCACTTCCAGTCGTACTAGATTGTACGCTGATGACTGCTGCATCTATCGTGATATAACCAGCGTAGCAGATGCGGACCTTTTGCAACGCGATCTTAACTCTGTTTTTTCTTGGTGCCAGTCGTGGGGGATGACGCTCAATCTAACAAAGTGTAATCTGGTAAGGTTCACAAACAAAAAGCACCCTCTACTTGTTGACTACTACATGGGCGGGGCATGTTTACCGGTAGCCACAGAGTTTAAATACCTCGGAACCTTTTTCTCTTCTAACCTGTCGTGGAACCATCACGTCAATTATATGATAGTAAAAGCAAGCCATGTGCTAAATTTCTTAAGACGCAATTTCAGGCAAGCTCCGACTAAGGTCAGGGAGACTTTGTATCTGACGAATGTGCGCCCCGTTTTGGAATATGGTTGCAGTGTCTGGGACCCCTACACAAAGACAAACGTTGATGCACTAGAAAGAATACAGGCTCGCGCCGCTCGCTTCGTAACAGGCGATTACGATTTTTCTAAAAGATCAGCTGACATTTGCAGAAGACTTGGATGGCCTCTACTCGCTGAAAGACGCAAATACCTGAGACTCTCGTTGTTTTATAATATATTCAACTCCAGAACTGGCATTAAGAAAGAAACTTATTTAAAACAACCAACATACGTATCCCCTCGCACCGATCACTGTTTAAAGATTCGCGAGCTTAACTCCAGGATTAACACATTTAAGTACAGTTTCTTTCCCAAAACAATACATGACTGGAATGCTCTACCGGAGGAAATTGTCTGCTCTCCCTCATCTTGTTTTGGAAAGCGTCTACAGGATTATATGCGTCAGTAATATCCCGCCGCCTTGTTTGCCGGGCTTACGGGTTATCTGTGTTACGAAGTGCTTGTTGTCTGTACATCCTTTCTGTACATCTTCCTTTCTTGAAGTGCTCCTTTTCCAACGCCAATTCACCGCTTTGATGTATACTCATTATTTAAGGAAACGCAACCTGTTTGTTTGTTTGTTTATGCGACAATTGTATTTGTACTTTGTGTCCCTTTTTTCTTATTTCCCCTCCCCCCTACACTAATGCCTGTAAAGGCGATGTAGGTATTTGAATAAATATAAAAATAAACATGTAAGCTTACGGAGCGAGGTATTTGTGCTTAAATTTAGGGCACATTCTTTTTAAAGCAGTAAGAATAGTGGAACAAACAGTGGAAGTTACGAAAGCACATGTTTTCATAGAAGTACTGATGCGTACTGCTGTCAGTAATCCGCGCACTATGCTTGGTTTAGGTGCATAGCACTGCGGGGCTTCGGTGTTTTCTCAGACGACACTACCTGATTGACGCAAGCAGCAGTTTCTTACGTTACCATATTTGTCGAGTGAGCACTATGTTTTACGAAACAATTATTTTCTCCCAGAACTAAAACAAGCCAGGCTTAAATACCATCAAAAACAAACCACAGGTCGAATCATACTGAATTACCCTATTCTTCGTCCTTCAAGGGCAGAAAACGGCTTGCCACGGTGTGGTGGCGCCATCTAGGTTCAGTAACGTAAACAAACGCGCGCGTACCTTGATTGAATCGCCGCAGTACAGGGTGGAGGCACCCTTTGAACGGTCCCGTAATGATGCAATTGGGTCAACGTGCTCAGCGCGTAGTTGTGTTCGTTTTATACGACACCGAGCAACACGGAACAGATCAGATGATTCAATCTTCGCTAGTAGACGGCATTGCGGCGATAATTTTAGCGCGGTTTTGATACGATGACTTGCCTCGTTAGCGAGCGAGTGACCCAAAATGGTGGCGCCGGCGTATACGTGTCTCCACCCTGTACGGTGACCGCGTGAATCAAGGGAACCTAAGCTGCAGTGCGGTCGGTTCGTGTGAAGTCATTGCAGACTACGAAAACACACGTTTCAGCGGGAAAATCAAAGTTTTAATTTAAATTGATTAACTTCTCAGCTTCTAAAGCAACGTTTGTATCCGACAAGCACCGGGGTCACTATAAAATACGAAATCTTTCGAAACTCAACTGTATTTTCTCTTCATGACTCCTTTAAATAGTTTGAAAGATTTCCCAATTACCTTTCGAATTTGCCGCTACCAGGTCGCCTGCCCACTGCTTTGTTTGGCAGATGATGGATACCGCTACGCGAGAAAAAGTCAGCATCACGCAGAAATGCTGAGCACCACCCCGACCCTGCAGGAAAGATAATTTAAAGCACTCACGGCTGCATTCTATCCAAACTGTAACGCCGGTGGCCTGTCTCTACAGCGCCGTGGCGTTTGAAAACAATTTCGGATTGTCTCACTTCGTCAGATGACCTCTGGTGTTCGGAGAGCTTAATTGGGGAATGCAGCAACTGCGTTCCAGAAAGCTCCTTAGGAGACTGTGGAACGCGCTCGTCAGTACTTCTTTCACGTTTTTCAACAAGTCCTTGTTTTTCTAGATATACTTTCTTTCGAACTGTTAAGCCGAAGTTGCCCAGAGTACTTTTAGTTGCAGCTTATTGAAGGCAGTGTTAGCCAGGATATATTTGAGTGTATTTCTCAGAAATAGTTTCAACTACAGGAATCAAAATTTTTTCAGTGCCTAAATCTTCAAGTCACCAAAGGTTGACACAGAAACCATTCAACTATGTGCACAACAAAATTCGGGTTACTTTCCCGCAGATAGATAGATAGATTAAACTTTATTGTTAGAAAAAGGGTTGCGATGGAGCTTTTTTAGCTCAGTCGGAGTGGTTCCTTATTCACAGGTTCCCATATGCTTCCCGAGCATCCTGGCCCCTGTTGATCAGCCGAAGTTGGTCTTCCAGGGCGCGGTTGGTCAGCAAGATCTCCCATCGCTCATCCTCTATGCTGACGGAGTAAAAGAATTGGGGGGGGGGGGATGGGGGACTTGCGTTTTTTGTGCATTCTCCGATGGTGTGTTTCAGGGTGCCTGGTTTTGAGCATAGGGGACATTCTTTTGCTTATCTAATTGGGAACATGCGGTTCAGGAGTAGAGGGTGCTGGAAAGAGGCTGCCTGTATCTGTCGATATATTGATTGTTCTTCCCTGGATTGTTTAGGGTAAGGGCGCGGAAGGCTTCTTCGGTTCTCCCTGTAATGTTTGAGGATTTCTGTATATTTTGTTATTGGGTGCATCCCTTCTTCCGTTTCCTCTGTGGCCCGGAGGTTTAACTCTCAGGCCTGTCGATGGGCGAATTCGTTGCTCTCGATCGAGGAATGCGCAGGGACCCAAATGAGTTCAATTCTTGTTCCCGGCGGTTTCCCGCTTGTCAGGATTTTGGCTGCAGTTTCTGAGATCCGTCCTGTTCTGTATCTGTTGTAGGCTTTCATTGAGTCCGTGAGATATGTCGCTGTACCAGGTTGCGTTAGCGCCAGTGCTATGGCGGCCTCTTCTGCTTCCTCTGGCTCCGTGGTGTACAATGATGCACAGTTCACTGCTTTGTTTCTTGTGGTCACTACTATAGTTGCTTTGTTGGAGAATTTGGGCAGGGCACCATCAGTGTAGAGTATTCCCTCATGTCTCTTTTCTTCCAACAGTTTGTTAATTGCTTTTACTCTCGCCTCCCTTCTTCCTTTGTTTCTGTTGGGGTCCATGCTCTTTGGGGTTGGTTTGGTCTCGATTTGTGAAGTCCATTGGTCTGGGACTTGTCGCTCCATGACGTGTGGCGCTTCTTGCCATCCTATCTTCTTAATTACAGCCCTTCCGGCGTCCGTTTTGCTGAGGCAAACTCGTTGATTCGAAAGGTGGGCTTCTACTAGCTCGTCAAGCGTGTTGTGGACTGCCATGCGCAGAAGTCGCGCTGTTGACGAGTTTTGCGGTATCCCCAGGGTTTGCAGCAAATGGTAGAAATATTAGCAGTGTTCCTGCAATGCTGCTTTTGTACAGCATAGCTTCCGTGGCCTTAATGTGGAAGAATGGGGTTACGAGTGGGGGAGCAGGTTGGCTGACGATGTTGTGTCATCTGCTTTGCAGCGACATCCTTCGAGGGTGGGGTACATTAGATCATTGTGGCCCAAGAGGAGCTAGAGGAGCGCCGATGGTGGACAAATGTCATTTCTTAAGAAGACGTATAATCTGCTGTTGGACGGAACCCAGGATCACTGCAAACCACAAGAATAAATGTGAAAGGCAAGCAAGACCCATGTTCCCAACGGTATTTTTTTTATTAGGTAAACATAGGTCCTTTGACGTCCGTACGCCGAAATTGGTATGTGCTGAACGTCTAGGTCTGGCCACTCTGCCACTGCTTAGATTGTTTGAGCACCGTCTTCTGCCGAGCAATTTAGAATTTTTTTGGTTACATTATTCTAAAACGGAAAAATTGCTTGTTGTTCTTACCTAATTTTTCACCATTAGATGTGTTGCATTTTTGGTTTTTGTATTTGGGATACAACAGTAAACAAAGAAAACGCACTAAACACAACGAGTGTATATTCTAGCCCATATATTCGCTAATGATTAAAGATTTCTCATCTTTTGAATGAAAGCTAACTACGCCTCACTGATGGCGTATGTCTCCTCGAAGACGCACAGCAGGAACGCCAGCCGTCACTGACGTGGATGATGATCATGGGTGAAGTCAAAGTAAAAACGCTTCCTGCGTTCGGAATCGAACCTGGGATTCTAGCGTTTAATGGAGAGGGGTTTAATGTACATGCAAAGTTAGACAAAAAATTGGGCACCTTCATTATAATGACGATGATAGTTGAACGCGAAGCACACTTCGTGCAAAATCAAACAGCGAATGGTCAATGCGAATGCCGCTGCGATCAAAAGTCTGAACTGAGTGCGAGTCAAACACTACGCTCAACTAGTAAAACTCCAGACCCCATGTGAGTCAAAGTCCAAACTCAGGCGAGAATGAAGGAACCCTTCCGTGTTAAGCTTCGAGTTCAACCATCTTCCCCGTTGCACGGAGGGTGCATGAATTGTTATCGAATTTGGCATGTCTATACCCATATCCAAATTCAAACTGCTTCGACAATTTCATAATGGCGCCATCGAAAAGACACCGGCCTCCTTCGAAACTCAGGGGACCTAGGTTATATTCGGACCAGGGGAATTGTTGTTTTTCTTTTCACAACACCTACAATCATCGCCATCGTCAGAGAAAGTTGGCTTTCATGCAGTGCTTTTCGATGCGACATACGCCATCAGAGAGACATAGAAAGCTTCCCTTAAAAAGTGGAAGAAAAGCACAGGTTGTAGCTGGTGTAATGTATCAAACTCTAAACAGTACTCTAAACTAAAAGAACCTGTACAAAGGTAACCCTATATTGCAAAATTTGAATGACCTTTGCACCATGTGCATTTTTGAAAATGTATACGTCGTCGTCAGACAGGTCCGATACGTAACAACAATGAGGTGGAGATCCCTGCCAGAAGGACACAAAAGGCAAAGGTGCAGCGGACGTTTGCAGTTGCAGAAGATATTTTCCAGCCTTGTGGACCCAAAAAGATTGCAGAGAATTCTTACAATGCCTCAGCTTTTTAAAAGCAGTACAACCATGGCGAAATACGATCCTTTTTGAAATACCCAACTGGGAGATGTTGAACTGCACAGAGTTTACAGATCGGTTATATAATTATTGCTGAATGCGAGTCATTACAATGTTATTGAGCGTATATTACACGCCAGAAATGCAGAGCAACCGATAGGAGGGTGGATTTAAAATGGCGTCACAACTATTAATTATTATGCAATGATCCCGAAATCTGCCGAATACAATAAATTTTCATTACATAACGCGATACTACACAGGGTCCACTCTGCCGTGATTGAGTTGTTATGAAGTCATGAAGTACACGAGGCTTAGACAGAGTTGTTCTAGCACCTACGACGGATACATGGGTAGAATGCCCCTGCACAGGAAAGTAAGCGACTTGGAGCAGTAGTAACAACCTCCCCAAATTTGTTTACCCATTATCAAAACGTTATAATAAACTTTTTATGGTAAAATTAACAGGGATTGCTTCAAACACTTGATATTTACATGAGAAGTTGTGGTTTTCGATTAGACAATTGTCGACTTGCAAAATATGCATCCAAAATTATGCTCTAATAGTTTAGTGGCGGAGTAAAAGTAGACACAAAAAATTAGGAGTCATTTTTTCCAGAAATACGAACACTACCGCTGAGGCAGGTAATCAATTGCTTAAAGACGTGAGTGGTTGTGCTATATTAACACGGTATTAGTGCTGATTATTACGATGGCTAGAAACTATACTCAGTATTTTATGGGCTGACACGTCTTCGGTTGGTGTTCTGAAATCATGAGAGTAATGTGCTTCCGTCCCTATGCAAGATTGCTGACAATCAAGCTGACAACAATCAGGTAGTGGCATGTGGGACACAAATTCGATGTGTTAGCAAGCACCTCGATAGGAAGCTTACCTCGCCCAAGCGACCAATTGAACGAAGATTTCTTGGGGCAGCGTTTTAACACAAGTAAACTGCGTAGCAGATAATAGAACCAATGAAGCTTCAAAATAAAGTTGCGGCGGTCGTGTGAGGGGGGTATGGACAACCGGTAGACCATCCCTTTTACCAGGATGTCTGTCAGTGAATGGAATGAGTTCGCGGAAGCTATTGAAAATGCCAAATTCCTAAAGTGTTCCAACAAAAAAGTTTTGAGGCAACGATTGGATGCCCCAAAGCTGCTTCAAAGCTGATTCAAAATCTCTGGGAGAGGCGTTCTTGCCGTATTGGGCTGGACATAAACGGGCTGTGATGGAGATGAAAATGATGCTGAATGCGTATTTTCAGCACAGGCATCTTAGTCAAACTAGTGATCCGGGGCTGGGTGGTCTAAGATTGTACTTTTCATGCCACTTACGCACTCATTAGGACATGGAGAGACCGCTCTTTATTAAAGGAAAACAAAGGCTTACCGACTTGTTCCCTGGATGATACGCGGCGTGGTTGGGGACGGGCAATAAAAACGAGAGGAAGTAGCGCGGAAGAAAAAAAAAGGGGGCAGATAAGAAAATAGGATTTATCTTGTATGTTTGAATGCGTGACGTAGACAGTCTAGATAGTCTCACGGGGTAAAGATATTTAGTCCTAAATTGTCTATGCGACGCCGGTGTCGGGGAGGTAATGAATAATTGCGGCTCGCACTTTGCTCTGAGTGGATCGAGACGGCCACGGTCTAAGAAGTGCTTCTGTGGTTACGAACTTATGGTTGACGCACTACATCTTCTGCGTGCGGTCATTCCTTTGTTGGTTCCATGCCGGGACTTCAGTAACATGTGCAACACTGCTTCCGGCGATCCAAAGAAGTCACAATGTGGGCGAACATCCGCTCGCAGGCTACGCGCACACGCACGTACATACGCACAAACGCAGCAACAGCTTCCGTAACTCTATCCTGCATCCCTCAAAAGAGATACTGGGCGAATGAGCTTGCTCATTGTATGACCACCGACTAGGGAACTACGTTGCTCGAAGTGACTGCAGTTACAAACGCACGCGGAAATGGATTACATTAGAGTAAATTAGGATAGAATAGAAATGCAATTGCAATAAAAGTTATGCAGGAAAAGAATGCCCTTGTAGCAGTCACAGCTGGCCAAAGAGTTTACCGAAGTTCACTGTAGGGCGGGGGAATCCCTTCGACAATTAAGGTTCCTCAACGCTACCACCCTACTCACCGACAGGTAACCTTTTAACTAAAAATCACAACAGGAATACCGCAGAAACCATACAAAGATTTCTGTAGCACTACAAAACACTTTGTTGTGATAACAGAAGTCCTGTTGTTACGACAAAGCCATCGGTTGTTACGACACACATTTCTATCGTAACGAAGTCAAGTTTATCAACGACAAACATTCCTGTAGTCCCAACAGAACTGCCGTTGGCGCCACTCTTCACAATAGGCAATAACAGTCAAACCATCGGCAACTACTGATGGAGCATCAGGATCACATCAGGGTCATCATAACCTGAACGTAGTATTTTGTGGACTGAATCAGCTTCCGTGGGTGTCGCCGCGGTGGCTCAGTGGCTAAGGCGTTGCGCTGCTGAGCACGAGGTCGCGGGTTCGATTCCCGGCCGTGCCGGACACTTTTGTGATGGAGGTGAAAAGCACCAACGCCCGGTGTGTACGAGATTTCGATGCAGGTTAAAAATCTCCAGGTGGCCAAAACTAATCCGGAGCCCTTCACTAAGGCGCTCCTCATCACCTTCGTTGCGTCGGCACGTTAAATCCTACAATCAATAACTCAATCTTCGGTGGGAGTTCTGAAATCATGAGTTACGTGCTTCTGTCACTGTGCGAGGTTGCAGATAACCAATCTGTAGTTCAGGTAGTAGCACATGGGGTACAAATTCGAAGTTTTAGCAAGCACCTCCATAGGAAGGTTAGGTCGCCGAAACTACCACAGGAACGAAGCCTTCATGGGGCAGCATTCTAGATAAGTATACTGTGTAGTAGGTAATAGATAATGTTCTTACGACACATCTCTGTCATAACGAAAAAGTCAATTTTTTCAACGAAAAACATTCCTGTAGTCAGAACACAACTGCAATTTGTGCCACTCTTCAAAATGGCCAATAACATTCAAACCATGGGCAACTGCTAATGGAACCTGAGGATCGCGACAAGACAGGAATTCGGCACCACGGAATATCAAGATCAGGACAGGAATGCGACGCATGTCAGAACATCATAATTATGACACGACCAGAATACGACAAGATGGCAGCACGACACGTGAAAATGCGAAAAACTACACAACTTTTTCTTGTCGACATTTTCAACTGGGCGGGACATTCCTATGCAACGGTAAACAAATTATCCTATAACGGGGAAAAACTCCCTGAGATTACTGCAGCTCTCAAACCACGTCGCACCTACAGAACGCCAGTTAGTTTTTCTCGACTAGAAAACAAAAAAATTCGTTTCCTTTCACCATAAAAAATACTAGGAAATCACTTCCGACCTTTTCACCTCAGCCAAATTGGTACACTCAGCGCAAGGTCGTTTATTTTAGGCCACGCAATAAAATCGAACGAAACATTTCCGGAGGTTGCACTAGTGGTGCAAGTATCAAGAAAAGCTGGCAACCCCTGCTAGAATATTCTTGGTTCGGCTGAGTTTATGCGTGGTTATGCTTGGAGCCTTGGTCATGTTTTCTGCGCGTTGTCGGTGTTAGCCCCCCAACGATGCATTCCACGACTGCGCAGTAAGGCGCCGGCACGTGTGCAATGAAAGCACCAAAAAGAACAAAACTTCCGCGAGCGCTCTTCTAGACGGGGGCGCGCGAGCACTGTAAAGGCGGGAATTTTGAATTACATTGGACAAACCTCGGTTCCATTCATGCAGATAGGAGTGAGACAGGGCGGCGATGAGCGTGATGGATGGGAGCAATGAGCGGATAACGGAGCCAAAGCTACATTACGGCGAACCACTGCTCTCCACTACCGAGAGATTTCACGTTGAGTGAAACGGCCTTAATTTTCTTCCTCTTTTCACTCCATTTGCAGAGCGGTTTCGTCCTTACTCATGCACGGACACTATACATACATAGAATGCCGTAGGGTATTGTCATTTTGGCCTTAAAAGCGGTACCCTGGCGCCAAAAAATCGAGTGTGCAAGTCAAAGGTTTTGTAATCCCGTTCCTGCACGAAAACGGAAACATTAATTTCAGAATAGAACGAATGCCTAAAATACCGTACCGGTGCAAACCCGTACCACACCAAAGTTTATATAAAGGCCGCGCTAGAAGCAGGCACGTACCAATGAACTGGAACTGTTTTTAAAGCGATGTATGTATTTATGTTCCACGTATCAATGATGGTGTATATTTCACGCAAAGTACACTGCAAGAAAGCCAACTTTCTCTGATGATGACGATAAACGTCAAAGAACTGAAACAAACAAAAACGCTTCCCGTGGTCCGAATCGAACATAGGTCCCGCGCGTTGTGAAGCCGCCGCCAATCCGATTGCGCCTCCGCCACGCCCCCAGAGCAGTTTGAATTTGGAAGAAGGTACATGGAAACGCAAAATCAGAGAGATGAATTATGAAATTACATGTCCGCCATTGCCCAAGATGAAATTACACAAAAACACGTGGGACCACTCCGTCTAACGACAGGCGACGTTTCAACGTTAAGCGTTTTTCGTGCGAGAACAAAAAGTGAATTGTCAAAGTGAAAGCCGCTTCAAACAACAGTCCAAACAACGTCAGAGTCAGACACAAAGCTGAGCGAGTCAAAGTCCAAACCATGTGCAGTCAAAGACCAGAGTAAGACTAGAATGAAGGAATCCGTAACAAGAATTCTTAGCGTTCAAGCGTCGTCGTCGTTAGACAAGAGGTGCATATTTTTTTGTCTTTCCTCCGTGTCTTGTTTTACTGTACATCTTCCCCTTAGTTGGCCTTCAGGCATGTTATTTCAACTGCGCATTTGTATTGTAGGCAAGCACGTGCTGGCTGACTGGTTTTTTGTTAGCATTGAATCTGCTCCGCCCCAAGCCGAAAGCTAAGACACACACTACGCCAGCCTATTCAATTTTTGATGTCTCCGTAAATGCGTGCGTACTGCTAAGAATGTAAGTCAGGGATGACTGCCCAGTTGCCGTACTGCCCGTGATACCTAATACTTCTTTTCAGGTGTTTCCTTCTTTTTTTCTCGTACTGTGCATTTACCCGCAGTTCGTGATTTACCACGCGTTGGCAATACCTTGCCAAGGTTTGTGTGCTGGTGTATTTTGGCTCACAAGTCTAGCGCTTCTGTGTGGTTTCCAGAAGGGTTTCCTTAAAAACCATGTACGCATCTCTTCCCCCCGCCAGATCGATGGCACCACCCTGTACTACGTCGGCTAGGACATGTGGTTGTGTGCGCTCTGCATTTCCCTGTTGATCCTCCTCTTCTACAATTAAGTGCGTGTCACTCCAGTGGCCTGCGGAGGAGACGTGTGGGCGGGATAAGGCAGCGGCGACACTTTCTGGTGGGGCGGCACAGATCAGCCTCAACCTGCGGGGTTTCCGCCTTTTGCTTTACAGCAAAGTTGTTTGCCAAATCATAATTTTTATGTCCGTAGTAAAAATACCAAAAAATTGGCGAGCGCGCGTACATGAGCGAGGCGTCGCGGTGACCGCACGGCAGTTAACAAAACCAAAAAAATGCGCAACGCTTGTATGTGCGTGCTTCGCGACAACCGCTCAGCGTCACCTGCGCACATTTGTCCAGCAAAGCACAACCACCTAGGGAAATTGGCCAAGATAGCGGTGACCAGCCGGAAGGTAAAGAAACAAACAAAAAAGGAACTCAAGCGTTCGCCATATTCGTGGCAACGCTTGCTCGAAACGAGAAAAGGTTGAGCGTTCATCGTTATCATGGCAAAACGTTCTCGGGAGGAGAAAGAAACGTCGTAGCGTACTCCAGGTCGATGTCGGATAATTAAACTAAAAAAATGAAGGAAGCTGATTTATAGCAAGAATGATGGAGTAAAGTCCATGCGGGAGCGAAGGGAAAGCAAATAGGCTTCATTTGTGGACTTAAAACTTGGTGCTTTTCGTGCAGGTTGTCAACAGCTTCGGTGCCTTCAAGCCTTACGCATTAGTGTGAGGTTTTATTTTCTGTATTTAATTTTTTTTGTCGTAAAACTAACTGTCTTGATTCTTTAAATCACGCTGACGCGCTTTTTTGTTACTTTACCTTTTGTTGCGAGGTGGAATCACGCAGCAACACTGCATCGTATGCGTAATTTTGATATGTTGCGTAGGGGATCTCACGTCGGCTTGGATAACTCTGACGAAGTAAAAATTATATTATGATTCCAAGCTTAGTGTTATTTCATTGCTATGTAGTCGTTTCTATTTCAGCTGGATATTTTTGCAGTCTTGTAGGAAAAACGCCTTTGGCCTACGCAAACACGAGTTTTCCCCCCTTAAAAAATGGTTGCACTTCTTTTACGGAAGAAATGGCTGTAAAAGAGAGCACTAGGGTACGTTTCTTAATAAGACATCACTACCTCTTCTAACATCAAACCATTAATGCACAGGGAAGGGAACATTCATTTAAAATGACTAAAGTTGTAGCAGCGCCAACGTATGGCTATCGCACTATCGTTGGAAGGCGACATTCAATCCCGCATATCAAGCCTTGGCGCCATACCCACCTCTATTTCATGGAAACGTAATACTTCGAAAGTGCACGCAAAAATTAGTGCCTTTTCACTCTGGGAAGAAGGATGACCTGCAAAGCTGTACGCAGTCCACGGAGCGCACGAAACAAAACACGTTTGTCGTAAATTGCAAGGGAGCGTGTTTCCTAGGCCATTAGCTGAATGACCCTCTGGCGGATCCAAGCTTTGTTCTTGCAGATAAACATGGAGCTGTCTGTGTCCCTCCCGCGTGGTAAGCATCTTACTGCTTGTGTAAGGCCGGGTTCAGACTTGCCGCAACTGTCGCAATGACATAAAAAATGACGTTATTTCACGCCTCAGCTAACCGAACTGCGTGACATGGCATTTTTTTTACGTCGATAGATCACAATATGAGTTTTACGTCGGTAATCTGAACCTAGCCTAACACACAAACCCAATCCGCTCTACCACTAAGGACTACGGACTGGTCCCATTGGGCCGTTTAACGCCCGAATTTAAATCTTGTACCAGTACAACAGACATACCTTTCATCAGTACGAGCATGAAACCTATAGCTGCGCGTGCACGCCTTCCCTCCTCCCTACCACTATTTTTCACTACAAAACTGCGCACGCATAAACCGGGAACCGGTCATGTACGCCTGCTAAGAAGGGACATACGCCACGACGGCGGGTTTCAGTCGTTCCAGGGGACAGCCCTTTGGCAGCCGTACCCTGGGCTTCACGGGAGCGGCGTCTGTTTATGTCTGCGTAACCGAGTGAGCGAGCGCAGCAGCAACGAAAGAAAGAAAACGGAGAGGAGCGTTTAGCGAAGGGTGAAGTGGGGTACGACACGTGCGGCTACCGTGTCATCTCTCTCACTGCCTTTCTTTCACACACGTTTCATGTGTCGCCACCAAGGAGAGCCCTCCCCCTGCACTTCCCCAGACGCTGTTCCTTTCTCCGCTAATCCAATTTTCTTGGCGAATGCGCGGGAGGTTCAAACACGATATGCAAAAACACGCTCGCTGCTCCCTTGCGCGGGGCTAATCCGAACCACGGGAAATTTGCGCGGGAGATTCGAACACGATTTGCAACATGCTGACCGGCGGTGGCAGTGCACTGCACGGTAGCAGCGGAGTAGCGCATGGCGTCGTACGTTTGCTGTTCAAGGGAACACTTTCTTAGACGCAGTAAAAATGCGCCGTGACTAAGAAGACTGCAGTTACTGCTGCGCAAAATTTGTAGTCGTCGTCAGTGCATTTTTTTACTCCAATCCGTGCTTCAGTTTATTTTTTGCAATATTCTGATAACCGCATACCGCGTTGGCTGCCACGTGCGCAACTTTACAAGGGGGCATAGTTGGAGGCGAGAACAAAAATAGTTGTGAAAGAGGTGGCAACGGTGGAGAGGAGGAGCACCGGAACGGCGCCGAGTAAATCGACGACGCCGGAATGAAAACTGTGGGGGTTAGACATATACTGCTTCGCAGTATTAAGTTTGGCTGAAAACGAAGCTATGGATGAAATTATTTATCCATTGCGTGGTGCACAGTGCCCTGGTGATGAAACGCGTGCTTCAAGAGCGCACATACGTTCCTGCGTTCCGAAAAAAAAAACTTGTTGATTAGACCACCTAGTGTAAGTGGTACTACGTCTTTACGTATTACTTCTTTGTTGTGATAACAGAAGCAACTCTCTGTATAACCTGGAAATTAGGCATAGCGTATTGCTTTCAGGAACAGGGTGTCTTAATCATGCATGCTAGAAGGAAGTGTGACCCTAGTGTCCCTGCAAGCTGCCCTTGACCGAGCGTGCCATCAGGTACTTCAGAGACGCTTTCCATGATTTATTACGCTCAAACGTTCTCTATGGCAGCAAAAGATTGCAATGTTGCTGTAAAAAACATTGCTAGAGTCTTTTTATTAAGCAAAACTTAGCTCGTAAATATCTGTATGTCAGGGATGCCTTAAAGACTCTGCGAAGGACAAACGAAAAGCAGGTTGCCCTTGTTGTGGATTCCGGCATTAGGAGTGAGAAGAAGCCATGTCGCAAGCGGGGCCAGCAAGGCAGGAACTTCTTGCGCCCCCACAACGCCAGGGCACTTGAGCGAAAGTTTTCCTTATAATACATATCGGTACTGCATTCTATGGCATCAAGGTCAGGCGAGGTTACCGGGACAAAACTTTTCATGCAAAATTACTGCACTGAGTGCGATTCAATAGTTTTCAATTAAATACTGGTTACCATCGTTCCATCAAAAATCGTTGCGCTAACCCGAACCGCCTGCATTAACCCCTGTTGCAATAGGACCTCAAAGTCGAGATTAAGGCGTGCTAAACAACGTTTTATAACGTCATGCTCACAGATAGTTCTATAAAATCATTTCTTGCATTTGATGTTTCGCAGTCAGAACGTTTAATTTTTGATGCACGCGTCGCTCACTGCGTGCGGAGGGTTTTGAAACACCGTGTTTTTCGTTTCGGTGTTGCTAACCATTAATGCGCACAGCTACACCAGTTGATCCAAAGCGAAGTGTCACTTCACGCTTCCTGCGCCACCTGCGGATTGGGCTGACAAAGGCATCGGCAATCTGGCAGGACAAGTCCTCAGAATTTTTTACGACTATCGAAGCCAGCGCAAGCAAATGTTTTCGCGTTGCTTCTGAATTCAAAATGTCCGTGACGTAACACGAACACTCTGTTACGTATGTATGCGCCAGAGTGAAAGCGTGAAAGCCTCATGACAATTTCTTTTTAATTGCACGCAACGCCCTGATTCGAAATAACTGGTTTGATAAACGCATTTTATTAGCTTGAAATCACTCCGATTTTGCATGTCCAGCAAACACAATGTGAAAGCATGCGCTGTAAGAGTTAAACGCAGCAATAACAGGCCATCGATAGCCTCTTCTCACAATGAAGGCATATAGCGTTTGCTTTTTGGGCTCCGCAGGGCCGAACAGGTCGCTTCACTGCTGCAAGCCGAGGGGGACTTCAGCCGCGCTCATTCTACACACCCGGCTCGCTCTTGGAGTAGTCGCAAACTCAGTTCGACAGTAGAAATTGCAGAGCACCTACCGAAGAACATTCCGTCGCATTTTGTCATGAACATAATGTATTTACAACTCAGCTGCATCCACCGGGTCTGGCTGCAGGTGCTTTGTGCAGGTGCAGGTGCTGCGGGTGAACAGAAAGGTGGTTCTGGTTTACCGCGCCGT
This sequence comes from Haemaphysalis longicornis, assembly GCA_013339765.2. Taxonomy (NCBI): domain Eukaryota; kingdom Metazoa; phylum Arthropoda; class Arachnida; order Ixodida; family Ixodidae; genus Haemaphysalis; species Haemaphysalis longicornis. The sequence continues at coordinate 192,679,399 of CM023450.1, read as the reverse complement.
GAGAGCGCCATGCAAATAAAACGGTGAATGGATTGATTAAGCATAGAGCATGACGCTTGTTTGCTATGCCCGTCACTGCCCCACAGAAGAGCCGAAGCATGGAGTGACGCCCTATAATTATTGCGCTGTTGCAAACCCATGGATACGTAATCGGCATAGCATGCGCACGCTACTTTGTTGAAACAGCCTGCGCTGGTCATACAGTCTGTGACCCGTAGACTAGATCGAGTTGCATGCGGCACATGCATATAGCACATGTGCATAGAAGGAATACCACAAGGTCGGTTTTTACGTAGTGAGGCGAACAAAATTTTAAATCTGCCTATTCTACGTGGACTTGCATATACGAGGTTTACGACCTGGAAATAAAGGCAGAACGTTAGCCCGAGCATAAAGCCTTAATAGAGTTACGCATTATTCCCTTTTGGCCCATAGGCCCACGTATCAAAGTCATGTCCGCCTTTGCCCCACTAAGGCTAGGGGCAAACAGGGGAAAGAATGGGGCAAGTGTACCCGCCTGTCACCTGTCGGCAGAACGCTCAAGTAGTAGTCTAGTGCTTGTTCTTTTGGCAGTTTGTTCGAGAGCACAAGCTATCTCTAATGATTTTCTTAGGTTTACGATTGGTTTTCTGAACCATCGTGGGCCAAGAAATTGTTTCCTTGGAGGACGTGAGAAACGTGGACGGGCGCACACATCGAACTGGTTTTTTATTTCCCAGGCAAAGAATGTAATACATACAAAGTGCTCACAAGTCGTTGAAGTGGCTAATCATTGCCGCTAGTGCAATTGCACCCCCCTGTTACTTGAATACAACGTTGTGTTTCGGAACGGCGATCAGCGCAAGCGAGAGTTGTTGAGAAAGCCGAAATGCAGCGCGAGGCCAGTGATAATTTATTCCTGCGTCCCCACTCACGTGCGGGATATTCGGCTCGTTTGGCTGCCCGGCCACTGTGGGTTAAACCCTCAATAAAACCGCTGACATATTAGCTAAAACAGCTTTGGCTTTACCGATTGTCGACGATCTTCCCCCGTTTTCTTGCGTGTTGTTGGCACGTTATCGCCAATACCTGTTCAATCAAGATGCCTCCGACCATGGTCTGAACACTTCTCCTGAACTTCAACACCTCAGGTACAGCTGGGAGAGAGGTTTATGCCAAACTCGCGTGTGCGAAGTATTGCTAACTTCTTTTCGTTGTGGTCTGCCACCACGTAATCGATATTTATAAAGGGCAAATCTGATAACCTCCCCTTTGTGCCACTTTTGCCAAGAAATTGAATCCGAAGAGCAATTCTTTCTTTTTTGATGCCGATTTTCCAACCATCGGAGAAGGCTGCTGGAGATTCCCCTGCTAGGTCTTGGACTGCCTTTAACTGTACCGGTGCTTTTGTCCTTTGGGGGGACTAGGCTGGGCCGATGCCATAGGGGCGTGTGCAACGCCATCCACTCCTTCATTAAAGAGACAGCTCGTCTGCAGTGTTAAAAACATTCCTATTAGGCTGACTTTTACTATAATTTTCCTACTCTTCTCTTTTTTTCGTGTTTTCTCTCTCTCTCTCATTAACCTAACCAAATTCTTTCTTCTGCTCCATTATTTTGCCTCGCATGATTGATTGTAATGAAAACATAACTCTTCTTGGTCAATCCCCCTAAGTGGGTATGCGCTTTTTTTCGTGCAACCACCACGGAATTCATCATCATCATCGTAGTCGTCGTCGGCATCGTCATCGTCGTCGTCTTCGTCATCAGGATCTTCATAATTCATCATCACTAACCTATCTACGCCCACTGCAGGGCAAACGCCTCTCCCATAGATCCCCAATTATCCCGGTCGTTAGCTAACGGCGACCAATTTATCCACGCAAACTCCTCTATCTCATCTCCCCATTAACTTTCTGCCGCCCCTGCCACACTTGTCCTTTCTGCAGATAATGACAGATTCAATTGATTCTGTTATTATGTCATCCGTACTTCTGAGCACAAAGCAGTTCGCCTTTCTGGGCTAGAAAATACATGCACAGTTGAAGAGGGCGTGCGCACTTGTACACTGCGAAGTTTGGGTGTATACTCTTCGGTTTTTGTGTATTTTCTATATATTTGTAACGCCAAGAAAACAAAACCGATTTGGTATTTTGCGCCTATCCTCGCGTGTAACGTCGTTCGTCGGAAAGAATGTTTTGCGTTCAACGTTGGTTGAGCATGAAACGCCAACTATGCGAAACCCATACGTTACTGAGAACTGTGCATCATCTTCGACGCGTGCAATATCATAGTCTAATAGTGAGAGTGTGCGAAATGGCCAAGAAAAGCTTTCGTTATCGTTTTGTGAATTTCGAAAAAAATTTCAGCATTCTTCGTACTTTCTTCAGTAGCTAGGCGAATTTTATTTCGTGTATCTTAATCGTGGCTTTAACGCGGCAAGCGCCTGGTCGTATTTTGTCTTCACGGAGAACCATGCCGAAGAGGAATATGGCATAAAATTTAAAGGTTCTTTAAACAGCCCACTGTGCTTAACATTCGCACCCATGTTAGGAGATATGTCCTAATCTTAGATGCTGGAAAACTTCCAAAAAATCAGATCTCACTTTTGCGTGGGTGGGTTAATTTGCGGAAGTCCGCAATTTGTGATGCCTAAGGCCATTTAAATGGGTGTAAATAATTACTTTAGCAACCAGAGCTGACCACATGAGACATCGCAAATCGTCTTCGTACGTTTTGAGGGTGCTTTAGGTATAAACGCTACACCTTGCCGATTTCAGTTGAGCAGCAACAATTGCCGAAATCAAAATATTAGGGTTTTTCTGAGCTGCAGCACAGTTGAATGAACATTTCTTCAAAAACCAGCATGTAAAGAAAAAACAAAACTCAGAAGCCACGGTCATAATCTGCTCAGGCAACGACTCAGGAAGTGTGCTTAACGAGCTTTATCTCCGACGTGGTTCATTGCAGAGAGCTGCGATGCCTACGCAACACCATTCACGTCAACTTCATGGTGACCTACTTCCTCAATCGATACGTGGGTCACGACGGCCACTCTCCAGTCTTTTCCATCGCCGCATATCACAAGGTGAGTGTTTTACCTGCAGGCAATAAATTGAAATAAAGAAACGCGCTCAGTGCTTTCATACAATAAACAGTGTCGTTGGAAGAATAGTATGCCTACTCCTTTATTGTTAGGCAGTCAAGCCAGATAGTGCTTCTTTATTTTCTAAAATTACCTTTTTTAAGATGCATGTCATACCCCTTAATAACGTAGTGGTACTACATTTACTAAACGCGAATAAACGTTAGTTGCAAGAAGTGCAGAATCTGACGATGTTTTTTTTCTTGAACTGGTAGAACAAAAATCGAGTGCATTGGGCAAATTTGAACCAAGATTATTCCCTTAACAATCATTGTAGTATTCCAAGGTTCCAAGTATTCTGCTAACGTTCTTGATGGTGCGATATGTTGTAGACCTGAATATACAGTGTCCATTAACACCTGTAAACTTCAATTTAATAGCAATGTGCGGTGTTTACTGAAACAGTCAAAATTTGTTGGCATTAAGGAAGAAAGCGCCCTCAAAGGACGCGGCGCCCTGCTTGTCTGGGGGATGCATTCTTCACCTCCAAGAGAAGAGGCATTCCGCAAGACTTCTTTCAGGGAAATTCGTGTACTCAAACTGCTTTTTCATAAACGGTACAGCGTGTTTGGAGACGCGACCGCAATTCCGTTAACGCTCAATCCACGTCACACGCCCATCGGTGCAACAAAGGTGCGCGCTCGTTTTATTTCCCTTTTTACTTACAAGGCTTAATGACCGTATTTGGGTCACGGTAACGTCCGCCACCTTTTCCGGTATAAAGAGACATGTATGGCTTCCGCTGAAATAATTCCAAACTCAATTTGCACCACATTCTGGTACAGGGACGAGCGGGTAACGGTTCTCTGCGCATGTCATACAAATGCTTCAGGTTCCAAGAGAGCAAGGAAGCTTTCCCTCGTAGTGACCGCCCACACGACGCAATCACGCCGGCCAGCTAGTGCGGCAGAGTGGCTGGGCCTCGAAGTCGCGCAACACTGCTGCCGCGTGGTTTCTGGAAAAGGTAGATTCCGGCAGTTACATGGTGGTTGCCACCTCTACGGTGAGATTCTAGTTAACCTTGACATCCGTCCAGTTTATGTTAATGCCCTGGCTAGATTTCTAAAAATTGTTTTTATACAGGTTTTGCTTAAAGGATGGGATTGATATTTAGGTTGCGTGTTCCTGAAGGGCAATTGGTTTGTGCGAAATAAACTCTAAATTGATTCACTAGTGCCTGGTGATTGGCCAGCTTCTGAAGCATATGCAGCAGCACAGAGCGCGAAGACGAGGTGGTGAAGCAATGACGAGACCTCCCCGACTCAGAAATGGTATATTTCTGTAGGCATTTCTGTTCAAGTACCGGCGTTGTCACCATTAAAACCACAATAAAGGCAATTACTGCACGGAAAAGATGGAAACGCGCATTTTGAACTTGAAGTTACCACTTACCCTGCACAATCAGACGCAACGGACCATAATGCGTTCTTTTTCAAAGAATAGCACCACGTGTTATTTTTTATTTGGTGGTTCTGCTGGATTCCATGCCATTCAATCTGATGATAGGTGTTACATGACATGCCACCATGCAACCGATGCATCAACCCTGGGTTCTGGCTCTCTCTAAGCTCGCCGGTTAAACACATCGCCCAATAAATATTCCCCGTCCCCAGTGCAATGCCACGCGCAACTGTGTTTGTACAATATGTACAATCTGTAGAAGTCCGCGTAATCGTTAGAGCGCTTCGTCGGATGATTGCGTCTTTTCGTCTATTGTGAGGTACCGTTATCCAACTCAATTGGGCGACCTTTATTATTTTTTGTTCTGATTTCTTTCTTCTCCTATTTGCACTTTTTTAAAATTTAACCAAAAGTTGAATTTCTTCGTCTTTATTGTGCCTTGGGAAATTTCGTGGCGTTCTCATTTTTGCGCTGTAAGACTATTCATCTCTGCGAGAAACAACGGAAGAGATTGTGACTTAGCTGGTGTTTCAACAAGGATGAAAAAGTATTCCCGCAGTAAATAATATGATGACACACTGGTTTAAACAACGCCCTTACGTGTAAGGATTGAAGTTTTCGGTTATTTCTTGGCGCCCCGCCACCATTTTTATCAAATAAATTTCCGCGACTGAGCGTGCTGTTATCATTCGGTTAGGCTCACCGCCTAGCTTCGGCTGAATTTAGAGCGTGACAACATTTTGCCGTCATTTTGTTGCTTCCGTAGTCGCCCTATATGTGATATAACGCGCTGTATAAAAGATCTTCCGGTACTGCGCAAGCCTTGCTTGCTGTGCCGTAAATTGCGTTAACTAAATAAGAGCTACACAGCCCCTTCCTTTCTGAGTCCGTTAGGGCTCATTTCCTTGGAACTTTTGTAGCTTCCTCCGCCTTCTCTGCGCCTCATTTAGCAATTACGTCTGCTATCTCAATTCTCCCAGCTAATGTCCGCTTTTAGGCTGTGCCAACCACGGCTCCACTTCACTTTCGTCGGTCTCTGGCGGAACGCCACCGACACAACGCGAATATTGCATTAGAGTGCTTCTCTACGAATCCGCTAGATCACAGAGCAAATGAACTTATTCTTAATAAAGCCAGTCATATAATATCCTTTGTCGTTATATGTAGGTGTCACGTGAACGGATGGTGTGGGTGTAGACCAGCTCAGAGAGATGGAAGCAGGAAAGCCATTAACGTGTTTAACAAAACGTACATTTGATGCACACTAAAAAAACCGTCAAGCAAACCACTTAATAAATCAACTGTACTCAACCAACAAACACCCCAATACCTAACTAAAAATCCCAAAATAAAATCCAATTCAAAAATTCCACAGTTTCTACCTTGAAGTCCTACGGCATTAGTTCAAATACACTAAAATAATCAGCTTCTAGGTGACCTCTCTACCACCACAAGGCCCTAGCCGTGTCCTAAAATTTCGGCCCTATTGGACTGGCCTACCTCGGTCAAGGGCGCTGTCGTGTCGCACCCTTGCGTGACTGCGATCCGGTGGTAGCCGTCCTCGCCTTGCTTCGCTGCCGGCGTTCGATGCACTCGGCCGTTTTTTGGACGGCTTGGGTCCGCGCGTTCTGACGTTTCCTATGTGGCGACCCTCTGGTTGCCGCTGCCGCTCGAGGTCCCAGGTAGTCTCAGCACGAAATTAGCCTTTCGGGACCGTCGTAACGAAGGTCGACGGAGCGTGGACGTTGGCCGCAGGTGCCCGACCGCCGCCGCTGGGGCCACGAAAACACAGGCTCGCGGAGCGCCTAGGATGCCCCAACCGATGCGAAGTCGACCCGCTCCCGCCCAGGCTTGGCAGGCATAGTCGTTGGCCTGGCCGCGACCCCCTGGCCGGTTCCTTGGAACTCAGCTCCTCCTTCCGCCTTCTGTTTTCTTGCCTCCTCGTTCTTCTGATTGTAGAGGTTTGAGTGTGTATCATTTGGGTGTAGTTTTGATATTGAGTGTTTTGCGTTAGGGGTTTCGAATGTCAATTAAATGTATGTTGTTAAAAACGTCAACAGCTTCCCGGTGTCCATTGCTCCGAACTGGTAAGGACCACCCCACCATCCGTTCACGTGACACTGACGTTACAACTAAATTGGGGTTGCATACACGTTGTTCATTCCAACATTTCACGACCAAACTGAGCGTTAGAAAAGATTTAACACTCAATGGAAACGCGAAAAAAGCATCCAGATGGCATTTTAATCTAATGCTGTACTCTCGGAATTCACTCGATTTATTATTTTATTTTAATGCTACACCACGGCAATCATTCAATTGATTGTGCATGTTTTTTAACATAAAACTATTATGACAAAGAAAAACGGCATCTGCAGAAACGAAACAAAAACCAAAAACCAAACGAAACAAAAACCAAAACTCGTTCAGCGCTGCGCACTGAATGAGTGCGGACGCTTTTTTCGCCGCTCCCGTTTTTTGGCGCTCTTGTGCATGTGCGACATACTTTTTCCATTGGCATGACCAACTTCGAAGAATACCTGCCCATCTTTCAATGAAGCTTTTGTTGGCCGGCAACAATTCCTGCGTTGCTGCGGCCCTTGTGGAAGCCGCTTTCACTGCAAATGTATATGTGGTGGGCCAAGACTACGAGTCCTACATTGTCGCCAGGGCGCGCACCTACAAGTGCCATTCCTGCCCCCGCGAAACGATGAAGAAGGATTACGGCCGACTCGGAAGCATGCGTCGTGAGCTGCCGCCAGCGGTGCAGCCGTGGGTGACGACGCTGGGCTGCGAGCACTGGTCGTTGCCCTGTTCGAGAAGATTGATGCGCTGTCCTTGGATGTGCGACGACTTAAGAGTGCTGGCGAGGTGAAGTCACTGCGCCTTCACCTCGCCAGCAACACTGACTTACTGAGCAAGCATATTGGCTCATCCTGTACATCGAACGCGGCTTCGGCTGATGTTTCGGTCCTTCAAACAGAAGCAAGCGGCAAAGGGGGTGGTGCTGTGCACGTGCCGCCAAACTCAATGGAAAACGCCCGCTGTTCGGTGGGCGTGTGTCCGCCGGAAAATGACGGTTCACATGTTTTCAGTTCAGGTCCTTTGTACTTGGATGCTCTACAAAAGTGCGGTGACGTGAACGGTTTCGCTCCAAAACAGCGCTACATAAAAGCCAGCGTGGGAAAAGCAGGAAAGAGCAAGCTTGTTTCTCTTCCCCGTGGTTTAACAGAGCGAGCGCTCTTTCTGTCAAGGCTGGACCCGGCGACGACTGCTGCGGACATCCGGGACGACCTCGCTGCAACGCTTTCAGAAATTGAAGTGACGTGCACAAAACTGCCATCGAGGTATGCCACCTGTGCGTGTTTTCATGTCGCTGTGAAAGCTGAGCAGTTTGATTTGATTAGTGATGCAAATGTGTGGCCTGTGGGCTGCATCTTTCGGCCTTTTTGGGGTAAGCTGCGTGCCAAAGAAAGTGTTGAGGACGAATAATTGAGTGCTTCCTTCTTTTTTTTTCTTACAAGCATGAATTTTTCCCTTTATTATCAAAATGTACGTGGCATTCAGACGAAGTCTAATCAGTTTTTGGAAAACGTCGTAACAAATGAATATGATGTTCTTTGCCTCACAGAGACGTGGTTAAATCACAATTTCAATTCTGCTGAATACTTCCCGCGGGAAGAACGAACGATTACGGCTGACCGTGACTATGACACGCTTTCTGTCAAGTATGGGGGCGGTGTCCTAGTCGCTCTAAGAAAGGTGTTTCAAGCAAGACGTCGTCGGGATTTGGAAGTATATGCAGAGAGCGTGTGGGTAGAAGTAAACACGACAGATCAGATAAAACTTTTGATTGGTACGTTTTACTATCCCCCAAGATATTCGTCCGTCTTATTCAATGAGCAAATGACTGAACTTGGTGATATGTTGAACAACCAAAATTGCCGAATGATGATAGCTGGAGACTTCAATATTCCCCAGATACGATGGAATTCTACTGAGACCTCATTGCAGAGCGGAGACTCAAAAGGGAAATCGCTACTACAGTTCATGTACTTGCTAAATCTTACTCAGCGCAACAACATAGAAAATCCAGCGGGCAATATACTTGATCTTGTATTGTCAAACTTTCCTTTCAGCGAATGTTTGACGAGTGCAGGCCAACTCGTCCCGCCTGATGCGTGGCATGTTTGCTTCTCTTTCACCTTTATAACTCATCATCCGCAGAGGAACTATCTTGAATGCGAAAATTTCTTGTTTTCTAAAGGTGATTATTTAAGCCTGTTTCTGTATTTACGTGATCATGATTGGTCACGTGTTCTTAACATCAGTGATGCGAACGAAGCTTTTCATGCCCTCACAAGCGTTGTACAAGAAGCAAAGCTGTTATTTATACCTAAACATAACTGTTTTAGAAGTAGCTATCCTCCACGGTTTTCACGTGAACTGAAACACTTGCTACGCAAAAAATTACGGTATCACCGAAAGTATAAGGTTACGCGAAGCGAATATTGGCGTCAAAAATTCCGTGAAGCCCGCGCCCTAGTAAAAGTAGCTTATAAACGTGATAAGAAAGTACATTTATAGTCAGTTGAATCTAATTTAAATTGTGAGCCAAAACTATTTTGGAGATATGTCAAAGATATTTCAACACCTCGAACGAGCATCACGTTAGCCCAGGATTTAAGGGTGATGGACAAAGCTAAGGATGTCGCTGACTGCTTTGCGAATTATTTTTATTCTGTGTGGTCAGCAAACACCTTTCCTTCGAACTCGCATTCTACCTTTTTTTCCTTCAAACGACAGAGGTAATGTGTTGCACACGTTTTCTTTTTCCGAATGTGATATCGAAAGGGCGATATCAGCACTTAAACCAAAGTTCTCGCTCGCTTTTGATGACATTCCTAGCTTCATAGTTAAAGGATGAAGCACGATATTTGTGCCCGTTTTGACTCATATCTTCAACGTTTCTCTTTCGAACGGAATTTTTACTGAGTTAAACAGCTTAATTGTTCCCGTACATAAATTTGGTGATTCATGTGACGTCACTAAATACCGACCTATAACTTTGCAGAGCCCTTTTGCGAAAGTTTTTGAAATTGCCCTGTTTCATCACCTATGGTTCTTTTTTAAACGTCAGATCGGGAATGCACAACATGGGTTCTATAAAGACCGGTCCGTAGAAACTAATATAATGACATTTTTGGTGCACACAAGTTATTAATTGAAAATCGTGGTCAGGTTGATGCCGTGTACTTTGACCTGTCCAAAGAGTTTGACTTAGTTGACCACCAGAGACTGGTTGAAAAGTTAGGAGCGTATGGCGTGTGCAATCAACATTGTACTTTTTTATGGTTTATTTGTCCGGTAGATGTAATTACGTGCGCGTTAACGGTGTGCTGTCCAAGCCTTTTATTTCTACTTCTGGCGTTCCACAAGGATTTATTTTGGGCCCTCTCTTGTTTAATGTATCTATTAACGATATTACATGATGTGTCGAATATTCCCGCACCCTTTTGTATGCAGATGATATCAAATTGTTTCGAGAAATTAGAACGCATGATGAGTGCGGCCTACTTCAGTCTGACATCCTAAATATAGTTAATGGGTGTGCTGAAAATAAGCTGTTGATTAATGTCACCAAAACTTGTGTATTGACTTTCACTAGAAAAAGTCTTGCTGTGCTACAAGATTACACACTAAATGGAACAGTGCTCAAACGGGTTAAAGAAAGTCGTGATCTTGGCATTGTTGTAGATTCAGAACTGCATTGTCGTTCGCATGTTGATTCTGTTGTGAACAAGGCCTACAGCCTCTTGGGAACTGTGTCGCGAATTACGAGGTCTTTTTCTAATCCTTTGTGTTTTGTTCGATTATTCCTAACTATTGTGATCCCAAAACTTCATTTTGTATCTGTTGTTTGGAACAGGTTGGGCATAACAAGTAGCGGTAAGCTTGAAAATGTACAAAGACGGTTTATTAAAATTGTATACGACAGGCATTTTGATCGCTGAGTTCACTATCAGTATGAAAACATTTTTTAGAAATTGCAATTGGCTACATTGTCTAAAAAGAGGCTTGACGCAGATTTGCTTTTTTTGTTTAAGTCTTTACACAACATCATTGATTGTGAAGACCTTACGTCATCAATTGAGATTAGAGTTCCCTATAAGTCTTTTCGTGAATTTCTTTTATTTCGAATCAGTTCTACTTGTTCTCCTAAGATTGCTTAGACTGTACAATGAAAAGGTAAGTTACCTTGATATTTTTAACAACAATTTGCATTTGTTTAAGCTTGCTTTGACTGAAGTGCACTGATCGTATTTTTTTTTCTTTCTCCTATTTATTTTTCCTCGTTTCAGGCTACATATATAGTTTGTGTTTGCATCAAATTTTGTGTTTCATCCTGTGCACCACCGATTAAGGTCATTGGCTGTTGGTGGATACGCAGAAATAAAGATGATGATGATGATGATGATGATGATCACGCTAAAAGTACACGATGTGCGTGTAACGCATACACGCCTATATTCGCACCAGCACTTATATTCGCACTCTCCAGCTTCCCTTATTTTATTTCATATCAAAACATTCGCCTAACAAAACCGGACAGAACACAAACACTTCACCAAACACATGGCTAGAAATTGCGCGAGAATTGATTCTGTTTACAAACGCAGCAGCCAGGTACAAAGGTCTACCGACAAATCTCCGCAACGCAGAAAGCGAGTCTCTGAAATCGTTAGGGCTAATCGCTTACGCGTACCGAAGTTCGAGAGCAACTCTGCTACGTTAAATATGACAAGAAAACAAGGTTCACTAGTACTCCCTTACCTCCACTACTTGGCAGTATTTCTTCGTCCGGTAGATAAATCCATGGTAGTCAAATCACCGAAATAACAAAAGTTGAAGGCGTGCACACCCGGCCTGTCACCGGCCTGTAGCACGCGTATCGATACAGAGTGCAGTTAATAACGGACGATCGGACTCGCCGCGCAGCGACTTCCTGTCTCGTGTTCGTCCGAGGGAAAAATTAGTTCCTGAAAGACACCCACCTTGATAAAACGCGTTGCGAAATAGATGCCCAAGTTATTGGTAAATACAGATATTAGTTGCCAATTATATACAAGAAAAGCTTCAGCGTAGGTATTTTATAAAGAAAACAGTAATTTTACGGACAATCTAGATTACGGCATTTAAGGCAGTTTCAGTGTCTGCGGTGGAAATACAGCGGCCGTGGGGTTGTGGGCGCCGTAATTTTACGGTTTGTTCTGAGGCCGCAACCACTTGCAGCGTATTTTCCGCTCTTTCGCGCGTCGACATCGCCCCGCGTTGACGGCGTCGGCAAAATGCAGGGCGACGTGAGCTGACGCGGGAGTAGCAGGAGGAGAAAAAACTTTATTGAACAGCTAGATCGAGCTTCGAAGTGGGCAGGGTCCTCAGTCCAGGACCTCCGTTGGTGCGGCCTGCCGTCTTCGCCCTTTCAGCGAGCCAAAGCTGCTTACTCAGTTCCGAGCTGCCAAGTTCACTCTCCCACTGCTCCTATGTAGCTACGCGATTGTCTACGCTGCTCGCCAGATATCACCGTCAACGCAGCGCCAGAAAGCATCCGAAAACAGGCGACATCGTCCGGATTCCATGTCCATCTCTTGGTTTGGGGCCATTACGTTCGCAGAAAACAATCTTTTTTTTTTTTTGACGTGCAGTAATTTGGTGTTTTGAGGCAAATAACAAGCTATTTCTGTTCGAAAGTGCGCATTCCTCTGTGGGTAGCTTGGCTTTCATCGGGAGATCGGCGGTTTGGGAGAGCTTTTTGCGAGTTATACGGGAGCTCTGGTTACATCGCTTGTAGTGTTATCATGATGGGCTTGTCTACAAGATCGCTGCGTAACGAACAAAGTTTATCAACGCCACAAATCTAGCGGTGCATTCAATTTCATTCGCGGCTACCGTAGCTTGCATAGGGGGAACGATGAAGCGCGATAGCTTTTCTTGGCTTACATAAGGGAGCTTTGGTTACATCACTTGCAGTATTAGCATAATTGACCTCGCCTCCAAGATCCGTGTGGAAGAAACAAGCGTTAGCACTGCCGACATTTGTCAAATACGACCAAAACGAATCACCCGACAACATTCGCTGGCAACCTCTGTTAGGGTACCAAATTCTTCGGTCAACGCATTGTTTTCCGGCGTGGTCGAGCGGATTGGAGCTTAGGAGGTGGTGTTGTGTTTTGAAAGTGTATGGTTCGAATCTTGGCAAAACCTCACGGATGTTTTTAGTTTTTGTTGCAACGAAGGTGTCATCGACTTTTTTTGCAAGACAAAAAAAGGCAGAGTACCTTGCCGTTTAACCTAAAGGTGACGTTTGACGGTAACCGCAGTATCAAGGCAGCCTCGAAATTTGCTTTGCTCACACTTTGAATTCATTAGGCTGCAGTCGGTACGTAACATCAAGGTTAAATCAAGTAGCAAGTAAAGTTGTGCTAATTGCGTCTTCGTTCATCATCCTATCTTACTTTGTTCAGATTTGACGGCAATGACCCGCTTCCCCCCCCCCCCCCCACCAAAAAAAAAACCTTACAAGGCTCGTTGGCAACGTCGCTTGTAAACGAATTCTGCACTAAGTCCCTGCCTCTTTCCGTGAGGTTCGGTATTAGGCTACTGTTTTGAAGGTCAAAGGTTCAAAGCAATAGTGGTGGATTACACTACTTGCACAAAACCCCTCGGTACAAAACTCTTACAAAACACATACAAAACCCCTCGGTAACTTCAATATAGTACGCCTGCGGAGAGTTTGAAAATAAAGTATAGCAGATATAGCTAAAATAAATGTAACTGCGACAGACATGTTCGAAGTAAAAAACAGACATACCTGCAACATCTGAACAACGTCAGCAAGATATGTCTAAATACCGACCCCAAATGAAGCAGCAGCAACATCGAGAGTACGTCTTTGGCAAAGTTGGAAGAACGTCCGACATTAAGGTACCAGCAACGTTATCTCAACATCCAAAAATTTTCATTAAATATTGCACGTTGTACGGATGTCTAATAGAGATACTGCTGGGACATAGACGTTCGGATCTTTTTGGGACGTCGCAGAGATGTTAGTGGTTTGCTGGGTGACATCGTGTGTTGAAAAACGCATGATAGTGCTCGCTAGACTGGGATAAAACTTGGAAATTAATGGCCACTTGCAAGCCACAATGGTGGGATTTCGAAAGCATGTGAGCACGTAGGACATTTCCAAACGCAATCATGAGCACGTATACGCGCAGCTCAGTGCAGTCAAATTACGCATCATCGTAATGGTAGATATAAAAAGCTTTTGACAATGTACTGCGTCACGCAATACTTCTCAGCCTCAAGGATATAGACCGGGTATCCGTATTTTCAATCACATTAAAAATTTTTTAACAGACCCAACCATCTGCATCTTGGAAACCGTTGGGAAACCATCTCCGCCGCAGTCACTTCACAGGGGGCACATCACAAGGATCTATATTATTACTAACGTCATCAATCTGGTGATGAAGAATCTCCCCACCAAACTGAACAATATCCCAAATCTTTAACACGCCATATACGCTGATGACGTCACACTCTGGTGTACAAAGGGTAGCCCTGGCGAGCAGAAATAAACGTAAACAGTGTCTAGATATCATCAGTGGGCACGCCCACCACGTCGGACTCACCTGCTCAAACGAGAAATTAGAATATGTAGTTGTATTACAAACAGAACCAAGAAAAATAACCATTATCGCAACCTGATCACTCTGACAGTAAAAACGTACCCGTCCCTCGCCATAGCCACATCAAGGTCCCGGGCTTCATATACCAAGAAGGTGCTAAAAGCACAGAATGGGTCAAGTCCATCAATGCTCAAATTCACCAAATTCACCAAATGCTCCGCCACATGACGCGACACCATCAAGGCCTCCAAGAATATGAATTACGCAGAGTAGTCGAAGCCCTCGTGTTCTCACGCGGCATGTATGGATACCATTTTAGTGCCTTACCAAGACACAAGCCTACAAATGAAAAACAGCGATCAGAAAATGCATCGTATAGAAATGGGAGCGCCTCTCTATGCCCCCATGGTATTAATAATGACGCTGCCCTCCAGAACCCTTTCTAATGGCCCCAAATTTACGGGAAGCAATTTCAGTGTCGGTGAAGACTTCTCTCAGCCTGTTAGAGGTGCTCGTAAAAACCTTATCGCCTTCGCTAAATCAAAATCTACGTCCTACTCTCTGCGCTTCAAAAGATTACACATTGGCACCAAACGCTACGTGTATGACCACTCCACAGGCTTTGTTAAGGAAATGTTGTAGCTATTGCCCCGTCATCAAAATGCGCCTCACCGCCCTCGATCCGCCCCTGGTTCAAACTGATTGCTCTCTGCTATCTTTACTAACTCACGCAGCTTTATTCCAAAACGTGACCTTATTTCTAATCTGGTGTTGTCATCTGATAGCAACCTTCTGATACTAATAGAAACATGGCTTACTAGTGACGTGCCTGGCGGCGAGGTACTCGCTGACCTACCAAATTTTCCACTGTTTCGATGCGATCGCAGGGACACGAGGGGGGACGAGTACATGTCGCTGTCAGTCACAACGTTTCCGGTTTGTCGATAAACATTGTGTCCGACCTTGAAATCCTGTGGATTAAATGCCATGCCGCACCGCACTCAGTTTTGCTAGGCGTTTGCTATAGGCCCCTTCCCAGTACTCCAGACTTCTCTTCTAAGACCAATAATATCCTAAGCGAAATAACGACCAAACACCCTAATATGCATGCAATTTTTTTTAGCGATTTTATTTTCCTAATATCGATTGGTCAAGCCAGCCTGCACCAGCGGCTACGTCAAGGGAGTCGAACAACTTCTTTGATGTATGCATTAACTTTAATTTATTTCATGTTCTTGCAGAACCAACTCACGTTACCGGTAACTGCCAAAACATTTTAAATCTTATATTAACAAGCCATCCCGAGTGCGTGTCCTCCATTGCGTACCTTCCAGAAATCAGTGATCATAAAGTCAGTCATATCTACTTCGTAATTAAGCCCGCTTTGGTCCCGACCTTAAAAAAACTATCCGTTTGTATGATAAAAGAAATTACGAAGCAATTACTGTGAACTAACGAATTTTTACTCCACTTTTGAAACTGCCCTGCCTTGTCATATTGTAGCCGAAAACTGGTTTATTTTCAGAGAAAAACTAAACGAAATTGTTGAGAAATGCATTCCCGACATTAACATTAATTCCAATTCCGCACAACCCTGGTTCAATAAAGCACTGAAACGATTAGAAAACAAGAAAAAACGCTCCTTCTACGCAGCTAAGTCCCGTAATACTCACGATGCATAAAACAAGTACAAAACCACCGAATATGTTTATCTGCAAGCCATATGTCATGCGAAACACTCGTTCCTTCATTCTGACGTGCCGAACATGCTTGAGAACAACCACCAGAAATTCTGGCAAGTCCTAAACCCACAGGACACGCGCAATATTACCTATCTAATGAGTCAGGTGATGCCCTAAATGACGAGGAATGTGCACACGTGTTTAATGCCGCCTCCGCATCAGTTTTCACACAAGAAACTGAGTTGTCATTTAGCATTCCTCATGCGAACTTTGAATGTACCTTGCCACCAATTAAATTTTTCCCAGCGGTATTTCATCACTGATAGGCAAAATCAATCTTTCTTCTTCAGCTGGTGTAGACAATATTACATCCAAACTTCTGAAAAATACTAAACATACCTGTGCAGCATATCTTTGTCTACTATTTTCCCAATCAGTCTCAACAGGAATGCTGCCTCCAGATTGGAAGCACAGAAAGGTCGTTCCAGTCCACAAATCAGGTAACAAACACTCCCCAATAAATTATCGTCCCATTTCATTAACCAGCTTACCCTGCAAAATCCTCGAGCATATCAACACATATCATGGACTTCCTTGATTTTAACCATTTTTTTCATTCAGCGCAGCATCGCTTTAGGAAAGGGTTTTCGTGTGAAACGCAGCTAGCTATGTTTGTTCACGACCTGCATGTTAACGTCGACTCTAACCTCCAGACCGACGCCATCTTCATCGATTTCGCAAAAGCATCTGACAAAGTTCCTCATGAGCGTCTACTACTGAAACTTGCCGCGTTACATTTAAATGCCGCCATATTAGCATGGATTAAAGAGTTCTTAACTAACCGTTCGCAAGCAGTTTCCGTGAACAATGAAATCTCTAACTCTACCCCTGTAAACTCAGGTTCCCTCAAGGGTCTGTCCTAGGCCCACTTCTATTCTTGATCTACCTTAATGACCTACCAATGCATGTATCCTCTAACATAGGCATGTTTGCAGACGACTGCGTTTTTTATCGTAAAATAAACATCGTTTTCGATAACACGTCTCTTCAAACTGACTTACGAAGCTTGCAAGAATGGTGTAACCTTTGGCTAATGGAACTAAACCTTAAAAATGTAAAACTGTGTCCTTCCACCGCCTTCGAAATCAGATTGTATTCCCGTACCAAATTGCTGACACAAACCTCGAAGTAGTTCCTTCCTATAAATATCTCGGAGTAACCCTTTGTAGCGATTTGACTTGGGCAACGCACATTACGCACATCAGTGCATATCCTAACAAAACACTCGGGTTCCTAAAACGCCATTTGCGTGACGCCCCTAACAATGTCAAATTACTAGCTTATCAATCTCTGGTAAGGACGAAATTAGGAATACGCAATCAGCCATTTGGAGCCCACATCAAGCATATCTCATCAATCAACTCGAGTCGCTTCAAAATCGAGACACACGATTTATTCACTCCAAGTACTCTTACGACGTGAGCATATCGGCACTGAAAACAGAATCTGGCCTATCGTTGCTTGCATCTCGTCGCCGCATTTCTAGTCTTAGCCTTTTTCACAAGTTTTTTTACAGCTCACTCGGCATGCCACTTTACATTCTCCCTCCGGCACGCATCTCCCATCGCACCGGCCACCCGCAACAAGTTGCGCGTTCGCATACGCGCACCTTCACATTTTTGTCCTCATTTTTTTTTTTCGTGCAGCAACGGACTGGAACGGCATTCCTAATGAAATGACCGTCATAACCTGTCAAGTCACCGCCATAACCGGTCCTTCCACCTTTTTGAAAACCGTAACAAATTACCTTGCATTGTAATAAAATATGGCTTTCACGTTTTCATGTATGTACGCACCCCTTATGTAATACCCCTTCAATGGGGTCTTTAAGGAAATAAAATGAAATGAAATGAAATGAAACGCTATTGAAGAAAATCCCCAGTTTGTCATAAAGCTAAGCACCACCCACTAACAACTTGAATGCAAAGGGCGCAAAATTCTTCGCGCCCTCGGGTACCCCACCGACCACCTCTCACCCATCACTCGTCCGACAATTCCCCGGGAGAGCATACTAATAATTACTGTGCGACCCATAACAAAACACGTGAGTTGAGCCACAGATAAAGAACGTGGCGCATCTCCCGCTCAACACCTGTCCGAACCAACCCATGACACCTACTACACGTACGCCAATTTTGTGGACCATACAATGACTACGGCATCGGTTGGCCCCAGCACAGCTCACGTACGGCCTGCTGTCTACGTCCCCTTGCCCACAGCTGCGTAGACTCAAGCTATCGCTGAAGCCGTCATACTTCACCAGCGTCGGACTTCCCACATTATCGTACGCACCGACAGCCAAGGAACACTACGAAGCTTCGGCACGAATGAGATTCCATCCCCTGTCCACACTAGCCTGACAACATACATGACGCTGCTCTCCACCTAAACGTTTTCCTCGAATGGATCCCTGGCCACAAGGCATAGAGGGTATAGAACTCACACTCTGGCTTGCGACGCTCATTTCCCGGGCAACCCTCAGCCATGGCCTGAGGAATGCAATCGAAAAGAGGATGCAGCAATGCATCACAACAGGCGCAACGAACATTTCGCTAACCCCCGCACAGCAAGAATGGCCCTTCCCTCCCCATCTAAATTCTTGTCACTAAGACACGCTACATATATTAGACAGGCGCAAACATTGTCCCTCCACTGTGATCTGTTTCTCCACTACATACAGAAGTCACCAGGCCATCCGTGCTGCCCGGTATGCGATGCCTATCTGGACAACGAACATAAATAAATATTGGCGCTGTGTACGGGCGACCTCGTCGTTCACATATCTGTCCACCAACTCCCTCCCCCCTGATATTCCTTACTCGTGGTCTAGCTGAGCCACTCCTCCCGAACACCTACGCGGAAGCCCTGTGGTCCATCTTGGCTGCCCACATTGAAACTCTTTCTGCACGTCCGCCAAACCCACCACCATCGGAGGACCGTGAAACACCCTCTTCCTCCGAGGACTGATAACTCCGCGGCCCGGACTTGAGCTGCAGAACAAAGTTTGATCCCCGCCCCCCCCCCCTCTCTCTCTCTTGTTCTCGTCTTGAGTATGAGAATTTCAGAGTCTTTTTCAGCACCAGAGACCCCACCTCTTTCCCGGTAGGTTTCCGTACAGTCAAACGCTTTTTGCAAAGAGCCCTGTTGTATGACTTCTGAGCTTTTGCTAGTCCAAGACGTCACGTCGTCGGTATAGATGGCATGCCTGAGACTTCGGATAGCATTTATTAGGTCAAGTTTATCATTGAAAAAATAAGGAGAAGTTGCGAGATGGTCGAGCCAGGCGAAGTTCCCTTTGCCATGACTTCAAATTCCCTGCTACGTAGGCTACCCCTTTTACCTTTGCCATTGGATCAATTCAATTCATTTTATTCAGCATCTTCGTTACAAAAAGATATAGATGGATTTCTGGGCTAAAAGTGCTTAAGCAACGCGACTAGGGCCCCGCGATTCATGGGGTGGCTTACATGGAGTTTCATGCAGTGCACAAATATTTGTAATGGATACAGTGCTTAAGATGGTGTGTAGAAGGTGAACAAAAAAAAAAATCCTCCGTCGCATGCCCCCGCGCGAGGGACACGAGTAAATGCAGAGCATTGGGATCGTTTACGTGGCGTAAGGTTGGTGGTGGTGGTAGTTGTTGGTGGTAGTTGTTGGTGGTGGTAGTTGGGTTTGAGAGAGAGAGAGATAGAGAGAGAGAGAGAGAGGAGAGAGACGTAAGTCGGCGTCGGCGGCACGCTTACGACGCTTGCGTTCGGCGTCGGCAGCGCGCCGCCTCGCCGCCTTGTCTTCTGCCGACGTCGACGAAGACGATGGTACGATGTCTTGTACTAGTTCCGCCGACCGCTGATGTTGGATTGCGTCGCGGGTACTAGTTGAAGGTCTTGCTTCCATCGCTTATCAACTGCGATCGCCGACGAACGCAGAGAAGAGAGCGCAGGAGTTGACTGGAGTGGAGCCCGCGCCAACCCGCTTTATAGGGGGTGGTTGTATTGCGGTAACGTTTAGTGTTTGGGGGGTTGGTGCTATCATGTGTACACCACGCAGCTATCACGCCGATAGCACGCCGCTGAGTTGCCAACGCACGCCGCTGACGACGTAGTTGAATGAGTCAAGGATATAAGTCACGCTCGTAGCCTTTGATTCTGTGTCGTTTTGTGGCGCCGTGGGGTAGAGCACCATGTACCTTGCGTTCCGCCCGCAGGGTCGTGGGATCGAAACCAGGTGCCGGTAACTGTTATTTCTTTTTCTTTTTATAGTGTAGGGGGAGGCTGGCTGCTGCGGACGCCGACGCAAGGGTGACATCGCGAGTTATACAAATGCTCTGCATTTAAAATAATTTGCAATAGACATCACAAAACAAAATATAACAGGACGTATACTGAATTAAACATAATAGCAAGCAGTAAAGCTTGCGTGCAACAACGCAAGAGTTCAAGCAGATGTACTTAACATAGTACAAAGAAGCTGTGACGGATAGTTGTTTGATTGACATTATCCATGACATCCACGTCTTCGATATTGCGCTGGCACTGAGCATGCCCACACATGTGCTAAAAACGTCTGGTAAAGGCTTCTGGTATCATTGCGAACTCGCGGTGAATACCAAAGGGATAGTGTGAGAAAGACTCCCGTGTAATTATAGGCTTTCCCTCCACAGTTGGTTCTTCTCAGGGTTTCAAGTACGGCCGCGAAAGAAATTTTGTCAAAAGCCCTCTTGCTGTCCAAAGCGAGGATGGCGTTTGTTTGTAAATGGCGCTTGGTTTTCGATGACCTCTTCCTTTATGTGTAAGATGTGCTCAGTGGATAGGTTAGGGCGGAACCAATGCATGGTGCCAGGTAATTCTTTTCGTCCCTCTGTAGCTTCCTCCATGTGGGTGGTCTGCCTGTCAAGCACCAATGTGCTTTTTTTAGTTTTTTCGCGCACAAAGTGAACAATATCGACATGATGTTTTACATCGGCAAGCGCTTGTTCAGGTTCGGAAGCATGGTGGTATCTTCGTGTCTCACATGGGCGGCACTCCGTCACTCTATCAAATTAAGTCTATTTTGCGGAAGAGATTAACCTTCATCTTTTTTCTGGTGGTCTCTAACATCTTCTTTGTTATTTTGACTGTTTCTGTGGCTGTGTTCCTGGTGAGCTTGGCCAGTCCAGCATCAGGCGCTTCTCTGGGGAATGGCTGATCAATTTCTGAGCAGGCGTTTTCACCATAGTCCACGTGGGTGACGGCTGGTGGCATGTTTTCCCCACAAAGGTTTTTTACTGCTTGTAGAAAGTTTTCCTCTGTGCCCGGGAAATTATGCATCAGTCATTTCACCTTTGCTGTGGTCGTTGCCTCTGAGTCTGAATTGCATCGAATGAGTGGCCTCAAAATATATTACGCTGCGACAGTTCTCCGGGTTCCTAGTTATTTTTCACACATTTGGTTCCAATTTTCGTTTTCTCTATTGATAGGCGTACTCAGCGACTTCTTGTTTTTAACAGAGCGATGCGACGGTGCAATATGCTGTTGCATTTTTGTTTCTTGCACGTTCGGATAAGGCTTCGTCAAGCCTCGGAAAGATGTAAGAAGCACGGATTCGCATTAGGTTGCGTGTCATTATTTAAATTTCTTGTGTGGCGTTCTGGCCCTCTACCCCGATCGGCTGAAGAATTCTTTGAGATCAAATTAGTGATGGTCTTTTTCTTCTACCTCCTCGTTTTCACTTAAGGCTTTACAATCTGTTATTCTGGCCTTCCCCATTCTATACGGTGTCCGGTTATGGCGGTGGTCAATGGTTGGTTGGTTACTGAATAATCATTACCCAAGTGTTTCATCTAACATCATCCACTGTATGTGTTATATTGCCGTCCAAAAAGTCAGGCATGAATTGCTGCCTCTAGACATACTGTTGCCAGTTCTAGTGGAGTGCTCGATATCATTCGACAAGGTCAGGTGGCGTTGCTAGGCAAAGTTGTGGACTTGCTCTACTATCTTTGGCATTCTAGCATACCCTTATTCTACGTACGCAGCGTTAAAATCGCCCACTCCTAGTATCTTACTGCCTTTGGTCGCTTTGAGGACCCAAAGGCAGAGTCCGTCCAAGTCTCCCATGTTGTCGGCGGGTGCATTGTATCGGCCGAGTATGAAGAGACAGCACATAGCGTGACAGTGTGTCTTGCCTTCGGCTATGTTTGCATCGTGTTCCCTGAAGTTAAGGCAAAAAAGAAGACGAACACTGAAGCGAGACCACACGACACTGAAGGCACTTTAACAAACTTAAGAACAAATCGCGCATTTATACCGCATACTCAACCTTTCACACTCACATACAAAAAACAAGAAAGAACAAAAAATAATCGCCTCTTCCCCTCTTTGCCTTCCACACCCTTGGGGCACGTGCCAGTGGAATTGCGATTTTACTATAAACCGCTGGCTTGCCTAAGCAAATGTACCTCCTTATCCCTAAGTCCGAAGGAGAGAATTCTTACACAGCAGCCACTAGCAGGTGCTATTTCATCGGCATCAGTAATCTCGTCGGTGGTCTCGTTCGTGTTCCTCGCTGTAATATACACTTATTAGAGAGGGTGGTATATTTGCAATCCCGATCGTGCAGGGCCAAACGGCCTGAGTGTGCGTTTTTCACATTGTTAGCGTGTTCCGGCAGGTGATCATTGATGCACCTCCCCATTTTCCCCACGTGTAACTTGCTACAGTCTAAGGGGATGGCTCACGGTACGCACGTAGCGCAGTGAAGAGGGTTATGTTTGCTGACTGCGCTACGTGTGTAGTGTAAGTCATCCCGTTGTTCACATTGTTCACCATGTATAAATCACGGACGAACTGCGGAAACAAAATAGTTTACAGAACTAGGGCTTAGCATGAACCAATACAAATTCCTTTTTCTGAGTGTGAAGCGTAGCGTCATGCTCTACTAACGTGGCTGGAAGGTAGCACTCAAAGAGGGACAAATTATCATAAACAGAAATAACCGCAGAATTTTGAAACCTTGTTGTGCCATTCTCCTCAATACATTATTTTACGCATAAGAAAAAATCCGCATGTAACATTGAAAGGAAAAACTCTTCTATATTCACCGAAAACAATCCACTAACATCAGCATTTTTTGTGAATGGCATAATACTTCGGGTGAACTCCTGGCAGCGAACGGATAATTGGTGTTTAGTGTATTCAAATGTTAGTGGAGGTACCTGCTTAGTTCCCCTTGCCAACTTCCCTTGTCACTAACAATGCATCAGAAAGGAATCCGTTATTTATGGGACTTCGCAGAAAAATAACAATTGCCGGCAGGTCCCGTTGGCTTCCTTAATGCCTTTTTAGCTTATTGAGTTCTAGATTTTTTACATTTAGATGCTGATGCCTTCTATACCATCCTGCGGTATCAAATTCGCTGGGATTAAGTTCTTGTGCTCCGCTGTCACCCACTTTCCGATAACAATCGGTCGGCACAACAAGCAAATCAGCCCTGTTTTTCCTGATTTCATAACCTGCAGCGCGTCGTCACGGAAGTGCTCAACAACCCTAGTACTCATGCATGGACGGCTTGACGATGTAATGTTTGCTCGATCCGGTCTGCAGAAGGGCATCCACACCTTCCAAGAGGCATCGCTCATGATTCTCCGTGCTCGGATTTCGCAGCAACAGCGTCTGTTAAGGGCCACCATCTCGTGCGCTTGATTCTTGGGCTTTAGTATGTACTTCTGGCTGTTTTGGAAGACTTCTGTGAACGTCGTGTGGAAGGTCAGCGCCACGGAGTATATGCTGCTTGTGCTGCACGTCCGCATTTGGCCGATTTCTTGGGCAATTGACGAAGCATCCCGTGTCCACCAAACTCAGTAGTCTGTGCAGCAGGTCTTCTGAAGGAACTAAGCAGGCAACAGCGTAGCCAGTCCTGGTGAAGCCACACTTGTCTGCGGAACTCGGAACGCATACGACCCTGCCCATCCGGCTTGACATTCTCGAGGTGGACTGCACTGCACTGAACAGGGCCAAAACTTCAACTAGAACCAGCGCCTTCCTCAAGCATAGCGAAATGGGCCTTGCACAGCATTCCGTCCGCGTGTGCCATGTGGCGCAATCAATCAAAGGTTTGAAAATTGAAAGAGCAGATAACACGTAAAAGAGGGGTCCTCTGTAGAAGAAGAAGAAGTTACGTAAAGTGCGCTGGTAGGCATTTGGCGCATTGTTTCCTTACAAAATAAAGCGCTAAACTGCACACACGTAGTAAGGAAGACAGCAAAATGCACAACCCACAACTGTTTATTTGAAGGAAAGGAAGTTTCCTTAAATAGGTCCCGTAGCCGTTCGATGTCATGTTCACAGTTTTCTATTGGTGAATAAGTATTCAGAGGCCGGTTGTAACGGAATATAACCACCTCTGATCATTATTGGGTGTCGATGTTTTGGTGTGTATATGATATGCGTATGTAAGACATGACTATACTTCCTACAGGGAATTTCAAGGTTCAATTTTAGTTTCGTGCAAATCAGGCCTGGCTTCACCCACCAATGCACCTTTTGACGATGAACGAGAAACTGTTACAACACTTTTTTTAATCAGCCGCAACCTTTTATCAGTCGCGATGACCGCATCTTGAAGCAACTTTTTATTACGACGACCACCCTATCTTTTCTTTCCCCTTCTAATTTTTCGTTCACTAGGCGCTTCCAGCCCTAAGCCATTTGCCACAGCGGTGCTCAATACTACGCCCTTCATTCTTATCTGTTAGCCGAGATTCCAGGTTTTAGTTATAGGCAGCAACGTTGTCCACGATTTAGTTTATTCTTGCCAAGCTTAAACACTTCTAACGCTCAAAAGTTTCGTTCAAGTAGCTTTTTTTCCAGTTCATTATTTCGCATTTAAGTTAGCCTAGGTCATAGCCTAATTTGGGAGACACATATTTAGCCAATCCCCCACAGTGGCTATCGGCAAAGTTCAGAGGCAATCAACCAACCCAACAACCGAGTGCGCTCCGGCCGATTGCTAGCCGAGGGCTCTGTTTGTCGGCTCTCCCTCCGCGTACGATGAGAATAAATGTAGTGACGCCCACTCATTCTTGTTGTCTAACGCATGTATTTCCGGGGCTCATCTCAAGACTCCGAGATAAAAACACGTGTGTTGCAACTAATGTTTCGAACAGCGTCGTGTTTACTTACAGCGTTTTCATCGATGGGCTAGGATCTCAGAAAAAAATCCGTAAACACTGCACATTACGTTAAGTGCGAAGCATGAGTAAGTAAAAATATAAAGGCCATCGCTGCGTTTATTTTACAGAACAGACCACTTTAAACATTAGTGTTCGAGAAGCACTACCCGGGAAAAACGGTTTAAAGCGTTTTCGCTCAACCATCTCCATTTGCTCCAATCGCGATTTTCTGTTTTGCGAGAACGGATCAAAGCAAGGCAAACAAGACAGGGTTACAACGACTGTGCGGGCTTGACACGAAGGTTATTTTGATTCATGTTTAGTTCCGAGAGGAATAACTTCTCTTTCATGGTTCAAGTTCTGTATCGCGGAATAACTTTCTTCCCGAGCGCTTAAAAGTGATTCGTCCCGTCGATTTCGAGCCATTTTTCCAACCACAAATTGCAGTTACAAGAGGAAAATAATACGCTGCATCGACATCCGTTCCGAAAACACAAAATTTTCCCCGGAATAATCTGAGGGTTCAGGATGTCATTATCTCTTTTTCTCACGTATAATTGCTTCCAGAGCCTGTTTTTGCACTCGTGGTTCTCAAAATTGCAAGATTGGGATTTAAAGCAAACAGAGTTTTTTCAACGCTCTAAAAGCATGGTGTTGAAGGAAAGCTTTTTCTAGAATTGGTAGAAATGCTTCGTGTTATTTTTCCGAAACCAAGAAGAATGTTTGTAAGGACCTCTCCTGCAATCCCCGTAACACGTCCCTTTTTTTTGTGTGTGAAAAAGCTAAGGCTAGCTGGTAATAACATGTGTACATTATGGATGAGGTTTAATCAGCATTTTATCAAATCGCTTGCATTCACGAGAGCATGTTTTGAACCAGTTTGTGTACCGGAAATGGCTTGTGCCGTAATCGTGAACACTGCGGTTCGGAATGAGTATATCCTGCCGTAGCGCCACCGTCTGTACTTAATGGTTGATTTCTCTCACCTCGTCTGTTTAGCTGCAGATATTGAGCTTTCGTTGTATATTGGGAAACCTTTCGAAATTATTCGCTGTCGGTTTTTGCTTGTCCCAAGATTTCGATGGATACATAGTCCTTTTTAGTAGCTTGTGTATAGTTAGAGCTATGTCACCTAATTTCCGCAGGGTTATAGAATTTCATGGCGCAATTGGGTTTGAGGCATTCAATTTCATTTATCACAAAATCCCATTTATATCGATTGCGTTAAAATATCGCACCCTGACAGAGAAAAGGCTATGCCCAATGCAATAAGCGTTTAGGGTGAACTTAAGTAACAATGTTTATGCAGACATCAAAAAAGGCACGCCATTTTTTGAGGCCTCAGAAGCAAGACAGGTGCAATCTGTCCTTGTACCAACCGAATATGCCACATGTTCTTCCTGTTTAACTATGGCGCCTCGCTCGCAAATCGGAGGAGCGTTTTAAAAACTGGCCTTTTAATGAGCTGTGTAGACGCAAACGTCCCTATTAGGGCAAAAAACATTCATTGGGCGTATACCTGTCAACGGATTACCCTTTCTTATTAACAAAACATGCTGGAGAAGACGCCATTTGTGGTTCTGCATTTTATCGGATATACACCGCAACCACAGTGAACAGCTACTGAAGCCCATGCGAATCGACTTAACTGTTCCGAATAACAGGCACTTGATATCGGACACAGAAGAGAAAACCGGGACAAAACAATTTATTTCTCTTTCTCTCTTGTAACCCTGTGTAACTGGGCGTTGGGCTTTAGAATATTGAAATTATGGCTACTCCACCATCATATCCTATACACGAGAGCAAGTTAATCCCGGCACACGCTCATGTACGGTATCGCTCAGCCTAAGCCACGGACCCAGATTTTCAAGGACGCCGGCATTTTGAGCAGAGATTCGTATGTATGCATCATATAGTCTGCCATTTTTCACATAATTTGTGTTTTGTCGCCTGCAGTAGTTTATAAGTATATTAGGTCCCAAAAATCATTGAGACCGGCTCAGCCACTTCAAAATATTCCCACTAATGCCCTACTGGCGGCCGCGTGGAGTGATATCCGGCTGCGGTGACGAAGCACAGAGGCAACTCCCGTTGCCGTTCTTAAGTTGTACCGAGAATATATTTTATCGCCCCTTCTTATGCCCTGTACAGTGGATAGATCATTCTGAACTTTTAAAACCAAGCTTTCAGCCTTCACTGATCATGTCCGTGACACGAAAATGCACTCAGAAAGCCACCCTTGCTCTCACCATGATGATGATCATGGGTGAAGTGTAGAAAAAATTAAAACGCTTACCATGCGAAGCTCCATTAGGCCCCCCTCCGCTATAGGTCAATGTGCAGGAGAGGGGCGTAGAGGGAAGGAGGCGTGCGATGGTGCGACAGATAATAGCCGTAACGTCATATTCTGAAGTGAATAGTATTACCCACAGCTCGACGAACGACGAAAATGACGTTGCTCTGCATGCCTTAGGTTGTTGGCGACAGGACATTAGGCCTAACTTCGCAATCTGTAGCTAAATACTTGATCTGCACCTATTCGAACAAGCTAGTACTCGCTGTACGCCATGCAGCAGGTACCGAACTCATGGGGGTAGACCCCCGCCCAAATGTTACACCTGCGGAGCGCATACCCCAGAGGTGCTGCGGTTATTCTCGAACAGTGCTGCTACCTCCAGTGCTGGTGCATGAGTTGCTATCTTCCGGAAGCATTCGGAAAAAAATCACCTCTTGTGAAGCCGGTTGACATGCTAACAATGAAATAGTAGCAGGGTAGTTAGCGTATATTGATAAAGAACGAAAACATTTTTCCAAAAACTCCACACAAACGGATACATATGGAGACCGCACAGTGTTGTAACCTGCGAATGGGTACCATTATGATATAGGAACTTGTATTTTGTAATTTCAACTTGTACGTAATTTATATTCCGCGGCATGCTGCTATTCACTCTGAGTATAAAAGAGGCCCGGAACATATGACACCCACTAAATAAAACGCGTTTTTTTCATATGGAGGCCCGAAAAGACACCCACTAAATAAAACGCGTTTTTTTCATATGGAAACAATGGGGCATTCTTAGGTGCCCTGAAACGCCAGTGTGTTTATTTATTTATTTATTTATTTATTTATTTGAGCACCCTAAATGCCCTACCGCCATGTTCCTTGGTTTATAACTAAAAAAAGTCTGCCAAACATCACCGAATTCCTTTGTTTCTTTGTAGCTATAAAGCTTGCAGCCCTGCATTTCTCTAGAACAGGCAAACGTTAACTATTTCTTTCCCGCGTGAAATAGACTGATGTTTGCGGGTTTAAAAAACATTTCTTTGTGCCAAACTCGTTGCTTAGGCGCGTATTGCGCTCACGTAAAAGGCAGTTGATTCAACGCTCTCTCGAACAACACGAGTTCTTATAACGTTTTTATAATAATGGAAAATAAAACATTTTTCCTATTTGAAATTTTTGAATTGGAATAATGTCGTCCAATACCCACAATACAATTTGTCTTTAGGACAGCTTCTCATACTGCCAGAATTTGCGCATTTCGAAGATGTGTAATTTAAACGAACCCCAATCAAGTAATCTGGGAGGGTTTGAGATGGTCTAGGTGCCTTCAATTTTGACTGTATTCGCGATTGGTGAACCAAAACTCTCGCCCTGTACGGTGAGTGACGGAGATGGCGTATTGTCAATCCTCGGTATCGGAAAGCCGAGGAAATCATATCAGTAACATCCGTGCGCCAGAAAATATTAGCAGTTTAGTGTGATAACAGTGTAGTTTAAGGTTCCCTGGTTTCTTGAATTTTACCGGTCTTATGTGGGTATTGAAACAAATTTTGATAAGGTGGAAATGAAGTAATTTACGTTAGGATTGAGGGTCATGTAGGAGCGGTTACGCCTGAAACATAGTTTCCGTTTAATGACCGTGGCAGAGTGACGGCCGTGTATGGTAGGTATAACTTAGGGATCCTCTCGGGAGTACAACCATATTGTTCTGCAACTGCCAGCAAATTGCGAAGCTGGAAATTGACAGCTCAAACTGTCCGATGCTTCGTTTTCAGTCAAGAAACTTAACATTGTCTTTTGTCAGTATTTGGGGTTGGCAAACTGAGAAACCACTTACTCTTTAAATAGGCACTACGCTGACTACCTTCGGTAGGGTAATAGTGAAACAGCATGTTAGAGCGTATTCCGCTAACCTACAAAGTGTATTTAATATCGCCATCCTTCCGCGGGGTTGCTGTCAAACTAAGTCAGCACCGTGGAACGAATTCAGATCATGGCTTCGATTTCACCTTGAGCAACGCCAAAAGCTACAAAAATATAAAAAAAAATTAAAGCCAGTTTAACTGAGTGTGCAATATTTTGAAACAGCGAAGCTGGGGTTCTCTTGTGTCGGTTAGACTATCAACAAGCGCTCGTCCGAGATCGGCAGCGTCGTCGCTGCGGAAATTCTATGGCTGGCGCTAAGGAATCAACGGCT
>CM023450.1:191959806-192044806 GCA_013339765.2 Haemaphysalis longicornis | reverse complement strand
ATCACCATACCAATAGTTTTTTTTCACCCATAGAAACCTTCATCGCCTGTTACGTTTGGAAGCAGGGAACATAATACAATAGCTGTAGCATGTTGCAGAGAAACTAGTAGTCATTCCTTCAATTAACTGGGAGAAGATCGCCATTTTAGGTCTAAAAGAAAAAAAAAACAAAGAAAGATAGACAAAATATCCGCCCTACTCAACTGTGAAGGTATTTAAGTATTTCGCTAAATTCCAGAAAACTGCAATCGCGGACACATCATCTCGCAGCGGGGTAAAAAACGATTTGCGTTACACTCTATTGAATCCCGTAATTCTTCTGTGTTAATATAATTAAACCTAACACATCACTAACGCCTCATGATTCCAAGAGGGAGCCGCGCATGCCAGCGCATTGGTGATGCTGGTGCACAACACAAGCGCTGCTCGCTGTTGTCCCGCCCGTCTGCGTTCTGTTTTTTTCAACCGATACGCTTCACCAACTATCACACCTTACAATTTTGTTTCACATCCAGCGATTACGCGCCATGGTAGTAGCGGAGAAGAATCGCGGTTGCTTATATGTTAGTGACGACATGGTGGATATTGTGATTGAGGTTCTATGAAGCAAGCGGCATGTTTTGAACTACCTGTATGGTATTAGCTGCAGTAGTAACGTCCCCGAATAGCTGATGTGTTATCTAGGTTACTACGCAATATATTTGCTGCTGGTTGGAAGACCTGAGCGAATAATAGAGCCAAGCATTATGTAGATATGCGAAAGAATAATCCTGCCGTCCCGTGCACCCAGAAACCACCTTCGGAGCCATCGCATCAGCATTCCCGAAAGAACCACGTTGGAGGAGCGGTATACGTAAGGGGAGAGATATAGTTGTCGTAGCTACACTGTTACATCTACTAGACTAGTTAGTGGAAACAGCGCATCGGAGGGGAGCGATAAAGCCTCTCTAGCAGCAGAGAACTTGCGCAGCGAGCTATTGCATAAAGCACAGGTGAAACCGCAGCGGTAGACCGGGGCGGCGGCAGTGCTGGCGGAGCATGGGTCAACGTGGCAATGGCGAACGTCGGCCGCACGTTACACATTCGCTCGTTTAGTCTCTATAGAGAGCGCATTGGTGTGTTTTCATTATGATGTAAACCAGTCATTTTGTGGCCTTCTGGCCGGCTTCAATTGTTCGGACAAGGTTCACTTTGCCAATATAGTCCAAATGGTTGAGCTGTGTACATATACTGGCAGTTCATTTCATACCATATGTTTTCACCTTAAAGGCTGGAGGGCATTACATAAGGGGGGAGGGGGGCGTACAGACTCGTGTGACACCGCTTCGAGAGAAAAGAATTAGAAGAGAAGGTACACACAGGATAAAGCAAATTCAAGGGTGCATCAAGTATAAGTGGCATAACATCAACACACAACGAAAAAGGGCAAATAATAGGTCGTCAAAGTAGAACACATTTGCAAGGTAGATGCTATAAAATATTAGTGGTTAATTTGTCGCGGAAAAGTTTCCGATAACGGTATGAAGCTTTGGTATAGCGTAGATTCTTCCAGAAGATTATTCCTTGAGGGAGGAATAAGATCAGTACTGACGAAGTGCAACCGTTAAGTCCTGCCATGGCATTGCTTTGACTGATGGGGCGTGGGGTACAGTTTGGTGGTTTTAGGAGACGGATTCGGGACTTCAGCTGATAATGAAGCGTACGAAGAAGTCACAAGAGTGAAACGACCCGGCGTGACTCAAGAGAATGCAGGTGACGGTGGATTTGGGGAGTTCTGTGAGCAGAAGAAGCGGGGGTACGATTCTATACGGGTTAGAATTTCTGAGTGAGGTATACTTGCGAGGGAAGCCAAATTCAAGTTGCGTATTCGACCTTAAGTCGGACAAATGTTATGCTTGCTAGTTTTTTTTTATGTCTGGAGATGCAAGTTTCAGCTTTAGGCGGCGGTAGTCGAGCATGAGCGCAGCATCTGGCTACCGTAAAGCGGGAGCATAACGTGTTGCACCCATGAGCATCAATTCGAATTGCGATGAATTGGGTTTCAGCAGAAAACCAGAACACACATTAGAAACTGGGCCAACTTAATGAGGATGTGTACAGTAATTCATTAAGCAAACAACATAAAGCACTTCTCGGCTAAGATTTTTAGTGTTCTAAAATGTAGGATGAGAAAAACGACATGGAAAGAAATCAAGAATTGTTGTAGGGTTGACACTGAGTGCAATATAATTTAATACGATACAGTTGTATTTGATACTTGCGCACGCAACAAGGAAAACTGCCAGCAAAACTGAAATGGAATATATTGCATGTTCAATATTCTAAACCAAAAATTCAGGGGCAAACCCTGGATGACGAAAATAAGGTGCCGCTGCCCAAGAAGAAATCTACCAGCAAGTGAAAGTTGATTGCATATTTAAACGAATGATTCCTGCAATGTTCAGCCTATGAGTGAACAGGGTTTTATATTGAGAAGCGAGCAGTTGTTATAGAGAAAAGTTGATACCCCAAAGAATATATATCATCATCATCATCTCATCATCATCATCATCATCATCACCATCATCATCATCACCAGCCTATCTACGCCCACTGCAGGGCAAAGGCCTCTCCCATTATTCTCCAATTACCTCGGTCGTGTGCCAACTGTGACCAATTTATCCCCGCAAACTTCTTGATCTCATCTGCCATCTAACTTTCTGCCGCCCCCTTGCAACGCTTGCCTTCTCTAGGGATCCACTCTGTTACCCTTAATGACCAGCGGTTATCTTGCCTTCGCATTACATGCCCTGCCCACGTCCATTTCTTCTTCTTAATTTCTACTAATATGTCTTTAACACCAGTTTGCTCCCTGACCCACTCCGCTCTCTTCTTGTCCCTTAATGTTACACCTATCATTTTCCGCTCCATTGCCCGCTGAGTCGTTCTCAATTTAAGTTGAACCCTCTTAGTGAGCCTCCAAATTTTATGCCCTGTAGGTGAGTACCGGTAAGATGCAGCTGTCATACACTTTCTTCTTCAGTGACAATGGTAGGCTGCTATTCGTTATCTGAGAATGTCTGCCATATGCACCCCACCCCATTCTGATCCTTCTAATTATCTCTGCCTCATGGTTGGGATCTGGGGTCACAACTTGGCCTAAGTATATATATTCGCTTAGCAATTCCACTGCCTCGCCATCTATCTCAAACTTCTGTGCTGTCCCGAGGTTATTGATCATTACTTTAGTTTTCTGCATATTAATTTTCAGGCCCACGGTTCTACTCTGTTCGCCCAGTGCGGAAAGCATGCTTTGCAATTAGTCCCCCGAGTACTTAGCAAGGCACGTTATCAGCAATCTGAGGTTACTGAGGTATTCTCCATTAACCCTTACTCCCACCTGTTCCAATCCAACGTTCTGAATACTTCTTTTAAGCATGCTGTGAATAACATTGGAGAGATTGTGTCTCCTTGTCTGACACCCTTCCTTATAGGTATTTTACTGCTCTCCCTATGGAGGATGATGGTAGCTGTAGACACATTGTAGATATCCTCTAGTATTCTTACATAATGCTCATCTACCCCCTGGTTCCGTAATGCCTGAATGACGGCTAGAGTTTCGACCGAGTCAAATGCTTTCTCATAATCTATGAAGGCTATCTATAGGGGTTCAGTATACTCAGCGCACTTCTCTATCACGTGATTGATCGTGTGAATATGGTCCATTGTTGAATAACCTTTACGGAACCCTGCTTGTTCTTTAGGGTGACTGAAATCTAAGGTTGCAGAGATTCGGTTAGCGATTACCTTGGTAAATACCTTGTAGACGACTGACAGTAAGCTGTTCGGCCTGTAATTTTTCAAGTCCTTCGTGCCGCCGTTCTTATGGATTAGGATGATGTTAGCGTTCTTCCAAGATTCCGGTACCATTGCGGTCATTAGGCATTGCGTATACAGGTTTGCCAGTTTTTCAAGTACAATTTCTCCGCCATCCTTCAAGAGGCC
The DNA here is from genome assembly GCA_013339765.2 of Haemaphysalis longicornis. Classification (NCBI taxonomy): domain Eukaryota; kingdom Metazoa; phylum Arthropoda; class Arachnida; order Ixodida; family Ixodidae; genus Haemaphysalis; species Haemaphysalis longicornis. Next base: position 192,040,822 of record CM023450.1, on the reverse strand, counting down.
TGCTGTTATGTGATCCTCACCAGGTGCTTTGCCCCCTTTCATTTCTTTCAAAGCCTTCCTTACTTCTTCGGTTGTTACTGGTGGGATGTCTATCTCCTCTGAACTACTGTCTCGTTCGGCATTATCCTGTATGTCCCGGCTACTGTGCAGATCCCTATAGAACTCCTCGGCCACTGTGACTATTTTATCCCTATTTGTGATGACGTTGCCTTGCTCATCCTTAAGTGCATGCATCTGATTTTTCCCCACGCCAAGACGTCTCTGCACTGCTTTCAGGCTACCTCCATTCTTTACAGCGTATTCGAACCTCTCCATATTATACTTCCGTATGTCAGCTGTCTTAGGCTTATTGATTAACTTCGAGAGCTCGGCTAGTTCTATTCTGTCAGCTGCGGTAGAGATTCTCATGGTTTGCCGTTTCCTGATTAGATCTTTCGTCTCCTGTGAAAGTTTACCAGTATCCTGTCTAGCCATAGTGCCCCCGACTTCTATTGCACACTCCGTGATGATGCGTGAAAGGCTGTCGCTGGCTTCCTGGGTCGTAGGCTCGGCTTCCTCGTTAAGGGCGGAATATCGGTTCTGCAGCGCGATCCTGAATTCTTCTACTTTACGTCTTACTGTTAGTTCGTTTATCGGCTTCTTTCGTACTAGCTTGTTGCGGTCTCTCCTCAAATCTAGCCTAATTTGAGATCTTACCATACGGTGGTCACTACACCTTACCCTTCCGAGCCCTTCCACATCCTGCACGACGCCAGGGTTATCGCATAATATGAAGTCTATTTCATTTTTGTGCTCCCCATTCGGGCTCCTCCAGGTCCACTTCCGACTCTCCCGTTTACAGAAGAAGGTATTCATTGTGCGTAGGTTATTCCGTTCGGCAAACTCAACTAGTAGGTCCCCCGTGCTATTTCTACAGCCCAGACCATGGTTCCCAACTGCCTTGTCTCCAGCCTGATTCTTGCCTACTTGCTACATATATGTTACATATGTTACATATGTTACATATATGTTACATATATCTTACTTGCTACATATATTCTTGCCTACATATATGTCTCCTAGCAAATCAGGAATGATGAGGTCAGTGAGATAAGCAAGCGATCCGACATCTCGAAGCCCCGGCCGCTTTGAGTATTATTGTTTTTTTAATAAGAACATGTTGCTTAGTATGCCCAAAAAAAGGAATAAACTAAGACACTTTCAATACGTATTGTGCAGCACAAACTAGCGTTTCATGCGTTCAAACCTTCCCGAAAATACTTGTCGCTCTTGTTTTACCATGTATTTATGTTCATGTCGATTTTTGTGGTTTCCGTAGCAGAGACATCATTCGCTAGATGATAAGAGCGGCTTGGCGGGGTGGCTGCGCGATGAATGACCGCGGCTGTTATTGCCCTACAACTTTTATATCACCTAAGTGCTTGTGAAAGAAGAAGTGTAAGTTAAACATCGGCTAACTTCGTCGAAAGCTCAGAGGGTGCAGTTGAAATGTTTAACGTGAAAGTTTTATTTGAAGAACCGATGGCGTCCTGTCAGAAAACTACTGTATTTGGACCTGTGGACCGACGGAACAGCTCTCATAACTTCTCTGGACACACAGCGCGTGCGTGCAACCAGGCTTCTATTGTGTCAAAACGTTTACTTGAAAATCGCGAGAAAACAACGATTCCAGAAAAGCCAATACACGCATAAATCATAAAGAAGGAGCAAAGCAGTATATCTATATCGCCTAAACCACGTATCGGTATACGTTTAGATGGTTCGTAGATGCATTCTCTTTGTGGTTGAGAAATCTTCGCATATGGGTTTATTCTTCGTTTGCTATTTGGGTCTTCAAAACTTTTATGATTGTGTGGATGCACTTTCAGCAAAGGTTGGGCGCACTATTAGCGAAGCTCTTGACTCCCTTTTGACGCAGTTTTCATGTCACAAAGATTTGAGCTTCTCTCACCTTTCTTTGTGAAAGTGTGGTGAAGTTTTTTTGTAAGACTCGGAATCCCTGCAGATCTTTTACAGCAAGTATGATAAGGATCATAACAATAAAAATTGTGATGATGAGAACGACTTACTTGAAGTAAACGCATGAATCGACAGAAAATGGTACACCTGGTAAGTGGTGAAGATATAGAAAATAAAGGTGGTAATACCAAGAAAATGTTCCAGTTGAAGGGCGTCTACCCAGTCCGGATCGGCACAAATGAGTCCGGTTAGCACCAGGCTGCAGTATATTAGAAAACTTCCGACTCTATCCTTAAAGTATGTGGATAGAGCTCTGTGCAGTAATATTTGCTTGCAGAACCTCAGAATATATATTGGAGAATGTGACTGCTCCGTGTAAACTCTGCGGCAAAATTTGTGGTTGATGCTACGGCCCTTTCCACCCAGATGTACATTTATGCCGGTAGTCTCCTTAAAAAATATTTGTGCTCATGCGTCATTTCGCTACAACGAGTGCAAACTAGACACCGGTTTTAGCCAGCAACGCCACTGACTTTATGTTTTAGTAAAAGCCAGCTTCGACAAAATAACCTGGTTGACGCACACAGGGTAAGCTAATGATGGAACATTTTAAAGCGAAGCTTTCATCCTCTCACCTGTAGTAGAGTCAACCAAAAACTCCCTTCAGAAAAGCCGACTTTCTGTGACGATGATGATGATCATGCGTGAAGGGACAAAACATCAAAACGCTTCCCGTGATCCCAATCAAACCTGTTGCACTTGTGTTATGAAAGCGACGTGTATACGATTGCGCCATTTCTGTACTCGTCTTTCTTTATTGCCTTTTCATATCTGAAACGGAGCATTCGCCGGTCCTTCATTTGATAAAAGCACGTCCGTTCGGCGTAGGCTGAGGCAGCTGCTTCAGTAGTCTTTCGGTTTCAAAAGCTCTTCCACAATAGGCATCCAGTCTGGTTCAAAGTCACAAATTTTACACATTTACACAACACATGCATCGACTCCTTAAAATATTCCGGTATTCTTCTCACATAACATCACTGTATCCTTTCGGCCAATCTATTCCGCTATATTAAGTGCAGCCATAGCAGCATAGGGGTGTCATGCGGAACACCGTTGTCACTTTGTACAGAAAAGTACCTTGTACGCAGACAATCCAGCGGAAATTCGTTTTTATTATTCGCTGCAAATCATCCCAAAACAACACGGGGCCCAGCAGTCTAAAGGACACGTTCCACCGTCTCTGGTTTTTCATAAACAAAGCAGTCTGGTCCCTGGAGCACAAATAACTGATTCGGCTCTATCCATGTCCTAACCTCGGGTATGCACGTGTACATTTAAAAAAAAAGATATTTTTTGGGCCGCGTGGAACAAACATATTTTACATCCGTTTTAGGACGTCCAACGGCGTCCCCTGGGTGTAAGCACTTGTGAAGAATGGTACATGCAACACACTATTTACAATATCTTTGTACAGTTTTTGTTTCGTGACTGTACTCAAAGAATCAAAGGAAAACCGTGCACTAAGAAAAACGGTACGAGAAAACAGCTTCCTTCAGCCATTCCGGCAGGGTTGAAGCAGATTGGATATCGACAGGGGTGCATGGACGTTCAGAACTATGGAGAAAATGTACCCCTCCATCTAACGACGACGTTGGCTGATTGCTAATTGATGTGATGCTCGTATCAGTAAAGCACAACAGTGTGCAGTCGCAATGTAGTAAGCCGTGCCGATAAGGAACACGGGTTCGCATACAGGGTGCACAGTGTGACGTCATACTTTGTTTTTCACTTCTGTGTCTGTTCGTTTGCTCCTTGACTTGATTGGGTGAAGCTGGGCGTTCCCCAATTATTGACATTTCAACAGAGTAGTAGCTGCCTTTCAGCCTGCATTGCACAAGCTGTTGAAGTTCACAATAAAAGATAATTACAAAAACAGTTCTCAACAGCTCAGCTTCGAATTCTGAACTTTTAGACGAGAAAATCTTGCAAAATATGTCTCAATACCCTCAGCATAAAGGCCCAAGTGCAACTGAAATCTACACATTGCTCAAATTCGGGTTGAATAGTCGAACTAAGACGCTTATGGGCAACCTGACTAAAATTGTTTGCGAAAATCGAACTCCGGCTTGCCGTGCAACCGGGCTTCGGAATGTAGCGCAGGTCCTTTCAGATCATGGCAAGTTGAATTTTATTCCAGTAAATTTTCGACATTGGAGTTTTTACTCTCTACAGCTTTTCCATGGGGTACACATAAAAAGGAAAATTTCGGTGTCTGCCTTTCCCTAACTCGACTGAACCTACCGCCAAAGGTACCAGAATGCTTCAAGGAGAAGTAGTGCATGTACACACAACTGTTTCAAACTACTAAAAGGGGTTTTATGGCGGATACGCCTCCGTATCCGCCGCGGTGGCTCAGTGGGTAAGGCGTTGCTCTGCTAAACACGCAATCGCGGGTCTGATTTCCGGCCGCGGCAGCTGCTAATCTGATGGAGGCGAAAAACGATAACGCCCGTGTGTACGAGAATTCAGCGCACGTTAAAGATCCCTAGGTGATCAAAATTAATCCCGAGCCCTCCACAACGGCGCGCCTCAGCGCCTGCCTTGCGTCAGCGCCTTAAACCCTACAATCATTCAATCAATCAATACGGCTCCGCTCTTTTTTGCCGCAACGAAACGATCAAGTGCGTTTAATGCGAAATCTAAGCAGATAAGCGACAGTCGCGGGGTCATTTACTTAAGAACACGCGTTAGATTTGTTTCTACCACGGGAATTAAAAAAGAAGGCGGTAAAATGGAAGCACACACAAAAAATAGATGTAGCTGCGAGAAGTTCCAAGCAGAAGACAAATATTTGGTGAAATGGCATTCTTACCCCTCGTGTATGCATTGCCAGTTTTGTACAGCCATATTTGGCTATGGGTAGCGACATTTTACGGGTTAAATATTTGTTTTTAGGGTTTCATTACTTTCTTCCCTCCAATGATGTGTTTTTTGCACCTATATAGAGATTAGAGGCGTTTACTTGGCTGAATAAGCAGTTTTCTGCAAATGGAATGCGCAGTGGAGGGTGGCCCGTTTTCGCAGTTTTTTTTCATTCATATTTCGAGCGTCATTTCCTGGAGGATTTTTTGTTCAGTCGTGATTTTCTGGAGGAGATATATAAGATGCGAATTTTCGATTTCATGAGTTATTCTGTAAAATTTATTGGCTCTATTCTGGTAGGTTTTCTTTTTCAAAGTACCTTTCTATCAGTTATTCGCATTATTCTACTATAGCGACAAATGTGTTACTTCCTCCCCTAATGCCTTTTTTGGAAAGGCAGGATGTTGAGCAGTGTGCTAATTTTCACTATTTTTTATTCGTATTTCCAATGTTCTATTCAAGGCTTTTTCTATTCATCGTCGTTTTACGGAGGAAATGTGCAAGCTGCACATTTTTGTCCGGACATATATGGAAACTTTTTAGTTGTTGCAACTCTCTCATTTATTGGTTTTTAAAGATTCCTTTCCACCTATTATCTCCATTTCCACCATTATGACGATCAACCATGCTACCTTCTTCAGTTATGCATTTCTAAGGAAATGCATAACTGCTTATTTTCGCTGTTTTTTTATTCTTTGTGAATGTTTTGGTGCATGTAATGATTGAACTCTGTTTCGTGAAGAAGATTCAGAAGATGCGTATTTTTGATGTCGCCAGGTAATATTTGTAAAATATCTAAGTTATTATATCTTGTATTTGTGATTTAAAAAAACCTCTGTTCGATCACTTGTCGGAATTCGCGCTAATTTACGGAATCAGTCGGTTGTTTTTACCAATTATGAAGTTTTGTTGAAATGCCGGGCGTTAAGCTGTTTGCTCATTCTCGCTAATTTTTTTATTTGTACTTCCAAAGTCCTTTGCCGGTTTTTTTTAATACTTAGTCTTCGTTCTTTGGAGTATCTTTACAAGACAGATGTTTTTATTCAGCCAGTTGATTTTAATAAAATTTTTATTTTTTGTTTTGGTTTTCTTTATTTTTGTGTTACCAATTATCTCCAGTCGTATTACTATAGCCATCAAACGTGTTCATTTAGCAAGAATGTCAAGCACCTGTTGCCCTAAATGGCCATCTTGGATTAGTCCACCACGAACTATCTTTGCTAGGGGAAATTGGCCGCTACTTTCTGAAAAGCGGTCTCTTTAAAACAGTCTGGGGCGAGCCCGACATACCCCACAAGATGGCATACATGACAAAATGCACGAAGGTATGCCACCAAGAAATCCCCTTCCTATAGTCCAACCCTTCCCCCCCCCGGGCTACGAGCCTCCTGGAGTCAATCATCTGTTACGTCTGGCCATTATAATTTTTTAGGAATCCAGGGCGTTACCGTTTGCCTATTTTCGCGATTTTTTTCACTTTCCAACGTTCTTTTAGGTCATTTTTATTGTAGTGTGCCTGCTTTAGAGAAGACGTACAGGAAGCGTATTTTTGATTTAGTCAGTTCATTCCTGAATTTTTCTCATTTTTTTCTATTAACAACAGAGCTGTTTATATGCCTTGTGTATTCAAACCTTTGTTTTCTTGGAAACACGATTACGATATAGTCTGCCGAAAGAGAAAGGAGATGCAATACATAACAGCTAAAATACAGTCTGTCTAAAAAGAAAGCAAGATGAAAAATATAAAAGCTGAAATACGTGCTAGAACGCCTCAAGCGATCACAAATAATCGGCAATTTTCAAATCTAAATTTGGGAGAGCGCGGCCATTGAGTGATGTTGCAGCTGGCCAGCGAGCGGTCGCGTGGTGTGCGACTCGGGAGCAAGGCTACGCGCAAGCTCTACTCCCGCACAGGGCAGCACACGGGTAAAGCGTTCGCAGCAGAGCTCGACCGGTTGTCTAGCTGCGTGACTGGCCAGAGAAGGAAGACCATCCGGCATGAGCGTCATAGCGCGTTATGGCTGTTTACACATCCTACCCGTAGGTGCAGCGTAGTATGCGATGGTGCTATTTTAACGCTTCTGACTGATTAACGAGGCATTTCGCGGGGCTACCACTCCTGTACCAGCTGATTTGGTCGTTCGTATTGCGTATTCAAAATAATTTTGGTCAAGGTAAAATTGGTCGGGGCCTTCATTAAGCTTTCAGATCCGCCGTAAAGCATTACCGGAAAATATAGCAAGAAAAAAAATGGCCGCGTATTTTCGCCTTTTGTTGCAGATGTGGACAAAAGACGATAGTCTTTGCCGACATTTGCCATGTAAATGCCTCCCTTCGAGTTCCCGCTCACCTCTCATGCTGTTCCTCTTCCTTCGCGTTCCTCTCAAGGTAAACTCGCTAAAGTTTTGCTCAAGTCGATTTAAATTTACGGCGTTCCACTCCTCCAGGCCGGGTGCCTCGATGCCAGCGCTGCCGTACGGCGGAGACGCGCGTGAATTGACACGCCCTATTTCAATGCTTATTGTACCGCGTTTCCCTAGTCCACGTGCGTTACAAGGAGAACGTGGGGCCTATCTAGTGGAGCCTTTTGTAACTGTTGCCGCTTGATTTCTTAAAATGCTGCCAGAAACTATAGTGGCGCGGGCGACAGCGGGCGACGGCGGAGGGATTTTTTTTTCTGCAGTGGATGTAGTATTTCATTTTGAAAAAATCAAGCATTTATGAATTTTTTATAAAATTACACTGCTAAATATCACTTGTGAATAATTTTGTTGTCTTATATTTGCGTAATGTCTTGATGTTCTTCAACAATGTTGACAAATAGGAGCATTTCACCGGACTTAGACGAGCAGATTTAGCTGTGACTATATGAGACTATTGCGCAGGCATTGTATTACTTTGGCCGGGTGGCTGAATCGGGTCATAGACAGACAGACAGACAGACAGACAGACAAACAGACATACAGACAGACGGAAATTTCTGTGTGTAAGTAGCCCAACAAAGGCTATCGTCTTTAAAAATGGCGAGCGCTCGTGGGCTTGCGCCTCGTGAGGAGCGGCCGACCCCGTCCAGCTCGACTTTCGAGAACACATTGCGCAGCGTTGTTGGCGTGATTCCTAGCGTGTTGTTCGCCACACCAGTTTACGTGCGTTCGCGCCTAAAATGAGGAGCGCAGACCCTCAGTTCGCGCTGCAGACGCCGAGTTCGCGAGGCTGGTAGCCGTGGGTTCTAGCGCGTGCTAACGTGGTCCACTTTGGGAGAGATGTGAAAGCCTGTGGACAAAAAGATCCGCCCATGCCAGCCATGGAGATTTTTCAGCGGCAACTTTGGAAATCCGTGTGGGCGTGCAACACCCTGGTCTCCTACAAAGAGAGAGGGGCCGCCAGCTTCGCTGATTGCCTAGATTTTCGCCACAAGTGCAAGCTGGGGTAATTAGTTTGTTATTCTCTGATTTTCCAAAGTTTTTTCGCCAATTATCTCTATTTCTACTATAAGAATTACATGTCTTCATTCCTGCAATCATGCATATTTTTGGAAATTCCGGGCGTTACAATGTTTGTGCATTCTCGGTTTTTTTTTTCTTTTCTGGGAATTTTAATTTAGTGTTTTTCGAAGGAGAGTTCCGAGATGTGAATGATTTAATTCCTGAAATTTTTGGTAAAATGTTCATTTTTTCTGCTATGGATTGCTTGGTTATTCACAATTTCGTTCGACTGATTATCTTCATTTAGGTTATGATAATAATTAGGTGTCTTACTACCGCCAAATATGTCTTTTCGCGCAACGGTACTATGAGACATGGTCCCCGGCCGGGGGAGCGGGTGGGGGTGAGAGAAGGTGGAGCAACTCGTCAAAAAATGCTGGGTTTTAACAAGAAGCTACCTGCTTCAACAGATTGCCCTCGAGCAGTGCAAAAGCTCTTAAATCGAACTGATGACAATGTACGGCGTTATATTGCAGCGAACAGTGTACAGGGTAGATGTGGGAGAGGAGATATGCAGCTAGATGGCAGAGGCGGTATAAGCTGCCGCCGTCGTACACCTGCCACAAACAAAGCAGATACGCAACCATCTTGAAATCTAACTTTTTTATTTCACGGCGCGTCACTGTACACAAACTTGTATTCCCCAAGTTTGTCTCTGAGAAAAGGTGGAATTAATGTTATAGGTAGATCAAAGAATTTATATCACATAAATCTGTTGCGGAGCAACATCTGACTTTAAAAATTCTTAGGGTCATTTGCGTTACCTTTAAGATGACTTCACGGTGAAAGCCTTATTTGGATGCATTGCATGCAAAAACAGAGAAATTGAGACAGAGAATAAACGTACTTCTTGCGAAAAGCAATAGGGAGGAGTGTTCACTTCAGGACCTCTGGAGCTCTTCCAGCCTCAAAAGCCCTGAACGCAGCAGGAGCCGATCATTCAAGTCGGAGCTGCTGCGTGGTCGCTCCTAAAGCTAGAAAGAGAATAGAAGGGGTTGTGTGAGTGTAGTGGGGCGTGGTCACCGCCCGCGGCCATATGAAAGTGCACCGTCGGAGCTTCGCCGAAGGGTCGTGGCCAGAAAGATATGAAGGGGGGCAATAGATGACATTTATGGGGTGGGGGAAGGTAGGAAGTAATGAAGGAAGGAAAGATGAAATGAAGGAATCGAACAGTAAAAGCAGCGTCGTTATACAGAGTACTGTTGGCTACCCAAGCCTTGAGGAGGGGGATACCAGAATTGGAAAAGAAAGGAAGGAGCCCGGTGCATAATAAAACAAAGAAAGGAATAGGAAAAAACTAGAAAAAACACCAAATGTGGCCGTGGAAACTACAAAGGCAGTAAAAAGCACGGCTACAAAACAAAAACATTCACAAAACTGAGGCGGAACACTGACAAAATTGGCGAACTAAGGACACTGCACTGCAGTAATGTCCCTACAATCGTTCAGATAGCCCATGTCCTTCAAAAAGCGAAGTAAGGCTTTTGTAGCCTCTTCGGCCTGTGGCGGACCGCGCCTACGAGCCCAAATATTATGTGCTGTAAAGAGGTAGTCGTGAAGTCAGGGAAGTGTGGTGGAGAGCTGTTGCCTCGGCGTTGTGAATCGGTCACAATGGCACAGGAGGTATATGTCTGGAGTGCACAGAGCTGCCGTTCCTCCTCTTTCGTGGTTGTTGACGCGAGGGCGGGTAGGGTGACGTAGTAACTTATAATGCTGAGTTGGCTCGCGATATGTGTACGACGGGATTGGCCTATCCTGCTCGCTTCTGGTTGCCCGGCGGGCGAACTCTTGGGCCCCTAGGTGGGCGGCATCGCTTCCCTAGACGGCAGAGTGGGCCCGTGCCCATTCGAGCTTAATGCAGCACTCTGGTAGGCGTTGGCAGATGATTTGGCGTCTTGTTCAGTGCATTCGGCCACAAGAGAAGTTTCGGCCCCCCTCTGCGAATCTATACTGATGACGTGGGCAGACGTTTGCGTTATGGTGATGGCAATGGCCCTGCTTCCGCTTCTAATGGGTCAGGTCTGGGTTGTGTTAAGCTGGTGACGTGTTTATTGTACTGGGCGACCACGGCCGTCATTGCTGTGATGCCGGGAAAAAAAGCTGCGTCCGTGTAGGCGGTGGTTGGTTGCTGCCCGTAGCATATTGAAGGTAGACGTATTGTTTATTTATTGTGTCACGCTTTCTTCATCCACATTCATTTCCATCGTCGACACGTCTTTCCTCCTCTTCCGGAGGGACTGCTTCGCCGGAAAAACTTATATTGAAGTCCAGACAAATTCGTTTTATCATTCATGGTTTCCACCTATTGAAGGAGCTAAACTACCCTTAATGATTATAGGTTCGCTCGTTGGGCTCCGTTCTTTGCATGCATTAGCCTCCGGTGTACTGGAGTAGACGGTCGCCTCCCAGCAGCTGTGCTAGACACTACTAGCACTTGAGAGGTTGAAGGAGTCTCCCCAGCACAAGATCGTCACCTGGTAAATCTTCGGAAGCACAGGGACGAATTGTAGGAGACCTAGACTGCGGGTAGACGCACCTACCACGACCTAATCAGCTTACAGCGACCAACCGCGAAGATCAGACTTCCTGCAAAAGTACTCGCCAGCGCTGGGGAGAATATTACGCTTTGTTTTCACGGCACACTGGAGCACCAAACACTGGTCGACATTTCGGTCTCTCTGCCGAAACGGTAAGATCTAGCGAACGGTGCAGGGCGGTGATGCTTCGCACCGGTTTTGATCATAAGGACTTTGTCGGGGTAGCGGCTTTTATCTTTTTTTCCGCAACCAACCACCGTACCCTCTGCTTATATATACGCTTCTCTCCAGGTGAACGAGTCGCAGCCTACAGACTCCATTCACGGTAGCCGAGCTCACGGTGGCTTTGGAACAAATCAAAAGTAATAGTGCATCAGGGAAAGGCGGCGTCGCATGGACAATGCTTCGTAACCTTCCCGCGACTTTACATAAGGAACGTCTTGACAACATAAATGAAATATGATTCTACCGACAGGTGCCCCAAATGCCAATAAGCTTCAACACGCTGTAATAACACCAATCTGTGAAGAAAGGGAATACCCGTCTGATATTGCCAATCTCCGAAATATTTCAATAAAACATATGGCAGCGACCAGGCTGACTTACTAACTCGAGTAGGACGCTATTTTCACCAGCGTCCAAATCTCGGTACGCATTATTCCCTGTTTCTCCTCCAACGATTATGCGAAAAATAATTCAGTAGTGACCGCATGTCATGGTCGCATTGGACCACCGCAAAGCATAAAACACCATTACTCCCGCCGGTGTTCTCGAGGCACTGGAAGAATCCTACCCCGAGAACAAGATTCAACAATTTCATGCGGAGTTTCTTGACCAGTCAGACTTTTAAGATTTGCTGTGGTCGCCGAGACAATTTGCAATTTGAAAACAGCTGAGGAGATCCACAGGGCGCCATCTTACCTCCCACTATTTTCAACTAGGTCATGTGTGTTAAGCCTGTGTGTTAAGCTTGTGTAAGGACATATTAGTAGAAATTAAGATAAGTAATCGACGTGGACAGGGCATTTAATACAAAGGCAAGATAACCGCATGTCATTCAGGGTAACAGAGTGGATCCCTAGAAAAGGCAAGCGTGGAAAGGGGCGGCAGGAAGTTAGATGGGCAGATGAGATCAAGACGTCTGCGGGGACAATTTGGTCGCAGTTAGCACAGAACCGGGATAATTGGAGATTGATGGGAGAGCCCATTGACCTGCAGTGGGCGTAGATAGGCTGGTGGTGATGATTATGAAGTGGGATTTAATAAGGTTTAGGGATATTGGGACGACAGGTGAAGCTCTTAGCCTGCTGAAAAATGCGCACGTCCTGTTTTTCGCGTGGTCTAGTTACAGAATAAAACTGAGAGTGGGATTTATTGTCAATAAAAGCATAGCTGCAAACATACACAATTTTTTAAAATTACCGAAAGGGTAGCCGGTCCTGTAAGTAAGCTTAATAAGAGGGACAAATTCAAACTGGTTCAGGGCAACGCACCCACATCCAGCTATGACGACCAGCTAGTTGAACGCATCCATATAGATGTGGAATCGGCAATGGCTAGGAAAAAAACAGAATATACCGTAATTATTAAAGACCTGAATGCTAAAGTGGGGAATAAGCTGGTTAAAGACAAGCCAGTATTAACCATGGTATGGGTTCTACTAATATAAAAGGGAGATTATTAGTACAGTTCGCAGAATGCATTATGCTACGCATCATGAATATCTTGAAGCTTGTTCATCATAAACGCGTCATTAATGCAGCTTGTTTGAGGTGTTGCGGATGTTCCTGGCGTACATTCCAAGGCATGTGCCGACGATGTTGTCACCTTGACCGAAGCTGAAAATCATTCCTCGCTGAAAGTGCTGTTCGCATTCTGCAACAAGCTCTTGACACGTTCACCAATCTCCTCTCCGCTACTGAAATGGAGGTTTTCCTGACCAAAACAAGCTTTTTCATCAGATGGGAAGGCAGAGGACCAGTCTCTAGTCGCTCTCACCGTGGCAGGTTAGATTCTTCAGCGTGCCCCAGAACGGTGGATAAGAGAACTGACCATCCAAGTCCACGAGTTGGTGGAGTTTCATAATAGCTTCGACATTTGAACGCGTAATATACTGATTTTCTAAACTTAATCCGAAAAATTTGTAATATCTTTGGTTGAGCGTTCCAGAACATCACCGGCTGACTAGTTTGAGCCATTTTGGTAAGCGAAGTCTGCAACACAAAACGTAACACTGAGCAGCTTCCATAGAGGAACCCTTCGTGTCATCACGGAGCTTTCAACAAGCACGAATGTCACAGCTCTGTACCGCTATGGTGGGCTTCCCACTCCTGCACAAACAGGTGCTCGCACGATCCCGTGGAGCCAAAGATCGCCACGAGCTCACACCGCAAAAGTGCGGACTACTAGCGGCTGGTGGCCACATTTCATCTCCGGAGGTCCCGCCGACACAGAAACACATACCACCACGAGAAGACAAGCTTATTACGCTGCGACGACCTCCACCCTTTAAGACTCAGCTTCTGAGGCAAGCGACGCAGCGGATCACGCTGGTTTTGGCCGGCGCTACTTTCCACCAAAATGTAACATTTGAGATTTCCATGGAAGCGTCTTGGCGCCACGAATCTCGTGTTGCGGCAATGGGTGGAGAGTCGAAGCCCGACGACCAGCAGAGCATTCGGATTATCTCTCTGAACAACCACACCGACATCACCAAATTTGAGCGTTGTGCTATAACTAAAGGTCTTTACCTTGCAGTACATGTTGTCTCCGATCACCCTAAACGGGGCTACGACCAATGGATATACTGACTGAGTGTACTGAGACAGTCAAGTGCCTCATTGGTCAACTGAGGTGCAATACCATGGCCCACGTTATCGAACAGACATGCGATGCACTCACGTCAGACTGGGGAACTAGTTACGGTACATTCGTTTACTAGACATCAGGGATACCTGGAAAAGGAGCAGGCTCATGGACTTGCGAGCTAGACTTTCTTATACCGGCCCAGTACAGGATCACTACGCGACTGGTCACGCACCCCAGTGGTCCAGATGTGGAGCACCACCATCGACGCAAACGACGAAGGCAGGAATTAAATACCATCATTGATGCGACGATCCCACCACTCCTGGTTTGCCTCGAGGCGCTCAGGTGTTCACCAACCCGACACGGTCGGGGTACGCTTATACAGACGACGTGGTTGCTGGGCGACGAAATGACCAGCACCAACCGACATTCCATAAATGCAGCCCCCGCAATGGTGTGTCCGCGGCTGCCCTACCCAAACCACTCCTATGCTTCGCCTGCAAAACCGACGTGACCCCAACAATCCGCCATCTCGTTTGGGAAGGCGACGCACTACACCTGCTTCGCGCACAACACCGTCCAGGCTAGGCCTCTCCTATGAGGATCACTTGGGGCCACGTGGTCGGCTTATAGTTGCGTGGCCGCGTTGTGGCACTTCATGTGGTAGCCAGCCATGGCCGGTCATTACTAACCCACTCTTCCCCCACTGCGGCCTCGAGAGATCCCCCATTGTAGATATATATCTCTGTGTCACCTTCCGCTGATGGCGAGTTTATGCGTACGCTGTGAAACGCTTTTTTGCTTACGAAGATAGCTGTTTTCTCAGTGACGCTAATGATCGATAGAAAGAAGGAACATGGGAAGCCTTCGATTTAGTAACATTGATCACGGCTATTTAGGTGTGGGAATTCGCGCCTGTTTACCACTGTCATAGTTAGCCGCTCAGGTGACAGCGTGGGTTCCCATCAGCCGAGAGAGCAGGCTGCGTTTAGGTAAGGGTAATCAACCATGGATGACATTAATGTCGTCAATCAAGTTATACAAAAATCCGCATACAATAAACCCCTTTACATGGCATTTATAGATAACGAGAAAGCATTTGATTCCGCACTCATCGCAGCCGTGCTAGGGGCGCTAAAATCCCAGGAAATACAGAAAACGTGGATAAGACTTCTAGAAGAGAGATATAAGGAATGTACGTGCAGAAAAACCCTCAACAAGCAAAGCGATAAGGTTCCGATACGAATGGGATTAAGACAGAGACATACTATCTCGCGAAAACTATTCACAGCAAGTCTGACGGGGTATAAGGAGGCTTGCTGGGGAAAGATAGCATTAAGGATAAACGGGGAACACTTGAACCATTCCCGCTTTGCGGACGACATAGCTTTTGGTGATTCAGACTGCAGAACAGATGCATACAATGATTGAGGAACTGCAATCAGAAAGCGCAGCCGTTGGGCCAAAAAGACTTTTGAATAAGTCTAAAGTAATAAGGAATAAGCATGCCGAAAACATGCTCTTGAGGTTAGGAAAGGAAACGTCAGAGGAAATAAAGGAATATAACTACCTTGGGCCGATGGCTTGTGCTGACCCTAATCAGAGAGAAATCCGGCGCAGAATAGGTAAGGGTTGGGGAGCACTCGGCAAGCACTCCGAAATAATAAAAGTAAGCTACCTCTGTCACTGAAAAGAAAAATCTACCAGCCGTGCATACTGCCGTTTATGACATACGGAGCTGAAACTTGGCACCTTACTAAATAACTTGAAAGCAAACTTAGGTCGGTGCAACGGGCCATGGAACAAGTAATGTTAGGAATAATACTCAGGGACAGGAAGTGAGATACCTGGATCAGAGAACGAACTACAGTAGAAGATATCATAGTCCAACAAAAGAAAAATAAATGGACTTTGGCTGACCACGTAGCGATACACACTGACAACCGCGTTTGAATAAGAGTAACAGAGTGGATACCAAGCGATGGGTCTAGAAGGGGAAGGCCATTAACCCGATGGAAGGAAGAACTAGAGAAATTCGGTCATAAACTGTTGACTCGAGCAGCGCAAGACAGGAGGGGTTGGATGTGAATGGGAGAGGGCTTAGTCGTGCAGTAGACCTGGGTAGGCTGATGATCATGATAATGATGATGATGTTGATTGCGAGTCTCACCTTACCAGGTTATTACTTTAAGATATTTTTCGCTTTAATTGCATTCAAATCACCGTGTTTTGAAAGCGGTTCCGCTAGGTTCCTCTACTAAAGTCCAAAATATTTCCTTAAGCGAGAACATTTGCTTGAATGAAGTGAAGGAGGCCACGTGAAAGTACATTTTAAATGGATGCAGTTTTTCCTTTCACACATTCATGGACCCCATACATGCGGTCCTTTTGCGCGGTCGCAGAAGTCACATGTCACCGCGATGTACTAGGTTAGCGCCACCAAATTTGTCACGTGCGTTCATGGTGCCACTTATATTGCTAGCCTTCCGACTCACACATACGAACGTCTGGGGTTTACGCCCACGTCAATGCGAATAATGACACCGGAAGCGGCCCGAAATCGCAAACTCTTTTTTCTAAAACGATCTGAAGAAAATGTCACAGGAAATGAATTGGTGTCCTTTAAACGGAAACATACTGCACTAGGGCTGCCAGACCGTTTTTGGTGAGGAATACATGAGGACACAAGCAGGCTCCGTATGCTGCTGATGATGAGTAATTCCTAAGGGCGTGGGTAGCCTCCATTCCGGGTTTAGTAGGGAGGGGTGCCGGCCATCTACAGAAAACGGCCGTCGTAACGTCGTCTCATCAAGGACTGCAAGCAGAAAAACAAAGCAGCTTGTGCACGCAAGCAAAAGCGTGTTTCTGGAATATTCTGTGATAATTGGTGTTACGTGGTCGAGTTGGAAGAGGGAATCTAGGGCCGCAGGAGTAAGTAAGGTGCGCTGAATTGGAGAAAAGGATTTTTAAGAGCACGCGCCTCTGAGGCTAAAGCTGGCTGCGCCTCATCAAGAGAGAGAGAGAGAGAGAGAGAGAGAGAGAGGAGACTTTATTGTTGCGAAAGTGGGTTAAGGTTTAGCCGAGGGGAGGGGTTGGTGTGTGACCTCAGTCCAGATGGCCGAATGGACCTGCAGTGCCCGCTGTGTCATGGTCCCTTCGTCCTCGAGGCAAAAGCTACACAGGCTCCTCCCAGTAGGTTCGGGTGAAGATGGGGGATCACCTCAGCGAGGGCATCCATAGGAAAGCACAGCGACGCGCCTTTCTTTGCCATTCAGGGAGAAGCCAACGTGAGCATTATATGACGAAAGTTTTATTGCCAGCTGGCTGGCAATCTCTTGCGCAATACCGCACGACGCGAACGTGGGTATGTGTGTGTGTAGGAAGGGTGGGGGGAGGGCAGCGGATGGGCGAGGAAAAACAACGAAAACAGAGGCAAGGCATTGGACCTCCGCCTGCTTTCCCGGGAGAGGTCCACCCGAATCACTGATGCGTGCAGACTGAATGCAACGCTGTGGACACGGCGAGAGCCAGCTGCCTCTTCCGGTAATTCCGCTGGTCCATCGGACACCGCTGCATCACACTAGGCACGGGCTGAACGATATCGGCAGGACGCCTGTCCCCAATATATCAGCGTTCATAAAATCAAAGGTCGCTATATTTCTCAGCAATTTGTTAGCAAAGCCCATAAAGATGCAGAGACGACGACATTTATCGACACGACAAGCGCCTGTCCCTATTTTGTATGTTTTGTGTTCACTTGAAGTCTTAACTCAGTCAATAATGCGTAAGCAGATGGAGCCAAAAGGCACTAACAGAAATAAACAGTAAAAACAACGCATAGCAATAAACGACGTGTGCAACTATTATTACACATAGTCCTTCATTACTGCCACAGTCCTTCAGAAGCATTGAAAGACTGTGCTACTACCTTTAGATCCCTTAACAATGGTTTGGACAACATGGTTAAGGTGAGGTTTGTGCTATAACTTTCGCAATTTTAAGTGCGAATGCACTTCTTAAGCGAACCTGAATCGTCCGCCGCCGTAGTCCGCATAGCAACAGCTGCGGGTGCGCGCGCTCCTCATCTTCCTTGGCAACGGGGGGAGATGGGCGCGCGCTGCCTGGCCGCTGACATGGCCCATGCCCACGTAGGGGATTGGCCAAGAATCGGGCGTGAGAAGGGCTAATGCACCCGCTTAAAGGAGTACTGACACGAAATTTCAAAGCTGAGATCCGCTCTAGCAATCAAGTACAACGACAACACAAATAGGTGTCTGTGAATAAATGCATCTTTCTTTCTTTGTAGTTGTGTGTGTGTGTGTGATCTCTCTTTCGCGAACATTACCGAACCGCGCAAATTCAACTCGTGCATTCGCACTTTCACATTCTTCCCCTCGGGGAAATGCGGGGAATTTTTTTTAACTATCTTTCGCTCCTCTTATTCCAGGCGCTTTTTACTGATAAAATAAAGGTTCCACGTCTTTTTGCAGAAAATGCTATTGAGTGTTGAAAGCAAACTGCAGACGCTACTTTGAGAGAGAGCGAGCGAGCGAGAGAGAGAGAGAGAGAGAGAGAGAGAGAGAGAGAGAGAGAGAGAGAGAAGAGAGAGAGAGAGAGAGAGAGAGAGAGAGAGAGAGAGAGAGAGAGAGAGAGAATGTTACTTTGTTACTGGTAGAACAAAATCGCAGCACCACAAAAAAAATGATGCGCCAATCTTCTGGTACTTTAACAGTTTTTGAATTATTTTTCACTCCTCCGATATTCGAAGCCCTTTTATCGATAAAATAAAAGGGTTTCACGTCTTTTTCCAGACAATGTTATTGGGTGCTGTTAAACCAAACTGCAGACGCTTATTTGAGACTGACAGAGAGAGAGAAAGCGACACAGAGATAAAAATATTACTGATAGAACAAAATCGCAGAACCACAACAAAAAGTGACGCCCCAATCTTCTAGTACATGCCTTCGCCATGTTACGCTTTTTTTACTCAATGCAGGTGGTGCAGTGTGCGCCTCCTGAGAAAAAAAAAAGACAAAGAGGAGGACCCTTGGTTGTTCCCTATGCATGTTTTTTTTCTGCGCGTGAGGGAAAGTCTCTTAAGCAATGCCCGAGGTATTTTATTCTAAACTTGGGAACAGAGCCTCGAAGACACTGTTGCATGGCTTGATATGTCGGGAGCTGAGCCCTTCTCTAATTAAGCCCGGGAGCGAGAGGTTCCGTTTAACAAGTCGCACTCGTACGTGCACCCAGACAGGAACACATCAGTCGAGCACAAGCAAGTTTCTTAATTAGAAAATATGGTGGTTCACGGAGGTTTTGACGAAACTTCGCACGGTACCTCTTCCATTCGGGCCCTTCTTTTCTTTTCAAGAAGAAAACACGCATGAAATATGTTTGAACCCATGAAACCTAGCATATTACGTCCACTTTATGCGTTCTTGGTTCTTGCTAACAGACGAAAAGAAAGGTGTGCAGTAAACACTTTTCTGCGCATACATGCTTTATAACTTTTATAAATTCTACAAATGCTCAGGCATAAATAAAAAAAAAATGTTGCGGAATTATTGATTCTCAACTGAATATTCAACGACGGCATGCCATCATTTATAGTCAGGGTTGGAACAGTTGAATCGAAAAAGGACAGGTACCACCACCCACCCTGTTCGTACTGGCATTGTTTATCTCCTCTTCAGGTGTAGAGTTACACCCTCCTTGTCGTTTTAGAGGAACAGAGCCGTGTCACCCAGTGCTTTGTATGTGAACATTGACGAGTTGAAACTCCTCAACGACGTCATTCCTTCTAACACCCATCCCAGACAAATCACGGCCTCTGTTGATACTGAGGGTTGTTGCTTGGGTCATACGATACTTCAGGAGAGACGAATGGAGGACGAGCACAGTTACGCCTGTTTTTTTTCTATTTACTGAACGCTAGATTGGTCAGCGATTCTGTGACCATTGCCGAACGTAGCTGGGTCATTCCACGCGAAATGTCCCAGGGCAAAAATCGACCATCGCCAATTTCATTGAAAAAATTTGTGCTAGGTGCCGATGAAGTGTAGGAGGTCGGCACGGAGTATTTCCCTTGAAAAAAATTTTTCGGTCGTGGGAGCGCTCCTATCGAAATTTCTGCAAACACGCAAAATGTGGTTGGAGATATAAATATTAAATAAAATAGTGAAACTATGTGTAATGACAAATATTATTTTGGATCATTCCCCTTGCATTATTCTTTGATGTGGACTGTGTCTGAAGCTGTGTAAGTATTTTTGGCGTTGTATTGGCTAAGTAAAAACACAAAAAAATGGCAAGTTTTTAGGAATTTTTCGCAAAGGCACCGTGAAAGTGTCACCCAAAATATTTCTATCGTGCATTGATGTGGCCTTTGAGTGTCGAGTAAAAATAATTTAAGCCGATTACAGAGCGTACTTTTCAAGCAAATTGCTTACAAAGATGCAAGAAAATGAGTTTTGCCGAAATTCACACCTGAAAAAAGCCCCAAGGCCCTCGAGGTAAAATTACATAAGATGGCTCATTATACGCACCAGCACGTTGCCTTTTAATTTAGAAATTTGATTCGGGTAAATTTTGTTTGAGGCGAGAAAACATTTTTAAAGTTCACAATCAGCCGCACTTGTGTCCACTATGGAACTGCGCCCCCAACTCGGACGCGTTCGTGCCGCCACCCCTTTTTTGTGGCAGGCATGTGCACACGTGGCTCGATACTGAATGAACATTGGTTGTTGTCGCTTGACAACACAAAAAATACACCGTAAACAACATATTCCACTCTGCCACTTTTGTGGCGGGAGCTACACTACACTATCTCGGCAAGCCTTCGCGGGATGACCAGTTTTGACATTGAGCGCTAGAGGTCAACCCCCTTCCGCAAGTGCCCCGGCACGGAGCAGCGGCCTTAGGGTAGGGACAGATAGACGGCAGGGGAGAGATAGGCGAGGAGGAAACGGGAATGTGCAAGCAAGCCGCCGCCTCCGCAGTGATAACGCGCAGCACGAATGGAGGCCAGGAGGCCACGTGCGGCGCAAGAGGCCGTGTGCGATAGAGGAGATGAAAATCCAGCTGTGGTCACTCATAAAGTGGCGAGGCTTAAACGACGCCGTGAGGGGAAAGAGGAAACACGCTACTGTTGCGTACAGCTTCACTACTTTCAAGTCTTGCGTGTTAGTGTGAGCTTCGGTCATTTTATTTTTGGGTCTTCGTACAGTGAACACAGCAAGGGGAGTGTTTTGTAGTGGCAGTTATCAAGCGAGCTGGACCTAATCTGTCTGATGCGGAGGAAGAACGATCGCAGAGTAATTTTGCCTGCGCACCACACCTTCACATAGCCCCAGAAAATTCAACGCACAATATTTTTCACTGCAAACATACCATTTCTTGCCACTTGTTTCTTTTGCCTACGGTTTTTTTTTGTTTGTTGTTCACAGATATTCAACCGCTTCACCAGGTGAATAATCACCGTCACAACGAAGTCCTGCCTTGTTCTTTTTTTTACCTTCATTCTTTCTAGCTTGAATTAGGATGCAATGGTAAAAAAAAAGTGTTGAAAAGAGTAGCTGGTCTGAAGTGATGAAATTGTCGCGCTCCTTTGACTGGGATTGCCACCAAGTTGTGCCCTTGTTTCTTGTATTTTAGAACTTGGAACCATTATTCCTTTGATATTGTTTTAGCCCAGGCATATACAGGTCCTTTCGGGTCTCAATCTGATCATGAGAAGGTGCCTGGAGAAATGCTCTTTCCGTCAGACGTTTAAGTGCGCCCGCCAACGCCGTGACAATCCACTTTTGCCGTGTAAAGTGGCAAAGAAATTCTATTATGCCGACAGTTTATGGCCATCCTTGTGTAGAAGAGACTCCCGAAGTTACTTTTTTTTCTTGTATTGCGAAGAAGTTCCGTCAAAGAAATAATAAATTTCTTCATTTAGTTGAGGCTGATTTTGTTTCTGTATTCCGAGCACTGCGCTCTTAAATATGTAAACTGCAATGATGGGAAGTGACTGGGCAAAGACTTTCAAATAAAAAAGTGGCAGAGTGGAGTATGTTGTTTACGGTGTATTTTTTGTGTTGTCAAGCGACACACCCAATGTTCATTCAGTATCGAGCCACGTGTGCACATGCCTGCCACAAAAAGGGGTGGCGGCACGAACGCGTTCCGAGTTGGGGGCGCACTTCCATAGTGGACACAAGTGCGGCTGATTGGGAACTTTAAAATTTTTTTTCTCGCCTCAAACAAAATTTACCCGAATCAAATTTTCTAAATTAAAAGGCAAGGTGCTGGTACGTATAATGAGCCATCTCATGTCATTTTACCTCGAGGGCATTGGGGCTTTTTTCAGGTGTGAAGTTCGGCAAAAACTCATTTTCTTGCATCTTTGTAAGCAATTTGCTTGAAAAGTACGCTCTGTAATCGGCTTAAATTATTTTTACTCGACACTCAAAGGCCACATCAATGCACGATAGAAATATTTTGGGTGACACTTTCACGGTGCCTTTGCGAAAAATTCCTAAAAACTTGCCATTTTTTGTGTTTTTACTTAGCCAATACAACGCCAAAAATACTTACACAGCTTCAGACACAGTCCCACATCAAAGAATAATGCAAGGGGAATGATCCAAAATAATATTTGTCATTACACATAGTTTCACTATTTATTTAATATTTATTATCTCCAACCACATTTTGCGTGTTTGCAGAACTTTCAAGGAGCGCTCCCACGACCGAAAAATTTTTTCCAAGGGAAATACTCCGTGCCGACCTCCTACACTTCATCGGCACCTAGCACACATTTTTTCAATGAAATTGGCGATGGTCAATTTTTGGCCTGGGACGTTTCGCGTGGAATGACCCAGCTGCTAACCTGGCAAAAAGAAGCGTAAACGCCTTTTTCATAAATTTATTTCATAACATCTTCGCAGTTCCCACTTTCCCCTATCCCTACAAAATCGTATAACATTCTCAATATATTTACTATCCCTTCCAAAAGTTGAGAGAATCGGGGAAACTAAAAGTGCATCTAATGGGTCGTCAATTGTTCAGAGACTCAATATAGAAATAAAGAACGAACCCAAGCGAAAATTTTTCCTGCCCTAAGTAAAAAACCAACGAACGATCTCATAGTATATCGATACGTAATTTATGAGATAAATGTAAACTATTGTACTCTTTCTTCGTGATCGATGCGTGCATTGTCTTATCTAGTAGCATTTCTTTAGTTAGCGATTTTCAAGTAACCGTTTTGACACAACTTAGGCACGGTTATCAGAAATTTTATCACAGATTTTCGGTCGACGAACTGGTATGTGAACAAACGCATTAGCTTTTTTACAGGACGCCATTGTTCCCACTGAAAAACTTTCGCTTTAAAAAACAGCCATTATTTCATGTTCTCTCTCTGACGACCAAGAGCATGATCACGACGATGGCGGTGACGACGAATCGCCGCTGAGGTCGTGTTGGCGATGACGGCCGTCACGAAGGATGCTGGCAAATAGGGCACTAGTATACCGTCGTTGTATTACAAAAAAAGCGCAAGTTACTCCCTTGTTTGTAGAAATCCGTAAGGTGGAACTGTATGACAAGAGATGAAATTTACAATGGAAACACCAAAATTCCCCACGCTTTCGTCAATCCGATCGTCACGGCTCTGAGGGGAAAATAAGAGACATTGACCTGTAGAAAACGTTGTTCAACATCTAGTTCTTAAGAGTCTGGTCTACTGTATACACATCAACCCCTGCTCGTCACGCAGAAAGGAATGGTGTTCCGCTACAGATAACTCCAGCATCGCAATCAGTCTTTTAGGACGTATTCACGTGTTGAAGGATCTGGTGTTCTCGGCGCTGGAGTGTTTGTTGGTTGGATTGCAGCTTTGCTCCCAAGTTAAATCACGTATGGGTTTGATACTGACACCCCGTCTTTTCGTTTAGAAGCTGCAATTTTACTCCCCAGGGTATCGGTGGGGAGGACTATGCTGTCATTTTGAGCGAACACGTTCAATTAGCGCTGTGAACACTTGTGAAAGCGAGGCATGACTGGTGATGCACCGATTGCAAGGCAACGTGAGAGGTGTGCCATCCGCTGGTACTGAGAAACAAATTGGCGGGGGCATGTTCGAGACGGAACTGTGAAAAAAGAAGCTACCCAGTTTAATGGTGCATGCTTTCCGCTGCTGACTTGGGATATCCAGCCAAATTTGCCGTCTTCCACAACTTATTTTGCCTTCTGCGTGATCAAAGGCTTTGTAGCTGCTTAAAATGTCACTGGATTGCCGTGGGTATCCCGCGAACGGTGAGGGCGATTAGCGTACCGTTCGGCGTGCCGCGATGAATCTAACATATTTTGTTTGCAACAACAACATCAGCACCTGTGCAAGTGTTTACATTTAATGTGGCAATATATGCTTATAAATGGGATATAACATAGCACAAAGTCAATAATTTTGTCATTATATCACCTAAGCAGATATGTTTTAATTCTAAAGTTTTTCTCTTATAAAGGTAACTTTAGCAATATTCTATTGAAAATAGATTAAGAGTATGATCAACTTAACAAACGCCTATCCCGTACTGACGGCACCGAACTCCTTTTTCCGTAAACCACCGGACTCTTAATGGGCTATCGAGAAAAGCAATCGCAGACGGTAATTACAGAACTACGCAATCACAGAAACGCAAATAAATTATTGTCCGTTCCCCTTGGGTTCATTTTTCATTTCTGTGCTTAGTATTTAAGAAAAAGTGTATAAAAAACTACGCGCCGGGTTCTTAATGAAAGAATTAGGGTTTGCGATTCTGATTATACTTTAATATGACATCTTTTCTTTCAAAGGCTCGATTCATTTATTTGAAAATCAAAATGAATAGAATGTGGCAGCTGGTTACATATATTCTGAAAGATAACAACCATCACAGTGGCATATGGTGCTTGTCGTGATTACCTCGACGAGTTCGGACTCTATCGGTATTTTCAACGGTTCTGGTGATTATGTCCCCAGTGTTTTGAACGCTGATTATCCATTGCCTTCTTGCCATCTTTATCTCTCTTTATTTGGTCCTAAATGCCCTCTCAAATATTTCAATTGTACGTTGCACTTTTTTATGGTTTGTGCAATCAACATATTCGATTAGTAAGATCCTGTCGTATATTTTACTCCAATGTTAAATCTCGTTGTACGATGTTGATTTTGTTGTGGCTCATGAAATTGACCTGATAAAAACTTCTTCAGAAGTCGACGTCTTTCCTTGCCCCATTTGAATTCTTCTGATTTTTACTGAAAGGTAAACGAAAACTGTGGTAAATGTTGAATGTTCCATCTTTCGAGCAAGTTTTACACATAATAGCCAAGTCTAAACTTGGCTTTTGGCTAGGACTTTATTTGAAGGAGGGGAACAGCGCAAATTTTACAGACACGAGAAGAAGGAGACGACACGCACAGCGCTGTTCCCCTCCTTCAAGTCATGAACCAACATGCCCAAGCCTCAGTCCTTGCTAGGACTTTATATTCACCTTTATATTGCTTAATTCGCTACTATGCTGTCTTTAATCGATTGCACAGAATGATCTTGGGTGTTTTAGCGGTCTAAATCAATATTTTAATGAAAATTAGTTTCAAATGTTTCTGAAGCTGAAATCATGCGTAACTTCACGATGACCATCAATAATGCGACACCGTTACTTCGTAAGTTTGGCGCAATCGCGCACCTGGCTGGAGTTTAGAAAAAGCGCACCCGTCTGAAGTCGGCACAAAGCTTCCACAAAACATCAAATTCTCGGGGTGTATATGATTTCTAGTTGCTGCGACGCGTTCCTGGTGCGTGTCGCAGAAAAAGGCAGGCAACCCTCTTCGACTGGAAATATATTTTTGGTTGTCAAGCACTGCTTGCCTGTGAGTGATAAAACGAAGCAAACAAAACCACCTGGATTGCAATTTTTGACCCCAGTATCACTTGGCGGCAACCTTTTGTGAAGGCAGTGTCGCAGCAATATATAAGTGAAATTTCTCCGACAAGTAGCTGAAGTCAATTCGGTATGTAGGGTGCAGGGTTAGCGCCGACAGTTACACAAGGCCTGTTGAATCGCCTACCCGCGAGAAAGGCGTTTGCGTTTCTTCGTCATAATATTGAATTTAGGGATGCTCTAAAACTTTTTTACTCTAAAAGCTTTTTCCGCACGAGCCGCAAGATTACTTATAGCAATATATGCTATTTTATTGCTTACTACACTAAAATGGTATCCACACGGCTATTTACTGGACACACTATTATCTCAATTGGTTCCACTGAATCGGTAACGTTGTATAATCATGCATTTTGCATTCTGATTAGTGGTGGTGCCCAGGATGCCTGGGTCTGTCCCTATATGAGCGAATATATCCAGTAATGAGCCACCCGTAAAAAAACGGCAAAAAAATTAGCCACCCGTAAAAAACCCGTAAAAAAATGCACTGCGCTTGGTGTCTAATGCCTGCTGCGGACAATTGGAGGAATGTTCATTCATGTTGGTTACTACGCTATCGTCGCTAAATGATGCACAGTGGTGCGAAAAAAGACGAATTTTCTCTAATTAGTGGGCAATATGGCGCCCGTACTTGCTCTAAGCCTCGCCCGCCTCAAACATTCCTTAGGAGTTACTGAGTTCCCAAAGCTTTTCTACGGCCCCGAAATGGTAGGCCAATGTAGGCTGTGGTGGAATTATTACCAAATATTTTACTCCTTTGATACCTAAATATTTGGGCTAGGCGGGCATTCTAGTCAACATTATTTGATGCCACCAGTGCCTTGCAAATAGCGGCATCGAGATCATGTTTTCTATTTTTCGCGCTGCACGGGCATTTTGAATGCAACATTCCAAAAAGAAAATTGTTGTACTGTGAATGTCTAAACTAAAAAGTCACACAATGAAGCTGCTTTAAATGGAAGCCCATCGTTCCGAACAACAAACTTTAGTGCCATGAACTTCGAGACCAATTCGCCAGATATCACCACTCCAATTACGGAAGCCGGTAAGCCGGAATAGGAAAACCGCAAATAATGTCCTAAAACGAGTCCTACTTCCTTTAAAGTCAAAAGAAAACAGCTTGCGGTAACACGTTGCGTGGTACGCAAATAAGCTAACTGTATGATAAAACTCCCTCATATTATTTACATCTGGTATAAGCGTACGTAGTCCTACGCAAACAGGAAACCTACTCCGTCCCTGTGCATCATTCGCACTGTGCATGCGCTGCGCTGATCGCTCGTCTTACATTTGCAGGACGTAACCTAAACGCATGCTATTTGAATGAAGTAGCGTGCCTACGCCGGGGCGCATGCGTACCCCTGCGATTACAAGACGCAGTGAAGCAGTGTGGAGCGCCTCAACCCGTACGCTCTTCTGTAAGCGGAAATAGCGGTCCGGCAAGTTTATTGAACGCCGTATTAACTAATGCCCCCTAATCAATTGCCGTTATATCTACGGGCGATGTATCGAAGCAAGCCATTTTAGCAAAAAGAACTGGATATGTAGTGCATTTATTTCTTGTTGTGGACTGGCCGATAGCATTAGGTAACGCCGAGGAGAATTCGCTTGTGGTATGTAGCCGTCAGAAGCAGTCCTTCTAATGGTAATACTCGATTTCCTGGGTGCCGTGTCATTGGGCACAATGCTTAATCAGATTAAGAATGTCCGGATATGCCTATTTTGCACTGTACGTACGTAAAAAAGTCAGTTGAGTATCATAAGGGAAAGAACTATCATCATAAGGGAAAGTATCATCATAAGTATCTTAAGAGAAGTACAGGGATTCTGTGCGGGCGCGCTGCCATCCCTC
This sequence comes from Haemaphysalis longicornis, assembly GCA_013339765.2. Taxonomy (NCBI): domain Eukaryota; kingdom Metazoa; phylum Arthropoda; class Arachnida; order Ixodida; family Ixodidae; genus Haemaphysalis; species Haemaphysalis longicornis. The sequence goes on along the minus strand of CM023450.1, from coordinate 192,013,286 downwards.
CTAACACATTCGTCCGCCATTTTCTTTCTGCCTTAGCTGTGTCCTTTGCTCGCGCGGTTACAAGAAAATCGCCGCAGTAAAACTGCGGCAGTGGCTGCCAAAGTTTAGCGCTCCGAAAAAAACAATACACAGGATAGGCGCTACACATGAACCGATGCATATAGTATGACATTTAGAGTAGAAACTGCAGAGGCGTTTTTTTTGTTGCTAAATGAGCCAGATCCACCCAACGCGAATGTGAGAAAGAAGAAGAAGTTTGTCACCGGACCTAAATGCAAGGCAATGAAAGCTATTGTATGATATATTTTACATGTGAGCTTGGAAACTTCATGGCCACAAGTATTTAAAATTTATGCGGGGAACTTCAGCAATATTGGTGTAATAAGATTGAACTTCGCTCATACTGAATTGAAACACTCAACTTGATGTGGTATACGTATGAAAACTTTATTTAAATTTTCTTTCAAGAGATGGAGCAATTGCGTTTGGGCGTAAAATACATTAAACGTGTGCAAAAGTGCTTCAAGAACAATATAAGTATATATGGATAGCAGGCGAGTTCCCTTGGCAGCATTAGCAACTCTTCGAATTCTCCGGTAGGTAATGTTCTTAGGCACTCCTGAAGGCACTCACAAAGCAAGCTCTTCATTGCCTTGCCATGAATTTCCGAAACGGTTCACAAGAAGCCTGCTCATACATTATTTTTCATCCTAATGAAGTGGTTCGTACCCTCACAGGGCGTGGGGAGAGGGCGGCGGTGGAACTTGCGAAGCGGTACAGGAAGATATGGGCTAGGCATCGTTTGAAGTTCGAGAAGCACGGAGTAAAATATGTTTTTAGATGAGGTTGAGAGCAATGGATCAACGAAGGTGGGCAATCAGGTTTCTAGGTACCTATACTTGAAAAGCGGGGGCACGCAGTGGTTGAGGAAGACTACAAGGCTAACGATGAAATACGGAAAGAACAGTGGAGAACCCAAAACAGCCAAGGTAACCAAAAAGAGAGGCAAGGCAGATAGAACGAATAAATGGAGAGAAAAATGGACGCTAAAACGTCGTTAGAGATGTGCAGGGCTGAGAAATTGAACATCAGAGAAGAATATTTATACGATAATTCCTAGGGCAGTGCTTTTCTCTTTGAGGGTAGAGCAGGTTGCTTGCGAACTAAGAGCTTTGTGGGGAAGTATACACAAAATGATGGGGCATGCGTGGTCTGCGGAAAATAAACAGAAACTATGCGGCACACAGTGTTAGAATATCAGAGTGTCCATCCAAATCTACGTGAGGGAAATATTTGGCTTCCAGAAGCTCTAGGATTTAAGGGTAGCACAGAGGAAGTTAACTTCAAGGCCTTCGAGGCGAAGAAAAAAAGATTAGAATGCTGGTTGTTAAAAATATTCGAAGAGGAAGAGGTAGTTATTCGCAGCTGCCCTCAACTATCACCATCATTAAAGAGTCTCATCCACCATTAAAACGAATCACCCACGTCCCGCGGTCCCCGCCTCGGTTCTTCAACAAAATGGTGCCGTGACCAGGATGGGGAAGATCTACACAGTTGGAGAACGAAGTGTGCGGACCGCCATCAACGATGACGCGAGTGACACGGCTGCGATGGGACTGAACGCTGACCGCTGACCACGGGCCGCAGGCGGACGTAACTACCCACGGATCAATTGAGGGCTCACCAGACAACTAACGACCAGGCGCCCTCACCAACGCTACCGAACGGATGCCTGCGGGAACCAACGAAATCAACGGCTTCGGTTTCTCGCCTACCATGACTCTTCTCGGCGACCTACAGATATTAACGACGCCGAGCATCGACATGGAGGCCCCGTCCGAACGAAGAAACCTAATCCGGAACGACGCCACCACACTGATCAACGACATAAACTCTCGGATGAATGCCGAGGCGCCATCAATCGGTAAGCTAATTTTCCTCAAAAAGAGCCTGATGGAAAAATATGAAATACTAAAGAAACTGGACAGTAAAATTGAACAGCTCGTTGAACTGGATGATTTAGAAAAAGAATATGAAGCCGCCTATGAATTCGAAGATCTTATCCCATTGACGAAATTTAGAATGGAGCGATTGTTCCCGGAATTGGAAAAGTATTGTACCGATGACTTTGTTACAACCGCCCTGAAAAAGCAGGATTGTATCGTAAACGTCAACGAATCGACTTTGGAGAACAGTCACCTTCTGAACGATACCAGAAATTTGACGACGCCTCTGAAAGAACCTCATCATAAGCCAGAAATCAGTGAAAAAGCTGTTTCCTTCAAGCAAGAGATTAGTTCATGGAATAGCCAAGTGGAGGCACCTGTTGGCGTTGTTCGTTCAGACGACGGCGACCCCAAAGATAAAATGGCTAGCTTACCGACCACAAAAATGACGAATAATAGGATGAATGAGAATGCTGAGCAGGAGCCGGCCGAGCCGTCTGGCGTGCAATGTTTTAGCGACAAGACAACAAGGTCAATGCCCAAGACGCGGCCTCATGAAGGACCATACAAACCGCAGGTTGCAGAAGCACTGCAGAGCTATCGAAACCACAGAAGGAACTCTGGCTCACCCATGGAGACGCCTGATAGATGCCGTCACAGCAGCACGGCTTCAGAAAGAATTTCGTTTACCATGGTAGAGCGTAAGAAAGACCTGAATACCCCTATGTCCAAACGAATGCCGCGAAAACGGCCAAACTGCAAGGGCCTACGATTTGAACGCGCAACTTCCCCAAACATGGTTTCATCAAAGCACGTTACCAAATGCCGACTGATCGGTACAACGAGAAAGAAAAGAGCAACCTCACGAAGGAGCATCGTTCTACGCATGGAAAGAGCCAGGCAGCGCTTGAATTCCTCGACACGACAAACGATCCGACGCTCATGCCACACGAAGCGTGCACGAACACTGTCAGGTCATCCAGGACAGACCACGGTAAAGACAAGCCGCGCGCGCTGTCCAACTCCACGAAACGCATGTGCCAGAGAAGGTGGAAACATAGGTGGAAGCAGAAGAATGAACTATCAATGTGCAGCTTACACGGAGATGACGTCGGCTCTGATTACAACGGACTGTTTAGTGAACTAGAGAAATAGTTTTTTGGGGTTGGCTCCAAAAGTTAACTCCTAATTTTTAGTGAACCTTCCTCCACTTATCGGCCGGCCGGGAGGATGTTAAAAATATTAGAAGAGGAAGAGGTAGTTATTCGCAGCTGCCCTCAACTATCACCATCATTAAAGAGTCCCTTCCACCATTAAAACGAATCACCCACGTCCCGCGGTCCCCGCCTGGGTTCTTCAACACTGGTTGCCGAAAAGCAGAGAGGGGAACATTCCTAGTACAGTTACCACCTGTAACATAAAAAAAAGTATTTTGTGCCTAATAAGCTTTTTGTGCCTGCCCTAAGCAGCGCTAGTATTAAACCAAAAGTATAAAACATAGGTATATTAGTCCTTTGTGGTAAGATGACATGTCATCACCCGGCTACAAAAAGGAAAACAAAAGAAATCATCATCATCATCATCTTTACTAAGGATTGTGCGGATGCTGTTTAGTTAAGTACTGAATGTTTAATATGGAAGTACTAAAGTAAATATAACCAGAGTTACTCTGTAGGGACGGAAGAGACGAGATCAGTTCCTTGTATGACACATCTCAGATTTGTTTTGTTCATTTCTTCCATTCACTTCCCAGTTTACATCCAAGGATCTTCTAATTGCCGCCTGAATTCATGATAAGGCAGCCCCGTAAAGGAAACAACAACTCCTGAAAACGCCCATGAAACAGTCTGAGCAGTCAAGCACACTCGCATTGGGCCGATGGATTTGGCTTATTTTTGTCCGTGAAGCAGCAGGATGTGGATCATTTTTGATACGAATTATGATCTGCGTGCACGTTTGCAGGGCGTTGTTTCACCTATCTTCTTGCCACCCATTTTTTTTTTAAATGGTTGCAGTTGTTTATTTGCCAGTGCAGTTTTATTTGATTTAGTCTCTATTTCTGGATCTGGCCCATTTCGAAATCAACGCCTCTATTGTAAAAAGTTATAAACGTTCTCTTAAGATAAAATTCCAGTAAAGTTACATTTTTGTTTCCTATTGGCCGCACCCCAACGATTGTTTTTGATGGAGGCAGGGTTTTAAAGGTGCTTAGGTATGTGGGTGACTAATTGTTTGTAGAAGCAAAGTCAGTGGATGTACAATGATTTGACTAATGAGATTAAGAGTGTTTTAATTGCCGGGGTAAGGATCTCGATATTATTTCGGTTCTTTACATCACACAAATAGTTGACTACATAGTCGATGCTACTGCGCATATTGCCAACTGGCGCTTCGCGACCGGAGTTTGTCCAAAGAGCTAGACGGAAGTAAACATTTTTCGGTTTTGATAAAGGGCACTAAGGATGTGAGAACCAACTAGCGGCGAATCTTCATTCTTGCGCTTTTTAGTAATATCCTACAAAAAATGTGGCTGGCGATTACCATACCCCCTAATACAAAATTTGAGCGCAACTAAACTGAGTCTTGAGAAGTAAACGAGCATCATCGCCGAGGGAGCACTCACTCGTGGGTTCTCTCGATGAGAGCGATGGCGAGGGTCTGCGTAGTTGAGGCGAAGTGCGTTTCAGGGAGGGACCGCGAACTGCGTCTTAGGAAGTGAACGCCCATCATTGTCACGCTCTCGCCTTCCCCTCACCCTTTCGCCAAGCGTCACACAGAGAAGCGTCTTGTGCAGGCACAGCATACTCCCTCTCTCGAACCCTTTCGCCGCACTTTCCTCCGCAGTTTTTTTCTATCATCGCTCCCTCGATTAGAACGCCATCGTCATGCCCTTGCGCGTGGCCGTCACCATCGCCGCCGCCAAACTGCATTAGCAACAGCCAAAGTGATTCGCACTAAAATTGGTAGAACAGAGTCTCTCCATCTTCAAATATTTAACCTACTATTGCCGCGGGAGTTGGTTGTCCATACCTGGATATTCAACTAACCCTGTTTTGAATGCACTGATTCAAATGATCAAATATAGAATTGACGAGGGGAACTTTGTTTTATAGGTATTCATTGATTTTACTTAAGCTTTCGAGAGTATTGATAACAACATACCATTTCAGAAGTTATTATCTTATGGTATTACTGGACCTGAAATACAGTTACCTCGGAGTATATTGATTGGGGGCAGACAAAGAGTATATGGAGTGCTATCACATATAACAGTAAAGACATTGGTCTTCCACAAAGATCTATTCTAGGGCCCATGTTATTTTTTATTTATATTTGTGATCTTCCCAGCTGTTTATCGTTCGTCACTTACTTTCTCATATGCTGAAGACACCATTGTTCCCCCTTTTGATGTAAACCTAGATTTGCTAACTTCAAAAGTTAATATCGATCTCAAAAATGCCACCGACTGGCGCCAAGGTCACGAATCATGCATTGATCAGCAGCAGAAAATGCATTATAGGGTATTCAGCTCTCCTAACACGTACGCTGTAAAATTTCTCCGGTTTACGCTGACAGACATGCCATTTATCTATCACGACCTTTCAGCTTTTCTGGTGTTGAAATAAACGCATTCTTCAAATTCCCTATTCACACTATTTGGTAAGAAAGAGCAATACGGTAACAGGGTCTAAATAAAAGCCCGTCATTACTTTTCGCCACCACCTCTCATCACGAGATACTACACCTTCACCCACAGCCGTTTGAATTACAGTATGGTGTTTAAATCACATTTTAACGGCAAAACACTGCCAAAAGCCGCAAAAAATTTCAATGCGGAACGTTTTACAGACACCGTTGTAAATTAATGTTTATAACTCTAAGACAGCAATCTACAGACAGGAAGTTAAATGGCATATGATTGTTCAGATACGTCTGACCACAGCAGTGTTTTGAAACGTGGAAGCGCAGGCGCAGTTTTTGGACTGACGGGTATAGTGACAAAATTTCTGGTGGTGAATCGCAGAGACTGTAACCCGTAGTTTGTGCGCACTTTGTCAGGAAGAAGTTATTCCGTGGTCAAAACCACGCAACTTTGCGGTTATTTAAATGGTCGATGCAAATGTCATATAAGGTACTAAGAGGTCTAATTAATTGTTATATTGTGGTTCCGTAATCGTATTTGATGAGTTCACTATGCCTACACAATTAAGTCACGAGAAGAATGGTGTAACTTGGACATTGTATCAACTGGGTGTGATAATTCGGATAACTCCGTTGTTTGCACTCTACGGAGCAGTTACATGAGAGTGTATGTAATTCTTAAAATGTCGCTATTGCGCTGACTATTGTACACAATATTTTGTTGACTGTTACTTTTTCTGTTTCTTTCTTATACAACTTTTGTATAACTTCATTGCGTTCCTTGAACAATACGCCGTTCATTACTTTCCCTACTGTACAGAAGTTTTATTTTTGTACTCTTTAAATTACAAGTGGTCCATTTCGGGTGTTGAACTCAGCGACCCCTTCCTGTATTGTTTTTCACACATTGTAAATTTTGTGGTGAATAATCAGCAGAAACTGAAGAGAACTCAAGAGGTCGACCTTTACACATGAGGTGCTCAAAGAAAAAAAACCCTACAGTTCTTGGACATACAAATGTGTCTCTGAAAAGCACCTGTTTTGTATTTGCCGTTCTAGAGTAGCAAAGGATCTTCTACCTTATGATTGGGCGCATTACAAGGCTGTGAAAAGACTTTTTGCTGCACTATTCCTTTAGTCTGCTCTGTTGTAGTGGCGCACACATAGAATGTTAGAAAGTTCTAAAATCCAGGCGTTCAGGCTCGACGATGCAGGGTACGCAGTGCAATCCTGGCGGCTGTGAGTTAAACACGCCTTCAGACGACGAAACAAAAAAAATACGCCAAAGAGACTGAAAGGCAGGTGCGAAGCCTTTATTTAAAGAAAGTGGCGCATAGGTACGGAGAAGTTATGGTGTTCTCTGCTGCTGTGAAGCTGGGCCTGCCCTTTTCTATGACTGCTAAAAAGAAAACCAGGTGGAGCGGCGCTGCCAAAAAACATGAAATGGCTTTTGTGAAATTTCGCAAAAGGCGTCCTTTGTTATATTTGCAAAAGCCGTCTTTTATGAAATTTCACTGATATGCACAAAGGCCTATATGCCAAACTGGGTTCTGCGTGAATTATTGTGCTTGGGAGCACGAGCGCACATTAGAAGAACATGATACTAGACCTAACTTGACCAAGCATTGCAGAAAATGCAGAAAAAGCGGGTGCTCACATCGAATAAATGAGATTAAGATTCTTGGCCGGGGCAGCAGCGATGTTGCAGGTGAGATTATGGAAACCTTTGGCATAAAGAATTCGCTCAATTGCGTTAGATACACGTTCTTGGCATTATTTGAAAGCGAGTCAGATTTGTTACAGTCGTTCTTGTAGGGTATGACGATGCTGCACGGCTTCGAGGCGGGTTTCGTTCGTATAGACGCTCGCCCCATACGCCAACTGCGTCTTATATTTGGTTGGGTTAGCACTTGAATAAATGAGTTGCTAGTTACGCTCGTCTTGTTGTATTTCTTGCTGCGTGCCGCCTTTTTGTGCGCTATTTTTGTGGATTTTCAAATGATCGGCAACTGTCTGTGGTTTCGGGACACCCTAAAGAATTGTGCCTTTCCACGGGTAAGAAACATTCACGCGCGAAGTGCCAGGCTAGAAAATTTTGACCGTGCAACTAACGTTGTCACGCCTGCATACCCGCGAGGTGTTTCAATTAAAGTGGCTCCAAGATTGGCCTCAAAGGCCGATTGATTGATTGATTGATTGATTGATTGATTGATTGATTGATTGATTGATTGATTGATTGATTGATTGATTGATTGATTGATTGATTGATTGATTGATTGATTGATTGATTGATTGCGTGGTTTAATGCGCTGACGCTACACAGGCGATGAGGCGCACCGTAGTGGAGGACTCCGGATTACTTTTGACCACCTGGAGATGCTTAATGTGCCTGAAATCACGAACACACGGGCGTGTTCGGTTTTCGCCTCCATTCAAACGGGAGCCGCCGCGGCTCGGAATTGAACCACGTCCTTGGGCTCAGCAGCACGGCGCCATAGCCACTGATCCAGCGCAGCGGGTGGCTTCAAAGGCGTGGTAAGACAAAAAAAGCAAGCTTTCAGTCACTTTGTAGGTACAAAATGTACACGATGCAAACCTGCGGTAAAACAAAAAGTGGTAATATTTTGGCGTACACGTTGTTTTTCCTCAAAAACTCTCAAAACGCCGCAAAAAGGCTCGCCTCTCAAACGATGATACCCACCAGTTTTCCTCTGAGCACAATACAGCGCCAAGTTCGCCGAGTGCACAACATTGACAATGTTTGCAGATGGCGTTGTCATGTGACAGGAAGTAGGTCGGCCAGCCGGCCAGATGCTAAACACAAGGCAAGTGGAACACAACCACGACGTGCACAGCAGCGTAGGGACCAATGGCGTAGTCGTTGCCTGAATTGTAAAGGCGTTCCGAAATTGAACCAGTGCCAAGTGGCCCAGCAACATTGTGACCAGATCCCGAGAGAAAGTAGCAAGGACGCCGACATAGCTTTGTTGGGCGGCGTATGATTAAGCACTCCTTAAGCATGCACCACAACGCTATAGAAAGCCGAGACGCAAAACCGATATTCAGAAATAAAAATGACCGAGAAGCCAGCTGTTTTATAGTAATAAATGAGGTCACTGAAAAGTGGGAAGAAGACTCCTGCGAGAGTAGTGAAGCGATGCGCGCTGCAACGAAACAGGAAGAAAAAAATAAGAATATCAGAGCTAGCGGAACAGAACACTGGGAGCGCAAAACATTTGGAGGCAAAACATTAAACACTAGCCGCAGGATGACTGAAATATTCAAAATTGGCAAAAGAGCACACAGGAAATTTTTATATCGCCTTTAACAACAAGATCATATACTGGCACCATTAAAAAATTGTTACTTGGTGAGTAAGGCGCACATACCAAAGCGGAGCTAATATTACTGACAAATTCGCCCAAGCACTCGGGTTCCCTTTCCGGCCAAGACTGCCGCTTTTCTGATGGGACCGTAAAGCCAAAACGCCAAGGTAGCCCCTATGTACGTTCCAGATTTTGGCCCCGGTTAGCGATCCCCAGGTGGTCAAAGAACTTCCGCGGACCCATACACTACGGAAAGCCTCATCGCGTGTGCAGTGTCGGCGCGTTAAGCCTCGTGATAAATAAGCGAACAATTTCGACGAAAATATTTAAAGGCCGCACAAGCACACGTACAAACGTATGCGAAAAATGTTTAATGAAAAAGATACACCGGGAACCTTCGAACCCGAGACGCGGCAGGCGCGAATACAACTCCAATGCTGCTCCATAATAAGGCTTGATTGATAATAAATTCGATAGTCTGATTGAAGCTAGGGTAAAATGTGGTAATTCTCTCAACATTACGGAGCAAATTATAAGTGTGACAATTGAGAGGTAAGCTGGTGTAATGGTATGCAGATCTGCTACCCTGAAATAAGCCAGATATAAAGTCGCAACGCACGCAGGCAGAGCCGAAACGAGAACATCTACTGGCCAGAACTGAATACTTCGAGAGCTTTGGAATCGATTTAGTTAAGACGGGCGCTAGTTGTATATGTTTTTGACACACTCTAATGAAAAGTCAATAGAGAAGTGCCAAAAATTACTGGTGGCAACTCTCAATAAAGTGGCCTTAAACAACATTACCATACTAGTCTGAAACTGTATGGCTTAGATGAAGATGAAATACTGGTATTCAGGGAATCTAGTGAAATCAGATGGAAAATGCATATTAAAAATAAGAATATTTTTGTAGTGCGAAGGACAGGGGTGGGCGGAGTCTACGGCTGCTCATTTTCTACAATTTCAGAGCATGCAGCAAAGTTTAAGAAAGACAACGTTTAGTTTAACGCAATGCAGGAAAGGCAAATGGAAGGTCATCTTATTGTGAAGGTGTTATTTTTCGCTAAAAAAGAATGATACGGACTGTTGCAAACATCTTTAACTATCAAGACGCAGATCCGACTTTATAAATTGCACACAATGTAAACACGTACACATGTCTGCTCTTCCGTCTTTTATATTATGTCTTTCTTAAACAGAGCCCCGGGCTCTGGAGTCCGTAACACCCATTTTTGTACTAACTGTATTCATTGCGTCAGTGACAAACTGACATTGAATAAAGAAATATTAGAAATAACTGATCCAGATTCACTTGAGGTGCGCAAGTGCGGATTTTTTTGTTTATTTGCGTTATCCTCGGTATTCAATGGCGTGGAATGTATGCAGGCAACCAAGTGTGCGCCGCCATATCTGTGGCCAAGCGTTTGTTGCTAGGCGACGTTGCGCGCACGGCCCGCACATCATAGCACCCCTCTTCTCCTCCATTCAACCGTGTGAGGGCGCCCGTGGCCTCCGCAATTTGCTGCCGGCGGCGCGCCGCCGGTAGCCGCTCGCGAAGGCCACGGTGCGACCACGGCCGGACTGGAGCAGCGGCGAGCGCGTGCTGCGCGCCCGCCGCTCCTCCAGCCCGGCCGTGGGTGCGACGTCACTCGTTACGTCGGGTTCCGCGGGATGGCGGCACTTGTCCGTGCTAAGCACAACTGTGAAACACATGACTGTGTTTAACGTTACGAACTCTTTGCCGAACACAAAGTATTGCGTCGAGTTCACTGTAAGTGTGATTAGTAACATATCTGTTGGGGCCACACCTTAGAATTGGATTGGAACGGAGCAGGTGACGCACGCCGGTGTCTTTTTTTTCTTCGACGTGCGGCCGCAGTGGCCCAGGCTGCGCCGTTCCCGTGGCGCATCGGCCATGTCTGTGGCCGTTTTCAGTGTTGCTAAGCGAAGAAATTGACCGCTAAACCTTTCAACGAATACCGTCTGTAGAGGCGTTGAAATGAATAGTGCTGGCGTTCTGTAACGTGCGTAATCAGGGCCAGTATTAATTCCTTCAAACGAATCCTTGTGAAAATAAAACACATCGGCGGGTACGAAGAACTGTGTGGGTTTTAGGCTTCAAAATAAGCCGACTAATGTGTTATTACAGACTCCCGCTGTTGTGAAGGTATTTTTCCGAAATTATATTTTAACTCGGAAGATAGAACAAAACGCGTGGTTATGGGCTAGGGTTGGCACACAAAAAAGTGGGCCATCCGCCTCCCCCCCTAAAACCATTAGGCAAAGAATGCTCGTAGTTTCGCATCTGTTCTTACATTTTCGCCAAGATGGGCCTCAGGTTTTCTTTTCGCAGAATAAAGTGAGCATGACCTATTCATTAGAGATGTTTCTTCTCAGGAAAGAAACATATACGTGGGTAATTTGGTTGCCGGCGTATAGCGTTTGCACCGAGTAACAGACATACAGACAGACAGACAGACAGACAGACAGACGGATGGACAGACAGACGGATGGACGGACCCACCAATATTTTCGTATTTACGTAGCCTGAGAAACGCAATCGTCTCTAAATGTTTGCGTAAACATAAAAATTGAACAGACGCGAAGCAAATTCTTCAGTGGTGCCGTTATTCAGGTTGGAGACGGAGATCTGTACAAATTGCGGGAACTTTATTTCAAAAGTGACAGTCATTTCATTGAACAACTCCAAAAAAAGTGTAGGGCACACCACACGATTCGCGACTGGTGTTTGCATAGTTTCGGTTCATTCCGTGCCTTGTCCTGGGACTAGCATTGACTGCCATGCTAGGAGAATCCGGATCCACAGCATCTCTGTCGAAGGCCGATTTAACTAAATTTTTGTGTTTCATTTCTACATACAGCCGCGCAAAGGGAGACAGTTGAAGCATCGGGCGAGGCGGGGAGACTCCTAACAATCCGCATAGCAAGAAAGTTTACCGAGAGACGCGAAAAATAACATCAACGATCCGCAATACCTGAAATAACGGCTCTTAAAGGGGTGGCAACCGGTATAATCAAGATTTAGGATCACAAGGCACAATTGTGTGCGGCTCTGGTCATTAGCAGCGCGGCTCTGCAGCGGATTTACTTGTAAAAAGAGTGCAGAAGAAATGGCGAGGCAGAACTGTCGCCGTGATGTACTACAATAACCACCGACGCTTCACTGAATATCAAGGGGCTAGCGAGAGTCGTTTGGAAACACTCATAGGAAGCACACTTCATGCAAGTATACAAAACGTAACAGCTAAGAAGCTAAAAACGAACTAACCGAATAACAAATTTGCCCGTATGACCATGACCATGCGAAAAGCACAGAAAAGATTTAAAAAACCTCCAGCAGAAAAAAAAGCATAAAACCTGACCAGCTGCGTAACTCCTTTCATTTCCGCGAAATCTGTAATTACCGAAGTAAAACGTCTACTTTCTATAGTACAACTGTCCATGATTCCTCGCAAAAAAATTCGGTGCCCTTCAACTGCGTAAGCAAAACCGCCAACAGTGCGTGGCGCAGTGCCTGAATGCAGGAAAGAAAGGCCTTCGTTGTAACTTGTGATCGAGAATCCGTCCTACTTAGTCAGCTGAATAAATCTTTAACGGACTTGATTTATTTCCTCTTTCCTCCCGTAGGAACCAGTGTCATGACAGCAGGCGCGAGTTCCTCAGTGTAACCTTACTGTGAACTACATAATCATAAAAAATTATAAAGCAGGGTGTAATGTACCGGTCGTCTAAGTTGCCAAAAGCTATTCAGTTCCTTCGTAAAAGTTTTGGATAAATCGAGTTACCACAGTTTTCTACATCCATACTCTCTCCTCATACAGCCATATATTGGCAGCAGTGGAGAATTCTCTGTGAAACAATTAATGGTCAAGTAAATGCAACTCGGCGTAATGGTAGAGTCTACCGAGCGGCATATTTTTATATAGTCTGTTTTCAGAATACCCACTTTCAATTAATACCTACAGATTATTTCCCGAAAATTGCTTTGCCGCACGATTCAAATTTGTCGGCTCTACCTTTTGTCACATACCCTGTCGAAGCAAGATCCTTAATGTTCAAGCCGAACAATCAGTTTGTAGATACATAATCAAAACCCAAAGCTGAAACGGGCGCCAATATCGCGGCTGCCTTTCTTTGCGCATGTCTCAGTGTCAGCCCCGCGGCAGAAAGTGGGTAATAACTGGTTTTAGAAATTGTCACTGTTGTATTGATTCTCTAGCGTTTGCTGCAAGCAGCTTTATTAAGATAAGTGCTAGGCTGAAAGTTGTCTCTGTCCATGGGAGGGTGCCCATACGGGCGGGCGGCCGTTCAGCCACGCTCAAGCTTGAGCGTGGACTTGCTCCAGCGGCAGTCTAGTATAGACCAAACGACATATCAGTAGTCTAGTTTTTGACTTAGACATTATTACCTCGAAGCTCAACAGGAATCGTTACACAGCTTCAGGACATGTCACAAGCTTCGCAAGGCGTGCCGCTGCAAAGAATCGTGCCGTTCGCTTCGCACAACGCGCAAAGCGGCGGCGCCTCCCACATCCGAAAAAAAAAGAGCTGTGGATGCCGAAATTATCGTTAGAACATTGTCATTGACAATGTGTGTTGCTACAACTACTGTTTCAAGCGAACACAACTTTCTTTTCTTTACTTCCTGTGTTTTCCTATTTTGCTATTTCTTTATTCTTCAACGTGCAACATAAAGTTTTTCACTGTATTTTTAAGTTCTTCCACCATATTCGTTCCCCGTGTAACAAATGATTACATGATCTTCCATTCTGTCCTTGTGTATATCTGACTGACACCATGTTTTCTACTACTCCAAGATATGAGACAGTTTTCTGGCCTTCGTCAAGCTGCTTCGCAGCTTTGAGAGTGGGATTCATCCTCAACGCGTTTGTGGAAAATAAAGATTTGATGCGATTTTATTGTATGTTGATTTGTTATCAAGAAAAATTGCAAACCGTGCCTGACTTGCGAAGCACTCACTTGTCACTTGTGCACTGAGCTACCGACCGCAGGCGCTGTGTCGCAAGTTTTTGCGGGGTTAGATTCCGCACGCTGCCCGCTTGCTCCATTTTTACGACCGCCTGGTTTTAATGCTTGGTGCTGTTTCATTTTACTTATTTAATTTATTTCCCCCTGAAAGGCCCGCGGGCATTACAAAAGAGGGTCTCTTGGCAGAGGTGTACAGATTATGACCAACAAACAAGGGTAAACGGAAAGTAAGGCAAAAATAATTGCAAGGTTACAGAGGTAAAACACAAATCGTAGGAGGGGATAGCATTACGCATATTTACAGTTTTATCACAGAAATACCGGTAGCGTAGCAATTTGACGGTTTAGCTTTCACGAACTGTTTTTCGATTACTGCATGAGGCGATATCATCCGGCAAAGCATTTCACATCGCTATACCATGAGGAAAGAAAAAAGTTCATTGATGACGTATGGCAGTTGATTCGGGCAATGGCATGATTGTGATTGAAACGGGATGACGTTCGTAGCGGCGGTTTCAATAAAGCGTGTCTTGTTGCAGGAGCGTCACAGAAAGTGTGAATAAGGAACAGGCGAGAGATAATGCGGCTTGTTTGAGCGATGTGACACTTACTTCATTGGAGTACTTTGACATGATTAAACAAGTGGCGCTGTTTAGAATTAATTCCAAATCGTGAGAAGGGTATGACTGAGAAGGATTCCAAGTAGATGATGCGTATTCGAGCTTAGGGCAAGCGAGTGTTAGTTATGCCATCTTTTTAATGTCGCAAGAAGCTGAATGAAGATTTCGGTGCAAGAATCCAAGTGTGTGTGAAGCGTCAGAGCAGATGAATTCAATGTGTGGAACCCAGGATAGAGATGACGTAAGGTGCACACCGAGGTATTTACTTTGTGGTCCTATAAACCGGGGTTGATTTAATGCTGTAGGAATGCTCAGTTATTTGGCGTTTACGAGAAAATGACATGACTTTCGATTTAGCCAGGGTAAAGAGGCATCCGGGCTTTATCGCACCATGCAGAAATGGAGTCAAGATCGTGCTGCAGGGTGCCGTTATCTATGGAGCTTTGGGTAGGGTTATACGTGATGCAGTCATCGCAAATATTCGTAATTTCGTTTTAATATTAGTAGATAAATCGTTTACGTAAATTAGAAACAGCAAAGGTGATAGACATGCGCCCTGGGGTACTCCATATGTGACGCTGGAGAGTGGTGAATGTTTGTTATTAGCAAGAGTTAGTTGCTTCTGGTCAGTTAGGAAGTGATCTAACCAGCGCAGTAAGTTCGAGAGAATACCGAGGTTAAACAATATAAACAAAAGGTGATTATGCGGGACGCGATCAAATGCCTTTGAAAAATATAAGTATAGGGCGTCGACTCGTATGTTTGCATCCATGCAGTGAAAGACGTGTGTAAACTCAGCCAGTTGAATCTCACATTGATTTCATTTGATTTTTGATTTGATTTGATTTGATTTTTATTCTTGCGCGAAAAAACATCAAACAAATCACTTTCGCGCAAAGGGAGCCGGAAAAAAGCCGTAATAACAGCTTGACGAGCCCCAGCCCCCCGGTGCACACAGGCGGCATACGGCATTGGCTAATATTAACAAAAAACACACAAACAAAAAACGTATATACAATATATGCAGTGACTATAACAAGGCGAGTATTATATAATGTATTCTATCATGTATATTCTACAGCTGAGTTTGTTTTGAAGGGTTTGTATTCTAAGACACACGTGAATTTGACGATAAGTGTATACGGTTTCAACGATAGAAGCCGTTCGGTCATGTCTGCTCCCTGTATGTTCTCTACATTGAAATATATGTGGTTAAAATAGGTTAAAGGGATTGCAATAGCTTTTTTTCTACGGTGCCCCTGTGAATCTACCTTTTACAGCAACCAAAAGGGTATTATTTTTCCACTATGTGAAGAGCACGATCAGCGAAGCTAGGGTGTGGTCTACCTCGATCGGCGCATCTATGCACAGAACAAAAGACCTTTGCTGAATTCAGGTTGTGCGCATTTTTTAATTCTCAAGGTAAATGAATTTTAGGAAGACTAGAGTTTTATTCTGGCAGACAGACATGGGAATCTCCATTTCCTTCAGGTAGAAGCCTATGTTGTGTCACCAGCCAGGAATTCCGCAAAATGTTCTATTGCACCGTGAGCTAGTAACAGTTAAAAGTACATGACACTCGGCACAATTTTAGAGTAGTTTTGAAGTTAATTGCAACATAATTGTCTGCTGGATTCTTTCGATGAAACCAGGGGGTAAGCTGTTTTATATAACTATACTCTCTCCGTAGAAGGCTACATATTAACAGCATTCAAAAATTTTGTATTGGTTACAACTTCACTGTGATCTATTTATAACACATACAACTCGGCGTAATAATAGAATAGTCTTTCCGGCCAATTTCAGTAGAACGTCTGAGAAGGCTGTTATAATAAATTGCGAGCTAGTTTTTTTTTTTTTTTGCCTCGGCGCGACGCGTAGACCGACGGACGTCGGCCAACGAGGGAGCTTCGTTGTAAAAAGTGGTAATCAGGCCGCAAAATCCCATATACGTGATAATTAGACCGTGAAGGATATCGGAGTGCGCTGTTTTCACTGCTGTCCCGGTCACCGCAGGCGGACACCCTGTATTAGAATAGTCTACTCACCGTTGTTCAATGCGCGAGGTTTGGATTTTAGCTTTATTGAGCCGGTTGTTGCTCATTGCAAACATTCTATTGGATCAATATTATAGGCAACGAAGTCTGCTTGTTTTCTGTTGTCATTGATTGCCCTTAAAGAATCCGGGGTGGTAACAATGGGCGAAAGAGCTTCATTTTCGGAACTTCGGCTGCTTTTGAATTTTTGCACAGCGGAAAAACCAAAAATGTTATTCGTCAATCACAGCTTCTCTTGGTCATCCTACAAGAAGTAACACAATACTCCTGTCCCATAGGATTCTTAACTGACTTTATCATACGTATAGTACATTATAGGCATGTCCAAACTTTCCTAACTTGATTCAGCATACTACCTAAAGACATGACGCCAAGCAAAGCCGAGTATTACCCCTGAAAGCTTTTCACGACTACGTAACACCAGCGCAGTATTCTTGGCGAGGCATAGTGACATCGTTCAGCCCCAATAAGAAATTGTAGCAAGAAATATCTACGCCTTTCTGATAAAACGACTTCGTTATAATGTCTGTCGACAGAAAGGCATTTGATAGAAAGGTGTAAGGTAAGGCGGAGTTAGATAAACTTGCCGACGTCAATTACTACTCACCGACAGGGGTAGGTGTTCAAGCACTGCGCAGTGCTTCCCTCCGTGTTTTAAATGTAGGTGTACGCGTGCGCCCCAGCATAGTCACGGTATTTTGTTCACGCAGCGTGCGTTTATGTTACGTCCGGCAAATGTAAGACAAGTGTTTCCTACTGCCCATTCACAGTGCAACGATGCACAGGAATAGCCTAGGCTACCTTTTTGCCTGCGGCTGCGCACGATATACCAAGCGAGAGTTTTGGTTACCAGAAAAAAGCTAGGCCACGTTTTAGCACACCCTTTGCGCTTTTCTTATTGCGGCTTACCGGCTGCGGTAATGCGACTGGCGACGGCTGGCGAATTACACTCAAAGGATTGGCACAACAGTTGGCGGCTCGGTGCTACGCGCTCCCGTTTACAATAGCTTCAGTGTGTGATTTTTTATATTACACATTCACAATACAACTATTTTTTGTAACATATGTATTCTAAACACCCATGCAACGTGAAAAACAAAAGAAAATATGATGTCGATGCCGCAATCTACTGGGGAGATTTGGCATCAATAAGGTTGACTAGTATTCACGCCTACACTAAATATTAGGCATAAAATAAGTACACCATATCCCCAAAATTGCGGAAGAGCCTACATTGGTCTGCTGAGTACAATTTTTTCAGCCGTTTGAGCGATTTCTACACTGAGTCACTCGGCGGAAGTGTTTCAGGTGGTTGAGGTTATCCAAAAGCAAGGGCCCAACAATTGCCCACCAATATTGACAATCATTCAGAGAAAAATTGTTGTTTTTGCACGCATTAAAATAGCGTAGTAAACAATATCATTAAACGTTGCTCTCGATGGCAGCACCAAGCTTTAGACAGCGAGCACAGTACATTTGCTGTAATCAAGATGCGAAGGACGCTCGGTGGGGATGGTCAAAACCTGTGCCGGTAAGCTACCGTGCACCGTAACTTCTCGTGCAAGCGCAGTTTCCTTTTGCACTCACGATTGACAGTAACGTAAGAAGGGTAACGGTATGATAAAACTCCCTAATGTTATAAATCACAGCTTGCTAAAGTATCTACCATAATGACAAAGACAAAAGGGTTTGAGAGCGGGAGAGCATTCTTTCTACCTGAGGAAGGTTTTGCAGGTAGATGGCCAGTATAATGCAACCTGAAAAGGGGCCTTTTACGTTACAGAAACATTACGTGTGCAAGGCCTTAATCAGGATGAACATTTTCGTAACGTAAACTTCTGAAGTAAGTAAAGCCTTAAGTTTAAGTGCTTTCAATGCGCCCCAGCGATCCCAGAGAGTCAGTCACAGGCCCTACGGGAATGGTTTGCAACCCCACCCACATGCAATAAATTGAAGCTCTCTACAAGATCAAGTGCGAAAAGTGAGAAATAAAAACACGAGGAATTTTCTTTTGCCGACCTCCTTTGCTTCGCCTGAATTTTCCCTGGTAGTTCCAGGCACCAAAGACACCTGTCTCCTAACATGGCCCTTTTACAGAACTGTTTAAGCTTTTGGTTCTGCGGTGGAGATTTACCACAAAACTCAGCCCAGCCGATCGCACGTGAGCATGCGCCTTCTGAGGAGCACCTGACGTCGTTCAGACTTGGGCGCGGCCTTGCTCCACGGGAAGAGCTCGCAATGCGATAGCGAGAAAAAATACTGAGTGCACGTCAGCGTCAGCTCTGTCTCTGTCTATCGCTCGTGGCGTGATCTCTCGCGTACTGTTCTCTTCGCCAATTCGCGTGCGCTCGCACCTGAAGTGGGGAGCACAGACTCCGAGTTCACGCTGTAGACTCCGAGTTCGAGGCGTAGGTTGCCGTCAGTTCTATGCCGTGCAAACGAATTTCTATTTCAGAGAAATGTAAAAGACTTGCGGACAAAAGGGCTGGTCCTGCCAGTTATGGAGAACTTTCTGCCCCAATTTCGGAAATCTATGTGAGGTACGACAGCCTGGCTTCCGATCAAATCAGCTCTGCTGCTTCTCGAGTGTCGCAACACAAGTGCATCCTCAACGAATTTTTTTTTTTATATTTTTAGATGCAAAGCATCTCTTAGTCGAGGCTCTGTCGTCCGCGGTACGGCGTCCGCACCTCTCCTCTTTTCCACAACAGCTGGGATAACGCCGCTTTCTCTCCCCTCTTCCTCCCCACAACAGCTGTGGAAACGCCGCTCTCTCTCCCCTCCTCCTCTCCACACCACGTTTGCGATAGCGCGCGCGCTGCTCCTTCTCTCACCCTCTCGACGCCACCTGTGCGCGCTGCTCCTACTCTCTCTCCTCCTCTCCACTTCAGATAACCAGATCCGCGCCGCTGCTCCCTTCAGTTGCTGCTTTCTGTTGAGACAACGCTGCCCCGTCCGATGAGCTGACAATAGACGCTGGCGTTCGGCAACGTGACAACGCTTCGAAACGCCTGCGTCGAACAGCGCACTCCTCGCTTCGAGAACGAGAAGCCGCAAAACGTTCCCCACTACTCGATAAATCAATAAGACATTAATTACGCTACTACACGTGTCTTTACTCTAACAACCAATTAACACGCTACTGCTCCACGTCTTTGCATCCCCTCAGGGTTCCCATGTGGGAAGATGGTGTAATTGTTTTCCTATTTTATTGGTTCTGTCTCCAGCACTGGAATCCAGCATTGGTTATTTATGTAGGCTTACTTCTAAGAAAACTTCATCTACCTGTACGTATTATCCTCCTTCTTTTCCCTACCTGTAAATACCCATTATTTCGGAGTGCCGCCATCGTCAACAATCATACAGCGTGTTTGCGGGTGTCTCATTGTTCGATAGATCCGTTCGTGTACTTACAGACCTGCATTGTGGGCACCACCGCTATTCAGCATATAAACTGCATGATTAGACACTGTTAGCGCATCAGCGACCCCAATTGGAAAATTAGTGTGTTAGAAAAAAAGCCTTGTGGGCACCATTTTGTTAAGTAAGCGAGAAAATTGCATACACTGAGATCATTTAATTTGCAGCAAATCCGCGAAAAATATTTAGACGTGACAACGTTTTAGAGGATCCCTAAATTTATTGTTTTGATGTGAAAGGCTTGATTGATTGATTGTAAGGTTTAACGCACCGACGCAACGCAGGCGATGAGGGGCGCCGTAGTGGAAGTCTCCGGAACAATTTTGACAACCTGGGGATCTTTAACGTGCACCGAAATCTCGTACACACAGGATTTTTTGCTTTTGAAGTGAAGGGAAAAAGCTCTTTTTTGGTTCGAACATTCAATGGGCTTTGCATCAATATCGACGCTACCCTTGCACCCTCGACAACAAAAGCACTGCAGTTACCAGTAACAGAATATTTCTTCATACAGCTGCGACGCAGCCTCCACAGAAGCTTGGGGTCCACTGCGACGGGGGCATATTAGTAATCCCTGTGTTATTGCTTACGCTTTACATTACGACTCATGCGATAGAAAACGGTTGGCAACCGATTGAAAGTGCAAGCCGAGTTCTGCTTTGTGTTTTTTTTTTTTGGCACACGCCCGAGGAACGCGTCGTAGCAAATGAGAATCGAGAAAATGCCAAGAAAAAGGTGTTCTGTGGAAGGCTTTTGGAGATGTCACACGGGTGCGCATTCTATAGATGCCATTAGGGTGCGTAATTTGGCCAACCTTGCTAAGTAACGCGGTCGCGATAAAAATAGTGATTGCACATGTTACGCGTGGGTTCAGCTTCCGAAATATTTGACAATCATTTTCATCAAAACATTTGCTAAAACAGATATAAACAGCCCATGCTGACTCGTTGTAACCCCATCAGCGAAAAGAGGACTGGACAGGTGAATTTAAAGTCCTAGCGTGAAGCCAGATTTAGACGTGGTTATTTTATAGAATTTGCCCAAACGTTTGAACAGTCCACATTTAACTCGTTATTTTAACTTTTACTTGAAACGCAAGACTTGCAATGGGGAAATATTCTCTGCAAAAAAGGAACAATTTTCTCAAGAATATAGGATGA
This sequence comes from Haemaphysalis longicornis, assembly GCA_013339765.2. Lineage (NCBI taxonomy): Eukaryota > Metazoa > Arthropoda > Arachnida > Ixodida > Ixodidae > Haemaphysalis > Haemaphysalis longicornis. Next base: position 191,992,106 of record CM023450.1, on the reverse strand, counting down.
CTCCAGTAATTTTTATTTGCAAAAACAAAGTGAACATTTTAGAACGGGGTTTGTAATGGAGACAAATATACTCTAGCATCGGACAAATTTACCTGATAAGTTTCCTGTAAAATCATAAAACAATGAAATATACAACTTAAATATTCTAGACGCCACGTAAGGCTTAAAGGGGCACTGAGACAAAATTTTGAAGGCGAGATAACTTCGGAGATAGATTGGTGGGAACACACATACACCATCTTCCAAATATCAGCGGCGAATACAGCCTTGAACATATTTAAAATCAGTTTTGAAGTGTGCGAAACGCAACCGAGCAGCCAGCAGAGGACCACGCGCAATTGTAAATAAACAACATCAAACACGTCACGAGTTTGTGTTTGCCGCTTCCGCACTACCGGCGTTTTGCGCCGGCTCGCGCGGCTCGCCGCTCCAATCGGAGGGCCGGAGGGCGGAGCTTCTGCTCTCGAGAACGAAGAACCCGATCGTTGGCGGCGGAGGCGCCGTGATTTCGTCAGCTAATCGGGCAGCTGGCCGCGACCAAAGTTGTACAGCGATTCTACTGTACAACTGTAGAATCGCTGTACTGTACAGCTATTACTGTTTATTACCATTGGATGCGAAAACGCGCCGGAGGCACGAAAAGCTCACTCAGCTAGCCGCACGGTCGCTGTTCAGGCGGCGGCCACGGCCGCGAAGTGTCCCAGGCCGGCGCAGGTAACTCGAGTGATAGCTTGTTACCGCTGCACGAAATTGTCCCCAAGTCCCGACCATGGTGGCTTACGTGAGAAAGGAGTTAATGATGCGATGGCGGGTTGCATTAAACATTGTCATCTGCACCGCTTACGAGAGCGGCACTCGAATATCCGCCGCAGTGCTGAGCCGAACACATCTGTAGGCGGACCTGTAGGCAGACCGGCCGGCTGCTCCCAGCGCGCGTCTTGCCACCCACCGTCTCGAGCGTCGCGCGTCGTTCTTTAGCCGCGGTAGCATTTGCACTCGCAGCGCCTGCGTCACATCCACAGGCACTTTTTAATTAAGCGCCTCACGAGATCAGTACGTGGGGGCATTCGCAGAAACTGCCGTCGATGCGGATTCGACAGTGCTACGGCGGCTCTGCTCTGTGATATCCCTCCGACGGTCACGTGGTCAGCTTTGTTCACACAAAATCTACAAAATCCATCGTTTCGCGGCACTTGCTGAAACCGAAACTGCGACTGGCCGCATTGAAAATTCCTCTAATTAAACAACCGTCGCACGCTGAAGCAAATGAGGTTTCTAAAGGTTATAAGTAGGTCACTAGCTACTTATCGCAACAAAAAAAAAACAAGATGCAAAATTTTTGTGTCAGTGCCCCTTTAAGAATACGATGGAAGGCACCTCTGATAATGCGGGGAATAACGAGGAGGAGAATAAGGGAACGAAATAGTTCAACCGTAATCACCGGAATCATTGAAACTACCAAAAAATCAGCACTCGCCGAGCTTATCACGACAAGCACTGTATCTTAAATTCTTCTTTATTGATACTTGTGTTATAATAAGCCAACTGCCAGTTATAATTTTGTTTCATTTTGAAACAAATGAATGGAGATTTTTTCAAGCAGACGGCTCAGATTAATGCGAATCAGCGTCGTCTCTTCAGTCTTTCAATAATGGCCCAGCGAGCATATTCTTAGTCTTCTTTTTAAACACTAAGCACAAATACATAATACGAATTCCAGGCAAGGGGCTATATTTGTTTTAGTTTCGGTGAAAGCCTGGTACTGTAATTACAGGCTGTGACTGATAAAATCAATATTCCATTACGATCTTTCGCTTGGTTGCAGAACAAATTTCGACTCCAGTCAGCACGGAAAATAGTTTCGATGAGTGGGTGCTTCTCTTATTTATTTTCATTAGGTTATGGCAGACGTTACTTATCCCTCAAGTAAATCTAAATTTTGAGTAAAAGTATATTCTGCTTAAGTGATAATATAACAAAAATAATGGCTTCGTTATTTTGTTTATTGTATTCATCAATAAATACTTACGTAAAAAATGTAACTATAGCCACATGTCGTCATTTAGATGTTCATAACAAAATTCTGAGAGTCTTGTCCGCATGCTAATCGTTATGCTAATCTTTCTTACTATTGGCGGGATATCCACGACAATTTAGAGCGTTAAGAATAGTCTTTTTAGCAATCTTCAGGCGCCTCCGAATGCTTCGATGACGATTAAAATTCAGAAACACAGCGCAGCTGTAGTGCGTTGCAGAACACACCAGCAAAAGCTACGGAACAAAAAATGTACGTGCTTTTATCCACAGGTACTTGCTCGACAAATCCCAGCCAATTCTTTTGCCCGTCCCAGCAGCTGGCACACTGCTCATACTGTCTGGCAAACGGCGCATCTCAACTCATGGCTCAATTGAACTCGTGTTTAAAACTCTACTAGAAGGTCTACGCTAAAATGATGTGTGGCCCCGCCACCAAACGATCGGGCGTCCGACTCAAAACCATGTCTGATTTAACAAGGAAAAAAGGTTGGAAATGTACTGACCAACACTGCAACACCGAAGAGACCGAGCACCCTCGGCGAGTCAAGAGCTCCAAATAGGATTTACACGATACGCCTGGTTCCCACACTGGAGAATTATTGCGATGGCAGATTTGTCTTTTGCCAAGACTGCACTAAACTCAATTAGCTTCCACGTGACGAGAAGTGCCTGATACGTAGACACTAGTGCAGAATCGTAGGTTGCGTCTGTGTTCAACACCTCGACCATGATTGCTGTTTTCTAAAAGTCCAATGGCCTCTTATCTGCCCATCAGGACTGTGAGAAACTGATTCAGGAAGTCTCTGCGCATTTGTTTTGCGTGTGCATTGCATTTTCCATGTCCTTAAATGCAATTATGACTTATGGTTCTCCACAAACGAAGGACTAACTAAATACTTTGTAATACAGCGATGGTAAGCTAGCGACCCATTCGCGAGCATCCTTCGTGACCGTCGTGATCGTCAACGAGACATTAGCCGCCGTTTTCGTGACCGTTATCTTTGCCGTCATGCTCCCCGTTGTCGTTTAAAGAATTCGAAATAATGGCTGTTTTTAGAAGGAGGTCCTATACCATGAGGTGATAAGGGAATTTGGGACCGCTGAAGACGTTCGAAAATAGAAGTTACCAAAGCACACGTACTTCTGTTTGCCACATGAGAACGCGTTCGCCACTTGTCGAACAAGACACATTCAGCGTTGAGTGAATAGAAAAAAAAAAAAAGAAAGTTCGCTCGGCCTCAGTCAATCGCTCCTCACGTTAGGTGAGATCGTCTTGCCCAAGCATTGTTCCTTCGTGCTTCGTGTATCCTCTTTCTATCGTCCTTTGCCTCGTCGTCTGCGCTGTGGTTCAACATGCATCACCAAATCGCCCAAATTTTCACGTCGCATTCTCCCTCACTACAACCGAAGGCCGCGATTCCTGCGTTGTGTGTGTTCGAAGAAATGACGGTGATAAAAAAATGACGGTGTTGATAACAAATGACGCCATTGAGGAGGTGCTACCCTTGATTTTTACATTACAGAGCACTGCGTGGCTAATACTATAGATAGGTTTATTATAGCGGGAGCTAGCATTGACCGCACGTGACTCCTTGCACGCACTATAGTGCGCATGCGCAGTACGCAAAAGTAGGGTTTGCGTTTTGCGGGCGCACGCAATTTCCTACACTTTGCAGGCGGTGCGTTGCGACAGCGCGCGGCGGGCGCTGGCCTCGCGAAACTTGTTTTCACGGGAGGGCCTGCCCCTGTCGGCCACAGCGGGCCTGAATGGTTCTGTTCGCACGCGCCGCTCCTTCACCGATGATCACGCGTTGTTGACAGTGACAGGTACCCGCGGTCATACAGAATACTCACAGACTGTGCTTTACCGCATCGTTGTGCCAAGCCGCACGGAACACAAACGGCGTGGGGGGTGGGTCGCGTTCGTATGAGTTCATTGTCTTGCGAAATTATAGTTACCCGTTGATATTCTAGATGACGCTAGCGACGATTCTAAGCAGCACCACGCTATTAGCGGAGCGTTCCTGGCGCTGTGCTAAAAGCGGTGTCGGTAGAAAATGTTTGCCTAATGCAAGCGAAATATTTTGCCCGTGATAAAGCCTAGGTCGCGCTGTATAAAACACTCTTATGCTTCATTAAAACCGGGAGGGGGGTGTACGCCTACGTCTTAGGAGTAGATAATTAATGGCATTAGGGAAAGGTGGGCTGACTGTAACTTTGATTCTTCGATTGAGTTATTCCAACTATAAGATCAAATATTGACAGCCTTCGCGTTCCAGTCAGTTAATCACTATATTAGCCTCGTTTTCTTCAGTTACACATGAGTATTTGCAGAGCTACAAAGAAATGTATCGGACGGTTTGCTCAGGAAAGCGTTCACGCGAACGCATTGTTTTGGAAGCATAAAGTAGATGTAAAATCTAGACATAAAACTAGACGTAAAAATGACAAATTTTCGCAGCCGTCTCATTCCACATTGGCGATTTCCCGTGGAAGCGGTTTCCCGTGGAAACTTTCCCAGCGTTGCAGTTTTACACAAGTTCCGAGCGCCAGTGCGGGGAGTCGCTTCTTCGTACTTTACCCGTAGGTGCTATGCGCCACCAAGGCAGAACAATGCACATGGTGCCTTCCACAGCCATGGTAGACGCTCAAATCGTCACCGCGTGTTGAAGAACATGCCAAGAGACTCTTGCGGCCCCGGCAATACGGCAACACAGCATGAAGGTCAGGGGCCCCTCCAGATGGAAAAGGGTCAGGGGCCCCTCTCAAGGGTAACGGGAGCTTTTTAGGCGAGAATTCCCCTTTTAAATGTCTGCATAGGAGCAGCGACACCTTTACCCAGTAAAGAAACCGGTGGGTACCGGAGGTTCACGGACTCGAACCCGGTACCTACCGCATACTAGGCGAATGCTTTACTGCTGTGTCATGGCTGCGGTTAAAAGTTACGACCCATTCGGTAAGTTAATTTTTCTATTTAAAAACAAGAAACTCGCGAATGCAAGAGGTAAGTAAATACCGAGTACAGTTGCATCAATATATTCGGGAACCAATATCTTTCCCAATTAGGAAAATTGCTTGTGTTCACCTGATGTGTCTCTGGATGGCTGCACGTAACAGTCCAACTTGTTAAATGGAGCCTCTAGCTCATGGGATTAATTAAAGAACGGCGCAGCTGCTCACATATCGAGCCATGAAACACGGTCTTCCGAGTCTCATTTCCCCAGTTTCGAATAAAATAACTCACGTATCTATATAGTGCTTGAGACATTTTCCCTCACGCACAGAACGAAAAGAATGAAAAGGGAACAGCTTAGGGTCCTTTTATTTTGTCTTTTTTGTAGGAAGGCGCACGCTCACTATCTGCATTACGGGAAGAAAAGGCACAACAAGGCGAAGGCATGTATCAGAATATGGTAGCAGCCTTTTTTCGTCGCGTTGCGATTTTGCAGCTAAAACAATCCCTTAGCAAGTAAACCTCTGTATGTTCGCATCACAGCAAACGATACACTTTTGGAACGGCAAACGTGACCTGCAGTCATTTAGAGAAACATTGATCCGTAGGCACCATTTTTGCATTTCGGAGGAAGCCGAAATACTTCGATAATCAACTAAGCTCTAACACCACACTGGTCGTACTGGGGTAATGTGCTTTAAAGAAGATAATGAATCATGGTTAATACAGCAGCATTTTCAGTGTGCTGTTCCTAGTTTGTAACGTTTACTTATGGCACTAAAAACTTTTGTCTTCGTCTCCTTACGCTTCATTCACATAGTTACGGCTTCTCAGGGACACATAGAAAAAGATGAAGCAACCAGGCATGCGAACGAACGTTTGTCGTCTCGCTTCATATAGTCGTCAATGCATATTTACGGACGTCGCTCCTTGTCGTTACAAACACAGTGATATTTGCCTTCATAAACGCTGATGAGAGAGAGAGAAAGAGAGAGAGAGAGAGAGAAAGAAATAAAACTTTATTTAACCAAGGGTTAGCTCACGCGCAAGCGTATACTTCCAATCTAGTTGTGCTCATGCCCCGCGGGTGTTGCTGTGTGCCCTTGACTGGCGGTGTGCCCGCAAACAGGAGCTGTCTTTTCACGTGCCCTCAATTTTGCCTTGATTGTGCAGTCATCAGTAATTCGTGCTGGCCTCTTCCGGGAGGGAGGGCGGAGGCGCTTTGCTGGGATATTCTTCTTTCACAGCGAAGCCTTGGTTCTGAAACATCCCTTGCGTGAACAAATCCGCGTACAGCGTACATTTTTCACACTCAAATGCTAGTGGGTTGGGTTTTCTTATTGAGGGGCGTTTGTGAGCGAAGTTGTTGCCTGTTTTTCTCCAGTCTAGCCTAGAGGGCTTCCGGAGCAAGGTTTTGAGCTCTGCCTTTCACGTCATAGCACGCGAGGATGGGTTCCATCCTGTTATCTCTGTCACGGTGTCCATCGAGGCCAATCGTGTTCATTAATTACTACCGAAAGCAGCCTGACGGTGGGCTCGTGTTCCACACCAAAAGGAATCTGCCATCTATAGTTAATTATTTTGGTGGGCGAGAGAGAAACAGTGATTCTTCATTTTTCACATTCGTTACCGAGGTTTCGAAAAAGGAAGTGTTTGTTATTCTGGAACTCTTTCCCGGATAATCAGTTACTTACACGCGGAGGTACACCCAAAACGAACCTATGTAGGGGAGGGATGGTAACCCATGTAAAGATACATGATTAATTTCACGAGGCGAAGCTTGTCGGAGATTTCATTGCAGCCAGCAGCGTGTTGAATTCAAACGCGACATTTTGCCTCTATTTCTTTTTTGCGTTAATTACTTTGCTAAGGTGAAATGTTTATCAATGCGCAGTTGATGAAAATACGGACGCAAACTATGCGCTTGCACACACAATTTCGGCGAATCTTTATTCCTGTGCTATACACAACAGCGATTTTTTCTCGCAAACGAACGAAGAGCACAGAATGTACTTTTTGTATTGAGAGTTAAATCATGCAACCAGTTTAAATTTCAGAAAAGGAATTGAAATGGGCTGTTTCATAATGTTAAAAGACAATGAAGAGCACACTGCCGTGGAAGCCAGAGGCAAGACGACGACGTCCTGGATGCGGCCAAGCCCCGGTGTTAGCTCAAGCTATTATGGCTTTCTGTTGAATAATGACCTCATCTACCACTGCCCGTATCATGTAAGCCCGCCGCCGCCCAATGTCGCGGTGCTGTCATTTTGCAAACCTAATAACGTATGGCGCATAGTGGGTAGCCTGCTGTGATCCCCCTTGGGGTATGCGCCACTGTGTCTACGAGTAAGATATGAAGTAGCGAAGGTCCAGGAGAGAGTCGCGTTGTGCCCTGCTGTTTAGTTATTCGGCATCAATTCCTGCCACGTTCTATCCCAGCACAAATGCTCATTACATCCCCATATTACATTTAACCCATGGCGATATTTATGTTTGTCACCGCCCTACTTGTTACAGTGGGCCAAACGCGCCCTGTCTCAGAGTGGCGCAGCACATCTGTTCGGTTAACAGTTTTTCTTCCGCTTACACTAATATCAGGATCGTACTTTAAAAATACTGCACTTTCTTCACTTGCTAACTCATATTTATTGTCAGTAATTGTTTTAACATATACTTTGATCAATGATACTGTTTCTGACGGCAACTGGCGTATTTTTGTCACTAGTGCATAATTTACCATTTTTCGTTGCGACAGAAAGAATAGAAAAGGGGGTGGTGAACTGATAGCAATGAAGCAACAATTCATCGGTGTTTGTTATAAGCATAAAAGACAAGCCCCTATGATACAAATTCCGGCGAGTGGATTTCAGGAGGGATTTGTTCTTCATTTTTGGAATGCATCAAGGTATTGCTGAAGTGTAAAACCACTGACGAAGTTTTCGGCGACTTTCCTCGCCTGCCCAATATGGATACCCTTTTTCTTCTGATGTGATTACTCCTGTTTTAAGGGAAGCGTACAATCCGATCGCGAAGTGTTCATTCATTATATTTGGTGACTTACCTTTCCAAATATCGACTAGTCATCGCTGTCAGTTACTCAGGGCCAATTAAGCACATTTATTCCTTCAGACTGCCTTAATTACACATTAACATAAACATCCTCTCAGCCAACACGGCGTCTGGATCTACCTCAAATACATTAAACCTTAGTCGCGGCAAAGACCAGCGCAATTGCTCAGGCAAAATTTATTAATAAATTTCTGATCCAGACGTCATCATTGGACAAATGATTCATGTTTCTGCAAAAAATTGTCAGTAAGAAAATACCTTGTTACAACACAGCTATTTTTGATGCCATTAATCCCACTGATTCATTTTCAACGAACGCTTTCTTGAAAATTACCTAATCGCGCTGTTGAAAAAGACAGGGTACTTATGAAAGACGCTTCAACGGGTCTTATCATCACATTTGTACTTGCCATAGGCAAGACAACAACCATCATCACTCCTTTGCTTCATCGACAGCTTCAGCGCCCTAACAGTAAAAATAAAGGACTATACAGATTACCTAATTAAGGCCTACTGTCAACTTCCTGGTGTTAATCAAAATTTAACAAGGCCTACCAATCCCTCCTGAAAGCCACCCGCCGGAATTTGTATCATAGGAGCTTGTCTTTTATGCTTATAAAAAACACTCTAAAAGTTTGATTTGTAATTATTCCAAAAAACGATCCCGATATTATCCTTACTGGTTCTAATGGTGCAACTAATCTAGCGTGTGAGTGTGGTCAGCTCCTAAACAATGCACTAGCCTGTTTTTACTCGGGAAGACGCCTGTCTGTACCCTACACTCTAAGATGCATTTGAACCTTTATAACGTTGCAGTTGGAGAGAAATAGCCCGTTTATGCCTGTTTGGTCAAATTTATTTTACGAGCCCCTACATCAAGCGCGAGCACTTTGGAGTTCCTTTGTATGTTTCCGCACGCATTGACCACAAATCCAAGGTTCAAGTGCAACCCTGCCGCTTAAACGTGGCCTTTAATTCCTTTGTACCGATAACTGCATCCGAATAGAACCACCTCCCGCTTCGACCGCCAGTATCACTGATCCTTCATCATTCAAGACGGCCATATCAAAATTTAAAAAAAAAACTTTTATACCGGTCCTCTCTGCAATGCCGTCGAGGATCTGCATATGCCACATGGTATCCAGGTCGAGAATACATTATAGGCGATATTGAATCCCTGGAAAACCCTGCTGTTCGTTTCATTTTTTATAATTCACGGTACTCATGCGTCACCGCACTAACAAATCGTGCCGAGTGATTTTTATGATCAATGCGCCACCGACATTCTCGCCTAACACTTTTTTATGATTTCTATCATCATCAGTATTTACGCGATAATTTGTACACTCCCCCACTGTCACATTCCCATGTTGTGACCATTCTTGCAAAACTAGGCGTATGAAATGTCATTTGCTTAGGTTCGCGCACTCATTCATACCGCGCGCACTAATTGAATGGAATAACCTACCACAGCACATTGCCACAGAATCTAACATACAATTTCGAGATCTGTTAGAAATAAAATAAATTAGTTCTCTTTTTGATTCCGTGTTACCTTTTTCCGTTGGCGTTGTGATGGACAGTTCATATTGCTTGTAATTTCTACATTTTTTATTTGTGTTTTGGTAAGTACTTACTCTTTTCCAATTGATTGGTTGTTGTACTTGAAGCGTACGTGCTTCACCCTATATATTACCCTCAAATCCTCATACATAACCCTCGAATGAGGGACCTAATAAATAAATAAATAAATTTTTATATTCGTGCTCTATCTTGGCGCAACTTATACAAACACAAAATACACTACTAAGTGCAGGGTGGCTGCTTGCTAAGAAAAAACTTTTCGTGCCTGCCCTCTATGCAGTCGATGACTATCTCAACAAGAAGGTCAGGTTTCTTTTAAGAGCACACATTGATTGGCCTTGCTAACTTCATTCAACCAAGTGTTTTTCACATACGCACAGCTTTCGGAGATTTAGAACAGAAAACTAGTAGAATGTAACTAAAATCGTGGCAGTCTACAAGGAGACACAGCAAGCTCGAACCTAAAGTACTGGCTGAGAAAGGTGCCAGAAAGACCATAAAAATGATGTTAATTTTATTAAGTCGAAGACCTCACATGTCCTGTCTTTCTTTCAATCTTTAACGTCGTTAAGAGAATAATAAGTTCAAACCATTCTACTTCTGTAGAAAAAGCGTTCTTGGCACTAGGCGTTCCGTAGCCCGAGCCGTGCGCTAACGCGAGGGTAAACTCGGCAGTAGCAGGAAGTAACCGCCCGCCCCCCAGTGTATCACAGATGAAGTGTTCATAAGTACGCAGCAGACGCTAGTTATGCAGACTAATGATTTCTCAGGTTATTACGCCCACTGATCAAAGTGCAAAGAGGCAGAACTGAAGCGAATTTTTTTCAACATTAATATATGTGTGGCCACGCCAGAAGAGGAAGAAAGGTATGTCAACCATGGAAATGAATGTGGCACGAGGAAGCGTAAAAGTCGTACCTGCTCCTCTGTCCCTCGATAACGTATTCCCCCATAACGCCAAACTGCTATCCACACGAATACTAATCGGTTTGCTGGATGAGCATCTGGAGCACTTGCGCTCACATGTGGTAGCGGCAACGGATTCATCGCAACGTGCGGAGAGGGCGGGCGTGGGAATTTTCAGCCCACTACTTAATTGGTCACTTTCTTATCGATTACCTGATTTTACTCCTATATTCGAAGCTGAGTTTTGTGTAATAGTTACGGCCTAAAACAATTACCTCCACAATATATAAATGTTGCTATTTTTTCTGATTTCCTGTCGGTTTGTACCGCGGTAACATCTGCAAAAAATTCATTTCTTATCCGTACCTTCAGCCGCCTTGTGCCTCCCCATTTACGCGACATCCGGCTCATCTGGGTCCCAGGGCACAGGGGCCTATGGCTCAATGAAACGGCTGACTCTTTGGCCGGTTAAGCTTTAGATGGCCCTACGGTGGACCTCAGCGCTACCCCATTTCTCCTAGCACGCGCAAGGTTCCGCAGACTTCTACGACTAGGGATGACACAGGAAGGTACTATCACAGGCTTGGATGAATATGCCCATCTTGCTCACACTTGGAATGCGAGATTTTGCGAGTCCCGCCAGTGTGAGGTCACTTTAACCAGTATCAGATGCAGAATGCCGCAGCTTAATTTTTATTTGCATCGCGCTGGTCTCACCTCCTCCGGTCTTTGTGCTGCTTGTGGTGAAGTTGGAACAATCGAACACTTTTTCCTGTACTGCCGCTGTTTTTCTTTCATTCGGAAACGGTATCTAGCCGCACCAATTCAACGTATTGGCCTTCCTCTGTCGATGCCGGTGCTCCTTTCGTTCGGGGCCACATCCCAGGGGTTTTGTCATAGAGGGATTATTGCGGCCATTCACGCGTACATATCTGAGACCAGACGCATGTCCTGCTAACTCGGTCAAAATTTTTTAGCGTTTTCTCCCAAAAATGACATCATTCACTGATTCATTCTTTAGACTTATTATTTAATTCGGTAACCGTTTCCCCAATTCCTACAGGCAGATTATATACGGCCATGAGGTGGGCGATTTAGCCCCAAAAAGCCACCCCGCTTCTTGGCCAATCCCCCACGTGGGTATGTGCCACTTGAAAAGGAACAACAACAACAACAACAAAGTAAACAATATATCTGCCTCCAATACGCTCCGAGCGGGAACCGACCACCGCATACCCGGACGCGGCTTCTCAAACCCGGCCTAACAGCAACGATGGGTGTGGTCATCCAGGACAACAAGCGCGTCATCAGCCTAACTCTGTCCACCTGCGACGACTTAGAAACGGAAGAAGCAGACGTCGCTTTCGCCATAGCGCAAAATACAGCTGACGTCAACAGTATAGATTTGCATTAAGCATGTCGTATCTCCCCTTGCTGGTGAATCCACCGTACAACTCACCGCATCATCTATCAATGTCCACCAGACAGATGCATCATGATCAAATAGACATTTCCCCTCTTCTCCCTCCTCGCGCAAACAATACCATCCAAATGTTCACAAAAACGTTATTTCGCCACGCCACGGGAATCGAGTAGGATAGGCCAATTCCCTTGGTTATATATCGATAGATATAACCGTACTACAACTTAGGGCGACTCACTTACCCACACGTGCTCAATCGTTAAGGGAATAGGAGGGACGGACGCTCCGCACAATTCGAATATAAACCATCCCCGTTCCTACTAAATACCATTTAGTGCAGCCCATTTACTATGGAGCTTGTGCGAATACCCGGGCGCGCTCGTCATATGACAGCGGGATGAGACCACATCCCACTACATCCGGGCAATCTTTTCCATTCTTCTTACGAGCTTTATGAGCGAGCAGTGACCAGCTCTCTTGCTATCGAGATTCTTTTTTTTGGTCTTGGTATCGCAGTAGTACCACCTCTTGTGCAACGTAATCTTTTAGAATAAAGTACATCTCCACAGTGACCTGTAGTCAAACCAATATCAAATAAAAAAATACTCGCATAACTGCTTGCTCTGCTGCACATTCCGCCAGACGGCACATCCTGCCGCCTCTGCAGCGTAGCTGCCTCTCCTCCAGCCCACTCCCACGTCCCAAGCTGTTGCGTTGCAGCCTCGTTCCTGTAGGCTGCATGGAATGGAGGTGTTCCAGTTTAGCGCGTTCACACCGCTCGCGCGCAATCTGGTGGGAGAGAGCGCGTCTTTTTGTGGTTATTTACAGGTTTATTCGGTTGGGATAACATCAATCAGACAGCTTTTGGTGTTTACTTTATTTCTTTTCGCCTTGGCATCGTTCTTATCGCCTTGTTTGTTATTTTTACAGCACAAAAAGTCAACTTGTACTCATCAGTAAATGAACGCTGATAATCTCGTTTATCTGCTTAAATTCCGTGTAAATATGGCCTAGCTTCCGTTTCAACTTAAAATAAGGCTGCTTACGTGCGGTGCGGACTGTTTTAGTAGTTCAACACGGTTGTAGTTACCTGCACAGTACTTCGCGTTGTATCATTCTATTATTTTGATTGATTGTGGGGTTTAACGCGCCGACGCAACGCAGGCGATGAGGCGCGCCGTAGTTGAGGGCTCCGGATTAATTTTGACCGCCTGAGCATCTTTATCGTGCGCTGAAATCTCGTACACACGGGCGTTTTTGCTTTTCGCCTCCATCAGAAAAGCGGCCGCCGCGGCCGGGAATTCTATTATTTTCGTCATGTGCCTTAATTCAGTTACAGAGAGGGACACGGAAATTTTCGCGTTTAAGAACCCAAAAGGCAATTGTTTTTTACTGCTGTACTGAACCGAAATGCCTAAGTCGGAAATTCTAATGCAATTAATTTCAACACTTGCTACGTTCAGAAATGATCTGCGCCATGTTCCTAAATCACATTACACAGAGAGCCGGAGTGTAGTTTGTGCCAACAGTTTTGGTAAGGTTACCCACAAGCATCTTAGATTGACTCTTCAACCTGAAATTGAGCATTTCCATGTTCTTGCTGGGACCGCCATTAGTGTTTTATTGCAAGCATTGTCTACCCACCAGCATCGCTTTTCGCTGTATTCGTGGCAAAGAAGGAGCTGGGCAGCGACCGGTCTGAGCTCGAACCCATTTAGCTCCGGCGCAAGAATACGAAACCACGCCATTTGTGCAAGAATATGCGGCACTAATTCCAACCCACTAATGAAGTAATGAGGTAAACTCGATTCAGTGGTCCGCAGCCGTGGGATTGACAGCAATCATTGCGGCCTAAACCGTTTAAAAATACCATCTTGTGACACTCATCTTCGACGTTTATGTCGGGCCTCGCAAGCGAAGACCACCCACACCAGTGGAACTCCTGGGGATGAAACGGCGTCGTGCACCAAATCGTCTCCGGCGCAGAATGACCCTTAGCCTACAAGATGAGCGAAAGTGGATTCACCATTAACTGTGCAGCCGAGAACCCTCTGAGGATCGCGACAAGAAAGGCGAACAAAAAGTGGCGCCCGACCAACCATTTGCCGGCAGGGACGATGGTTACTTGTCGATGTACTTAAAGGTCTAGAGTGCCATGTGGTGCGTGTGTGATAGTTTACTTCCAGCCGCTCACGAGTTGGAATGTGTCAAATAGCCTTGTAAGGAACTCTGGCATCTTGTTGAAGGGGATGTTGTGGTGCTGATAAGCGATGTTCGGACGTCGGAGAAACTGTGCGTAGTTATTGCAAAATAATTAGTGTTGTTATTTGTGATTGGTTAGGATTAGATCGGTTACGAAGACGCGCACTCTCAGCGGGAAAAGGTTATTTCACTCTCAATAAGCAGATCACTTTCAGATATGTTTGCAGTACAGTGCATTTCCTTTAAAATTTCACCCACATTTGCGATTGCGGCGCCATTTGGCCTGCATGACTGAAAAAAAACCGTGTTAATCCTAAGCTGGCTAATGCCATTTCTAAACACCGCTGGTTTAGAAATGGCATTAGCCAGCGGTTGTGACACGGTTGTGAAACGGTTGTGACAAACGAAAGTGTCACAATACAGCATGTCGGCTACCTTAACGCTCTCCTAGATAGACGGTTTGAATCGGTAGGCGAACATATAGTCGGAGAAAGCGGGTGTTGCATTGAAAAGTTGTTTTTTGCATTTTACCAGACCCTTATAGCACTGGTTATGACATCAGTGGAGAATGCTTTATGCAAATGAGAAGAGCAGCGTTCTGAGCGCCGGTTTGTGTCAATGTATATCAGGATTATTTAGCTTGCGTGCGACCCCCCCCGCAGTGCGTCTTTGACTTTTACGAAACGCATTTTTTTCTCCTAACATTGGGACTCGTCTTTCTTTCCTAGTGCTGCTTTATTTGAAGGGGTCGGCGGGATGTGGGGAACATTCAATGATTCCCCTTTTACGCAACCAGCATTCACCAGTGTTTGAAAAATTGAAACTAGAGCCGGGACACTCGTCTCCCTTGGCTATATTTGTGCAACGTGCTTAGGAATTTTATTCTACCCAGAGCTGTATAAATAATTACGGCCCTTTTTGTTTAAAAGACCAGGTTGTTGGAACTGGGCATCCCACCGCATTTACCATGGTTGTGACTCGCATCCGAGCGCAGACACCGGTGTAGCGACGCTGCCTTGCTCCGTCCGCTATTGACGCAGCGCAGAGCAGAGCCACCAAGTTCCCGAGCCGACGAAAAGTTGAAGTAACATTTATATACAGTATTTACAAGTGTAAGCGAACGTTATATGACTCGCACAAAAGCGACCGCCCCTCTACACTTGGTGCCTCCGAGAAGTGCCGCAGAAAAATGCCTCCGGAAAATGCCGACCATAATGACACTGATACGTGCCTCCGGGCGCGTTTTCATACCCCCGGAAGTTCGTTGGAGCCCTGAGAAGTTTGAATCGCTCCAATCAGGACTCTCGCCGGCTGAAGTTTGAAATCCGACGAATGGTAGCGAGCAGTTTCGTCAGCCGAGCCGCCACGATGGGGAAATGGAGGGCGACACCCACGCCGTCTCCGCCACGCCATCTCCAGGCAAGTCGCCGCATGTCGGTTTCCGGTCATTCACCCTATTTAGGATTCGGGAAGCCGCCTCGATGGGGAAAAGGAGGATGACGCCCAAGCTGTCTCCGGGACCTCGCCTCCACACGAGTGGCGACATGTCCGTTGCCGGTCGTTCACCTGATGCAGGATTCGGTCGAGCCGCCGCTACTCAAAAGGAGAGGCGACTCTGCGCCGATACAAGTCTGCGCAAGTCGGCCGCGGGTGGCTTAATCTGATTTGGACGAGGCGGGAATCGGCCCCGCTGTCGGCGCGTCGCTCCATGCAAAAAGTTTTGGCCGGGTGCTCTGGCACAACAACATGTATACTAGCCTGACAATATATACTTTAAAATTTTGCTTGCGTATTTATTTACGCAATGCTACAGGGCTAACCCCCAATCAAGAGCGGTAAAAGCATGTTCTTGGCAATCAAAAACAAAGAATAAATCACGTCCTTTGTAGTAAAGACGTTTAGGTTTATCTGGCAATAGTTATTTATAGTTATATTCATTTAAATTTATATTCACAAATCCTTGTAGAGATGACGCCAGAGAAGAAGTTGCAGAATCTTGTTCTTGGTAACAAAAGACACAGAGTACCATTAGCCTTGATATGACCTCAAAAGTGGCACTTACAACAAGATGCGTCGGGTGTGAGAGAAAAAGAAAATCTAGGAAAAGAGGTAGAAATGAGGAGGCATAACACTGAAAATAAATTTAAAAAGTGAACACTGCAACAATCAAGGGTATAAAATGCAAAGTCATTGTTAAAGCAATAATTAAATATACGCGGGAGTATAATGCGTTGACAGAAGGGCGCAAGGGGTAAATTATGCCATTGTAGGATCGTTCGCAGAAAAAGCAAAAACATTCAAGAATGTTCATTGGGGAATAATGCGGTTTAAGGACAAGCATGTCGATCACCCGACGTTTCTGTCGCATTAAGCAGAGCTTACGGTAGGCCTCAGTGCAAACGTTGTTATTATAAATTTTGGAACATAACCTACTGGTTATCGTCATGTCAAGAGGTTTGTAAGCGCACCTGAGTTTTAGCGCACCTGAGTTTCAATTTCAGCGCACCTCGATGCCGATAATTTCACTAAACAGGATGGAGTAGTCTGAAGAAAAGCGCATTTGAAAGGGGTATTTACAACATTAGCGATCTTAATAAAAATTACAAGAAGTACAGGCCCTACCACGCTCCCCTGAGGCACATCAAATAACAGGAAAAACATATACTGACGTAATATCTGCGGTTTTTTGGATACGTAATAACCAAGCAGTTGAGAACATTCATTATATAATTGCGCGGTAACACGAGGACACAGAAAGAGACACATATAATACAAGACTCCGTGCAGACCAACAACTGATTTCTGTTCCGGATACAACAGCGAAATCTTCACGCCTGTGCGCCGTCACCACGCAGTATTCGTAAATCGAAAAGAAATTCCAAGAAATTATTCTCCACACAGTTGTCGTGCTTCGACACGTGCTTCGACACGGTACCCCTTCTTTCATCTTTCTTGCCCCTCCCCCACATCGCCCTAATCAAAATCAAGAAGTGCTGTCTCGTTCTAGGGGAAGGGCGATTGACGGGCAGCTGACACGCGTGTCGTGGTTTTTGTGTATATAAAAGGAATCTATGATTCTTAGTTAATAGTGAATTAGTTATTAGAGAGTTCCTAGGCCGCACAGCAGTTAGCACGCAGTAGGACAACTTACATTTCGTCACTGGCAACGCGCCACGGTAACGCTATCGCGTAACGCAATCGACTCCTAATCTGGAGACCCCGGTGCAATTTCCACACGAAGCCAGTCATTCTTTTCATTTTTTTTTTCTTTACGCCTTGGCAGTTTTGGGGCACGGACACAAAATATGTCTGGCAGTGTAGCGCTCCGCCGCAAAATTAAGTGCCAGACGATGCAGCCGCCAACGAAGATTGTTCTTTGTCCGTAAGGGCCAGCTTAAAGGAATTGATACACACATCCGCAAGTATTAATATCGACTCAGCATCCGTACATTCGGGAATTACCTGAGCTCTGGCGCACAGCACAATAGTGCAAAAAATAAACATAGGCTTACAGTCCTACTTTCGGAAACGCGTTTCCAATGAACTGCCATTGTCAGTGGTGACTTTTTTGTGCTCACGTAACCAGTCATTAGGGCAAGACAGGGTTTGCCCAGTATTTTATCTCTTATACGAAACAGGGAATCTGCACTGGACACTGCCCGCACGCTCGAGAAGATTTTCCCAATGGCGCCTAATGCACTTCGCAAGCGGGGGTTATTTCATCCGATGTGTGTGCAAAGCCTCCAAAGATTGGCAGAAGCCGAGGAAACCGCCTTTACGTATTCCAACATGGCTATGTTTTTCACGTTATGTGATTGTAGGATTTAACGCGCCGACGCAAGGCAGGCGATAAGCGCGCCGTAGTAGAGGGCCCCGGATTAATTTTGACCACCTGGGGATCTTTAACGTGCCACGATATCTCGTACACATGGGCGTTTTTGCTTTTCGCCTCCATCAGAAAAACGACCGGCGTGGCCGGGAATCCAACCCCCGACCTCGTGCTCAGCAGAGAAACGCCTTAGCCACTGAGGCACCGCGGCGGTTGTCACGTTATGTGGTACGCTATGCGCGTTTATAGCTACATTTAAATTAGAGTGTTTGCCGCACGTATTACAAGCATTTGTGTGTCATGCATTTGCTTGCGATTTTATTGAAACGCGGGCCGGGACCTCCACCACCTCTGGCTTCGTATTACCCGCAAAAAACCACCATTCACCATGCTGCCCTAAACCTACTGCCCGAAACATACATCCGCTAGGCGGTGACATGAAGTTTTACGGCGTTCCTAAAACACAAAGTGGTCCGCTTGACAAGCTTGCAAGAGGCTGAAATGTACCGAAGAATGTTCTGGTGGCACGCGGCCATTAAGGCAAACAAGTGCTGAAAAATAGTCCAGAGCGAGGGTTTACTGTATGTTTCAGCTCCATCAGCAGAACACACTTTCCCGCCTTTGAGTAAGAACGCCCTGTTAGAAATCGTTGCTTCCGTCGATTCCTCTTGACTATAGAGGGCTTCGGGAGCCCGTACCATGTTTCAACAAGCCCATCGTTCTAGTGGCGATCGCACAGTTATATCCACTCCATTTGAGAGGGCGTGAGAATAAATGTTTAATGCAGCAAACGGGGGTGAAGGAGCTGACACTCGGAGGGGGGGAGACGGGAGGGGGTTGGTTAGCCTCAGATGAGGTACACCGAGGTGGTCGTTTTTTTTTCCTAGCAAGAAACTGGAATTTGGGGGCTCTAGGGGGGCCCAAGCAAGGAGTCTGGGGCACTCGAGCGGGGAACACGACCGGAATGCGCCAAGAAAGCATTTATTTCATTTGTGCTCCCGAACCTAGCAAGATGGTCCGAGTTTAGGACAGACGTAGGCCAGCATTTCGTGAATTGTTGTTATGCCTGCGCGAAACGGCACTGCAGGAAAGCCAATTTTATTTTGAATGCTCAGCAGTAAACCGCTCCGACTTTTATGTTCTTGAAGTGTTCCCGAAACCAATTATATGACAATCAGCTGCTAGCTTCTAGCACTACTATCTAATTACTGCAGAATCTATTCATTTTTCTTACACAATTACCAGTCAAGTTTCACAAGCTGTGAAATGGATTGATTGATTGTCTGGTTTAACGCGCCCACTCAACGAAGCCGATGAGGCGCGCCTTTGTCGAGGGCTCCGGATTAATTTTGGCCACCTGGGGATCTTTAACGTGCGCCGAAATCTTGTACACACGGGCGTTTTTGCTTTTCGCATCCATCAGAAAAGCGGCCGCGGCAGCCGGGAATCGAAACCGCGGCCTCTTGCTCAACGGCGCAATCCTTGAAGCACTGTGCCATTGCGGCGGGTAAAAAGCTGTGAAATTACCGTCTGCTCCAGCTTCGCAAGCTTTTATGGAGGTAAACGTAATTCACATATTTGACTGCTAGCACAGAACTCCACTATTTGAAGTTTTATAGAGTAATGGCAGCATAGTCACTACCATTACCAAAATATAAGAAAATAAATACATGTACAATTTCTTGGGACGAGTGGGATGTGTATTTTATAAAGCGTCTCTGCTCATCCACCTTCTCCAAGTGGGCTTACTCCAGACGTTACACAATACCGTGCAAGCGCATGCGCAGTCGTTGCTAGTTCAGTATATAATCTTGCAGGTGGTCAATACATTTCATTGAAACCTTTACATGCGATTGTGCTCTTCTTTGTCCCGTCCGTATCGTTTTGCGCAATCGTACTCAAGTAACGGAATACAAGCGCCGTGTCAGCAGACTGCTGTACTGCGCATTCTCCCGCTGCACTGCTGTAAGTGCAACACTTCAGGTTTCCGCAAGACGGATGTTCTGATCAAGTCCCGAGATAATGTTACCAGCGTGATCTGGGAAGCGCCTGTATGGTGTTCGGGCCGGTCTAAAGATGAGTGCGTCAGCTCTAGGTCCGTTTTGCTCCTGGCAATAGATGCCTAGTTGGTGATGGATGAGATTTGCTGAGTAGAACATGCGTACAGGTTTGTGCGACAGTGGTGGTATATGTGTACATTATTTCATTCAATAAAAATTCCACTTGCTAGTCCGCGCATCAACTGTCCCGTTTGGTCCCATTATTCTGCGTAACTAGCACCAGCACCAAGTTTTGCTGATGGGAATGGAATTCAAAGATGCCCAGAATGCAACCTTTGTTAGATAACGGGCTTTAAAGATCTGTATGGAAGAAAAACGCTTCAAATGCACATTTCGGTGTCCCAGTAAAAACTATTCGGGAAAAATAGGCAGAACAGTCTTTTGGGTAGGGTTTCATAGTTTGATAAT
The DNA here is from genome assembly GCA_013339765.2 of Haemaphysalis longicornis. NCBI lineage: Eukaryota > Metazoa > Arthropoda > Arachnida > Ixodida > Ixodidae > Haemaphysalis > Haemaphysalis longicornis. The sequence continues at coordinate 191,971,635 of CM023450.1, read as the reverse complement.
AAGCGCATCTCGTAGCATCTCGTGACCCTGCTTCTCCAAAGGCCCGCGCAAGCTCGCAGTTCCTAACAGCGAAGGCACGCCGATACGAAAAGGACTTATCGCGCCGTCAGTGTTACACTTGGCGTAAGGCGTTTTCCTCGAAGGCCTCTAATGCCTCTTTATGGCGAACATTCCGGACGGTGGAACACGGACGGCGTCCTCCTGTTCAGGCTGCCCATGATTGCTTTGCCGCTAGGCTATGTCCCGAGGACTTCGCCAAGGAAGCGGCCAGAGCGTGGTTTCCGTTCTATGGTGTGACACCTGCCAGACATCTATTGCATTGGCCAAGATTCCTCCCTGCACATGTGGACAAGCCTCCATTGGCTTCTGACATCGAAGGTATTGGCACGGCTGTTACGATGGCACAATTGCTTGCGTTACTAGACCGTACTAAGCGAAAAAGTGCGCATGGTCCAGACGCTATACCCTCGAAGCCTTCAAGAATTTGAACAATGATGTGCTCGCTCAGCACTTCGATTCAATCAACGAGGTATGGCTTAGTGGAATCGTGCCTGGCAGCTGGAAAGCACCGCATGCCGTTCGTACACCAAAGCTTGGCAATCCAGCAATGATGCTAGAATATCTTCGGCCAATATCACTTACGGTGACGGTTTGCCAGCTTGTAGAGAAGATGACAGCCACTCGCTTGTAGGGGTGGCTGGAATTGCATGGGTATTACCCCCCCCCCCTCCCCCGTGCCAACCGGCTTTCATCCATCGCTTGGCACAGAGGACGGGCTTAGAGTGTTGGCAACATGAACTCTGTCGTCAACCCGCAGTCATGGTTTTCGGACCGTCCTAGCAATGGACATCGAAAAAACGTATTACAACAGCAGTCACGCTGCTATCCTCGACTCGATTGATATGCTCCACGTTCCCGTGCGGGTACGGCAGTTCGTCCAGTCATTCCTTCAAGACAGGACATTTGCCATACGCCTTCACGGAGAAGCTATTGGGTCCTTCGGTCCTGTACTTGGTGTGCCCCAAGGATCGGTATTTACTTCGACCTTGTATATACGACATCGATTCCACTGGCATTGTGCCATCATGAAGTTCCGGATGTTAAATTTCCTATTTACGCCGATGACATCACCGTGTCGAGCAATCACCGTGACCTGGAAACTCAAGCGACTTCCCTGCAATCAGCCCTGGAAATCACCGCAGCCTTTGCTTCTTCGGTGGGCCTTCAGCTTTCAATGACTAAACCAACACACATATCCGTTGCAAACCGCTGCAGCCGCCGAAAGGTTGCTGTTTGCCCCATCCGCCTTCAACTGCCTGGGCAACCACTGCAAGAGAGCCCAACAATCAAAGTCCTGGGATTGATGATACACCAATCGGGAACGGCGACAGCTGGGCTTGCTCAGACTAAACACCAAGCTGCTCAAACGCTATCACTAGTACGCCATACAGCTCCCAAAGCTGGTGGAGCTAGCTCACACGTGGCGCGACAAATACGGACAGCAGTTGTCCAAACGCGCTTGGTGTACTTTGCTCAGTTCGAGCATTTGACGGCTACGCAGTGGGATCGACTGAAAGCAATTAACAGAGAGGCTATGAGAGCAATTACTGCGCTCCCAGGCATCATCCCTATATTTGCTTTCCAGGAAAAAGCCCTACTGAACACGTTTGATGATCTTTTTCATCAACGTCGTGAATCACGACAATTGAAGGTTGCACTGTGTGATTCTGCGCTAACATTAATAGCTTACGCAGTCTCTCATACGCTACCAGCCCTACCGCAGCAAGTGCTTCTACCGTGGCTATTCGTGCAATTCAGTGGCAACAAACCAACAGACGTTCGTCGCCAAGGTTCTACGTTTCGGCGTCTGCCCTCAATCAACGCATCGCCTACATAAATAGCCACCTTCCACGCAGCTCCACCATACTATATGACGAAGCCAGTGCACAAGATATTGTTATTGCCACTGCCATTCCTTCAATAGCCATCCAGCCCTCAGCAAGACGTCCAAGTTTTGGAACCTCCATCATCGTTCTGTGGGGAACTTGCAGCCATTAGCGAGGCACTGATGGCTGCAACCGGAATCACTTTGCAGCCCGGGGCGCATTCTTACCGATGGTCTTCAAGCAGTTCGCTTATTACGGTTAGTTAGTGTTAACCCTGTGCTAGCTCAGAGTATTCACCAATTTGCGGCAGGAACCGCTCACAACATTCTGATTGAATGGGTTCTACGTGACGTACTCACAGATTACTGGATGTCAGATGTAGCAGCCCGACTGGCTGCCTCCGTTCCATCTTCTACTTCCCCGTTACAGCTAGATGATGCCACTCTTCTCGTGACGAGAAAAGAACAACCCCGACGCCGCACACGTGCTCTCATTCCACCGTGTGCCGCCACCCTCCCCCCGGGCTTACCCATGCCGAGGAGGTTGCGGTTAGATATATTCCGGAGGGGGTGGCTTCAACTCCCACCGCGACCCGCCAGTGGCCTCAATCCCGAGATATATTTGCAAACCCTGGTTGCCCAGTTTACCACCGTAGCCACGGTATCACCGACTTCCATCGGTTCCTGTGGTCCTGCCTCGCCTTGAGGACTACGAGACTGCGGCACCTTGCGGCGACGGGCCTCCGCGTAAACGACGCCTCCGCATACGCCACATCAATACATGGACGCCGTCATCGTTCACTCCTTCACTTCATCCGCGAAATGAACATTTTCATGTTAGTCTAATCACCTTTCGTCATCAACTCACACCCCCATATATGGGCCCGGCGGCAAAATAAACGCTCTTATAAAAGGAAATAACGGTTTCTCTGTATTTAGCGGTTTAAACGGAGCTCATGAAATATTACCCAAGTGGCTTAAATAAACGAACGGTAGTTAGAAGTTCGAATATTTTCACAAAGGCAAAGGCGATGCAGTTATCTTCAAGGAAAACAAGTTTATTGGAGCGAAGTTGTGCTGCCCTAACAACTCAAAGAATACACAGGCGGCGAAGCAGCAGTAAACATAGTGACGTGCGCAAGCGAGCGTCGGCGACTCGAATGCCGCGGCATCTGCTCTGCTGGCAATTATCATTCGGCGCCAGGGTTTCACAGTCTAATTGTATCCAGAACACCGCAGATCAACAAAGATTATTCTATGCTGGTGAAGCTAGTTGGAAGCCTCTCCCTTTGAAAGGAGATAACACGTGTGGCATAAAAGTGGAACATGCCTTTCACTTGGCCCACGGAAAACAAAACATAAACAAACAAACCCAACGCATGGTTTTTGGCAATATTACGGAAGCCTGGTACTCGTCCAGCGTCATGAGCGGCAAAAGTGTAAAATGCTTGCAAGAATTATATGGGTTTAGGGCAAAAATACTGATGCAAGTGTTATGCCCGTGTTTTCTGCCTGCCAGAAGTATCTGAATTCTTTGATATGTTTTAAGCATGCTTCTAAAGCAGAGTTATTATCTCTATGTAGTTTGGCATTTTAATTAAATTTGCAATATACTCCCTTTTGCCATAACAGAAGACCTGTCTGGCGCGTTAGGAGTTTCTTCAGTGTTCTAGTGGAACTATCAACGCAAAAAATTCTAACTGGAGGAAATCATAGACAGGGTATGTGCCTCCTCCGGGTAAAGATTGTGCGTAGGCTAATTAGGTCTGAAAAAAAAACTAATGAAATCAATGTGAAGGTTGCTTGTTTTCCGGCATCTTCGATGGCAGCAACCAAACCTTACATACATTTTCGAGGAGCTTTTTTTACCCAAACCACCAAACAATGATGATGATAGGTCAAAGTGCGTGTGGAGAATCATTCAACACTTTCTTGCAATTACTTTCCTCTGTTTTGAGTTAAAGCCAGTCGTTGGTTTCTACCATTATGGAGTCAGTCCATCAACAATATAACGCGTACCTCAAGCTGCTTCTGGTGGGCCTGACATATTTACTAACATCAAGGCTTAGATTACCTCTCTTGAGGAAACATGAAAGACACACATTTTTAACTGGAACGAAATTTTTCTCTGGTTTCATCATAATACATGGTTTTAGGGAACACGAATAGTAGAGTTTGGATATTTTTTATCCGAATATAAATCCCACCGAAAATTCTCGAGGTTGGTTTACGTGTTTTTACGTGAAAAACCGTTCTCAATAAAATACGACTTTATTGTCGAGCACTTTTATTGGTCGTGAAACAAAACCTCTGCCAGATATTTCTAGACAAAGAAGTTCGTTGTAAGCAGCATAAAAAAACACCTTTAACAAGAAATTTTTCTCACTTCAGACAAAATTATTTTTCTCATAAACCTTGTCTTAAACATAAGCTCTCGCTTTTAGGATGGGGGCGAATAGATAACAACCGTGTGTCAAGAATTATGCGAAAGTGAAGGATCCCCAGGTGGGCAAAATAATCTGGAGCCCTTCCCCACGGCACGGCTCACAACCCAGGTGTAACTTAGGCACGTTAAAAATACTACAATTTTTCGAAAGGTTCATTCCTTCTCCCCGGCCTACCGAGCCCCTCAGTGTCACTTCCTTTTTTCCTTGTAACCATATTTCTGGGAACATGCCTCCACCATCGATTTTAGAGCTTTGTGACAGCCTTTTACACAGTGGTTGCTGAGGAACTTGAGCTTAAGCACGAAAAAAAAAAACTGGAGTCACAGCCGCCTTCCCAAAACACATGCTGACGACAAAGATTGTCGCATGAACAGAATAAACGAATGGCTTTGCATGACAACAACTGACACTGGCTGCCTATTCTGAAAAGACGACACGTCACTGAGCGCATCAAGCAGTGTCCTTTGTGATGGTCATAGCGGGCAGTATTGAATAATGAAAGGTAAAAAAGTTGATATTTATAGCATTAAATCAGTTTATTTCACAACAATGGGCTTAGCGGCTTCTTGTTTCCACCCATGTCAAAGAGTGGTACCCATGTCAAATAGTGGCTACTCCTCATCCAAGTCATGCGCACAATAAAAATCCATGGCCGCATATTGCATCACTTTGAAATGTGGTACAGCTCTCATTTCAACGCCGTATCTTAAATTACATGTCCGCCATGAATTGAGCAGTCTTTTGGGAGGGGGAGCTGATAAGTACCCAGGACACGAAGGACGACAACCACATACACTACTGCTTGTAAAAGCGTCACTGGCAAAGCAACTACTCCACCAGTCACCTTTACACATTCACAAACTTTTGATGACAAAGCTGGCGGTATATTCTTCAAGCTGGATCTGTAGTTCTGATTGCGATCAAATTCATAAAGTGAACACAGCCTCCTCCAGCGCAGGAGTGGGGTGGTATTTGTGTCAAGATATCTTTGTGAAACTGCAACTTATAATTAACCTGCTACTCTACGGTCGTGTAATCTGCATTCAGAGCCCCATATCGAAGCCAATACTCTGCACCGGATGGCCCATGTTACAACACGTAGGCTTGAAATATAAAAAATACTATTTTATAAAACTCTTCGGTTCTAAAAATACGGGGCAAGCTGCCGCAGCGTGGGATTTAGCGTTGCCTTTTGCATACCGCCCCCCCAGCCGCCAATTCAAGCACTAATTTTTACTGTTTTTTGACGTCACAAGAGCCCGAAGCGTACTTTAGAAGAACCGTTACTATGGCTAAAAATAAACCCGCAAAGCGCTGGTGAGCAAACCGTGTAGAGCCTGTTTTGGAAAGCAGGGCGATTAGGGTTGACGCTGTTCCTTTGTTGAGGCTGCAAACAATGGTGAAATGCTTTCATGAATATGCAATACGCTCCTAGTTTTGTGGTACGAGCTGCAACTGAAGAGGTAGAGAAAACGGAGATGAGAATATGCCGCTGCAAAGCAAAGTTTTCGTCGAGAGTACCTAGCTAGTTTGCTGATGCGTTCTGTTCGCGCTTAATAATTTATGCGCTCCAGAAGGTATCGCTTTATTAGGGTCACTACTACCCAACACAGGTTGGCCACTCCTACGCCAAGAACAAAGGTGCAGAAAATACACTGAGGGGTAAAATTAACAGCAATGCGTATTCAGAAGCGGGGAGAGCAACCACTTCGTATGCTACACGCCTAGACCTTCCAATTAGCACACGAGTAGAAACTTCTAAAAGACTGTGGAACCGCTAATCAGTATTTCCAATTTTTGCGCCTTCTTTATTACTACTGTCGTTGCTGTTATTTCCCCTCGATATCTTGTTCCAGCGAATCGTGGCACCAACGCTGAATTTCTGTGTCCTGTAAGTGAGTACAGTTAATTTGTCATAGCCCAGGGGCATGCAACATTCTGTAATACCTACTGAATCCCCTGCAGATTCTATGGCTCTGCGTAGATTCCCTCGTGCTGTTATGCAGAAAGGCTCAGTGGGTTGCAGATTCTCTTTGGAGTTTATGCCAGAGGCCTTCTTCCTACACATTCAGGGATGAGTGTGCGACTTCGAAAAAACAGCGCCAAAAAACGATACGACAGGGAGTAAAGACAAACACTGCGCTGAACTGCCAACTGAGTTTTATTTAGAAGAACAACGAATGTATACTAGAATGAAAAGCAAGAAAGAGAGAAGGAAAATCATAACACAAACACACAAAATGGAAGTTGATTGTGGAAATGAAAGCAGCCACGTGTAATGCGTCGATCATGATCCTAGGTATGTTATCTCCCTGTCGTGCAACTCGATAGAGGGTGTGCTCAAGCACCCATATCCTATTGCGTGGATAACGAGTGCTCGCGATACCGCTTCAAGATGACGGTGCTGTCAAATGCTGGTGGGGATAGCTGGCATTGCTGGCACTTTGCACAGTGTGCAGCTAGATTGCTGCAAGTGCCTGTCCGTACAGATTTTGCGTGCTGCCTGAGCCGGTCAATCTTATCACCACACCTCCAATACACTGCCTGAAGCGATTGGCATTTTTTTTGCTGCATTTTTTGCTGTTTACCGGCCCCGCGTTAACAAGGCTGTAGATACCGCTAAGTGTTCTAGAGGCCGAAAAAACAACGCGCATGCCCGCGTGACCACCCGCCTTCTTAATCCAATGGTACACGCTATAGACATACGTTATCACCGCAATTCTTGGGGCCCGTTCTTCCCTTGTGCATGGTGTGCGTTGCTTGTGGGTTTGCGAATTCAAGTCTCCGCTAGCGGGCTGAGCAGCTCGCGCAGAAAACCTGCATCGGTCAGACTTGCAATCTGCTCCTCAATGCTGCCCTGTACATCATGAGGGCACGACCTCTGTAATGCATTCCGCATTGCCAAGGGATAAATGCCATACTTCACTCAGAAAACCAGGTGCGTAACGACTGCTGTCATGCTACGTTGTCACCACCTTCAAGAGCACCCTTGGCGACTTCACCTTAACGTATGCGTTCCCATCGGAAAACAGCCTTAGGTTTCTTGATCTAGTGTTGTGTTTTCGCCATGATCATGTTTGCTTTGCTGGAAATATGCGGCTGGTTGAAAAAAGAGCCCATTCCAAGTCAGTCCATTCGAAGTCAGTGAAGCGTGGCATTGCTTTCTCGGCAATGCGGAATGCATTGGTGAGGTCGTGCCCTCATGGTGTATTGGAAACCTTTGAGGACCAGATTGCAAGGCTGACCGATGCAGGTTTTCCGCGATAGCTGCTCAGTGCGCTAGCGGAGACTTCGAATTCGCAAACCCACAAGCAACGCACACCATGCACAACGGAAGAAGGGGCCCTAAAAATTGCGGTGACACCGTATGGCCATAGCGTGTCCCATCGGATTAAGAAGGTGGGTGGTCGCGCGGGCGTGCGTGTTGTTTTTTCGGCTCCTAGAAAACGTAGCCGTATATGCGGCCGGGTGAACGCAGGGGCCGTTAAACAGCACAAAATGCAACAAAAAACATGCTAATCGCTTCAGGGAGTGTATAGAAGGTGTGGTGTATTCAGCTCTCGTGTGGCGAGACCGATGTAGGGCAAACTGGCCGCTGCATTAACGACCGGATCAGGGAGCACGCAAACAATGTATGAACAGGCACTGGCAGCAATCTAGCTGCACACTGTGCAAAGTGCCAGCAATGCCAGCTATCCCCACCAGCATTTGACAGCACCGTCGTCTTGAAGCGGTACCGTGAGAACCGCACGAGGGAGATTCACGAGGCATTCGTTATCCACACAATGGGAGATAGGTGCGTGAACACACCCTCTATCGAGTTGCACGACAGGGAGAAAGAATACATAGGATCATGATCGACGCATTACACGTGGCTGCTTTCCTTTCCACAATCAACTTCCATTTTCTGAGTTTGTGTTATGGATTTCCATCTCTCTTCCTGGTTTTTGATTCCAGTATATATTCATTGTTCGCCTAAATAAAACTCAGTTGGCAGTTCAGCGCAGTGTTTGTCTTTACTCCCTGTCGTATCGTTGTTTGGCGCTGTTATTTCTGAGAAGTATCATGCACCAACTATCCCGTCTCAGTTCAGTTGATGAGTGTGCGGCTGAAGGAGGTTGCTACGGGAGAGGCGTTAATGCTACTTGACCTCTCATAGTGTGAGTATACGGCCCTTCGTCGATCTGGTTCACACCACGTATTACGCTGGTGTGATGATTGTTCTGGCTGCCATGTGGGCCGCTTCTATCCCATCCATTTCATTCCCTGTGTGAGCCAGGAACCAATTTGGTTAGGTCGTTGGTGGATGCTGTTAGGTCGTTGGTTAGGTTTGGTTTGGGTCGTCGTTAGTTAGGTTTGGTTTGGGTCGTCGTTAGGTTTGGTTAGGTCGTTGGTGGAACCTGGCGGCGGATGCTGTTTCTTTTTTAAATATAGAGGAGCACTGTGGACGCCGCCGCCGCCGCCGCCGCCGGCGGTGGATGGTTTGGGGTCGCTTATAAAGTGCATTCGCACTTAAAAATTGGACTCGATTTTGCGATAAGCTCATGGTAATAGGACGTGCATGCGTGCCAAAACTAATCATCAGAGCACAAGCTAGCGTCCCCTGGTTTACGCATGAAGTGAAGGCTGTTTTAAACAAAAGGAAAATGTGCTATATAAAGGCAACGCGGTCTGGGAAGACGGAGGGTTGGGCGCACTACAAAGAAGTGGCAGGCTTACTGGAAGCCAAAATTTCGGAAGTATAAAACACGTATTTTATTTTACTCTTTCCAGCTCGCTTAAAACTAGCCACAAAAAGTTCATGCGTAGCATAAACCTTAAATACACAGCCAAAATTCCCTTTTTAGAAAGTGATATAGGTACACCTTTAACACGTGTTGAGTGTGCTGACTGTTTTAACTTAAATGTTATTGGATTATGTACGACTGAACGGCCATTAGGCAATTCTATAACCACTGAGCAAATTCCAATGCGCCTTCCCAAATTTTCCCGTCGTTGTCACTAAAAATGGTGTAGCTCGAGCGATTGAACGCCTGCCTCACAGCACAAACCCGGGTCCTGATGGCATGAGTTCTAAATTGCTAAACTTTACGCGTCATCTTTCAGCCCATCAACTATCTCTAATTTTCAAGCAATCAATCGACACAGAATGCATACCGGAGGACTGGAAAAACGGCCATGTAGTCCCGATTTTTAAAGCTGGTGATAACACCCAACCCAGTAATTACCGTCCTATTTCACTAACATCGATCTGCTGCAAGCTACTCGAGCAGATTGTTTGTCACCATATCATGGCTCACCTCAACAAAAATAACCTTTTGTTTGAAAACCAGCATGGTTGTAGGCACGAGCGATCACGCCAAACACAGATTTTCGAGCTTGTGAATGAAGTTCACCGCTATTGCTTTCCTCACGTTATGTCGATGATATATTCATTGATTATTCGAAAGCCTTCGAACGCGTGCCCCATAAGTGACTACTGATGAAGGTCTCCGGTCTTCAACTTGAGAGCAGTACGACAGAGTGGATCGAAAGATTTTGACTAACCGCTTTCAGTCAGTCAAACTCGATAATCTTGTATCTAATCGCATGCCTGTAAAATCCGGTGTGCCACAAAAATCAGTTCTGGGGCCTATACTCTTCTTAATATATGTAAATACATTGCGCATAATCTAACCTCAAACGTCCACCTTTTCGCAGATGATTGCGTTATTTATAGAGAAATAACCCATCCGGATGATGTAACTACGTTCCAAAGATTTAACAGGTTTATCAGAGTGGTGTTGCACATGGCAAATGAAGATTAACATAAATAAAACTAAGCATGTAACGTTTACTTCCTCTAACAATTTCACCCCAAATCAATACACTATTTGAAATACCCGTATAGAGTCAGTGCTGTCATTTAAGTATCTAGGTATTTTTCTTAGTTCAAACTTAACCTGGAACACTCTTATAGAATACATAACAGGTAAAGCTTTTAAAAAACTGGGCCTTCTAAAACAACCTTTACACCTTGCAAACTCTGAAGAGCAACGTAGGAAAATAAATACTTCAGCCCACCACGTATACATCCAGACGAAAAGAAACCAGCAAAAATATGGTGAATATTCACGACAAACATGCGCACTCCAGTCGTCCTTTTCTTGGAACTACTAAAGGTAGAAACACCTGGTTGACACTGTTCTTCCCGCCCCTTATCAAATGTTTTCATCTGCTGCCTGGCAGCACGTGCGCACAAGGTTAAAATGACTTTCAGCTGCTGTCACTGAGTGTGCGGCTGTGGTTTGCTGTTTTCTTTGCTAATTGTGTATGCTTCGGTACACGCCAAACATTTTATTTTTTTCTTCTTTTTTGCTTTGTTGCGTTGAAGAATATTTCATAACACTATCTACACTAATGCCGTAGGGCGAATGTAGGTGTGTTCATAGGTAAATAATAAATAAATAAATAAATAAATAAATAAATAAATAAACAAATAAATAAATAAATAAATAAATAAATAAATAAATAAATAAATAAATAAAATAGATAATTAGAATAATGAATAAATAAATAAATAAAGAAATAGGCCGCAACACCTGCACAGTAGCCTGATGCACACGGAGAGCAGAGCACTGACCATCTCGACAGATGGAGCAAGTATGAAAGCAGGCAGCAAGCCTGCCGTAGGGAAGAGGCAGGCGTGAGACGAAAGGCGATTTTATGCCTGCAAACCAACTGCATGCAATCTCTGACTTGACTGCATGAAAATTGACATTATTCCTTGAATACCTTTCCACTCAAACCGCAAACCTAACCCTAATTTTCTTTCGTTTCGCTCTTGCCCCGAATAATAAATAACGTTTCGTTTTCGTCTTCGCTCTTGCCAAAAATATCGCTTCTTCAGCTTTTCGGTTCCGGTTTTCGCTTTTTTAGGACATCCTGATTGGAACGGATTCCGCCTGAACGCGCTGCTCTGCCTCTTTAGGCAGGATGCCTTCTAGAGCTGCACAAAGCACCGGCAAAGGCCGGCACTAACAGGGGCCGCTATGTGGCGGGATCCGGACCACCGGCAACCAGAATGCGTCATGATCAGTGAAGCCTGTATTGTGCTTCATCCCCAGCATGGCATTAGAAGATTCGATAGCTACAAAAGTGGACTTCCACCGCCCCACAGCTTCGCTTGGGGGTGGCGACAGCTGGAACGTACTGCGCCTCAATCCGCTGTTCTGCGTCTTTACGCAGGTTATTGCTCACGTTGTAGTGCTTTGGTCCGTAGCTGTGTTGTCGTCACTGCCACATTGTGCTGTATTTTGCATTTTACACTTTGAGGTTTTATAGAAACACGTCGAAAAATTCCGCAATAAATCCTTTCCAGGCCGCGTAGAGCACTCGTATTGGGGAATACGAAAAGCAGAACTGTTGGTTATTGCGGCCATGTTTGCTGGTGACGCCCTTGTCTGATACTGTAATCACGAAACGAGCCCGTGGTGATAGCAAAGAGGCTTCCTTTGG
>CM023450.1:191800284-191959706 GCA_013339765.2 Haemaphysalis longicornis | reverse complement strand
GAGGGGCTTCCGGTCTAGCCTAGGGGGCTTCCGGAGCAAGTTTTGAGCTCTGTCTTTCACGTCTTAGCATGCGAGGATGAATTCCATCCTGCCATTTCCGACACGCGGTCCATCGCGGATGATCCGGGTAATTAATTACTAAGAAAATCAGCCTGGTAGTGGCCTCGTATTCCAACAACAAAATTACGCCCACCTCCCCTCGCGGGAACCCTGGTGTGATGCGACGCTAAGGGGGGTTCAAGCGCAAGCGAGAGCAACCGTCGACTGAAAGGCCACCGGAGAGCGGCACACCGTTATATGCGCAGCGCGCCCGAAGGACAGGAGACCACAGAGAGATAGAGTACTGCACATGCGCAGCACCGCGCGCAGCGCCCCCAACGGCGTAGTGAGAGCGCGCTGGGCCGCACATGCTCTCACCTGGGCACGCGCCGGCGCCAGTGCGTCTGCCGCGGCTATGATGCAACACAATCCAACACAATCACTTTAATCCAATCCAATCCAAATCCAATCCAATCCAATCCAAGCCAAGCCAAGCCAAGCCAAGCCAAGCCAAGCCAGTCCACTCGAATCTAATTCAATGCCCCTCGCGAGCGTGTTCGCTATCGGGAGGAGAGGGGGAGAGTGGCTGCGGACAATGGACGCACGCAGGAAGGACAGGGCCGCCGACAAGAGATGCTCTGAGCCTTGCATCTAAAATAAGCTGTAAGCCATACTTATTTATTGCGGTGGTTGAAACAGAAACAGTAATTCCTTATTTTTCACATACGTTACCCTGGTTTTGAGAAAGGAAGTGTTTGCCAATTGGGAACTATTTTCCGGAACATCAGTTACTCTGACATGGGGGTACAACCGAAACGCATGTATGTAGGAGAGTGGCGGTAACCCATGTAAATGGTACCACAGAAGCACATGATTAATTTCGCTAGGCGAAGCTTGTCGGCGATTTCATTGTAGCCAGTCGCGTGTTGACTTCAATCGCGAACTAATGCCTCTATTTCTTTTTTGCGTTTAAAACCGTGCTAAGCTGAAATGCTTATCAATGCGCTGTTGATGAAAACACGGGCGCAAACTATGGGCCTGCACGCAGGATTTTGGTGAATCTTTATCCTGTTGTATACACTACAGCGATTCCGTCTCGCAAATAAACTAAGAACACAAATTGTGCTTTTTGTATTGAAAGTCAAATCACGCAACCAGTTTCAATTTCAGGGGAGAACTTATAGTGCGCGGTTTCATATAGATAGAAGACAATGAAGAGCACACCGCCATGGAAACCAGAGGCAAGATGACGATGTCCTGCATGCGGCCTAGCCCCGGTGTTAGCTTAAGCTATCATGGCTTTCAATTGAATCATGACCTCATCTACCATTGTCCGCATCATGTTCGCCCGCCGCGGCCCAATGTCGCGGTGCTCTTATTTTGCAAACCTAATAACGTATGGCGCATGGTGGGTAGCCTGTTGCGATTCCCCTTCGCGTATGCGATGCGCCATTGTGCCTACGAGGAGATATGAGGTAGAGAATCTCCAGGAGAGAGTCCCGTTGTGCCCTGCTGTTGAGTTATTCTGTATCAATTCCTGCCACGTTCTATCCCAGCCCAGATGCCCATTACACTCCAATATTACATTTAACCCGGGACCCGTGACAATATTCATGTCTGTCACCGCCCTACTTGCTCCAGTTGGCTAAACGCGCCCTGCCTCAAAGTGGCGCAGCACATCTGTTCAGTTAACAGTGTTTCTCCCTCTTATACTAATATCAGGATCGCACTTTAAAAATGGTGCCCTTTCTTCGCTTGCTGACTCATGTTTTTTGTCATTAATTGTTTTAACATATACTTTGATCAATGACACTGTTTCTGACTGCAAGTGCCATATTTTTCATTTTTCGTTGCGACAGAAATGATAGGAATGGGGGTGATGAACTTATAGCAATGAAACAACAATTCATCTCTGTTCCCATACATATATCGTCATTTTTTTGGAATATAGCTAGGAATTGCTAAAGTGCAAAACCATTCACGAAGTTTTCGGCGACTGTCATCACCTGCCCAATATGGATACCCTTTTTCTTCTTTCGGGATTACTCATGTTTTAAGGGAAGTGTATAATCCGATCGCGAAGTGTTCACTCCTTATTTTTGGTGACTTAATTTTCTTAAAATCGACTAATCATCGCTGTCACTTACTTCCAGTGGAAATGAAGCACATTCATTCTTCCAGACCGCCTGTATAACACATTACCACAAACAATCTCTCAGCCTAGACGGCGTCCTGGATCTACCTCAAATACATTAGGCCTTAGTCTGGGAAAAGACCAACACATTTGCTCGGGCATCATTCGTTATTAAAATTTCTGATCCAGACGTCATCACTGTACCAAAGATTCATGTTTCTACAGAAAATTGTCAGTATGAAAATAGCTTGTTACAACAGAGCTACTTTTGATGCCATTGATCCAAATAATTTATGGTCAGCGAACGCTTTCTTGAAAATTACCTAATCGCGCTGTTGAAACAAACTGGGTGCTTTTCAAAGACGCTTGAACGGGTCTTATCAGCACATTTGTACTTACCATGGGCAAGAAAACAAACACCATTACTCCTTCGTTTAATCTACAGCTTCAACGCCCTAACAATAAAAATAAAAGCTAAACGTATTAGCGAATTAAGGCGACTCTCAACTTCCTGGCGTTGATAAAACTTTAACAAAGGCTACCAGTACCTCCTGAAATCCACCGGCCGGAATTTGTACCATAGGGTCTTGTCTTCTATGCTTATAACAAACACCCTAAAATTTGATGTGTAATTACTCCAATTACGGAAATTGAACAGGATAGGCCAATTCCCTTGATTATATATCGAGACATAAAATAGTACTACAAGTTAGGGCGACTCACTTACCCACCCGTGCTCAACCGTTAAGGGAAAAGGAGGGACGGGAGGTCCGCACACTTCGAATATAAACCTTCCCCCATCCTACTAAATACCATGTAGTGCAGTCCATTTACTATGGAGCTTCTGCGAATACCCGGGCACGCTCGTCATGTGACAGCTGGATGAGAACACGCCCCACTACATCCGTGCAATCTTTTCCATTCTTCTTACGAGCTTAGGAGCAAGCAGTGACCAGCTTTCTTGCTATCGAGATTATTTTTTTTGATCTTGGTATCGCAGTAGTACCACCTCTTGTGCAACGTAATTTTGAAGAATAGAATACATCTCCACAGTGACATGTAGTGAAACCAATAGCAAATCAAAAATTGGTCGCATATCTGCTTGCTCTCCTGCAAATTCCGCCAGACGGCACATCGTACCGCCTCTACAACGTAGCTGCCTCTCCTCCCGGCCACTCCCACCACCCAAGCTGTTGCGTTGCATCCTCGTTCCTGTGTGTTGTATGGAATGGAGGTGTTCCAGTTTAGCGCGTTACACCGCTCGCGCGCAATCTGGTGGGAGAATGCACGTCTTTTTGGGGATGTTTACAGGTTTGTTTTGTTGGGACAACCTCAAACCGACAGCTTTTTGTGTTTACTTTACTTCTTTTCGGCTTGGCATCGTTTTTATCGCCTTGTTTGTTATTTTTACAGTACAAAAAGTCAGCCTGTATTCCTAAGTAAATGAACGCTGATAACCTCATTTATGTGATTAAATTCCGTCTAAATATGGCCTAGCTTCCGTTTCAATTTAAAATGAGGACGTGTACGAGTGGTGCGGACTGTTTTAGTAGTTCAACACAGTTGTACTTACCTGTACAGTACTTCGCGTTGTATCATTCTATTATTTTCGCCATGCGCCTGAATTGAGTAGCAAAGAGGGACACCGAAATTTTCGCGTTGAGCTACCCCAAAAAGGCTATTTTTTACCGCTGTACCGAATGGCAATGCCTAGGTCGGAAGTTATAATGCAAATAAATTCAACTTGCTACGTTGAGAAATGATCTGCGCCATGTTCTTAAGTCACATTACACAGAGAGCCGGGGTGTGGTTTGTGCCAACAGTTTCAGTAAGGTTACCCATAAGTACGTTACATCGACTATTGAACCTAAAATTGAGCAATGCGATGTTCTTCCTGGCACTCGCCTCAGTGTTTTAATGCAAGCATTGTCTACCCACCAGCATCGCTTTCCGCATCTCTTCGTGACAAAGAAGGAGCTGGGCAGCGACCAGTATGAGCTCGAACGCATTTAGCTCGGGCGCAAGAATACGAAACCATGCCATTCGTGCACGAATTTGCGGCACTGGTTCAAACCGAATAATGAAGTAATGAGTTAAATGCGATTCAGTGGTTTGCAGCAGTGGGATTGACGTCAGTCACTGCTATCTAAACCATTTAAAGATACCATCTTGTGGCACTCATCGTCGAAGTTTATGTGGGGCCTCGCAAGCGAAGACCACCCACACAATTGGAGCTCCTGGAGATGAAACGGCGTCGTGCACCAAATCGTCTCCGACGCAGAACGACCCTTAGCCTACAAGAGGAGCGAAAGTGGATTCACCATTAACTGTGCCGCCGAGCACCCTCTCATAATCGCGACTAGACCGGCGTACAAAAAGTGGCGCCTGGACAACCATTTGCGGTAGAGACGATGCCTACTTGACGATGTACTTAAGGGTCTGGAGTGCCATGTGGTGTGTGTGTGTGTGATGTTGTGCTTTAAGCCGCTCGCGAGTTGGCATGTGTCATATAGCCTTGTAAGAAACCCTGACATCCTGTTGCAGAGGATGTTGTGGGTGTGATAAACGATGTTCGAACGTCGTAGAAACTCTGGGTAGTTTTTTGCAAAATAATTAGTGTTCTTATTTGTGCTTTGTTAGGATTAGATCGGTGACGAAGACACGCACTCTCAGCGAGAAAAGGTTATTTCGCTCTCAATAAGCACATCACTTTCAGTTCTGTTGTAGTACAGTGCATTTCGTTTAAAATTTCGTCAACATTTGCAATTGCGGCGCCATTTTGCCGGCATGACACTGAAAAATACCGTTGTAATTCTGAGCTGGCTAATGCCATTTCTAGACACCGCTGGTTTAAACGAAAGTGTCACAATACAACGTGCCGGCCGCTTTAACGCTCTGTTAGATAGGCGGTTTGAATCTCTAGGCTAAATACGTTAATTCCCCTGGCAAAGCCGGAGTGTGTAGGCCACTGGGGTATCAAAACCGGACACGTGTTACTAGCACAAGACGATGGGGCGGAGCCCAGCCGGTGTTTGGCTGTACGACGTGTTGTTTCCATGCCAGCCTGCCATAAATTAGCTAAGCTGGATGGAACGAAAGAAGAATAGAACGAACTACTTAGACCAGATGGAATCCCAGTGGCTAGCCTCGTACAAACACGTTTGTCGCCTGTCCACAACAACCAAAAAACAAATCACCAAAAAAACGTGAGAGAAAAAAACCTCAAAGAACAAATGAACATCATAAGATAAAAGTCAAATCAGGTGCCCCCCCCCCAGCACTCGTCGTGTAAAACGTTGCATGGTGATCAAGCTCCCACGCACGACACATGCCGACACTTAACTCATATTTCTGGGGAGGAGACCCAGCTCCATAGCAGCCTGCATTGTCTCACGAGTCACGACACAACATGGACCGCACTCCGAAGGCCATCCAATGAAATGAGACGACACGACCAGAAAACAAAGTTTTTAACAACGAATGCTTCTCGACCTTCTCGCGACATTTCTGCTTCAAAATGCCCTCATTGCTGTCCCATGTTATGGCAACGTCCACAATCGCGACCTCTTTGTCAACCTCAAGAACTATGTCGGGCTTTAGTCGAACCCAGGAGGGGCTGGTGTACACCTTCTCTACGACCAACCCCTCAGGATTCTTTTCACGGCAAATACGCGAAACCTGCCGGGCCACAAAGTTGTGGCGTTCCTGACGAACCAGACTAACGGATTCACACTCTTGGAGAATGTGGAATGCCGTCTCTGGCCGCTCGGCACATCGACAGCAGGCACGAGCTGCTGGATCGCTGGCATGACGGTTTGACAAAGTACGTCTTAGAGCAAGGTTTGTACAAAGACGGAGAGCTTCGATTCTGTCACCGTCACTAAGCAATTTACTGTCGCGATAAAGCCAAGAGTTAGCATGTGGCTGTTGGGCATGTGTAAAAAGGTCTTTGTTAGTATATTGATTTTTCATGTCCGGGAACCACTTCACCGCAGCTGTTTTAAGGGCGGCGTTAACCGCCTTACTTTCAGATACCCCCTCAGGGACTTGGAAAACCGAGGCGATCCTCTTACGGTTCCTGACCAGAACTTCATCGAACAAGAAGTTGATAGCAGGATCATTGAGACGCAGTAGCCGATACAAAGATTTGAACTGGACTGCCTGAGCAGCCCTCGCGAGTTGCAACAAACCCAGACCACCGCTCCTGGACGGTAACTACAAATGACTATTCTGGAAGCTCTTTCGGTAAATGCAAGAGCTCTTTCACACGAATACCCATGGACTTGTGTCGGAAAGCCTCATTCTCCACTTGCAGAGTATTAGACGTGGTATACAAATGAGCCGGGATGATCACTTGACGGATGCATTGAAGCTTCTGAAATGGCCTCAAAGAACCAAAGCGATTAAGTCAAGGAGGCGAGCTGCCTTCCTTTGATTGACAACAGGATTTTTATTAACAAAGAAATCAAGACCAAGATATTTTCTTTATGGGGTGGTTATAAGAAATCGATTGAAGACTGGAGGTGCTGAACTCTAAAAGAGGGAGGTCGTAGTGGAAACCGTGTGTGTAATGATTCACACGCCATCCGAAGTACTGCGATTTGGATGGATTTATGAAAAGATCCACATTTTGAAAGTAATCCTCGGTGTGCCGTAACAAAGCTCGGAGACCTTCGAACGAATCAGAGAGAAGTAGGATATTTATTTATTTATTTATTTAAACATACCGCAGCTCTTTGGGGCTATTGCAGGAGTGGGGTAGGTACAAAAAATCGATTTAGGAAAACCAGGGTACAGCCATAGATGAATAAAATATACAAACTATTTGCCACACTAGCAGTGCAGGATGCGGAATGAACGCGACAGTCAAGAAAACTTATAATGGGAAAGGTCACATGAGTACATATTGATAGAGGATGCATAACATACGAAACACAAGTATACCGTGCGCTCATCAATGTGCCCTACAAATAACACGTTTATACACCTATGCACTGATACACAAATTTTGCTAAAGCAACAAAACACAAAAAAATATTAACAAGGGATAGATTAGTCATTTTCAAGTGCTTCCAAAAATTTCTGTGATTGACGAGAATGGACGCTGCAATGAATTCCATGCTTCTATGGTTCGAGGAAAGAAACTAAACTTAAACGTGTTGATGCGTGGGTGATAAGTGGAAATGTTCAGGGGGTTATTGCTTCTTGTTGTCGAAGGCTTGGCCAGGGTGATATATTCGTAAGTGGATAAACGATGCGTAGAATGAACGACGCGGTGAAAAAATTTAGTGAATCGATGTGACGGCGGGCAGACAGAGTTTTTAGGCTAAGCGATGGTAGGGCAGCAGTTGGGGAAAAGCTGCGGTCGTATCTGCGGCAGATAAACCGGACGGCTTTCATTTGCACTGCCTCAATGCGGTTAATGTCACACTGTTTGTGTGGATTTCATACGTTAGATGCATATTGTAATACCGGACGTATTATTGTGTTATACATTAATAACTTTGTGTGTTGAGGGGCCTGAGGCAGTGTACGTTTCCGGTAGCCAAGTTTTCTTTGTGCTTTGTTAGAAATGAAATCGATATGTTTGGACCAGGTAGTGTGGGACCTTTTCTAATTGCACACCCTTGGAAAAGTACGTGAAATCGGACGGTGATGCACTATGGGTAAACGACATGACTACGGTTTTACTAAAATTGATAGTCACCTGCCATGACTCGCACCATGCGCAAAATGCTGAGAATGATTCGTTAAGACGGTGGTGATCTTGTTTTGTTGTGATAGTGTCGTATCAGACGAAATCATCTGCGTAAAAGCGAAACGTCGAGTTGATGTTATAAGCCAGGTCATTTATGTAGAGTATGAATAACAAAGGACCAAGTACAGAACCCTGGAAAACACCGGAAGGCACACTGGAAACTGATGATTCGGATCCGTTATAGTCTACATATTGCGATCGGTTGCTGAGAAAATGCGAAATCCAATTGACGAACTTTGTGTTATTTAAAATGGCTTTTAATTTGCAGAAGAGTTTTGTGTGAGGCACTATATCGAAAGCTTTTGAAAAATCAATGAATAAGGCGTCTGTTTGCTTTCCGTTGTTCAGATTGTTAGCAATGTCGTGCGGAAATTCGGGTGATGGTACTGAAGCCTCGACGGAACCCGTGTTGAACGTTGGACAATATTTTATTCCTTTCCAAATATTCTATTATGTGCTTGTAAATTATATGCTCGAGCAATTTACTTGAATAAGGTGAAATGGATATCGGTCTATAATTACTGAATAGTTGCATGTCACCGGATTTTCCATGAACTCGGGATTGTACTTGTTTCAAGTGATTTATTAAATATGACAGTTAGGTAGCGGCATGTCCATAAAGAGTACCGAACAAGAAACATGTTCGGAATTCCATCTGGTCCACTCCATTTCTTTGTGTTGAGGTTCAGGATAACATTTAGGACGCCTTCCTCTCTAACTGTGACATCATCCAAGGATGTGGAAGGGTTACGGCTCACGAACTCTGGACATTGCCCGTTGTCGCGGCTAAACACGGAATGAAAGAAAGTACTGAAGGCACTAGAGATCATAACGGGATCATTGATAATGTCGTTGTTTATTTTAAACGAGTTTGACATTGTGTTTTTAGGCAATATTGATGACCAAAATTTGCGGGGATTAGTTGTTAGCAGGCGTTGTAACTCTACCCCGAAAAAGAAATCCTTGGCGCGCTTCATTTTAATCCCGAGTTCTTCCTTTGCCATATCGACTTGGGCTATGCTCTGTGGGCTACTAGTAGATTTGGAACGCCTTAGTCGGCGAACGCGACGCGATAAATGAAGAATTTCTCGATTCATTCAGGGAACGTCAACATTTTTCTTTTTTATTTAGTAGGAACGAAACGTTGATGCAAGTTTTAACCAGGCTCTCGAATGTGCTGACCAACAGATTCAATATTACTATTCGTGCTTAGGGCTGAAAAGGATTCAAAGCTTCGGCTAACATGTCGATAATAGAGGTTACCGTCGGCTTGGTTGAAATCCAAGAAGGAAGTGATAGCAAAGTGCGGTTTTTTTACTGCGCATGGTAGAGAAACAAGTACTGCCTTGTGATCGGAGATTCCATCGATAACTTCACAGTGGAAGCTTTTTTTTCGTTAAGATTTGAGCTTAGAAATACCAAGTCTAGTATAGCGTTTATTCGTGTGTTTCCGACTACTATCTGGGATAGCTCAAATGACAACGTTGTGTCTATTAGCGCATTGCAAATATTTGCTTCACGCCCGCAAGCGGTAAGGGAGGACCAGTTAATTCCGGGAGTGTTAAAATCTCCCATCAGGACCAGGTTCGAAAGTCGGATACATGCTCGTTCATGAACTGATTAAGGCTATGCAACCCATCAATGGAAGATCCGGGGGGACGGTAAAAGACACCTACAGCAATAGAATTCCGATCCATATGAAGCTTGCACCGTACAGACTCTACTCCTGATGGGCCCGGAATGACTGTGAATTTTATTTCGGAACGTACGAGCAGTGCGACACCTCCTCCTTTCCCTGTCGAACGATCGGTGCGAATTGCGGCGTAACCGTGAGGGGTGAACTCTGCATCGTAAACACCTTCGTGTAACCACGTCTCTGTGATTCCAACTATGTGAGGCGAATACGAAGAAATAAGGGTAAGCAGATCAGGAAACTTGCTGGCTATGCTTCTGGCGTTAATATTTATTGCGGCTAAATTCGAGGTAGTAGTATTTTGCAGTCAACGGGAAGTTGCGGCAGGTGTTGCTGGAGGGGAAGCATTGGAAGATGCGGATCGTGCAGATGGCGACGAAGAATTTACAACTGGGGATCCCAGCGTATCTGTTATTCGTTGACCGGCAGCCACGACCAGTACGTTAGTAGCGTCATCCCAGTTGTAGCAAACATCAACAAATAAGTGGTCAAAGCGCATTTTTACGAGCAGCCGTTGCTGCGAAAATCAGCGGAAGCTTCCCACAACTTCTTAGGAATGGCGCGTACTTTTATCGAAAAATCCTCAGTAACGCTCAAGGTGGAATCCCTAAGTGTTCGCATATTTTTCAGTATCGCTATTTTATAGCCAAAATTCAAAAACCTAATTATCACAGGGCGGGGGCGCTCTGCGCGTAATTTACCGAGTCTGTGCAGACGTTCGACATGCGGGGATACTATGTTTAATTTTTCGGAAAAGATCTGGAAGGCTTTGGCCATAAGGGTTTCATTGTTTTCATTACTGTCTTCAGGTAATCCATAAAAATGATATAATTGCGCCTGGAACGGTTTTCCAGGTCATCTACTTTGGAGATGAGCTTTCTTACAGTTTGATTGGCTGAGGTGTCTTGGGTACTACAGTTGTGACGCGCAGGTTCTGTTACCTTCGCAACCGACGTAGATTCGAGTAGGCCTACCCTTGCCTCAAGTGCCTCAAATTGGGCATTGAATTGCGTCTTGATATCGGCTATGTCTCGAGCAATTTCTTTTTGGCTAGCACGCAGTTGTTGAAACATCGAAGCTACAGAGGTGCTGTCAGTGCTATCTTGGCCATCTGGTTGCACGGGAGGGGCCTGCAAGTTGGTGTTAACACCTGTCTTGGAGCGAGTTAGAGGGGCCTCCTTCTGGGGACCCGGGTTTTCTTCGACATCACCGCTCCGAATGAGACCGTTAAAACAATACAATGCATTTGAAAACGATGCAGCGAGGTGTGGTGGGCAAAGCAGCAGCAGCAAAAAGCGATCATCAGACCGGACGCAGTACGCATTGTTCAAGTAACTTACCTGCGTGAAAGTTAGGAAGAGCTTGAGCATGCTGGAGTTGCTGCTGCCACATTGCCCACTGGTAGAGAGTGCCGTGGCCGGGGCCTTTATACCGTCGCTTGGTGATGTCACTCGTCGATGGGGCGCGATGGTTGGACAGTCCGAGTTGCTATCATCCAGTCGAGGAACTTGCCAGCCGTCAGTGCACACTTCGACGCACACATCTGCGCCATCGTCCGTAAGGGCGACGGGATGGTACTCGTGCGCGCTGCTGTCAAGCTGAACTCGTTCCGCTGGGCGATAAGATGCGATTGTTGTCCAAGGGACTGCTATTCCGGGCATAGCAGCGGCCATGAAGCTCGGCGCGGCCAGGCAACTCAGGAGCTGCGTGAAAGATAGGAAGAGCTTGAGCATGCTGCAGTTGCTGCTGCCACATTGCCCACTCCTCTGCAAAAGCAAAAGCAGACATACAACCACCACCCAGTGTAACACCCAACGCAGTGGAGTTACGTTGTTCCATCAGTAGATCCAAGACACAACTAAAAGGAAAGGAGAAAGTGGATCCGCTTGTTTTATACCACTACTCATTCTCACCCTAACACCATCGGAAACACCCCCCGACCAGAAAACAGTTGAAGCATTTCCATACATTTCACGCACCAAGGACTGCGTGCCCAACGGGACTGCGTGGGCTTCAAGAGCCGCGAAGATAGCTTCGTGGGAAACTGAATCAAAAGCCTTCCGTAGATCCAGGATAACAGCAAAGAGAGGACGTTTGGATTTCTTGGTTAGACGCATCAAAGCCTGCAGGATTAGAATATTTGAGGAAGTACTACGATCATCGGAGAAACCAGATTGAAACTTGTGGAAAGTGTTGCCCTCAGCCAAGCGACTCAAGACCAACTTGGAAAAAAGACGTAACAGCACTGGGGAAACGGTAATGGGGCGGAAGTCGCCCGGTCCACTAGGGTTAGGACATTTGGGGATGAAGACTGTTTTAGAGTGTTTAGCTCGAGAGGAATGCAACCATACGCTAACCAGTTGTTGGCAATCAGAGCCAACGTCGAAGGAGGGAACATCTTCAACTGTTTACCAGTGATACCATCGGGTCCAGGCGAAGTGTTTTCGTCTAGCGAGCGCAACACTGCTTCGACCTCTGAATTGGAGAAAAAGCTCTCGTCGACAGACAATTGGACAGAAGAAACCAGAGGAGCATTAATGGGGGAAGAAATAGAAAACTGTCGGGGGACTCCGTTAAACATAAGTTATTGCTAAAAACCCACGCAGTGAAAACTTTGTCGAATTAAACAAAGAATGTGTAACTCATAACAACAAGCGGGACCCCTCTGTAGAAAAATGCGATGCATAGGGGGTTCCGTTGTTGTTTCCGTGTTAGGTTGATTCTCCCATCGCGTGAAACGTGCCGTGAACCCCCTGCCGCCGGCTATGACGCAACGTGGCGCGGCTATGACGCAACACAAGCCAACACAATCCACTTTAATCCAATCCAATCCAAATCCCATCTAAGCCAAGCCAAGCCACGCCAAGCCAATGGAATCCAATCCAATGCCCCTCGCGAGAGAGTGTTCGCTATCGGAGAGGAGAGGGGGTGAGCGGCGGAGAGCGCAGCTCGCGCGGCAAGGAGAATGGGGGAGGGGTGTGGACGGACAACAACAACGCCGTATGGAGGGACAAGGCGAGTGAATGAGATGCAGTCGCATCTAAAAGACTGTCTCAAACTTCGTGAAGAGAGGTTAACGAACAAGCAGCCGGATCCCCCCCCAACAACAAGTGATCCCCCAAAACCTTAGGACCTAGTACATACAACCTTTGGTGCTCTCGAAAAAGTGCACGTCTACGCTGTGACGTGTTCCCGACTACTGCAGTAGCCGGAGGCTTCCATTTGCTCTTAGAAGAGCGTGGCTGAATTTTGTACAAGCTATAGATTTTGTTAATATATGTGTAAGACAAAGGACCTTCTGCGAACGCCGAAGTCAGAGCCGGACCAAGATCTGCCTCTTGAAAAAGACTTCGAACATCACCAGTGTCGAGGTGGAGATGAGGAACTCTATGATCCTGAAAAGGAGGAAGGACTGGAGGGTTAATTACATTTTCACGACAAAGTGCTAGAACATCCTGGTACCTTGTGGTTCGACACACCTGGGCGATGGCTGAAATGGAGCGAGAAGTGAAAGTATTATGTAGGGTTTCATTATTCTTTGAAACATGACCTATCTTCACCTCTAGCGTAGGTAGAGCGTACAAGTCAACAAAGGGGACCCATCTACCATGGGAACACGTCGGATATAGCACAGTGTCAGACACAGAAGCGACATCCGGGCCACTCTCTGTTTCAGTCCCAGAAGAGGACGGACCGATAGGAACTTAAAGATCGAGCAGAATGGTTTGTTAGCGAGAAGTACGACGGATTTTTTCGATGTACTCACGTGTACGGTTGGGAAAATGACCTTGTAGTGCATCGACGCCGGCCCCAGAGCAGGGCAAAGAGAGATCGAGCCACGCCAGCGTCTCCAGATCTGCCGTTGACCATCTTCCTTGCGACAGAGGGACACACCCTGAGGCTACCTTTGATCCTGTAGCAACACTTTGCAGGCTCGATTCCTCCAGACCGGTCCCCTCACTCGCATCATCTTCGATGATTATGTTGAGGGACTCGCAGACCCTAGTTAAGTTACACCCTCCGACTTCACCGACTGCGCTATCTTTCTGCTGCATCGCTGTCATCTTCAGGAGGCCGAACCAGTGCCACATCCGCACTAGCCGTCGAGGAATCAGAGTACTCCGCTAGGAGTAGACTGCACCACGACAAACCCCCCACTCAATGAAGTAATATCAACCGCAGGACTAGTAAATTTCTTCTTGCATCTAGTGCCCTGTCCTGACAACGAATTCGAATGTGTACCAGTACGAACGCCCCACCATTCAAATGTCCACGTCAACACCAAATCATGAATAGTCGTGAAATGAGCCTCAAATTTCTCGCTTGAAGTTAGCCGGAGGTCAAAGACCGAGCAAACGTAAGCTTGTACGCCGTAGTAAAATTCAACAGACATCTCAGCAACAAAAGACGACGGTTGTCCGCCAGGGCGAGAAAAAAAAGTCACAGAACCCCCAGCCTCAGCACAGCTGGGGGTGCCGCACCGACGATGTACGACGAAGGAACGCAAAGTTTCACTTTCGGGCAAACCCAGGAGTCGAGACCCCCCTGCCTCAGCGAAGCTGATGTCGCCGCACCAAGTGGTACGACGAAGGAACGGACTGGAGTCAGAGACCCCCTGCCCCAGTGGCTGAGGGCACCGCTTTTTTAAAAACCTATCCCGGACGCGCTCTATCCGGGTTAAGGTATCCTCCAAATTGGAGTAGAGTCACGTTATGGAAAACCCACCTGAAATTTGCTGAAACCAGTCTTTAATATTCAAAGAACAGGGCAAAGCCAGAGAGCGTCATATTTTTCAAGATGATTCAGCTACGGTTTCCACTTTTGATCAGCTTACGTCTCCACTTTTCAATTCAGAAAGCCCAAAGGCTTTTTGTGAAGAGTCCGAGGTGTCCTTGACTCGGGGAGCACGGCTGTACCCGTTCTTGTCAAAATCGCAGGTACCAACTGGCGACCTACTCGCAGGGATCCGGCGTGCTATGACATCACCCGTTCGAGGAAGGTACGCCGACGAGAGAGTGCCTCCTGACCACCACCACCTCCACCACGGTCACCTACGGCAGACTCGATCGCCCCCTCGCGAACTCGGGTGCCGCTCGTTCGAAAGTCAGCCCAAAATCTGACACAACACTTGACTATGGCTTGGAACTTTCTCGAAGGCTGAGTTAGACTGTAAACCCTAGCGGCCACTTAGGCCTGCAGCACCCTGTAGCTCATGGAAAACACAGGGAATTCCGCTAATCAGTGGACACCACGAGGAGGCGGGTGCTGCTGCTGGATCGTTTTACAAAGTCGATACCACTGTCCACCGGGTCGGAGAAAGCGGGTGTTGCATATAGTCGGAGAAAGCATATAGAAAGCATTTCATATAGTCCGAGAAAGCGGGTGTTGCATTGAAAAGCCATTTTTTCATTTTACCAGGCCCATAAAACACTGGTTATGACATCAGTGGAGAATGTTTTATGCAAATGATAAGAGCAGCGTTCTGAATGCCGGTTGGTGTCAAGGTATATCAGGATGATTTAGCTTGCTTGCATCCCCGAAGTGCGTCTTTGACTTTGACGCAACACATTTTTTCTCATAACATTGGGACGTGTCTTTCTTTACTGGTGCTTCTTTATTTATTTTATTTTATTTATTTAATTACATACTGCGGACCACACTTAGGTCCAAGCAGGAGGGCATGGTACAATGCAAAGAGCAATACAACAAAATATACACAAAAAACAACGCACAGTTACCCAGTATCGCAAGTACTTCATTCGGTTATCTGGTTCCAGTCTGAAATGGTGCGTGGAAAAAACGAAAATTTGAACGTGTCCGTTCTCGCGAAGTACGGAGTTAGTGCATTTGGTTGGTGATGTCTTGTCGGTCTTGTGGGGGCAGATCGTCGCTGTCACGCTTCGCTTCGGCTCCCCAGAAGAAGTTAAATTCTGCCGAAAACTCATTGGAACCGGATGAAGCCCTATGGCGACGCCTTCCTAACAACAAGTGGACTACGAACATAACAGTTTTGTTCGCCGTAAGTTAATGATTTGATTTCTACAACCCTTCGAACTTCCTAGGCAGCGAGCCGGAGCTAAGCCTACTTGGAACGGCGGGAGCACCAGCGCTGCTTCGCTGATGCCCACGTCAGCTACGGCTGCTATGGCTGCCGTCGAGGCGGGATCGGCGACGGACACCTTTGCGCAGCCTCCCGTAAATGAAGAATCGAATGACTACGACTTCGAGAACGAGGAAGACAAGACTCCCAAGGAGAACTGGATAGACGTAGTGAGTAAATCTCAAAGGAGGAAGCAGAAGAAGCCGAGCTCAGCGATAGGAAACGAGCTGGGCCTCTCGAAGACATCAACCAAAGAGACCAACGACACCAAGCGACGCGACGCACCCAAACCTCCACCGCTCCCCAAGAATGACTTTAAAATGGTAATTCGCCCATCGGATGGCCTCGATTTGCGCAAGTACCAAGCCTGTACTATCGCGGACAGTATTTTGCAAGAAGCACAACTCACGTGGAAACAAGCGGATATCAAAATCAGGATCGACCCGGCGCAGAACATTGCCACCGTCAGCACGCCGAACGAGATGGCTGCAAGGAAACTGGACGGCATAGAAAAGTTGAAGCTACAAGGCAGGTACTACCACGTCAGTCATTACGGCCTCTTCCCGCACGAATCAAGTAAGGGAGTCATTCACGGCATCCCAAGCCACCACACTTCAGAAGAAATTTTGGACAACCTTCGGATGCCAGGCTACGAATTCGCAGCATACCGGTGCCTAGGACAGTCAAGCTCCGTAGTAGTCACTATCCTCGGTCCAAAGGTCCCCTTCTACATTTACTACAGAGGCGCAGAGACAGGATGCTACCTATATAAGAAGACAACACCTTACTGTTACAAGTGCTACCAACAAGGACATCGCTCAGACGTTTGCCCCACACCGGACGTAAAAGCGTGCGAAAAGTGTGGAGTGCGAGACCCGCAACCGAATCATTTGTGCAACCCCAAGTGTGAACTTTGTCAAGGCGATCATCTCACGGCTACCAAAGGCTGCCGTTCGAGGTTTAAAGAGCCGTACCTTGCACGTCAAAGGCGCCGTGAACGGGAACTCGACACCACCCGAAGATCTAGGAGTACGACCAGAAGACCCCAAGGTAGCGGCCGTTCAGAATCATCGACCCGAGGTGGAAAGAGCCGCTCAAGGTCCAAATCCCGGACTAGAAACTTGCCACCTCCTCCCAAAGACGAGGGGACACAGCAACACCAGGTGAGCTGGGCGTCAATTCTCTCTCCCACTGCTCCCCCCGCCACTGCTAAACCCCGGTGTAATGAATGTGAGAAACTACAGCATGAGCTACAAACACTCAGAGCAGAAATCCAAAGCCTCAGAACTTTAATAACAAAACAATCTCCGCAGCAATCGGCTCCCCAACAAGAACAAACGGTTGTGCTCGAAACAATCAAACCGCAGGCAGAACAGCAACAGCCCCTCACACCTCTACAACCAGCCAGTGAAAAGAAACGCAAGGTAGAGACATCCCAACCCGTGGATATCGGAGAAGAAAATAACTTCATAACGAAAGAGGATTTGCAGAATGGCCTGACAGAAATACACGAAGCGGTGTGAGATACACTCCCTGCAGTAGTTTCCCAAATGAAACAAATCAGCAGTCAGTTGACCCAACTGACGGAGCAAAATCAAAATCTGGTCGCCCGGGTAGAACGCTTGGAACGACAACAGCAAACGCCCACAAATCGCTTTGCTCGAAGAGAAAAGCCGTACAGCAGACCAGAAACGAACGACGCGACACCTGCGGACACCAAAAACACCGGATATGACGACTCACTCTAAAACCAAGCCGCTGACGACTCCCTCTAAACCCAAGCATCAACCAAAACTAACTATTTGGCAGTGGAACTGCCGCAGCTTTAAAAATAAAAGAGGCGATCTCCAACAGTACGTTTCCCTCCTCTCTGATCCACCAGATGTCATAGCCCTTCAGGAAACGACCTCAATCGCTAAACTGCCCGGCTACTTAACTATCACCACGCAGAACGGGAGAGACGTGTGTACGCTCATTAAAAAGGACATCACGGCCATACAGCATCAACTAACCACTCATAGCCATGATAACATTCTCGTCGAATTAATTCCTCAGAAGACGAAGAAGAAAAAGAGCACATTTGTTCTCAACGTATATTGTCGCCCTAAAAACCACGCCATTGGATTGGCGGATATTATTCGTCAGGCTAAGTGTATCGCAGCAGAAAACCCTTTCATAGTCACCGGGGATTTCAATGCGGCACACACCGCCTGGGGATACACATACCAAACAAAGAGGGGTCGCGAACTCTTGACCATCATGGATGAAGAGCAACTTATTCTGCTCACCGAACACCACCTACCGACCAGAATCGGCACGAGCACGGTGAGGGACACCTGCCCCGATCTTACGCTGGCAGCCAACGCTCCGAGAGCCACATGGCATAACAGAGAGGATAATCTCGGAAGTGACCATATGATTATAGAAACTGTGCTTCCGGGACCTCAATATAGGAGAAATCTAGGCGCAGTCAAATTAACCGACTGGAATAGCTTCAGAAAGGCCAGAAGCCAGGCGCAGCAAGAAGAAATCAAGGACATTGGACAATGGGCACAAACGCTAGCCGCAGAAGTGAACACCTACACCAAGAATATTCAGACAAGCATCCAAACGCCAGCAATTGACAACCATCTCGCACACTTATGGGAGGCGAGAAATAGCTTAATGCGGAGGTGGAAACGCCAACGTCATAACAAAAAGCTCAGACGACGTATTGCGCAAATCAACACTGAGGCAGCAACATATGCAGCAAAGTTATGCCACCAAAACTGGGCCCACATGTGCGATGGCCTCAGT
Source organism: Haemaphysalis longicornis (assembly GCA_013339765.2). Lineage (NCBI taxonomy): Eukaryota > Metazoa > Arthropoda > Arachnida > Ixodida > Ixodidae > Haemaphysalis > Haemaphysalis longicornis. The sequence continues at coordinate 191,941,186 of CM023450.1, read as the reverse complement.
GGCAGACTTAGTACCTCCAAAACGTGGAACCTCCTTCGCTACCTCATAGATCCTGCCCGAAGTAAAACTGAAACTTGCAAGACAATGCAAACGATAATGCATAAATTTCAAGGAAGCGAGCAGTCACTCATCACTGCGCTTAGGGACAGATACCTCCCTGAAGTACAACAGGATCAGCTCCCTGATTACACAGGATCCCCGAACTTGGAATTAGACAAGCCCATCACCACGGCAGAGGTACGAGCAGCACTTCTCAAACTCCGCAGAAACACCACTCCCGGCAAAGACAAGATCACCAATAAAACACTGATGAACCTCGACGACACTTCTATAGAGCTCCTCACTAACTATATGAACGAGTGTTGGACGGCAGCAAGCTTCCCAAAGAATGGAAAGAGGCAGAAGTGAGGCTCTTGCCAAAACCGGGGAAAACACCATGTATAGAGAACCTACGCCCAATTTCTTTAACATCTTGCGTGGGGAAACTCATGGAGCACGTCGTTCTACAGAGACTTCAGAACTACCTCGAGGACACCGATCGCATTCCACACACAATGTTTGGATTCCGGCCAAAGCTATCGACGCAGGACATACTACTACAATTAAAAAAAGAAATTTTTGAGACCGCAAGCAAAAATGCACCCAAGGCAATTCTCGCACTTGACCTAAAGGGAGCATTTGATAATGTAGCCCACACAGCCATACTCAGAAATCTCGCCTCCTTAGACTGCGGAGAACGTACATACGGCTACGTTAGAGATTTTTTAACAGCCAGACAGGCGATCCTGAAAGTAGGCGACCTGCAGTCCAACCCCCACAAATATGGAAGCAGAGGCACGCCGCAAGGCGCTGTATTATCTCCGATGCTGTTCAACATCGCAATGATAAACCTGCCCCAAAAACTTGGAAGCATTCCAGACATAAAACATGGTCTTTATGCAGACGACATCACAATATGGATAGCTAAAGGGTCGGAAGGGGAAATGCAGGAGAGATTGCAGAAGGCTGCAGATACTGTACACACGTACGCGAAAGAATGCGGACTCGCCTGCGCTCCCCAAAAATCTGAACTCCTGCTGGTGCAAAAACGTCGTCATGACCTATCTACCTCGTTCTACATAATGATGGACGGTATACGCATAGAACCCACCGATCACATCAAAATTCTCGGCATGACCTATCAAGAAGACTGCAAGAACACCCGCCTACTTCAAAAACTGGACTCATCCACTGCTCAGATAACAAGAATGATCCGCAGAGTATCGACTCAAAAGTATGGCATGAAAGAACAAGATACGATAAAGCTCGTTCAAGCATTTATAATTTCACGCCTCGCATACGTAACTCCCTACACGATCCTCCAAGCAGCAGACAAACAAAAGCTCAACACCCTTATTAGGAAAGCTTACAAACAAGCCTTGGCCCTCCCACCGACAACATCCACCGAACGTCTTGCAGCACTAGGGATACACAACACCATAGAAGAAATCGTGGAAGCCCATCTCACGGCGCAGCAAGTCCGGCTCGGCCTCACGAGCACCGGTCGATCAGTTTTGACCTCTTTAAAGCTTAACGCTCTCACGGAGACGGAAGATGCGGGCATAGTTCCCTCTAGAAATCAGGACAAGACTGAAACTTCACCCCTTGCCGAGGAATATGCATCCCGAACACCATCAAGCACGAAGAGCGGCTAGGGCAGAAGCTCTTCAACGTCAGTACGGAAAATCCGAGGAGGTGGTATACACTGACGCCGCGGACTATGCCCGGTATAAAGTAAAAGCTGCGGTAACCGCCACACCCCACTCCCTCCTCAGTAGCTTAACATTACGGAAGGCAACAACGCTGCAAGCAGAAGAGACGGCAATCGCCCTCGCAATCGCCCAAACCCGAGCATCCACCATCATCACGGACTGCCAAGCCGCATACAGAAATTATGCGGCAGGAAGAATTTCCACAATCGCTCTCGGCATCATCCTTCAACACCCACCTCGGAGAAACATCAGAATAATCTGGACCCCAGCCCACTCTTCTCTCTGCGGAAACCAGGCGGCGCACGCCTTCGCTCGAGATTTGGTCAGCCGAGCACCGTTAGAAGAAGAGGAAAGGACAATATACCCCCTTCTCACGTACAAGGACATCACACAGCATTACCGGCTTGGCCGAATGCGATACCCTCCAGTTTCTGAGCAACTAACCAGGCCCCAACAGGCTGCTCTTCGTCAACTCCAGACGAACACGTACCCACACCCTACGAGGCTGCACGCTATACACCCCACCCTCTATGATCCCCTGTGCAGACACTGCGGCGTCCCTGCCACGCTTTATCACATGGTATGGGAATGCCAAGTTAACCCCCACATTGACCCCATCCCAAACCCCTCCCGAGAGCAGTGGGAGAGAGAACTCGCTAGCTCTTGCCCCAGCAGACAGCTGCAGCTGATCGAACGGGCGAAGACGGCGGGTTGCTCCAATGGTGCCCTGGACTGAGGGCTCCACCCACAAGGCTTTTCGAAGCAATAAAAGTTGTACTCCTTCTCTCCTCTTGTCGGTCTTGTGTTTAATGGAGAAAGAAAAGGGGTTGGATCAAGGGCAAGTTTGCGATTATATAAAATAGACAGAAAATCAATGCGGGACTTCTTTCTATGATCCTGAAGGGAAGGAATATTATTAGCTAGCATTAGGTCTGTGGGGGAGTCCGTCCACGAAAACCTAGAATAAACAAAGGGAATGGCCTTCGCTGAATCCTTTCAAGTTTCTTAATGTTTTGTTTAGTATTTTAGTTGATGGGGTCGGCGAAATGTGAGGAAAATTCAATGGTTCCCCTTTTACGCAACCAGTATTCACCAGTGTTTGAAAAATTGAAACAAGAGCCGCGACACACGCCTTCCTGGGCTATATTTGTGCAAGGTGCTTAAGAATTTTATTGTGCCCAGAGCCCTATAAATAATAGCGGCCCTTTTTCTTTAAAAGAGCGGTTTGTTGGGACTGGGCATACCACCGCAATCACTAAGGTTGTGACGCGCACCCCAGCTTGTCACCGATGTTGGGAATTAGCCATCCCACCGCTGCCCCCAATGTTGGGACTTGGAATCCCACCGCAGTTACCATGGTTGTGACTCGCATCCGAGCGCAGTCACTGGTGTAGCGACGCATCCTTGCTCCGTCCGCTATTGACGCGGCGCAGAGCAGAGCGATGGAGCTCCCAAGCCGACGAAAAGTTGAACATTTATATACAGTATTTACAAGTGTAAGCGAACGTTACATGAATCGCACAAAGGCGACAGCACCTCTCCATTCGGTGCCTCCGAAAAGGGCCGCCGAAAAATGCCGCCAGAAAATGCCGCCAGAAAATGCCGACGATAATGCCGCTGATAGGTGCCTCCGGGCGGGTTTTTATACCCACAGAAGTTTGTTGAAGCCCCGAGACGTTTAAATCGCTCCTATCAGGACTCTCGCTAGCTGAAGTTTGAAATCCGACGATTGGTAGTGAAGCGGTTTTGTCAGCCGAGCTGCCTCGATGGGGAAAGGGAGGGCGACGTCCCACGCCGTCCAGGCAGGCCGCCGCATCCGTGACCCGCCGGCGAGCCGCCGCGAAGGGAAAAGGGAGGGCGGCGCCCGCGCCGTGCCTCGCCTGCAGGTGAGCAGTGACGGTTTCCGGTCGTATGTCCGAGCCGCCGCGAAGGGAAAGGGGAGGCAGCGGCCAGCCCCGCCGGTTTGCCGGTCGTTCACCCGATGAAGGATTCGGCCGAGCCGCCGCGACTCAAAAGGAGACGTGACTGCGGCGGGGCAAGTCTGGGCAAGTCGGCCGAGGGCGGTTTGGTCCACTTTGGACGAGGCATTAATCGGCCCCGCTGTCGGCGCGTAGCTCCCTGCAACAAATTTGGGGCGGGCGCTCTGGCACTACAACGTGTATACTATACTGACTACACCCTTAGGCAAAAAGGACTAAAAGTTCGTCCTTTCAGGGACTAACGGCCTCTGCCACAATCATAAGTCCCTTTGGGGACTAACTGCGAGGGGACGAATGGTTAGCCCCCCACCCGGATGGTCCGTTCCGATACTCCCCAAGGACGAATAGCGTAGAGAGTGCAAAAAAAAAAAAAACTCCGGCATCGGCAGGGATCGAACCCCCGACGCCCGGAAATATACACAAAGAAGTCGACGCCCTATCCGCTGGACCACGCCGCCGGGTGGTAGGTGTGGTAGAGGTAATATTCAAGATAATATTCAGCGTGTAGTTCTGTGCAGGATCCATTGCAACTAACCAAGCCACCGCGTTTTGCGCCTTGCGCTTAGTAAGGGATCTGTGCAGCGAACGTGACCGTTTTGCGCTTAAGGTTTAGCATGTTTTTCTTAAATAACAATCAACTCGGTAGCCTCACAACCATAGTTTTTCTCGTAAAAACAAAGTCGTCGCCTAAGATAAGTGCTTTCTTATCGGACATCATGTTAAGTGCTTAGCGCAAGCTGTAGTGTTCGAAAGGTGTGGTCTGTGTGACGTCAGGAAACACGCCAATTAAGTTCGGTCGTCTGTGTGAGCCTGAATTCTTCAAATTCGGCAATATTTTCCTGGGAAATCGGCGAAAGCGAATTCGGTGTTGCTTACAGCAGTTTAAATAGACTTTTGTGCCCAAGCGGGTTATGTACAGCAGTTGCAGCATAAATAGACGCTTCCTGTAGCGAGCATTTTTGTTTTGCAGTGTAAAAGATAACACAAGCGAGCATTTTTGTTTTGCAGTTTTTTCGCTGTTAAACATATACATATTCATTACGCGTTTTTTCTCAGAAACATATACATATTCATTACGCTCAGGAATCACTAATTTTTGCTATTGTCACTAATTTTTGGGCTTGAGCAGGCCGTTATTGGCCGTTATTACCTCGCACGAATTGCAACACAGCGTATCAACATAACCTCGCCGAGAAGCGTATGACAATCGCGCTTCGCCGCTCCTTGCCATTACCCGCCGCTCTACTAACCCTAGGCGATTTTCTTATAACTAACATCAATATTTTCTCCCGTGGCACCATCTAAAGCACCCAGGTGTTTTGTAAATATAAAACTGTTCGCAGACATACGCGCGAAAGGGCAACGACGACGCATAAAGGGCAACGACGACGCCATTAGGGGATTAACGACGCAGCCAAGAGACTAACTGCATGCGTTTCGTCTTCCCGTTACTCCTTATAGATCGGCGGGGACGAACAGTTAGTCCGAATTTATGCACACGGCACGTACTCCGCCGCAGATACTCCACTCCCCTTGAAGATGAACGGTCGCCCGCGAAGACTAACGGCTGTATTTTAGTCCCTATTTCAGTCCCTTTTGCCTAAGAGTGTAGACTAGGCATGTAAACTTTGAAAGTTTGCTTGCGTATTTATTTCCGCAATGCTAGAGGGCTAACCACCAAGTAACAGTGGTGAATGCATGTTCTTGGTAATAAACAACAAAGAATAAATCACGTTCTTTGTAGTAAAGACGTTTAAGTTTATCTGGCAATAGTTATTTATACTTTTATTCATTTATATTCATTTTCACACAATCTCGCCGAGATGACGCCAGAGCAGAAGTTGCAGAGGCTTGTTCTTGGTAACAAAAGACACAGATCAACATTATCCTTAATATCACCCCAAAAGTTGCCCTTACAACAAGATGCGGGGGTGTGAGAGGAACAGAAAATCTAGGAAAAGAGGTAGAAATGAGGATACATAACACTGAAAATTACTAAAAAAACGAAAATTGCAACAATCAAGGGGATAAACTGCCAAGTCGTTGTTAAACCGTTAAATTATATACGCGGCAATATAATGCGTTGACTGAAGGGCGCAAGTGGTTAATTATGCCATTGTAGGACCATTCGCTGAAAAATAAAAATTTTCAAAAGTTTTTATTGGGGAATAATGCGGCTAAAGCACAAGCATGTCGATCACTTACGTTTCTGTCGCGTTAAGCAGTGTTTACAGAAAGCAGCAGTGCAAACGTTGTTAATATAAGTTTTCCAACATGACCAACTGATTAACGTCATGTCAGGAGTTTTGTATTCATTAACTTGTTTTTGCTGTTGATCATGAACACAATAACAAAAATTACATCGGGGTTTCTTCGCTGTCAAACTGAGTAATACTTGTTGGTTATGTTTATGTTGATTTCTTTTTTTTTTTCGCTCCAAGAAGCAACGTTACCTAATGTCAATTTCAGCGTACCTCGATGACGATAATTTCACTAAACGGGATGGAGTAGTCTGCAGAAAAGCCCATTTGAAAGGGGTATTTACAACATTAGCGATCTTATTAAACATTGCAAGAAGTATAGGCCCGACCACGATCCCCTCAGACACATCGAATAAGAGGAAAATCATATACTGATGTAATGTCTGTGGTTTGTTGGATATGTAATAACCAATCAGTTGAGAACATTCATAATATAACTGCATGGTAACACAAGGACACAGAAAGAGGCACATATAATACAGGACTCGGCGCAGGCAAACAACTGACTTTTGTTAAGGAAACAACAGCCAAATCTTCGCGCCTGCGCGCAGTCACCGCGCCGTATTCGTAAATCAAAAAGAAATTCCAAGAAATCATGCTTAACACAGTTGTCGTGCGCCTTCTTTCCTTTCCCCCCCCCCATCCGCCTAACCAAAATGAAGAAGTGCTGTCTCGTTCTAGGGGAAGGGCGATGGGCGGGCAGCTTACACACGTGTCGTGGCTTTTGTGCATATAAACGGACTCTACAATGTTTTTCTCAGTTAATAGTGAATTAGTTTATAGAGAGTTCCTTGGCAGCACAGCAGTTAGCACGCAGTAAGATGACTCACATTTTACCACTGGCAACGTGCCACAGTAACGCTATCGCGTAACGCAATCGACTCCTAATCTGGAACCCCGGTGCACTTTCCACATGACGGAATCATTCTTTCATTTTTTTTTAAATGCAGAGCATTTCCGTAACTCACGATGTCACCCGAGTTGACGTCCGCAGTCCGCACCGCACCCCTCCTTACTATATAAAAAAATAAAAAAAATACTATCCGGCGCCAGGGTTTGATCCCTCGCCCCTGCGGGCGGACCTGCGGGCGGAACGCAATGGGTGCTCTACCCACTGCGCCACAAGGCCGACACAGAATGGGACGTTACTAACGCGCCTTATATCATTGACTCATTCAAATTACTGCTGACGAGCGCTCTCTCGTCAGCATTTGCCACAAAACAACATAACAACATTAACGCAAACTACTTAACGTACTTAACGTGCTCCCCGGAGGAAATGCTCTGCATTTGATCGTGCCCCTCGCGAGGGGGATGTTTCACTGATCGTCTTCCTACTGGCCAGTACACTCGTCGCCATCTGTCGGATGTGTTGTGCGAACCCTTTGCGGCTGATGGCGCGCGATTTGAAACGACATTTCTTTTCTTTTTTCTTTGAGCCTTGCAGTTTTGGGGCACGGGCATAAAATATGCGTGACAGGGTAGCACTCCGCCGGAAAATTAAGTGCCAGAAGATGCAGCCGCCAAGGAAGATTGTTCTTTGTCGGTAAGGGCCAGCTTAAACGAATTGATGCACATATCCCCCGTATAATATCGCCTCGACATCCGTATATTCACGAATTACCAGAGCCCTGGCACACAGCACAATAGTGGAAAAATAAACATCGGTATACAGCCCCACTCTCGCAAACGAGTTCCACACGAAGTCCCGATGTCAGTGTTGACTTTTTGTGCTCACGTAAGCTGTCTTTAGGGCAAGACAGGGCTTGCCCAGTATTTTGCCTCTTACACGAAAGCGGGAGTCTGCACTGGGCACTGTCCGCACACTCAAAACCTGGCCAATCCCCCACGTGGGTATGCTATGCGGACATCGCCGGTGGACGCAGGTTCAGGGTCGCTTAAGAAGTGCATTCGCACTTAAAAGTTTTCGCAATGGCGCCTAATGCACTTCTCGAGCGGGGGGTTATTTCGGCCGATGTGCGTGCAAAGCCTCCCAAGATTGGCAGAAGCAGAGGAAACTGCCTTTACATGGCCATGTTTGTCATGTGGTACGCTATGCGCGTAGAGAGCTACATTTAACTTAGGGCGTTTGCCGCACGTATTACCAGCATTTGTGCGTCTTGAATTTGGTTGCGATTATAATGAAACGCGCGCCGGGACCCGCGCCACCTCTGGCTTGGTATTACCCGCAAAAAATCACCATTCACCATGCTGCCCTAAACCAACTGACCAAAACTTACATCCATTAGGCGGTGGCACGACGTTTTGCGGCGTTCTTAAAACAGAAATTGGCCTGCTTGACAAGCTTGCAAGGGCTGAAATGTACATAATTTTCTGTTGGCACGCCGCCATTAAGACAAACAAGTGCCGAAAACCAGTCCATAGCAAGTGTTCAGTGTATGTTTCTGCTCCATCAGCAGAACGCACTTAACCGCCCTTTGTGAAAGAAGGCCCTGTTAGACAGCGTTGCTTCCGTCGATTCCTACTGACTATACAGAGCTTCAGGAGCCCGTACCATGTTTCAATCAGCCCATCGTTCTAATCGTGATCGCGCCGTTATAACCACTCCTGTTGAGAGGGTGAGAGAATAAATGTTTATTGGAGCAACCGTCACCCGGGGGGGGGGGGGAGAGAAGAAGGGCCGGGGGGGAGCAAGGGGGTTGGTTAGCTTCAGATAAGATACACCTAAATGGTCTATTTTTTCCTGGCAAGGAGCTGGGATCTGGGGGGCTCGAGGGTAGCTCAAGCAAGGAGTCTGGGGCACTCGAGCGGAGAACACGACCTGAATGCGTCAAGAAAGCCTTTATTTCATTTGTGCTCCCGAACGTAGCAAGATGGTCTGAGTTTAGGACAGACATACGCCAGCATTTCGTGAATTTTTGTTATGCCTGCGCGAAACGGCACTGCAGGAAAGCCAATTTTATTTTTAATGCTCAGCCGAAAACCGCTGTGACACTTATCTTCTTCAAGTGTTCCAGAACCGGTTATATGACAATCAGCTGCTAGTTGCTAGCACTACTATCTAATTACTGCAGAATCTATTCATTTTCCTTATACAATTCCTAGTCAAGTTTCAAAAGCTGGGAAATGAATTGATTGATTGTCTGCTTTAACGCGCCGACGCAACGCAGGCGATGAGACGCGCCGTACTGCAGGGCTCCGGATTAATTTTGACCACCTGGGTATTTTTAAGGTGCACCGAAATCTCGTACACACGGGCGTTTTTGCTTTTCGCCTCCATCAGAAAAGCGGCCGCTACGGCCCGGGAATCGAACCCGCGGCCTTGTGCTCAGAAGCGCAACGCCTTAGCCACTGAGCCATCGCGACGGATAAAAAGCTGAGAAATTCCCGTCTGCTCCAGCTTCACAAGCTTTTACGGATGTAAACGGAATTCACATGTTTGTCTGCTTGCACAGAGCTCCACTATTTGAAGTTTCATAAAGTAATCACAGCAGAGTCGCTACCATTACCAAAATAAAAAAAAATAAATACATGTAGAATTTGTAGGCACGAGTAGGATGTGTATTTTATAAAGTGTCTCTGCTCATCCACCTTCTCAAGTGGGCTTACTCCAGACTTTTCACAATATCGTGCATGCGCGCAATCGTTGCTGCTTTGGTATATAATCTTGCATGTGCGCCATACATTTCATTGAAGCTTTTATATGCGATTGTACCTTCTTTGTCCCGTCCGTATCGTTTTGCGCAATCGTACTCAAGTAACGGAATACCAGCGCTTGTCAGCATACTGCTCTATCGTGCATTCTCCCGCTCCACTGCTGTAAGTGCAACACTTAAGGTTTTCACATGACGGAAGTTCTGTTCACGTCCGTAGATAATGGTACCAGCATGACATGGAAAGCGCCTCTATGGTGTTCCGGCCGGTGCAAAGATGAGTGTGCGTTAGCTCTACGTCCGTTTCGCTCCTGGCACTAGAGACCTAGTTGGTGATAGATGAGATTTGTTGAGTAGAACGCGCGTACAGGCATGTGGAAGTGGTTGTATATGTGTACATTATTTCCTTCATTAAAAATTCCACTTGCTAGTCACCGCATCAATCGTTCCCTTTGGTCTATTTATTCTGCGTAACTAGCACCAACAGCAAGTTTTGCTGAAGTAATGGAATTCAAAGATGCCCAGAATGCAACCTTCGTTATTAACCAGCTTTAAATAGCTATATGGAAGAAAAAACACTTCAAATGCACATTTCGGTGTCCAGTAAAAAAACTATTTGGGAAGAATTCGCGAAACGGTTTTTTGGGTAGGGTTTCATAGTTTGATAATAAGCACATCTCGCAGCATCTCGTGACCCTGCTTTTCCAAAGGCGCGGGACAGCTTCTAGTTCCAAACAGCGAAGGCACCCCGATATGAAAAGGACTTATCGCGACGTCATTGGTACACGTGGCGTAAGGGGTTTTCCTCGAAGACCTCGACTGCCTCTCTATGGCTAACATTCCGGACGATGGAACATGGACGGCACCCTCCGGATCAGGCTGCCCATGCTTGCTTTGCGGCTAGGCTATGTCCAGAGGACTTATCCAAGGAAGCGGCCAGAACGTTTTTTTTTTCGTTCTATGGTGCAAACCTGCCCGAAATATATTGCCTTGGCCAAGATTCCTCCCTGCACATGTGGACAAGCCTCCATTGGCTTCTGACATCGAAGGCATTGGCATGGCGTTTATGATGGCAGAATTTCTTGCGGCAATAGACTGTCCTAAGCGGAAAACTGTGCCTGGTCCAGACGCTATTCCTTACGAAGCCTCCAAGAATTTAAGCAATGGTGGGCTTGCTCAGCTCTCGGTTCAAACAATTAGGTATAGCTCAGTCGAGTCGTCCCTGACAGCTGGAAAGCACCGCATGTCGTTCCTATACCAAAATGTGGCAAGCCAGCGATGATCCTAGAAAACCTTCGACCAATATCACTTACGGTGACGGTGTACGAGCTTGTACGGAAAATGCCAGCCACTCGCTTGTAGAGGTGGCTTGGACTGCATGGGTATTACCACCCCGCGCAAATCGGCTTTCACGCATCACTTGGCTCGGAGGACGGGCTTTGCGTTTTGGCAACACGAACTCTGTCGTCAACCCGCAGTCATGGTTTTCGGACCATTCTAGCAATGGACATCCAAAAAGCGTATGACAACAGCAGTCACGCTGCTATACTCCTCCACGAATCGATCGATGCGCTGAAGTAACAATGCTGTTTCATCGGCGGACAAGGAGACTTTACTTTGTCGGGCGCGTAAGCGTAGCAGAAAGGCGGGTCCAGCATGGAATTGTGCTCGCCAAAGAAGGGGTCACCACCATCGAAGCAACCGCTCTGTGTCGCCGCGTGGATTCGTCGCCAACGGGATAGTATGAGCGGCGCTGCTCGCCTCTGGAGTCGAACCTCGCTCACGGAGCGCCGGAGAAGCATCCGCTTCGCTATCCTCTGAAGCGGGTCTACCTTCCCCACGAATCGCATTTTCGTTGCCGGACCCAACGAAACAGTCGCCGAGCCGTAGCAGGGCTGCTGAAATGTCGCAGAAACGAGAGCTGCGTCTCCAACGAAACGATCGCAACAGGGTCGCAGGGACGCCTCCAAACGGGAGTTGCATCGGTGATTTCAAGCTCATGGCAAGGCCGGTGAGAGGTCTCCGGACCGGAAGTCGAGTCGTCGATGCGAGGGTTGTGGGAGAGCTGTATTGACATCTCCGAAATAAGAATTGCGTCTGTGACACCAGCGTCATTCTGGGGCCACTTAGAAATCTCAAAAGCAGAAGTCTCGTTGGCTAGGCAGATTCACGGACGGCTGCTGAGCTGTCTCAAAAACGATAGCCGCGTCAGCGACGCCGAGGTCCCGGAGTGTCCTTGAGACTTCCCCAATACAGCAGTCATGGAAGCAGCGGGACTGCGCAGTTGCTGGAGCCTCTCTTCCTGGCTCAGCACCTTGGTGTCCTGCTTGGCGTTCTGAAAAGCCGAAGCGCCTCCGTCGCCGTTGTCCCTGTTCTCCCCAAGCGTGCAGTCATTTCCCGGACGGGCGGCACGTCACCCGGGACCATTGGCGCTGGCCCTCCTTGGAGAGCGAGCAAAAGTCGAGGTTGCGATGCGGGTGGTGAACACGGCCGCCTGAGGTTGAAGGACGGGGCTTGCGGCAGAGTCTTGGCTTGCAGAGAAGCGTACACGCGTTCTCAGGGCGCAAAACGCTCGTCGTAATCGATGGTTCCAAAACGTCAGCATCAAATTCTTCATCCTTCAGGTTCTCCGAACTTGAGCGTCGAGTTGGTGAAGGCTCACCTGGTCATGCAAAATAACGTCGAGGACATTTTGTCTGTCAAGGGCCGTTGCTGCCTGGCTCGCAGCAAGGCGTCGAGGACTGTCATGGTCCCGGAGATGGTCGCTCGCAGGACATCTCGGCGAATACGAAGTGCGTCCATGGCACCAGTCGATGAAGCAAGACGCTGGGGTTGCGAATACCAAAAGGACAAGGGCGGGCTTGGGCACGAGCCGAAAGGGGCGGCGGCCGAGGGCAAGGCTTCCAGAATAAAGCAGTACGAAGGTATCCAAGCCTCGCGTGCCTCGGAGCCGCTGCGCCGTCGAACGTAGATTCCCTCGTGTGCCGGTTCCCGGGTTTCGGCACCAGAAAATGTGTAGCGAAAGAAGGCCAGCGTCTGGCTTCCGATGTGGTGATCGAGTCAATTAGCTAGGCCGTGCGCACCCCCATCCTCCTCTTCCTCTTTCCTATTCGCCCCCTGCCACACTTCTTATTTCTCAACAGTCCCATCATTCCTTCATGACAGGACATTTGCCATACGCCTTCACGGAGAACCTGTTGGGTCCTTCGGTCCTGTAATTGGTGTGCCCCAAGGATCGGTATTCACGTCGACCTTGTTTATTATGCCCTTGATTCCACTGGCATTGCTCCATCATGATGTACCGGATGTTAAATTTTCTATTTACGCCGATGACATCACCGTGTGGAGCAATCACCGTGACCTGAAAACTCAAGAGAGTTCCCTGCAATCAGCCCTGGAAATCCCCGCAGCCTTTGCCTCTTCGGTGGGCCTTCAGCTTTCAACGAGTAAAACAACAGACACATCCGTTGTCAACCACTGGGGCCACCGAAAGGAACTGGCTGGGAAACCACTGCAAGAGAGCCCAACAATCAAAGTCCTGGGATTGATGATACACCAGTCATGAACAGCGACAGCTGAGCTTGCTTAAACTAAACACCAAGCTGCTCAAACGCTATCACTAGTACGCCGTACTGCTCCTAAAGCTGGTGAAGCAAGCTCACACGCGGCGCGACAAATACGGAGACCAGTTTTCCAAACGTGCTTGGTGTACTTTGCTCAGTTCGATCATTTGACAGTGGGATCGACTGGAAGCAATTACAGAGAGGCTATGACAGCAATTACTGCGCTTCCACGCATCACTCCTATAGTTGCACTCCAGAAAAACAGCCCTACTCAACACGTCAACACGTTGGATGAACTTGTTCAGCTTCGCGAATCACGAAAATTGAAGGTTGCACTGTGTGATTCGGCGCTAGCAATATTAGCTTACGCAGTCTGTAATGCGCTACCAGCCCTACCGCAGCGAGTGCTTCCCCCGCGGCAATTCGTGCAATTAAGTGACAACAAACTGATATCGTCGCCAAGATTCCAACGTTTCGGCGTCTGCCCTCAATCAACGCATCGCTTACATGGATAGCCACCTTCCACCCGGCTCCACCATATTATATAACGACACCAGTGTGCAAGATACTGTAAATGCCACTCCCATTCATTGCAATAGCCATCCAGCCCTCAGCAAGACGTCCAGGCCTCAGTACCTCCATCATCGTTCTGTGAGGAACTTGTGGCCATTAGAGAGGCTCTGAAGGCTGCAACCGGAATCACTTTGCTGCCCGGGGCACGTTCGTACCGATGGGCTTCAAGCAGTCCGCTTATTACGGTTAGTTAGTCTTAATCCTGTGCTAGTTCAGAGTATTCACCAACTTGCGGCAGGAATCGCTCACAAGATTCTGATTGAATGAGTTCCCAGTGACCTACTCGCAGACACTGGAAGGCAGACGTAGCAGCCCGACTGGTTGCCTCCCTTCCATCTCCTACTTCCCCGTTAGAGTTGGATGATGCCACTTATCTGGTGACGAGAAAAGAACACCCCCGACGCCGCACACGTGCTCTCATTCCACCGTGTGCTGCCACCCTCCCCCCGGGCTTTACCCATTGCGAGGAGGTTGCGCTAAGGAGGGTTCGGGTGGGGGTGGCCTTAACTACCACCGCGACCCGCCAATGGCCTCCATTCCGAGATATATTTACAAACCCTAGTTGCCCAGTTTGCCACCACAGCCGCGGAATCACCGACGTCCACCACTTGCTGTGACCCTGCCTCCCCTTGAGGACGAAGAGACTGCGGCACCTCGCGGCGACGGGCCTCCGCGTAGACGACGCCTCCGCATACGCCACATGAATACATGGACGCCGTCATCGTTCACTCCTTGACTTCATCCGCGAAGCGAAGATTTTCATGTTCGTCAGCTTACCTTTCGTCATCACCTCATACCCCTATATATAGGCCCTGCTGCAAAATAAACGCTCATATAAAAGGGAATAACGGTCTCTCTTTATTTAAGCGTTACACTGACCGCGTGGACGTGGAATATTACCCAAGCGGCCTAAGTAGACGAACGGTAGTTTGAAGTTCGAATATTGCCATGAGCCGAAGACGACGCAGTTGTCTTTAATGAAAGCAAGTCTTTTGGAGTGAACTTGTGCTCCCTTAACCCCTCAAAAAATACACAGGCGGCGAAACAGCAGTCAACAAAGTGACGTGCGCAAGCAATTGTCGGCGAGTCGAATGCCGCGGCATCTTCTCTGCGGGCATTTATCAATCGGCGCGAGGGTTTCCCGAATAGTCGACTTGTATCCAGCACACCGCAGATTAACGAAGATTATTCTAGGCTGGTGAAGCTAGTTGGAAGCCTTGTCAATAAAAGGAGATAACACGTGCGGCATAAAAAATATGAAAAAAAAAGAGATAACACGCTTGCCTTGGCCCACGGATAAGACAGATAACAAAGCCCGCCGCAGCCAGTCGGAAAAACAAAAGATAAGCAAACAAACCCAAAGCATGGTTCGTGGCAATATTACGGAAGCGTGGTACTCGCCCAGCATCATGAGCGGCAAAAGCGTAAAATGCGTGCAAAAATTATATGGGTTTGGGGCAAAAATACTGATGCAAGTGTTATAACCATGTTTTCTGCCTGCCAGAAGTGTCTAAATTCTTCGAAATGTTTTAGACAAGCTTCTATAGCAGAGTTATTGCCTCTGTGTAGTAGGGCATTTCACTTAAATTTGCGAAATACTCTCTTCTGCCATAATAACACAAGTTCTGTCTGGCGCGTTAAGAGTTCCTTCAGTGTTCTAGTGTAACTATCCACGCAAAAAATTCTAACTGGAGGAAAGCTTAGAGAGGGTATGTGTCTCCTGCGGTTAAAGGTTGTGCGTAGGATAATTAGTTGTTTTGAAAAAAAAACTATAAAATTCTTGTGACGGTTGCTCGCTTTTCGGCATCTCCTATAGCATCCACCAAACCTCACATACGTTTTCCAGGAGCTTTTCTTACCCAAACTACCAAACAATGATGATGATAGGTCATTGTTTGAGAGCGCTTTTTTTGCCAGTATCCAAAGTGCGTGTGGAGAATAATTCAACACTTTCTTGAAATTACTTTCCTCTGTTTTGAGTTACAGCAGGACGTTGGTTTCCACCATTATTGAGTCAGTCCATCAACAATTTAACGCCTACCTCAAGCTGCTTCTGGTGTGCCTGAAATATTTACTAACATCAAGGTAATTGGAATAGTTCTCTCATTAGGAAACATAAAAGACACACATTTCGAACTGAAACGAAGTTTTTCTCTGGCTGCATCATAATACATGGTTTTAGGGACGAATAGTAGAGTTTGGATATTTTTCATCCGGATAAAAATCGTACCGTAAGTGCCGGATGTCGGTTTTCGTGTTTTTAAGTGATAAACTGTTCATAATAAAATACGACTTTCTTGGCGAGCACCTTTATTGGTCGTGAAACAACTCTTTTGCCAGATATTTCTCGACAAATAGGTTTGTTGTGAGAAGCATAAAACACCTTTAAGATGAAGTGTTTCTTACTTCGGACAAAATGATGGTTCTCATAAAGCCTGTCTTAAACATAAGTTCTCGCTGTTCAGATGGGGGCGAATAGATAACACCCGTGTGCCAAGAATCAGGCGCACGTGAAGGTTCCCCAGGTCGGCAAAATAATCTTGAGCCCTTCCTCACGGCGCGGCTCATAATCCAGGCGTAACTTAGGCAGGTTAAAAATACTACAATGCTTTGAAAGTTTTATTCCTTCACCCCGGCCTAACGGCAACCTAAGGGTCACTTCCCTCTTCTTTATAACCACATTTCCAGGAACATGCCTGCACCATTCATTTTGGAGCTCGGCACAGGCACAATTGTCCTCCCGTGTTATTGCTTTACGACAGCGTTTTAAACAGTGATTATTGAGGAACTTGCGCTTAAGCTCGAGAGGAAAAACGCGAGTCATAGCCGCCTTCACACAACACATGCCGACAACAAAGGTTGTCGCATGAACAGGATAAACGGGTGAGTTTGCAGAACAACAGATACTGGCTGCGTATTCTGAAAAGAAGCCACGTCTCTGAGCCCATCAAGCAATGTTCTTTCTGATCGCCATAGCGGGGAGTATTGAATAATGAAAGGTAGAAGAGTGGATATTCGCAATAATGTTTATTTCGCAATAATGGCTTAGTGGCATCTTGTTTCCACCCATGTCAAAGAGGTTACTAAGCAAAAGCCTGACAGTCTCCCATCCAAAGTCATGGGCACAAAAAACGATCCATGGCCGCATTATGCGTCACTTTTAATGTGGTATAGCTCTAATTTCAACGCTGTATCTTAAAGTACCTGTCCTCCAGGAATCGAGGAGTCTTTTGGAGGGGGAAGCTGAGAAGTACCCAGGACAAGAAGGAGGACAACCACATCCACTACTCCTTGTAAAAGCTTCAATGGCAAAGCAACGTTTCCACCAGTTCACCTTGTACACATTCACAAACTTTTGATGACAAAGTCTGCCGGTATATTCTTCAAGCTGGACCTGTTGTTCTCATTGCGATTCGACTCGGTAAAGTGAACACAGCCTCCTCTAGCGCAGGAATGTGTGAAACTGCAACTTCGAATCAACCTGTTAGCCTACGGTCGCGTAATCTACATTCAGAGCCCCATGTCGAAGCCAATACTCTGCACCAGATGGCTCATGTTTAAAACACGTAGGCTTGATATATATAAAAAAAGCTGATTTTATAAAGCAGTTCGGGTCTACACATACGGGGCAAGCTGCTGCAGCGTGGGATTTACCGTTGCCTTTGCATACCGCCCGCATCCCCCCAAATTCAAGCACAAATTTTACTGCTTTTTTGACGTCACAAGAGTCCGAAGCGTACTTTTAAAAGAACCGTTACTAGGCTAAAAATAAACACATAAAGCGCTGAGGAGCAAACCGTGTAGAGCCTGTTTTGGAAAGCAGGGCGAGTCGGGGTTGACGCCGTTCCTTTGTTGAGGCTGCAAACAATGGTGAAAATGCTTTCATGAATATGCAATACGCTCCTAGTTTGCTGGTACGAGGTGCAACTGAAGAGGTAGAGAAAACGGAGATGAGAATACGCCGCGGCAAAGCAAAGTTTTCGTCGGGCGTACCTAGCTAGTGTTGCTGATGCTTCTGTTCGCGCTTAATAATTTATGCGATCGAGAAGGGTCATCTGCTTATTAGGGTCACAACTACCAACACAGGTGGCCCTCCTACGCACAAGAACAAAGTTGCAGAAAATACACTGAGGGGTAAAATTAACAGCATGCGTTATTCAGAAGCGGGGGAGAGCAGAACACTTCGTATATTACACGCCTAGAACTTCCCAATTATTACGCGAGTAGAAAACTTCGAAAAGTCTGTTCAAACCGCTAATTCGTATTCCCAATTTTTGCCCCTTCTTTAGTATCCACTCTCATCACTGTTATTTCTCCTCGATATCTTGTTCCAGCGAGTGGTGACACCAGCGCTGAATTTCTTTGTCCTGTAAGTGAGATACAGTTAGTTTGTCGAAGCGTAGGGGCATTACATACATCGTAATACTTAATGAATCGCCCGCAGATTCTATGGCTCTGCATAGATTCTCTCGGCTGTTATGCAGAAAGGCTCAGAAGGTTGTAGATTCTCTTCGGAGTTTATGCCAGAGGCGTTTCTCCTACCATTGAGGAATGAGTGTGCGACTTGAAAAACAGCGCCAAAAAACGATACAACAGGGAGTAAAGACAACATTGCGCTGAACTGCAAGTGAGTTTTATTTAGAAGAACAACGATTATATACTAGAATCAAAACAAGGAAGAGAAAAAGTAAATCTTAACACCAAACTCACAAATGGAAGTTGATTGTGTAAATGAAAGCAGCCACGTGTAATGCGTTCGATCATGATCCTAGGTATTTTATCTCCCGTCGTACAACTCGATAGAGGGTGTGCTCACGCACCTATCTCCAATTTTGTGGATAACGAAAGCCTCGTGGATTTCCCTCGTTCGCTGCTCACGGTACCGCTTCAAGATGACGGTACAATCAAATGCTGGTGGAGATAACTGGCATTGCTGGCAGTGTGCACAGTGTGCAGGTAGATTGCTGCCAGTGCCTGTCCCTGCCCTGTTTGCGTGCTCCTCTGCCGGTCGTTAATCAGCGGCGGAGAGCTCAATCTTACACACCACACCACACCACACCTTCTATACACTACCTGAAGCGATTGGCATGTTTCTTGCTGCATATTTTGCTGTTTACCAACCCCGAATTCACCTCGCCGCAAATACCGCTGTTTTCTGGGAGCCGAAAAAACAACACGCACGCCCGCGCGACTACCCGCCTTCTTAATCCTATGGGACACGCTATAGACATACGGTATACCCGCAATCTTGGGACCCCTGTTCCTTTGTGCATGGCGTGCGTTGGTTGCGGGTTCGCGACATCAAAGTCTGCGCTAGCGCGCTGAGCAGCTCGCACGGAAAACCTGCATCGGTACTCAAAGCTGTCCTGTACACCATGAGGGCACACCTCTCTAATGCATTCAGCATTACCGAGAGCGCAATTCCACGCTTCACTGACAAAACCAGCCGGGTCACGAGGGCTGTCATGCGACATAATCACCACCATCGAGAGCACCCTTCGCGACTTCACCTTAACGTATGAGTTTCCATCGGAAAACAGCCTTAGGTTTTTTGATCTAGTGTTGTATTTTCGGCATGATCATGTTTGCTGGAAATATTCGCCTCGTTCTAAGAAGAGCCTGCTGCCGTACACATCAGCCAATTCGAAGTCAGTGAAGCATGGCATTACTTTTGCGGCATGCTGAATGAATTGGAGAGGTCGTGCCCTCATGGTGTACAGGGACAGCTTTGAGGACCAGATTGCAAGACTGATGATGAAGGTTTTCCGCGGAGCTGCTCAGCTCGCTAGCGGAAACTTTGAATTCGCAAACCCACAAGCAGCGCACACCATGCACAAGTGAGAAGGGACCCCAAAAATTGCGCTGATACCGTATGTCTATAGCGTGTCCCATCGGATGAGGAAGGCGGGTGGTCGCGCGGGCATGCCTGTTGTTTTTTCAGCTCCTTTGAAAACGTAGCGGTTATGTGCTGCCCGGGTGAATGCGGGGTCCGTAAACAGCACAAAATGCAGCAAGAAACATGCCAATCGCTTCAGGGACTGTATAAGGTATGGTGTATAAGATTAAGCTCTCGGGGGCAAAAGCTATGAAGGTGAACCGGCCGCTGCATTAACGACCGACTCAGGGGGCACGCAAACACTGTACGAGCTAGGCACTGGGAGCAATCTAGCTGCACACTGTGCAAAGTGTCAGCAATCAGCTATCCCCACCAGCATTTGATAGCCCCGTCATCTTGAATCGGTATCGGTGAGCAGCGCACGAGGGTGATACACGAGGCTTTCGTTATCCACAATTGGAGATAGGTGCGTGAGCACTCCTCTACCGAGTTGTACGCCAGGGGGATAAAATACCTAGGATCATGAGCGACGCATTAAATGTGGCTGCTTTGATTTCCACAATAAACTTCCATTTTGTGAGTTTGTGTTACGGATTTTCCTTCTGTCTCCCTTGTTTTTTGATTCTAGTATATATTTGTTGTTCTTCTAAATAAAACTCAGTTGGCAGTTCAGGGCAGTGTTCCTCTTTACTCCCTGTCTTATCGTTTTTGGCGCTGTTTTTTCTAAGTAGCATCATGCACCAACTAGCCAGTCTCAGTTCACTTGATGAGTGTTCGGCTGAAGGAGGTTGCTACGGGAGAGGCATTAATGCTGTGACTTCTCTTAGTGTGAATATACGGCTCTTCGTCGATCTGTTTCACACCACATATTACGCAGGTGTAATGATTGCTTTGGCTGCCATGTGGGCAGCCTCTATCCCATTCATTTCATTCCCCTGTGAGTAGAAAACCAATGGAGTTTGATCGTGTCGGATGGCGAAATTAGTGACAGAAGTTCGTGTACCGCGGCCAAAATGAGCCTGTTGGCGAGGTGTGGCGGGGTGGTATCGATTGGCGGTGGGACATGGCGGCGTCGTCAGCTGTAACCAGGAGTCGGAACGGAATGTTTCTTGTTCGGGTTTCTGTTTCTTTTCATTACTGAAATTTCTGTTCCGTTCAGCTCCAGAATGAAGAAAATGATGGTTCGTAGTGTGGCTAATGATTCACATTTGCACGCAAAAAACAATTCAGGTAAACAAAAAAATAGTCACAATTATGAACTTAGGTAAAAACCCTAAGTGGTGCTTAATGACTTGTAAATTTGTGTGTTAGATGTCTCCACTGCCGACGAAAAACCACGGGCAATTAGCACCCCATATCTTGTATTTTTTGATGGCGCGGCTTGCAAATGACCTCCACATTTTCACTGTAGTCCCCATAAACTACATTCTGCCAGTTCTCAATCTCGTGCCCAGGTTTGATTGAAATGCTGTCCTAAATAAAAATTTTCGAGAGCTATTTCGCTTTTGAGGCACGCCTTTTGTTGAAGTATACAAATGTTATGTTCTAACAGTTCAAGCCTCCAGTAAACCAGTGTGATGCCCCCGAACGCTCGGTTCGTGCGTATTCCGCCTTGTTGTGCTTGCACGAACACTAAACCTTTATGAATTAATTTGAGGCAAGTCAAAACCCAGCTGTCCGCAGGGTTACCGAAACCGTATAGTTGTGATATTGTCATAAACAGTTTTAAAATCTTCTGTCCCGTGAGACCCTCTAAACCTCCGGCGCACTTTTCTCTGCGTTTAACCTTAAAATGAATCGTACGAGAGGAGGTGGCAACGGGTGAATATAAGTACATCAGCCCACCACGTATTCATCCAGACGAAGAGGAACCAGCAAAAATATGGTGAATATTCACGACGAGCATCCGCACTCCAGTCGTCCTTTTCTTGAAACTATTAAAAGGTAGAAAACACCTGGCCGACACTGTTCTTTCCGCCCCTTATTAAACGTTTTCGTCTGCTGCCTGGCAGCACGTGCGTAAGAAGTTAAAGTGACTTTCAGCTGCTTTCACTGAGTGTGCGGCTGTGGTGTGCTGTTTTCTGTGCTAATTGTGTATGCTTCGGTACACGCCAAACATTGTATTTTTTCTTCTTTATGGATTTGTGCTGTTTCAGAAATTTCATAACACCATCTACAATAATGCCATAGGACGATTGTACGTATGTTCATAAGTAAAGAAATAAATAAACAAGTAAAGAAATAAATAAATACCTGATATGGCCGAACACGTGCACAGTAGCCTGATATGCATGGAGATCACACGGAGAGCTGAGCACTGACCATCCCGACAGATGGAGCAAGTATGAAAGCAGGCAGCACGCCTGCCGTAGGGGACAGGGAGCCGTGAGACGAAAGGCCATTTTATGCCTGCGAACCGACTGCATGCAGTCTCCGACTTGACTGCATGAAATTTATATTATTCCTTGAATACCTTTCCACTCAAACAGCAAACCTAAGCCTCATTTTCTTTGGTTTCGCTCCTGCCCCAAATAATAAACAACTTTTCGTTTTCGTCTTCGCTCTTGCAAAAATATCGCTTCTTTTGCTTTCCGCTTCCCGGTTTTCGCTTCTGTTCAGACATCCTGACTGGAAACGGGCTGCGCCCTGAACGCGCTGTTCTGCTCTTTACGCAGGTTGCCTTCTAGACGCTGCACAAAGCACCGGTAAAGGCCGGCACTAACATGGGCCGCTATGTGGCGGGATCCGGATCAATGGCAACCAGGAGACGTGCTGATTAAGTGAAGCCTGTATTGTGCGTCATCCCCAGCATAGCATTGGAAGAATGAGGATAGCTACAAAAGTGGACTACCACCGCCCCACAGCTTCGCTTGGCGGTGGCGACAGCTGGAACGTACTGCGCCTGAATCCGCTGTTATGCCTCTTTACGCAAGTTACTGCTCACATTGTAAGTACCTAGCGTCATAGTTGTGTTGTCGCCACTGACAAATTGTGCTATATTGGGCATTTTATACTGTTCGGTTCGATAGAAACCCGTCGAAAAATTCCGCAATGAATCCTTTCCAGGCCGCGTAGAGCACTCGTATTGGGAAATACGAAAAGCAGAACTGTTGGTTATTGCGGCCATGTTTGCTGGTGACGCCCTTGTCTAGTACTGTAATCACGAAACGAGCCCGTGGTGATAGCAAAAGAGGCTTCCTGTGCATACAAACCGTGCTCTCTTTTTTTAACTTCATGCGCGAAGGTCGTTCTCTGAGTGCGCTGTTGATAAAATTTAGTACCATTTCTTATGCCGGCCATTGACAGTGCGATGACGTAGCGCTTCTGTAGCGTCCCCCGATGGCCAACCAATACGCGTATGGAGCTTGAGCCCATCGGCGTTACCGCATCCGTTACAAACGACTATCTGCGATAAGTGGCGCGCCACCATAAGTAACGCTGGGGGGCGTAAGGCATGCGCAGACAGAGGTCGAGGAAAAGGTCCATTGCAAAACCTTTAGGATGAACGTCGTCACGAAATGTAAAGTTCGCGTGAAGAGGATTGAAGCGCACTGCGCATTGAAATTCGAGGTTTGCGCAACGAACAGACTGAACTTATAATATCATTCAGCATGTGCATGAAACAATCGAAAAAGTACAAAAAAAACTAGACATTGAAGTAACAAAAAACGCAGAGATACAAACAAAAACCAGCCACTTCGGGCTCGAAATAGCACTTTGAGCCACCAACCGACCAGGAAGACAAACCGATTGCTCGACAGGAACAATACTCGCGCAATTTGAAAATAGAAATTCAAGGCGCTGAGAGCAAGCAAGATGAAAGCATAGAGACAATTTTGTCAGAACTCGGCCGTCTAATCCAAGAGCCTATTTCCAAATGTCATCGGGAAATATGCAATCGTGTATTTACCCACTAGGGCTTACAAAACCAACATAGTCGCGCAGTTCAAATACACGAGCCAAACGGAACATCATCCTCAAAAAGGCAAAGAAGCACATTATCACAAACATCTACATTGGACGGGGAACCCAAGCCCCCATGTATGTTAACCAACAACGTCGCCCGACCCTGAGAAAACTTTTTCGAATGGGGGTTCAGCGGACACGAAAATGTGTCTCAAAGTTTGTGTGGTCTGCAAATGGAAACATCTTAGCAAAGCAAACAGACGATAGCAAATATGCGCAACATCCCTTGCGAAAAGAATCTTGCGAATATTTTCTAAGCACTGCTACCGCAAACAAAGATTCCGTAATAGCTGAAAGCAATTATTGTAATTTTGTTTTACTTAAGACTTTGATATCAAAGCAAAAACCATTCGTGCTGGTTTTTGTAAATTAAACGCCCACTCTGCTTCTAACAAACGCGACATTTTTTAATCAAGCGAAATTTTAATTAATTTAAATTTAGGGAAAATTACACTTTATAAGAGATATGGCATCCTGATTATGGTATCATGGTTGTGGTTGGTGGATACAGACTATTTTTTTACCGCACAAATGGGCGCTTAGGCAGAGTACGTATTCACATGGGCTAATATCTCCTGGTCGAGCTGATTTCAAAATTTTCCACAATTGCAAACGACAAATAAATGCTAACGATTAAATTTAATCAAGATATTGATCGATTTTGTACAGACTTCTTGGTCCTGACGTATCACTTTTTTTTGCGTTTAATGAAACTTTTTTGGCCCTTGTCAACGAAAACAATCTGCGACGTATCTGGGGTGGTGATTTCAAGATTAATTTGTGTGAAAATTCAAGGGTTGCCGATATAACCGAAATATTATCAGTCAATCGTCTCACGAACACAATAGACACGCCAACTCATGTCACGATGCATTTCTTGTCCATTTTTCATTTAGTTGTGACTACTCTTAACAGACTTTTGCTGACAGAGGGACAATTACATCTGATATCACTGATCATTGCCCCGTTTTTACGTTATATTGCTCAAAAAACAGGAGAGATGTCACGTGCTTGCAAGCCAGTTCGTGTGCAATGCGTCAGTGGCGAAGCTTTAGAACGTTTTAGACCAGATTTTCAGCCTGCATAATTGAACTTGCGTAGCAAATGAAAGGAATGTGAACGTTGCATACCATGCGTGCTTTCGATCTTCCTTCAGATATGTACTTCTCATTTTCCTTTCAAGTCGCACGAACCTAGTAAAAGATCAGGGAAGCCACTGGTCACCATGTCACGTCTAGGCATGATAAAAAAAGAAAAATCACCTGCACCGTACTTTCCTTGTCTGGAGATTGCCAACACCATTCGACGAATTAAAAAAAAACAGAAATGCTATTAATACGCTGCTCAGGCGTGCAAAGCAAGAATAATAACAGCCGCTTTTTGTTGTTATTACTCCAACATGTAACTGGGGAAATAACTTAAGCGCGTTTTACGACGAGAAAGTAAAAAATCATTTCCAAAGAGCCTAGCGTACAAAAATTTTGAATATCCTGGCGAGGCACAGCACAACAATTCAACGAATTTTTTTTAAATATTGTCTTTTCAGTAAAGATGCTTCAGCCTTAAACAATGCATTCAATAAGTACCGGGAAGCTTCTTTCTTGCTCCTACAGATCAACATGAAGTTTACTCGACGTTTTTGATCCTCTGCAATAGTAAAAACATTACGCACTGACAACTTACAAATTAACCCCCAAAAAACTGCCTTGAAAACAACCAGTCTTCGCGCATATATACCATTTCTCATTTCAAAATTGCATTTTTTCCGAAGCATATGAAGAAAAGTAGGACCTCCATGATATCTAAAAGTGGGTAATGATTAAGAGATTTATTTATTGGTCAATATCAGTTATGTCAGGTTTTTTAAATATTAGGAAGAACTGATCTCCAGAAACCACCATTTGTTGCATTTAAACATTCTATGCGATGCACAGTTCAGCTTCAGAAGAAAGCTACGAAAAAGGTATTATTGGCATCAAGAAAACATTTAGCAAGATACTGTAAACAATTTTTCTACTCTGGGTCCTTTCTTAGACTTTACGAAGACTTTTGATTGCCGTAATCATAATTTATTAATTCATTAACTTATGCTTAATGGTATTCATGGGAAATCAATTGTTTTTTTCTGAGGTCCTATTTAACAGGCAAAATGCGTATGCACCGGCGATAACTTTTACCCGTAACTAGTGGCGTACGGCTGGGAAGCCTATTATAGGCGCTCCTATTATACGGTTATAAATGATATTGTTGAACTTGACACCGAAACAAAGTTCATAATGTATGCTGATGACCGTAGAATACTTTTATCTGATGACTCTGAAGATAGCTTAGGAGCTAACTGAAGAAACTGTAACATCATTCTTGCCAAGCTGCACGTATGGTGTGGTACAAACACAATCAACATAAACGCGATAAAACCAAAAGTAGGTTAATTTCGAGCAATACACAAGCAACTAAACTAAACATTTCAATCAGATATTTGAAACAGTATATGAAAGTAAACTTCTTGGTGTGACATTTTCAGCGTGCCCAATCTGGAATAGCCAAATCAACATTCTCATTAACTTTCCTTGAGAAACCGGAGCATTGCCCCCAACAGAATTCTCCTGCCAAAGAACGTAAAAATAAAGCTATACTACGCAGCGTTAGAATCACACATAATTGTTGTAGCTTAGTCTGAGCAACTACAGCAAAAACTAACTTAGCAAAGTTCAATCATTACAAAAAAAATGTTACGCCTAGTTTTAGGTGTACATTATTTATCCCCGACTGGAGACATCTTTTGCATTTTTAGTTTTATACCTTTCGAACATATATAGAACCCACATATTTTATTTTAGTTTTAGTTTTTTTTTCTCCAAGCGTCCAAGCAATTTTTTAAGTCCACAGCAGTTGCCAACTAGTTTAACCCGCGCAGGAAACGCACGGAATACCGAAACCTGGTGTATCCCTCGTTTTCGAACTAACTACAAATTTCAATTATTACAGGACAATCTTCCCGCCATCCTAAATAGATTTAACTAAATGCGAAGCTTTATACTTAAAGGACAACGCCGTATTGTGTTAAATTCGATTCGAAGTCTTGAAAGTTGTATGTCGCATGATCTTACCAGTTTTATTTTTTCTACCTAATGTCATTGTTTTATTGCATGGCATAACACTTGCTATACGGAAGGCTATTGTTATTGTTACGGAGCCAAAGAACTGGTTCTCCATTGTAAAAATTTCACACTCCCTTGTACCTATCAATTCCTCAGGTATTTGCTCACGTTTTTACAAACATATAAAATATTGATTTGTGGTCTATAGGCACTTTGTTGACTATTGTGTTTTCTGTGTCTTCGTATCTGTGTAAGAAGTGTTCATGCTTACCATGTTGAAATTTATTATGTTTGCTTTGCTACCTATGTATATTCTTTTATGAGAAATTTCCGATTTATCTTCGTTTTACTTTGCGGACATATCTGTTACCTTTGTAACTCCATTGTGTATTCATACAACCATAGTTATGCTCATTATATGTATGCTCTGTATTCTCCACCGAATACCGGCTCCTGGGCCGCAGTCAGTAGCAGCTTTCGCTTAAGAGTCCGTCTACATTAAGCTAGAAAATAATCTGAATTGAATTGAATTTTTTTACTTCGGTTTTTAAACCCAATAATATAATTTCGGATGTGGCCTTTGTGTATTGCCGGTGCGATTGCCGCCTTTTTAGCTGCCAATAGGGAGAGGAACAAGACGCAGGAGATGAGGAGTGAACCGCAGCTATAGCCAAATCCTCGTTTTGCCGGTATTCTCCAGCATCGATTGGGGAGGTTTATCGGGAGGGGGAATTTGGCTGGATAGGCATGAAAGGATGAGGGCGTACTTTAGGTAATGGTTCGAAGGAGAATATGACTTCTGATTGATGATATGATAGTGCATAGCGAGTCAAGCCCTTGCGCAGGACCTAAGCCTAGTCCCTCCGGGAGGAGTCTGCCTGTACAGCAGTGTGCTAGTGGTTTACTTGGCCAGTGCCACGGAGAAAGAACAAGAGAGGAGGTAATACGAAGCTTCCTAGGGAGGCATCATAACGCCAAAACCGCTTGGTCTAGACTCAGCTGGCGGCATCTGCCGGTGAAGAAGAAACTCCGAGGCCGCCATGATCGCCATTCCACTGCGCAGCCCCGGAATGAAATTTCGCCACAAATATTGCAGTTATCGGGTCCCGATACACTGTCCTTCGCCATCGCAGCCACTACTATTTGTAGCCTGCGTTGATTTCCATTGTGACTTTATGTGGTCGCTCTCCCACGCCCCCTAAAATTGGCCGTTTCGCTTTATATACTTCCTGTATTGTGAGGGCGGTGCACCGCGGTTAGTTCTACGAGCGTTTTGTACACTCCTGTTTCCTTCAGTCTGGCATTGGAAGCGTTCAGCGGATAAGTGCAAGGCGACTCGGCATGCTTTTCCGGATGAGGCCTCCACAAACTGTTCCCGGCCAACGCACTT
This sequence comes from Haemaphysalis longicornis, assembly GCA_013339765.2. NCBI lineage: Eukaryota > Metazoa > Arthropoda > Arachnida > Ixodida > Ixodidae > Haemaphysalis > Haemaphysalis longicornis. The sequence continues at coordinate 191,913,152 of CM023450.1, read as the reverse complement.
GGATAGAAAACCGGCACGGGCGCGGTGCCAGTCTCGGCTTTACCGTACCTTCATGTTTATACCTCCGCTTGCCCAAAGGTTGGTGCGCCGTAAAATAAGGGGGCGACCGAGGTATACACAAGCCCCGTGGTTGGCCTTACGTCACGGTTGGAAGTGTAAGCTCGTCAAACGGTAGTTAGTGGTAACTAGCACTCATTGTACCTAATGTGCCTCTAGCTACCGGAACCCGTTGATGTCGTAGGTCCTCAAACCAAACATTGCGCCTAACCTCAAGCGCTATACCACGTAGGCATTGCGGGTAGAGGCCCAGTTGTTTTAGAAAACAGACGCGTACTCACACAGTTCCACATACCCGCAGTGTGTGTCGGAAAGGGTTTTTATATTAAAATGTGCGCTGCTGCAGCTCGCGTGGTCTGTGCGCTGGTGAGGGTATGCAGCCAATCGATCGATCGATCGATTGATCAATCTCAATCAATCAATCATCAATCAATCAATCAATCAATCAATCATCAATCAATCAATCAATCAATCATCACGTAGACCAGGGGGCTTACACCACGAGGAATCGGTGCCCGCACTTTTGGTACTTTTTGTCCTTTATATGCGTTCCTTGAAGACTGACAAAAGTGTTGCTCACAAGGCCTTATGCAGTATTTGTGACATAATATGCTTAAACCATTATTAAAAAAATGGAAGACATACGTGTAACTCGACCTCACGAAGACAAATTTCTATGCAGCTTCTTTGAATATCTGTGTAGCCTAAGGAAGGAGACAACTCACAGTCAGTCTTGGTAGGTGAACCCCCTAATTATGTATGGTTTTTTTCAACCGCGAGAAGTTTTACGCCCAACCTGGGAAAGAAAAAGCTCAGTACTAACACGCAGCTCAGTCGTATGTCTGCACGTGTATACTGAAGAATACTAATCTAGCGGCAGCCAATAGCAGAAAGCGTAACCTCCGGCGCTTGCGCGAACATAACGACCCCAATGCTGTTTCAGCGACAGGGGCATATCGTGAGTACAACACACACAGAATAGCGTGTGTGTGTCTTTTAACAGCGGTTACTGTTAGTGCACGGTGATAGTTCGCCGTTGGAAGATAAGAACAACCAAGAAAATGCGGAGCGCTCGTGAGCGAGTGCCTCGTGGAGAAACGCCGAGAGATCCCGGCACGCGCAGTGGCTTTAGCACGAAGGAAACTGGCACAAACCTCGCAGAGCAAGAAAATGGCGAGTGCTCGTAAGGGCGTGCCTTGCGGGCGACAAAGAGTCCCCAGCTCAGGCAGTGGCTGTAAAAAAAAAGAAAAATCCCAGCGCTTTCATCAAGAGCTACTGCGTATGTAAAAAAAGAAACACTCCAACGCTATTGCTAAAGCCGAAAAGACACCCTGCATGGGAGAGGTCACCGCGGTAGCCGCCTTCTCTAGAAGCCATTAATGATAATTGGCGACATGGCCACCAGTGTGCCAATGCCTCCAGAGACGACGTGCAGATCCCGCCACCGCTTCCTGTAGCCGATGACGAAGAGCTACGATGGTGAGGATGACATTGCATCCACCACTCGCCGCGAGGAAGACATCTTGGGTTCACAAGACGACGATTAATATCGGCGCAACTATGCAAAATTCAATAATACTGAAACTTAACTATGTGTGCGGCAATTCTCACCGGCAACAGCTCCGCAATTCGTGTCTTAAGCATGAGTGCAGGCTTCCCTGATTTTTGTTTGTGTACGTAAAAAAAAGGAGTCGTAATGGCGCTTTCTAAACAGAAATAGGATTGCAAGCGCTGCGACACACCAGAAACCTGGTGCTGAGGTCGCGAAATATGAAACCATTGCTGCCTACGAGATTGCGTTGCCATGCGCGAAATGAAACGCGGGCCAGTCTGAGCGCTGCGTGCATGCTGGAAACAGGGGAAATGCGCATACATTAAGTCACTGCCCCCATCCAACTGATATGGTTGCTCTTCGATGGGTAAAAATATGAGCATCTCAGAAGGGCACCGACAGCGGCACACTCGGTGAAATTCTCTACGCATCAGGAGATCACAAACAAAAATAAGCAAGAATACCCCTTCCGGTCTCTCAACGCTCCCTCATTAGACAAATGTAGCCAGTAGGCAATGCTTTTTTCTCAGCTTTGAATAATAACCATTGTTTTTAAATGAAGATTCGTATAGCTTGGTGTTTTTTTCTCTCCCTCTTTTCCCCTACTGAACGCATTCCGCATGTTGTAGAATAAGGCTTTCAATGCCGGTCTCCATGGGGTACCTACCTCTTACCACCGAGCATCATTTTCAGACGCACTGTTTTCTCTAATGTAGAGCTTAGTGCAACGCCGGAACTTTCAACTTTTTGCGTTCGTCACACACACGAAAATACGAACTTACTGTGCCGGGCTGTTTTATCGGTGTCATAAAAAACCAGAAAGAACACAAATATTCTTCCTTTTTTTTCCCTATAACTCAAAGTGCTTTGCCAATTTTCTCAGCCTAAATATATTGAGGTTACCAGTATATTATTGTTATCAAATTGTTTTAATTGTGTGGCGTAACTCAAGTGTGAAACCAAAAGTATGTGATCTTTGGCTTCATGATAGTTACGTAATGCGAAATTTTGGTTTGTACCATCTATATCTTTATAAGGATGCTCAAACTGCTTGTGCCGCCACAGGTCTGTAATACAGAGGAACCAAATGTCTCTGACCATCTTCTGGCGGCGCAATTGATGGGAGGGATGTATAAACACTGAACCCTTAATCGCTGATAGCCATTAAACCATTTATCCAGGGTTAAAACTCGTGTTTCTGCGGGCGTCCTTTTTATATATCGTTGGCGTCACTAGCGTCGCTAAACAATGTCAGTTATGCCGACGGACACATAAGGGTATTGTTACTGTAAGCCTGTGCGAATAAGAGTGCCCGCTGGTACATACCGCCCAAGCTCAAAATGTCACCACTGGTTTTTGTGTATACTTTGGTATATTCTAACAGCGAAGTTCTGCAGTTTCGGTCTTTCTATCACCCGGAGTTTTGACTGAAGTGTAGTAAACGTTATGCTGAACATGTTCCCAACGCAAAAAAAAATGCTGTATGTAAAATCTAACCACCTCGTTTGCAAAGAAACAGGACCATGCCTGCAGCAAGTGGCGCTGCAACGCGGAGGGGAGAGAACTGTTGCCTTGGATGCGGCTGGCCCCAGGCGCTTCATCGTTTGGGAATTGATGGTGATGATGATGATGCTTGGATTTTTATGGCGCAAGGCCGGCTGGGGCAAAGAGCACCACATCAGTGGTTAGGTACGAGGAGAGTATAAAACACTAAAATCACTCAATGAAAACAATACATCACTTGAAAAAAATGGTAGTGGCTGGGGTATAGGGCCAGTGTTGCTTAAGCATGGTATAAAATGAGGTTTAAAAACTGAACATTTCACAAATAATAAAAAACACTTTTAACGGAAACCATAGCATCGTCACCCAAAGACAACGTTGGGAGGAGTGGAATGTGTTGTCTGAAGAGCTGAGGAAAGTGTTTGTGTCGTGTTACTACGAATAAGGCCTCTCTACGAATAGGGCCTCTCCGCACCTGCTACACGGAGGCTTGAAGATACTGTGAGCAGATACGAGTGTGTTGCATGTGTGTGCCCTATCCGTAGCCGAGCACAGGTAACTTCTGCGTATCTGCTTTTACCATTAAATGCGTTCTCTCTCTCATTCTCTGTGTGTATGTTGCGTGTGGCGGTAGTGTATGGTGCCAAGTGTGGTTTTATTACGTGTAGTTTGTTGTCTGTCTGTTCCCTTCAGTGTGTTTACCATGTTTTGTGAAGGTGTTGCCTGATGTGGGGCTCGATGTCACGGAAGGGTACAATTGTTATGTCAACCGTGTCTCGCAGTGCAGCAGCGGCAGCCATTTTATCCGCAACCTCATTTCCAGCGATTCCGGAGTGGCCTGTAATCCACCATAAAGTTGTTTCAAGGTTTGAGGTGTATGGAGATATAATGGTTCCAAAAGCAAGATTATTACATATTTTTTAGATTGCTTCCCAGAGGCCAAAGTACGTACAACACTGAGGGAGTCCGTATCCACAACAGACTTTGGTATTTTGTGTTGAATAACGTGATGTAAAGTTAATAATGTTCCCTATACTTCTGCCGTAAAAATACTGCTATGGACATTCATCGTCTTACAGACCTAAAAGTTCTCACCGTGCGCAGCACAAGACACAGCAGTGGCAGTCTTTGATGCGGCGCTCTAATGTTCCGCGCATCGGTGGTTGTCCTGCAAAAACAAGAAATGTTGCAAAATCGCAATCCTTGGTGCCCCGTTTTTATTAGTTGAGTAAACGACATATCATACGATACAGGGTGAAGATTCCACGGTGGCATAAATTAAGTGATGGGTGTGTTGTGTATGTCTATAAGGGGAACCTTGAAATCAGGAAGGAGCTTCCTGTTTCGCCCTAGGTGAGAAAGGCAAAGAAATGAAATGGATGGGCGGTTTGAAAAGAGGTGTTATGTGGATGTATTGTTAAGGCTGGAATTAAAAGGATTGTTAGTCACAGCCATGATTTTTGAGGCATACTGCAAGTCCATCTATGTCCTCTGGTGCTGTAGGGACCACTTATTTCACTCGACATGGAGGCTCTGGACTGGGATAGTGCGAAAAGCGCCACACGCACGGCTAAGCCCCAGACGCAACACTGGGTAAAGCATTTTAGTGCCGTTTTTGTTGCAGACCCATAAACGACACTTCCACAGTCCAATCGAGACCGCATTAGGCTGGTAAAAAGACGCAAGAGGAGTTGCTTGTCCGTTCCATATTACTGGTGTGACAATATTTTAAGAATGTTGATAGCCTTTACACATTTATGTTTCAGTTGTTTGATGTGAGGGATGAACTTAAGTTTTTCATCAAACACCACACCTAAAACCTTGTGTTCCTTCCTCACAGGAATCGACACGACATTAAGGGTAATGTCTGGGTCCAGATGGATTGCGCGCTTCCTGGAGGACACAATACAAGAAATTTTTTTCGGGTTAATTTTAAAACCATTCATGTCTGCCCAGGTGGCTTGTTTTTTCGCACGAACCTGGACTTAACGCTCACAGATGTACATATTGCATGATTTAAAAGATTCCTGGATGGCGTCTACATACATTGAATAGGAAATTGTAGGTGGCAATGCCTTCCCAAGGTAGTTCATCTGAAATATGAACAGTGCAGCTTAGAACTCCACCATGCGGAACGCCGTTTTCTTGCATATGAATCCTTGACAGTGCATTACCAACTCTTACGCGAAACGTTCTTTCAGACATGCAACTAGCAAGGGTGTTGAGCATATCCCCGAAACACCGAAAGACGTGAGGTCACTGACGATCCTGTAACGCCAAGCGGTGTCCCAAGCCTTCTCAAGGTCAAAAAACACCGTTGCGTTAATCTGTTTGTGAATGGAAGCGTCTATTATGTATGATTCAAGGGCATCAAGTTGGTCATTCTCGATCGCCCCACCCTGAAGCCTGCCTGGCAGCCCTCGAGAAGACCGTTGTACTCAAGAAAGTACACGTATCCTGTTTATCATCTTCTCGAGGAGCTTGCACAGGCAGCTTGTAAGGGCGATGTGCCGATACCTAGCGGGCGAGGAAGGGTCCTTTCCTCCTTCAGAAAGGCCACTACTATGGCCTCCCTCCAAAGAGCATGGAATGTGCCCCGAAAGCCCTATTTTATTGTATAGATGTAGAAGTGTTTCAAGGATGTCTGAGTGTAGGTGTTGTATCATTGTGTATGTAATCTTATCTCGACCTGGACCTGAAGGTTTACATGTGGACCAAGCTGCCTTCAGCGCATGAATTGAAAAAGGAGAATTGTAGGAAGTGTGCGACTTGTTGCTATCACGCAGGGACTTCTTTTCTGCAGATGTTTTGCATTTCATGAAAGTGTTTGTGTAGTGTGCTGAACAGCACATGCGTTCGAAGTGTTGTGCAAGTTTGTTAGCCTGGTCTTCGAGTGTGTCCCCTGTTGTACCAACCAGGGGCAGGCCGTGTGTCAGTTTTCCTTTGACATCCGCCGTGGTGGTTGAGTGGCTAAGGCATTGCGCAGCTGAGCACAAGGTCGCGGATTCGATTCCCGGCCACGGCGGCCGCCTTTCTGATGGAGGCAAAAAGCAAAAACGCCGGCGTGAGAGAGATTTCGGAGCACGTTAAAGATCCCCAGGTGGTCAAAATTAATCCGGAACCCTCCACTACGGCGCCTCTCATCGCCTGCGCTGCGTCGGCGCGTTAAACCCTACAATCAATCAATCAATCTGTTTTCATTTGAGCTTACGTATATGTGTCCAGACTTTGTGTGTGTCTGTGTATGAGTTTATGGAAGTCCAGAAGGTGTGCCAACTCTCTCATTTTGCCCCACGGCGCACACTTCACACTTTTTCCAACAATCTTTGCTCCTTCGAGCAAGACGAGGTTACCCGACGTGGGGTACCGACGAAGGATACCCCACGCCTTGTTCTGGGCCTCTCTCGCCGGCCCGCTACAGTCCTCATTCCACCACGGCCTCCTCTGGTTGCAGGGGGCACCAGAGGCGCGGGGAATGCAGTTTTCTGCGGCGTCTAGGATGAGCGCCGTGAGGTGTTTGGTAGCGTCTTCCACGGGTATGTGTCTTATGGACGTGTAGTGTAGTGTGGATGTCTATGCAAATGTATTACACTTTGCTCATTCAACCTGTTCTGGGAAGATGGACTGCATGGACCTCTACCTATATATGTCAATGAGGTGGTGAAGTGGTCACTAGGTGGGGTGTGGGCCAGGGCCCACACCCCACTTAATACAAGGAAAGGGAACTGCGGAGGAGCCAATAGCCAAGTGAAGGTATAAGTATGTGTGGTCTCCTATATTAGGGTATGCAGGCTGTTCATTGTGGAAAAGGCATGCTCCAGAGGATGTTAGAAACCTCTCTATCAGGGGACCCCGAGCATCCGTACGAGAAGAGCCCCAAAGAGGATCGTGAGCATTAAAGTCGCCTGTGAGGATGTATGGTTCGGGCAGGTGGTCAACCAGCACCTCGAAGTCAGAGCTCTAAAGTGCAAGATCAGGAGAAATGTAAATAGACCATACCGCTATTATCCTATAAACATTATGGTGCGGATTGCTGCAGCCTCAGGGACAGTGTTCGGAGTGATAGGGTGGCATGCTAAGGATTTCCAGGCGATTATTGCCACACCTCCAGAAGAGTGTGTGCAGCCAACCCTATCCTTTCTGAATACCATATGGGTATTTAAGAAATTCGTGTGATTGGAATTTAAATGTGTTTCTAGGACACAGATTACACTCGGCTGATTAGCATGCAGAATCTCATACACGTCGTCAAGATTATTCAGAAGGCCTCTGCAGTTCCATTGAACAATATTTTCTTTTCCCATTATTAAGTGTTCATAGTGACTGGAGTGTGTTGTTTGTGTCGTCTTTCGGGGCTTGAACTCTCGGAAGAGGATTTGTCGGCCTCTCTGGAGGTTTGGATGAAGGGACCCGCTCCTTCCTCTGTGAATAAAAAGTCCCACATCCATCTCGTCACCAGATTTGGGGGCTGTACCCGGTGGACCGGCGCCTTGGACTTCACACCCTTTCCGGTGCCTTTAGATCGAGCCGCGACCGCCGAAGGCATCAGGAATCCCCAGGGTTTCACAGGCGGTGCGGAGGAGGTGGGAACTGCCGTGGGTACCTCCGTCTCCATATCCTCTGTGCCCTTGCATGGGCTTTGGGATGGCGGAGAAAAAACAGTGGATGCAGCCGCATCCCCAAAAGAGATGGTGGCCACCACAGCCGCTGCTGGCTCATCGACCGGGGCGGGGCGGGACGGGCAGCCAGACGCAACCCGGGGGGGAGGGGTGTGGGCGGGACCAAGTCCGACTGTCGGTACTGGGTCCCCGCCAAAACCAGACGCCGCTCCGCCCCCCGGCGAGCTCCGTCGGCATACATCCCGAGGGGAAAGAGCCGAACCTCTTCCGCGCCTCTTGGAAGGACATGTTTTTCGATATTTTGAGGTTGATGAGTTTCTTTTCTATCTTGAACATTTCACACGTGTGGGAGCATGCAGCATGAGGTCCATGTCAGTTGCTGCACATGAATTGTTGAGCCTGGCAGTTATCTGTGTCATGATCATGTGATGAACATTTTGGCACGCGTTGTTTTGCCACGACAGGAGGTGGTGCCATGCCCGAAACGTTGGCATTTAAAACAGCGCCGCGAGTTCGGTATGTAATACCGGATTGAACAATTAATGAAACCTGCTTTTATGGAATCTGGAAGTGTGGGACGATCAAATATCAAGATTATGTGCTTTGTTATAATTTGCTTATCATCTCGCCGCATGGTGATGCGCCTCACTGCCGTCACGCCCTGGCCTTTCAGCCCTTCGAGCGCATCGGCGTCCGTCTCATTTGTCAGATCTCGCTCAGAAATCACACCCTGAGAGCTATTGAGGCTACGGTGGGGTGCGACTCTGATGTCCAGATCTGCCTTGTCATTCTGGGTCAAGAGCCTTTTGGCTTGCTGATGAGTGTTAACCTTGACCAGGACTTCCCCGGTTCTCAGTTTCTTGGCTTCGAAAGTATTGTCCAGAATGCTTTCAAGAAATTTAGTGATGAGGAACACTGACTGGGAGGAGATAGGGTTTGAGCATCAAAAGATTCAACAATCAAGAAGAGCGGATTGTTATCTGGCTTGCGGAAAGGAATGGCTTTAAGTGGCGGAAATGATACTTCGGTGCGGCCCCTTTTCACGGACTGATCACGTTTGGAGGGGGGGGGGAGCGGGGTTTTAAAATACCATATGCTATAGTATAAAAGCTGGGGACGGGGGTACTTTCTTCGCTCGGGTTACCCTGATACCGAGAGAGGTCCCGGAACTCCATGCCTGGTAAACAGACAGGGAGCCCATCCGCTTTGCTTGACGTGGGCTCCGATGGCCACCGTTTGAGGTTTCTAGTCTTCACCTTAAAACTCATTACCACGGTCGGTTACAGCGTGAGTAGGGGGCTCGGGGTCCGTGGTGTCGCCAATACCATAAAACAAGATTACTCAAGGTGCCCCGTGCGGGGTCGTTTGGGAATTACATATGACGAAGACTTGTTAGTGGGATCACACTGTTACGGTCGTTCATTAATGATCATTTCAAACTAATTCTGTATACCGTTCACTAGCAATATCGGCCTAGAAAAAAAAACTCGGCAAATAATGGTTGCGTCATAAATACCACACCCAATAATAAATCATTGTTGGTGTTGGTAATATCCCTGAGAAGGCAAATGCAGAGTTTTTTGCGCTACAGTAATGAGATGTTGTGAACAATTTTCTAATTATTGTGAAAAAATTCGCCTAAGCCGTCTATATTCAAACATTTACGAAGCACTTACAAAAGTGGCAATGCAGGTTCCGTACTCTACAGCGTATGGACAGCTTTTATTTCCTCAGGGTAATGGCGCCACGGCTCTAACGGTCGACCCCAGAGTGCCGCGTTTGGACATTGTTTGGACGATTACAGCTTACCCTGGATGGAAAAACGCTCTCCCTTCGGCTGCAAGTACGCAGACGGATTAGGAAGGTTGGCTTGGGGTGTAAAGGGGAGAGCCTACGGGCGCCTACGACGTCCAATGGTTCCTCGCGCTGCCTATTTGGCTTTTGAATATTGTTTCCGCTCTCAGCAAACGGCTTCATGCGGCGCACAACAATAAAAATTATAAATTACAAAAGCTGACTTTTCTTATGAGCCAAGCCAGGAAGTGCGAAATCGTGTTTGGCTGCTTGAGTCCGGCATACTGCCGTTGATTTCCTCAACGGGCGTTAGGAAGGTCGCATCCGAGCAGGGTAGAGAGCGGAAAACTGGCAACCGCACCATTTGCGCCCTCTAGTTAGCCATTTGGATGCATAAAATAAAAAATGGCTCCGGCCTACCTCAGCTACCCCTGGATGTCCAAACCGACACCTTGCATTAGCCTGGTTCAGTCTTCATTTCCCTTGGTTAACCTTTGACTTAGCTGCAATTATTCTACGATTCAACTAAAGCCTGCCTTTGTCTACGATTGTCCTCCCGCTTCAACAGTTTTTCGATCGGAGCGAGTCGCCGGGCGATATCCCCCGGGTGGTCACATGCCACTTGCCAACGACGTTTTACGGCCGCCAGTTCCAGCGCAACGCTCAAAAAAGATGGATCGGCCTCGCTCTCATTCGTGGCCAAGCTCGGATGCACGCGGCAAGTTATGTGGTCAAGCGCTTACCAGATGCGAAATGCGCGTGCGCCAAGCCGGCAGCGGCGGCGGCAGAGGCAGCGCCGAACGAGGCCGCCGGCAAAGCTCGGCCCGGCGAGTCACACGATGTGTTGCCAGGGGTAGAGAGCCGCGGCCGTCAAATGAAGGTGGAATTTACCGCGATGGTGAAACCGCTCGACGAGGTTAGTAAAGATTTGCTTTAAAAAACAGTAGGTGCCCAATGCGAAGCAAGAATAGTGCAAACGAGGCATGGAAACAAACACGACCAGGCGAGCACACCGATTCGAGCGACTGTAAAGCAGAGGACACGACTCGCCGGGAATCCGCCATGAGAGAAGTTGGATGTTGAGGCACATAATTAGCCGTAGCCACAGCTAGCGTACTGGTGCTTAGGGTAGATCTCTAAAGCGCGAACTGAGAGTTTTGTGAATACGTCACAGTCGCAATTCTCCCTTTACTCAGGCAGAACCGCTCGTTGGTGCCTCTAATACGGATTCGTTACCAACGCTGACTTGCGTTAGTCATTATTAGGTGGTCACGAGCATTACGTTTAGCCAGTCGCTAGTTATCCACCGCCCTTCAATAAGGGTGATTAAATTATAATGTTATCCTCTTGGCAGTAAAGGCCAGGGAAAACCAGTACTCCTCACGGCGCCCACAGGAAAACACAATTAGCCCGAATGGAAGTTTTTATTTATTTTTTTTTGGCTGAATTACGTCTTTGAAACTCCACACGGGAGGGAACGTACCCCCAACGTTCAGTGGCATCATTGTGGAACTACCAGATTACTCCGGTGGCCAAGAGCCGTCTTAAGCAGGTGCAACTACCACCATTGTACCTCCCCTCAAACGCAGTATCTGGCATTGAATAGCACGCTGGTCTTAATGGAAGAATGTAAAATGCCCGCGCTTCCTTTTCTCCTTCTTCTCATCCTCCTCCACCTCTTTTTCTGGTACGCCTTCTTACAAAATCTGCCGTGTGAGCTCTAGCGTCTCCAAAATTTTTTTTTGTCGATGTCAAATTGCGGCCCCATTAATTGATGTGAGGTGCTTCCCGCCAGCCGAAGCTCGTTGTGAACATTGTAGAAGCAGCCTGGACTTACGTGCGACGCACTGCATCGTCTCCTCGAAGTCACCAACCTTCAAGCCGACGCTGTGCGGCAACGAACCAACACGAGCCCTAAATGCAGTGGCCGCAAATGTAGAGTGGCTCGTTGGAAAATATGCGGTTGCACCTCTGCGAACCGGTTCAAGGCAAGCACTGCACTTTTTTTTGTAACAAACATTTTGGGTGACTTATGGCCCTTGTAGTGTGAAATTAATCCCAGTGTGTTCCCCGCGTGAGCGTAAGGACGATCGTCTGCCTGTCGAGGCCAGCGTTGTGCGTGAGAGGGTGGCATGCCCGGAACGCCACTGGTAGGGCTGCATGGTGTAAAAGCAATGCGGATATTACCAGCCTCAGTTTCAGTTTTGTGTGGGCCGGTAGCGGGAAGAATGAAAAGTTTCCGTACTGTGAACCTCGATCCAGAAACTAAGCTAGTCATGCTATGTGTTCTTGTTACGCTGTGTCCGTGGCTCATTATTTGCTGAAGTGGAAGTGGAACGAACGAACTCCGCGGAATCGATTTTCTTGAGAAGTACGAGAGGTGCCAACCGCGCCTGGTACGTGGTGGATGTCCGCGGCCTGCACCTGGCGGCCGCATTGGTTTCACTGTGGAGACGAGAGTCGGGGCGCTGTGTGGGGAGGTCAACAAAGGCCGCTCGCCATGCGCTAGGCGGGTGCGGACTGAACCAGCAGGTGCCATTTTCGGGAGCATCGTTGTAGGGTCGATGGATGTCTGTGGTTTTGGGGAACGCCGGAAACCATGTTCACCGGAGTGTCACAACGACGGGAAACGTCTCGCAAATTCAGGTGCGGGAGGGAGAGGGGCGGTGAGGGGGGCGTGGACGGGGGGTGTTTAGGGGGAAGTGCCAGGCGTAAAAGCTTGAGCCCGCTACCACAAAGCTGCACAAGAGCGAACGATGGAGATCGAGAAGCATTTTCGATGAGTTGGTCACAACAAGGGTCGCATTTCGACATCGTTAAAAGCGCAGTAGACCGGGACAAAAAAGAAGACAGTGACACAGGACGAGCGCTAATGCTATTAATATTAGCGCTCATCCCGTGCCACTGTCTTTTTTTCTCTCCCCGCCAAGTGCGCGTTTTACCATGTCGAAGTTGTATCACCAAGTAGCCCAAATTTCTGCGTTGAAAAGGATTGAATTCCGTCTCGAACAACAGTTCGTCTTGACCTGAAGACCAGCTATTGTTCATTTTAGCAGCTGCATGCAGGACTGTGGAAGCGACATTTTTTCAACAGTCCGCCTACTGAGGGCGCCTAACTCACAGCCACTAAAAGCAGAATATTGTCTAGGCCTTACGGCTCCACCTGTCGAGAGGGGAGGTGGAAATGTATTTTGAAAACCCTTTCAATGTGAGCTAGGCGTTCTCAGTGGGCACTCTATCGAAAACACTGTAGCCTCCACAGTGCTGCATGCAGCTTCTGAAATGAACTGTAGTTAACGAAGGTGCCTCGCAATGAAGTGCAACTTTGCATAGCTTTAAATAAAAATTCAGACATTACGGAAGCTTGAGAAGAGGGATAAGAGCAGCGTTATTATGATGCAGGTCGGATGCGCGTGTATTTGGTGCTGTAGATTTAATGCAGTCTATTATCCCTGCAATGTGAGTTGTTCCGCGGCTTCGTGGGCAACTTGCCAGGAGGCGGTAGCAAAGTCAGTGTTCGAAAAACAAATGCAAGCAAACAGCGCAACTATGAATGCCCGGCTGACCTTATTGTTTTCAAATATCTTACTTTTTTTCATTGAAGAGAGTTGTAGTAGAAAAAGTTCTTACTATGACACCTTGTATTCTCGAAGTTCGTGTTTTGTTGATTGAGCGTTTATATTGTCCTTTTGCTTAGGTGGTCTGATGCATTTTGTATGTGTGCAATGGCTATGCAATAAATTGTCTGTGTGGAAAACTAACCTTTTTCGTGTTGCCATTGAAATGTATGATAAAAATACTGGAAATTACGCTAAATGCAGTTTTTCGACACTCCAGGAAGAAAATAAAATACTGGCGTGAGCCTAATACCAACCATATACAGTCATAAATTTCCTTGCAGCGCTTCCATAAAACACCTAGAAACAGCAAAACATACTGCGAATGCAGCTGAACAGTACTGCTAACGCGCCTCCTGAAAACCCTTAGTGGAATAAAATATGTACTTAGTGGGTTAAGATATGCCGAGGACAAGTAGGCGAGATGAGTTGCGAAAATTCGGGGAAAAGCATGGACTCAACTCGCACTCGATAGGCGGCGTGGTTGTAGATCTCTGGGAGAGGCTTTCGCCCTGCAGTGGACACAACCAGGCTGCTGATGATGATGATGACCTTAATAACTCCCATTCTATTGGCAGTAAAACTTTCTCCCATGTACCACTAAATACATTCCGCAATTATTGAGAGCAAGGCGATACTTACATTGGAAGGAGTATAGTATACTCCGTCATAGGATTGAGTTATTTGACAAGACATCCTGAACTCACAATTCGGGTCATTCGTGTTCTGTGTGTAACGTAGCAAGCGAGAATCTTTGCATCACCTGCCAGTGGTGCGACTGTGCGCCATGGTTCGTACAATCTGCAGCTAACAACCGACACAGAAATAAAAGAACCCGTGAGATTATAGAAGTTGCGGATACACTCAGATTACGAGAGCGGTGCGTTGGTATCCCGACCATGGCCCTGTCTTGAAAAGAAGTCTACTATCTCTCCGATTGTCGCTATCACAAGGACTGTATGTCTTGGTGGTTGGCATCATATCTTTTAAGGGTTTCCTACTTTTTTCCTGCTGATTACAAGGGTTACGCGATGTTTTCGGCTGTGCGAGTGTGCTATCGGCTGTGTTTCGAGATAACAACTAATTTGTTAGCAGCGCTTTAGGTCGCCGTCTTTTTTTCCGTTTTCAAGAAGCACGAAAAGAAAAGAAAAGAAAAGAAAAGGCTGACGACGACACAGTCGTGATACAGTGAGCCATGAGGGCGTGCTTCCCATTCTGTCCCATTTTGCTGCGCTCCCAGCCGAACGACGAAACCCGGCCGGTCAGCCCTGGACCCTACAGTACTCGCCGGAATGAAGGCAAGAAGAGCGGCTCCTTCCTGCTGACGCAGTTTTCGCGAGACCTGAACCGCAGGAGGGTCGACTTCGTGCCGCCGGTGCCTGCCCTCTCGCACTGCTCGTTGTGCGGACTAGTGCCACCCCGACTGCACACAAGCACGTCGTGCCCTCACGTACTGTGCTCCCACTGCCTGGACAACGCACAACCCAACTGCCCTTTCGACGGCTTGGCCTGGAGACCTGCGACGATAAATAGCGAGACGTTGCACCTCGTATCCAAGGCGTCGGTGTACTGTTGGAATCGAAGTTCTGGCTGCAGCTACGTCGGCTGCTTGCTGGACATGCCTGGCCACTACCGGAAGTGTTCGTACTACGTGACGTTCTGTGGGGTCTGCGGACAGAACGTTCGAATGAAAGACTTGGCCGTCCATGCCAGGCGTTCCTGCAACAGCGCAGCAAGCTTTGCAGTTGCTGAGGTGCATGCAATCTGCAACGGTCACTGATCACTAACGTACCCATTTTTTGCTGGAAACAATGACAAAAGCATTCTTCTTGCTAGCTTTGTGGGCCTCGTGAATATGGAACTGTTTAAAAGGTTCTTTATTTCTGTGTAATCAAAGGTATTAAACTCCGGGCTCCTTACCATATCTTCTTCAACGCAAATACTGAATGCTTTCGCCATACTGCGAATGAAATTTTGTTTTAGCGCTACATTTTGTCATTGTCGTCATTCTTTTCTGCATACTTTGTCCAACCCATGGCATCGCCTGCATGACATTTGTGCTGGCCTTAATTCTTCTCTTAGGTTATTCGCAGATGATTGTGTAATTTATCGGCGTGTATCGAACCATTCTAGTTGTGTTAAACTTCAAACAGACTTGTGTAGATTTGAAAAGTGGCGTTCCGACTGGCAAATGAACATTAATGTTAAAAAAAAACTAAACTAATGCGCTTCACCACACGCAAAGAAGTTATTTCATTTGCTTATACACTGAATAGCGTGATTGTTGAACCTGTCAATTGGTTTAAATACTTAGGAGTCCACCTCATAAGCAACCTGTCTTGGAAAGCTTATATAAATTCAATTTTAGGTGACACTTACAAGAAACTTGGTTGTATTCGCCGTTATTTACGTCCAGCCAATAAAGATACCAAACTGCTCGTATTTACCTCATTTATAAGATCAAATGTTGAATATTGTGCAATAATCTGGAATCCTTACCAATCGTACTTGGCCACAAAAATAGAATCGTTGCAAAACAAGAGCGCCCGCTTCATATCAGGACAATACACGCCCCATTCTAGCATTACATTGATAAAAAGGAATCTCGGTCTTCAATCCGCTCGAAACAAGACGCAAAATTTCCAGGCTTACATTTTTTCATCCGCTGTGCCATCACCCTAACAACTTCACTGCCTCAAGAATAAAACCAGCCCAACATATTTCCGCACGTGTAAACCACCCTAACAAAGTGCAGTCTGAATTTTCGCGCACCGACCTGCACCGCCTTTCTTTCTTTCCCTTAGCCATTAGTGAATGGAATGCCCTCCCAGAGCGTATTGCCACAATTACTAACCACGAAAAATTCAAAGAGGAAATTGTTCAACTGTTTCAGTGTGTGCAATAAAATATACACTATTTCCGTTTGTTGCCTAGGTCCTACTTTTGATCGGACCTACCCCGTGTATTTAGTTTGACGTTTGTTCTGTTATTGAGAGTTGTAATACTTCCGCCTGTTTTTGTATGCGGTTTTACCTGTTTATTGTAATCTTGTGTGTACTTTTTTTAACACTTTTAGTGAATGTACTTTCTGCTAGAGTGCACTGTGCAAATCTGTTGTTCTCCCCCTATGTAATGCCCCCAAGGGCATTACATGCCCTTAAGTGCTTTATTTTTTTTTAGAATTTCCCGACCAAAAGTGCCTATTTTTTTTATTGCTGATTTCGAATCTGATTTTACTAAAAAGTAGCTAGTCGATGTTGAAAAAATATTTGTACCCCACAGTTAGTCAAATCAACACAATAAAGTTTATTTCTGAAGAATACATAGGAAACCAGGTACCTGCTGCTAACAAAATTAAAAACTTTATAAATAGAACAGTTGCAGATGCCACACCTTTCTTCACTTGTGTAGGCTAAGCACCTTTGCAATAGCAGGAGTGCAAGGAATACCCACATCTCTTCCTTTGTCACTGGTACCCATTTTTTGAGGCGGGAGTGATCACTGGGAGGAAAGCATTTCAACTTTTCAGCCGCTTTGCGATTGGTTTTGTCTACCACATATTATATAAGTTCATCGTCTAGAAACTGCTGAATATATTCCATAATGTCACCCGGCGATGACAATATGAAAGTCTTGCCTGGAATGGCCAAGAATGGAAAGCGATGAGGCTTCACAGGAGGATTGTCCACATAAAGCAGGATCCACTCGCGAGCACTCGCGATGTTCGCTTCCCCGCTGTCTTTGTCATCACCGGAGGAGCTGCTCAATTCACCGTTATCGCTGTCTTCACTTCCAGAGACAAGATAAACATCTGTATCCGAATCAGCATCACTTGAAGAAGATGACGAAAATGAACAGCTTCTTTTTCTAGTTGACGGGCCAGCTATGCATGGGTCGGCGCCACCGCACGCCATATTTTCATAAAAAAAGCGCGCCTTGCCGCAGGAGAAAACTAATTCGTCGAGTAAATGCTGCCATCTAGTGGATGGCACGCAATCTAAGCCGCAGACGAGCGCTTCTCGTCCTGAACAGTATAGGGCAGTACCTATTCCGCTAAGACGAGCTCTGCTCGTCCAAAGCAGTTTGGTGACAGTTTGGGCAGGACGAGCTCTGCTCGTCCAAAGCACTTAAGGGGTTAAGGTAATAAAAATGAAAAAAAAATACCTACACCAAAACACTGACGTCAACATCCACAATTCCTGCGCCTTTTCAATAGTTCGGTTCGCGTGATAAATGTCTGCTACAGCAGACTGCTTTGAATAATCTACCATATTTGCTGGAACACGCGCTATAAACGCCCTGCTTGAAATTATGCTTATGTGAAACTGAACTCGACATAGTGTGCTCATATCAGGAACCCCTCCAGCTAAATTTCTGATATGCTGTTTCTATGCTTCAGCGCAGAAAATGATTTGTAATTCGTATTGTTTTACGTTTCAATTTTCGTTCTTCCGTCAGTAATGTTTATCTAAAATAGAGGTGGATCTGTTCGAGGAACCTTGAACCTGCGGTGTGAAAAAAAATCTGCTCCAATCCACGTTGGGAAGGTGGTTAGAAAGCAAAGCTTTATATGACACCCACAACAATTGCCCATGCGAAATCACTTGAATTCACAAACGTGGCTCAACAGAGAGTGAAACCAGAGATTCTGCCAGCCGTTACATGAAATTCGCTGGAGCGGCGTCCTGAACGCAGCAGCAGTGTCCGCCACTGCCGGGCTATAGCGGCGGACGCCGCCGCTTTAGCCTGGCCGTGAGTCGGGACAGAAAAACACAGTGGATCGTCTTTCGAAGGGTGATACAGTGGAACCTACCCATCCTGATGTGCTAATTTGGGGCTACACTACCGCGCAACACAAGCGCAGACACCGAAACAATTCGGCATGTGAGCTTAGTGATTCCCATATATACCGATTTAAACTAGTTAGTTTAGTAAGTTTGAGAAGTACGAGAAAGCTGAGGGAACTTTTATAATTTCTATTTATCATAACTTGTTGCTACTTCGCCTTTTGTAAAACTCGACCGATTTGGGAATCACCAATTTAGAAAACGGAGTTCCATTCGTGCAAGCAGTGCGCAAAAGATAGCGTTTCTCTAGCAGCCAGATCTCTGTATGGAGTTTGGAGATTTGGTTTTCCCGCCCTGCAACCCAATCCTTAACGTATGTTTGCCCTACGAACACTTAATGTCGTCGTGTGCGGGTTACCCTGGAGGTGCTGTGGATCAAGTTAATCAAGCCGTGCGAAGGCACCGCGCAACGGACACGAAGCTGCACCAAAACAGGTCTAAAACAACCGTCGCCGAAGCCGACAATAAAGTCGCACCGCCGACGCCGCCACCGGCGATCAGGCGCCACCGCGCGAGGAAGGCAGGGTCAGAGCCTTCTGGGTGGGGTTAGAGTTCCTGTATATCGCGTAGCGCAAGAGTGTGCGTCTGATTGCCACATGCCGCAGGTTCCAGTTCGACAGGAAAGTCCGCCATCAGCGCTGCACATAAGACCACGTATTCAGCCAGTTCTGCTCAACTCTGCATCGGTGCTTGCAGAAGCGGCGGCATCGGCGGCCGCTCATCTGATAAGCGGCCGAATATCGTGCGCCAGTTTTCTACCGGCCGCTCCTCGCCACTTTCGCTCGCGCGGTGGCCCGGCGGCGGCTTTTTCACGCGAGAAGGGTGGCTTTCCCGCACGACCTGGAGCTCAAGATGGCGGATGGACGCGCAACTCTGCTCCCCAAGGGGAGCTATATACAGGAACTCTGGGCGGGGTAAATTTGCGGCGCCATGACTAGTGTGCTCCGTGAGTGAAACCCTCTGCCCCTCCACCCCTCCCTCCCGCCGCCTCCTCCTTTGACGCATTAAGTTTGTTCGGCCGCATGCCACGAAAGAACCCTTGGCTGGTAGAACTAGAAAGCTTTGCTTTAAAAAACACTTAGACATAACACTAGCGGGAAACAAGTGTTTTTTTGCTCGTATCTGGTTTTAGTCCGCTAAAACGACCGATGGAATCACCGGAACGTTCTCTTCGGTGGGATACCGATCAGTCCTGGCGTGTTTACTAACCCCGAAGGGGACATGAAAAGGTACCGAGGAAAGAACAGAGCCTGGCAGTGTTCAGGTTTAACTGCAGAACGCTTTAGAAGCTCGCCTTGTCGTCGTATCTCGCTCGCTGTACCGCTTACATGTCAAGCGACTGCCGGAATCGGGCGGCGCAGCGAGATGTGTAAAAAGAAAATTTATTGCAAAACCACATATCAGCACGCAGCGGCTAGTGGTAACAGCGGTACCCTAAATAATTAAAAAAAACCAATCACTTTCCAAGTACCCCGGGCAGTCAACACTTTGCACAACAAATGTCTGTGGTCATGAATCAAGCTACTCCAAAAGCGATCCACAAAAAGTACACAGGTGTTCACAGACAGTTCAGAAACTAGATGAAACTCAATACGGTACAATAGTTATACGCAGGATGTTGTTCCTGACCACTATGAAGCGCGTGCACCTGCGTAATAGAAAAGCTTCTTCGCCCAGAGCTGCCAACTCATTTTCTATGTGACTCCAAAGAAGAGCCCGACGGCGCACAGTAACGTCTCCCCACAGGGGCTTCGAAAACCGAGCGGTTTATGTAGCCATAACCATTTCAAGCTATTGAACCACTGGCGTTTGTCATACATCTCCCCGACCTTTAGCGGGAAAGAAACTGCAGGTACATTTGAGGCGAAATCTGTGTATATCCCCCCCGCGTCCATTTAGTCAAGAACGCCCATTGGGTTGGTTGTTACGGTACTGGCCGCCAAAAACTGCGTACTCTAAACTGCGCACTAAGGCGGCGGCACGTGCGGGATAAAAGCAAGCAAAAGAAAAACAGAACTCTCCCTCGTGCTGTTCTAGGCAGGGGGCGCGCGGGCACTTAGGGGGCAGAAAATTTGAATTGCATAGCACAAACCTTCGTTCCATTCATCAAAAGAATAGTCAGACAGGCAGGCAAAGACTGTTATGGGTGGTAGCAGTGAGCGGGTAACGGCGCTACAGCCCATTATGACAAATCACTTCTTTGCACTTTCGAAAGCTTTCATGTTCAGTGGAACGGCTTGAATTTTTTAAACGAGGTGGCCTTCCGTCTTTGTGGCGACGCCGCGGGAAGCCGTTTGAGTGAAGAACCATGGCTGCGTACGCGCTCCCCTATGCACAACTTCAGGCAAACAATTTCTCGGTACGCTTAAGCCAGCTCATGTCCTGTTAAGGCAATATCCGGGCGACTCTTATTTAGAAGTTCTTTAATCCTACATGAATTTTTGTCCCTTCTTTTACTGTCGTTTCTTTGTAGTTGGGAGCAAATTACTTTTAAAAAATATCACATTTTGCTTGTTGAACCATGCGAGGTTTCACATGTGCGAGGAGGCGCGCAGCAATAGAGCTCCGTATTATGTTGACCACTAGGGGATCTTTACGTGCGCCTAAATCTTGACCGCGTTTTTGCTTTTCCCTTGAGTAAGAAGAGCGGCCACCAAGGCCGGGATCGATCGGTGTCCTTGGACTCGGCAGCCCAACAGCTTCGGAACTGCGCCATCGAGGCGCAGACGGATTACTTTCACCGGCTTCTTTTCTCTGTCACCGTGTTTATGTCTTTTCGTTTCTTCGTCTTACTCCACGAATTGCATCAACAGCACATTGGTGCACGCCACAACTCCCCTCGAATCAGGGTTTCGGTAGCTGGTGGGCACCTATTTTGCTCTCGTGTCATGACGTGTCAGGCGGCACTCACGGTTCTGGAAATTTACGTTGCCCATTCATAGTTTAGTGAATTTTGTAAAGCAGGCCCTTTAGCCTCGAAAAGCCCTAGATTCCTGGCCACTCTCCCAAGTGGGTATTTAATGAGAAGAAAGGAGCAGCAACAACGACAGCAACAACGACCGAACATTCTAGGTGCTCGCCTTGTCGTCGTAGCCCGTTCGCTGCCACAAGGCTAGCGACTGCCGGAATCATGCGGCGCAGCGAGAGAACGGACCAAAGTACGGCCGCATGGTGGTACGGTGTAACGCATGCAAACAGAGGCTTCGAAAATTGAGTCACCTGAACCGTTGGCGCTTGTCATACATCTCCCCGCTATTTAGCGCTAACAAAACTCCAGGTACAGTCATGGACAATTGAAATACGAACTGCGAAACGCATGGCCGATGATACCGGTGCCGTCACCTGGCAACGGCCGTGGAAAATACACGCACAAGCGCAGTAAAGATGTCGGCAGCAAGTGTGCGTAGCCCCCTACTAGGGTCCCTAGAAATTGTGCTAGTCTGCCGTCCGCGCGCTTTCTCTATGGGAAGGCGTGTCCGCGCCGCTGATGCACGCACAGCGCTGCGCAGAGGGCGCTGCGAGCAATCGGAGCGCCCGAGCGGCCGGAGTGAGAGCGGCCGCAGGCCGGCCTGTGCCGCGCGCCATAGAGTTTCTCAATATTACCTAGAGCGGAAAGTGTCGCTGCGATCGCATGCCGACATGGGAATTGTGGGTAGTGTGCGAATCGGATTGGCAGCAAGTGGCTAGTGCAAAGAGCTAAGGATTAGGCTTCTCGGCTCTGAAGCGTTTGTTAGTTCTGTTTTCGGGATGCGTTTGGCATTCAATGGCTATCACAGACATGCCTAAACAGCAGCGTGATTAGCACTTAACGCATGTGCTCGCGTTAGCGGGGTTTCTTCAGATGAAGGGGTGACCACATTCAGCGACGGCGACAAGCGACGCGAAAAACGCAACCCAAAAGGTGCAACAACAGAGTGTACTTGGCAAAGCGACAAGCGAATAAAATAATTCACTGCCACCTATGTCCTCTGTCGTCGTCGCTCGTCGCTACAGTTCACTGTATCGCCGCTGCCGCTCGCTTGTGGGTGCTTCTTGCCGGAAAAAAGTGAGTGAGGGCCCCGGCGGCCGCTTGCTGCTCTATACCGCTCCCACTTGCTGCTGTCGACACTAAATAAGCTTCGCTAGCACACTATGCGTTTTCTGCACCCATTCTGTTACAATTTTCGTGTCGCTCGTCGCCGTCGCTGCGTTTACTTACCCTTGAAGCATGCGCTGCCTTGGGCAGGCGCAAATGGCAACACACTAGCACTCGACAAGCCAGTATTTATTTGCCATTTGAAGCATTCACGCAATTTCATAATGCTTTGCGCGCGTACTTGAAGACTTACTTGCGGTAACAGGCTTCGCTTCCACGATAATTTATACCTGCTTAGACAAAACAAATAAACACAACGCGATTACATCATTCTGGCATCTGTAATGCTGCATCGCCTGCCAAGGCGCGTAGCATACGATAATGAGACTAATGAGATGGAGCAAGAACGCAGCTTTAGACAATATAAACTATTTTTTTTCAGCTAAATATTACAAAAAATCAAAGAAAACCTCACCACTTTGAAGGATGTAATAACTTAAAAATATATCCGAGACGGCCCGCTGTATCTGGCAGCGTGAGCCAAAGGCAGGACTTCTACTTTTTTTTTCTTAGTACCCTCTAATTTGTATTGCAGCATAACATCTCGAACACAGTGCCTACACAAAATAAAATTTGACAGCGGCACTTTCGGCAGCATTTTTTCAACAAAAACTCAATTTGCGTAGCCACAAAGTCATTGCCGGATGCCATGCCGAACTTCCGGCCGAACTACACACTATGGCGGCACTCATGGAGGCGTAGAGCGCTTCCGCCGAATCACGTTGACGCTAGCGCCAGATTCCACTCTAGGTAAGCTAGTGAGAAACTCTATGCCGCGCGCTACTGCCGCGGAGCGCGAGCGCGCATCGGGGTTTGTCCACTAGTCGGCGACTTTGGCTAGTTTCGGTTTCCGAAATTGTGGCGATCCTAGCGGCACGGTGCTGCGGCGTGGCCCTTCCCTTTCCCTCAGCGTTTCTTTCTTTCCACACCGTCAACGCTTCCGCGCCTCCTCACGCATGCGCAACAGCTCACTGGCGCCAATATTTTTTTTTCTTTCTCTCGGCACGCACGGCAAGCCAGTTCGGTACGTACTACGTTAGCGAGCCGGCGTGCGACGGGCTGCGCTAGTTGCCTAAACGCCTCCACGGGCTGAAAGTTTCGCTGCATTATAAAATACATTCGAATGTATTCTAAATATGGGGCAGCGTAGGAAGGAGCGTTACCACTCCTGCGCAGCTCTGTGGTGCAGCAACACAGGGCGGTACAGTTCGGCCAAGTTTCTCGCCTTCTCCAAAGACGACAGGTAAGCAAATTAGCTTTGTACAAGTTATAGTGAATTCCTTAAAAGCCGACCGATTGCACTCTTCTGTTTTCAAAATATTTCGCGCATGTAACGTGAAGTTAATGAGACATGTCACTCGTCTTGGAGTCGAAAGTAATGTGCAAATATATCCCAGCTGCGCAGGTACGCAAAGTTTTAGTAGAAGTAAACGCGTCTTTGGCACGCA
The DNA here is from genome assembly GCA_013339765.2 of Haemaphysalis longicornis. Lineage (NCBI taxonomy): Eukaryota > Metazoa > Arthropoda > Arachnida > Ixodida > Ixodidae > Haemaphysalis > Haemaphysalis longicornis. The sequence goes on along the minus strand of CM023450.1, from coordinate 191,889,580 downwards.
CACTCTTGCTCGCAAGATCAATTTGTGGTGGCATTGCCGTTTTTTGATTGCCTTAGTAACTGCTGGAACGTCGATTCAGTATACTTATCAAGGTATTTTTTGTTGTTTCGTGCAGCAGGTATGAGTCTAGGTTTGGGCCCCAAGTCGAGGACGGTTTGCGACTTCATTGGACGTTTCCTCCGGTGACTCTCCTCAATCCATCCAATGTCATCACGACGCACCTGCTCACAAAGAAGGCAAGCTCAACTGTACGCGCTTCTTGCCTTTCACGGCGTATCTACTACCACAGCGATTGGTGGCGTGGAGGTGCTGCGCCCTAAGCATTTTTTCCTCCGTCGTCTTGTTCCAAAACGTATATTTGCGGCGAAACTACTGCCAAGCGTTGCTTCAGTGCTCCGAAAAATCTGACGTAACACCGCGGTGTTCAATGCAAGTCGATTTTCACATGAAGCAGTGGAAGGCCAAACCGAAATACATGCGTTGTCTGCAGCCGCCATTGCAAGCGTTTCGCTCATTAAAAAATAAATAAATAAATAAATAAAACCAAGTAGCATTGCCGGCTTTGCTGTTCAATCTAAACTGCGCGCCCGCGTCTTGTCATCTTATCGCGAGTGGGTTTGGTGTTCCATAGTTCTGAAGTTAGAATGGTCATGCCGTATCGGACAGGATGAGATAAGAGGCGCTGCCCAGACACGAGCTAGATGGTAGCTTGTAACATCCTGGCCGATATCTGCGGCTTACAACACAGGAAAGATTTTTTTATGTGTGTCTTCTCCTCCCCCTCCCCCTTCCCCCCCCCCCCCCCGCTTTCCCTCCCACCCCCGGTAAGCAGACTGTTAATTCACGCGTCATTAGAAGAAAAGACGGGTGCGTTCGATTTGTGTTCTGTGTTCTACGACGTGCACATGGTTGCGCATTGTTTTTGTACGTAGATATAATCCAGCAATGAGTGTCTACAGTGCGGTCATTGTGTCGCAACAGTTTTTTATGGCTGCATTTTGTTGGTGTGAACATGATTTCTCGGAAGTGTATGCAGGTTAATGGGCGGGTCAACGCTTTCTTTCGGAGTTTGCGTTAACTCGCCCGAAAGGCAGGGCTTGGAAGCATAAGTGTGCGTGCTTTCATTTAACATATAGGTTCCCAATTATTGTGTCTCTGAACTGAAACGAATTTTTTTAATGTCTAAAGAACATTCCTGTCTCGAGGTGAGCCCAAGAAATAAGTATACATTGAGTGGAACTTTCAAGTTCTTTTCTTCTCCCGCCGAGGTGTGCGCGAAAAAAAAAATCTGTGTAGGACTACAACTTTCGAAGTTCTTTCGTAATCAAGTATTGTGTAGCTAAATGTGTATTCATGGCTGTAACTTTAGCGCAACTTTAGACGGAGACAGATACAAAAAGGGACACGAAGACCTGTATCTGTCTTCGTCTAAAGTTGCGCAAAAGTTACAGCCATGAATTCAGAATACCAACTAGCCCGCCTAACCGTGTTATTGTAAATGTGTATGTAGCACGTTTTTTTCCTATTGTACAATATTGTATGCCTAAATTTGCATGTCATATTTTTGCTTAGTCCAATACTGTGTACATAAAATGTATGTGCAATATATGAGTGTAGTACATGTGTTTTCATGACTTCGAATCAAAGACGTCCTCATATGAATTTTGAATAAACGCAAAGCGAAAAGAATGTTTGTGTAACACTCCAATTAATATCGCCACAAAGACAACAATTCGACACCAGAAAACATACTATTACCTACATGTTTTCTTCGTTCAATTATTAAACACGTTACTGCACACATAACAAACGACGGGCGGCGGCCATTTCGAGTCATCGCCGCCGCTCGTCCAACTTTCGCGCCTGGTGCCATTGCCGCGCGGGCCATGAGGCAGCGACCGGCAGCAGTCGCGAAAGTTGGGCGAGCGTCGGTTTCAGGGGCCGGGGCGCGGCGGCCTCGCCTGACTGCCACGGGAAAAATGACGTCAGCAACCCCCGCGACGTCAGCAAATGCCCTTTCCCCCCTCGCCACTCGTTGCCATGGCGATTAATGCAACGTTTCTCAGAGGCCACGTACTACTAGGGGAGGATTTGGCGCTGCTGGCGCGAATTACGTGGGACCATGGTGGATGCGAGAGAGGCCGCCCCGTGGTTTGTCGGCCACTTAGAGCGGTGAAATCGAATGGTACGAGGTACATCAGCTCCCAATCAGCTCACTATAAGTCCTTTTAGTTTCACGCCCCGAGTTTTTCGCGAATTGGGCTACGGAGCCTCTTTGCGGCCGCTGAATTTCGCGAATGAGACCGAAGGATGAAACAGCGGCAACCAGCGTAGCCGTTTCACTACCACCGCTTGAACCATTATTAAAGTGAAGCTTTCCATGTATAACTGATGGCCTATGTCGCCTCGAAAAAGCACTGCAACAAAGCCAACTGTCTCTGACGACAGTGATGTTTGTGAGTAAAGTGAGGGGGAAAAAAACGCTTCCCGTGGTCAGAATCGAAGCTGGCTCCATCGCGTTTTGAAGCCGACGTCTATCTCAATGCGCAATTCCAACATGGTCAAAGCAGTTTGGATTTGGAGAGGAGTGCAGTCAGAAGAAGTATCCACTCCTCCACTCCGCAACGATGGTTGAACACGAAGCTTTCTTTGCGTGAAATCAAACGGCGAAGGGTCGATGTCAAATCCGGCGCGATCATAAGTCCAAAATGCGTGCGAGTAAAAGTGAAAGCTCAATCGAGTCAAAGTCAAAACTGAGACGACAAGGAATCGCTCACAAGAAAGCTTGGCGTTCAACCATCAATGTTCAGACAGTGAGATCCCGTTCAAAAAGAGCTCCCTGCGGCACCAGAAGCTGCGTTTGTTCCACATCGAAACTACCGGGTCATTCCCGAACGTCATTGACGGTGACAAGCACGCAGACGGCTGGTAGGCTGACAAAAAGAAAAGCGAAAGCTTGAGTAAAATGTTCCAGCAAAAACTTGTTCCTATATACTTTGGGCAGAGTGCGGGGGGAGGGGGGATCAAGCGAGGTATATATGGTCATGACAGTATAAATAAACCTCAATATTTTTACTCCTTGGTTTCAAACAGCCGCGATTATAAGGATTGGCCATAACACAAATATTCTCCCGTTTTGCTTTCCCCGCGTGCGCCTCGCAATTCCCTTCGAGTGTGTGGGTGATCAAAAAGAACCTGTGCAATGAGGAATGCAAGCGAAGTTACTGATTTGCAGCCGGGTGTTATTAAAAATCAGTTTCACGTACACAATGCTGGTGAATGTTTCAAATCGTGGTATTCACGAAAATTACAGGCACGCAAAAGAGGTTTGATAGTACCCAAATTTTTGAAAATTTTGAGGTAAGCGGAGTGTTGGGTTAAGCGAAATGCGAAAAATGTATACGGCCAGATCACTGGAATAAGAGCTAGTGCTGGTAACAAACGCTCCAATGCACAGGGACGCTTCCGGAATACAGGCAAAATGATTTGCAGAAAAAAAAAAACATTTTTTTTTCTAGGTATTGCGGAAAAAGAACTGCGTGATGCTCGCCTGTTTCGCCTTCGCATCTGGCCCAAAAAAAGTGTTCTCGAGCTTCTCAATGCCGCATCAACTGCTGGTCGCCAACGCTATATTCTATCTTGCTGTGAAGCAGGCAAAGCATATGTTTTTCTTGTTCCTGCCGTTTTTGGCACTTCTTGAGACACGTCGTCGTCCACATGATCAGAAGCGTGTTCCCCAGCTATATGAACAATGTAGGCGTCGGACAGCACTCCGATAACAGGACATCGGCCGCGCACAGTGCGTACCCCGCGCAAATTTGCCGTTCACGACGGTGTTCGGCGCGTAATTGGAGCTAAGCTTTAACCGAGAGCTTATCAGCTGCCTGTAGCGGATGTTGCATTGCGTCCTCTTTGTCAACATTTCGAGATATCCGTGATCCCCGAAAAGTCGTTTCGAGACAAAGGGTGGAAAATGTCGCCTATGGCAGGTATATGCACGGCAAAAAAAGGTTTCGACTTAACCGGTATTTCGAGATATCCGAGTTCGAGTTATGGAGAAATCACTGTATCTGATGACTGAAGGTGATAAAACTTCGTATGCATGTGCACACGTCTTGATTTTTTATTCGGCATTTACATTTAACAGATTCCCAGTTGACTGGACGTAACTGAGGGGGCCGCGAAGACGTGCGCTTAAGGGCCTCCAGATCAACGATGCGAAAGGTCAGAAGGCACCGGTTCGAGCTCCTTTATTTACATACACGTACAGGGGACATCTTGGGAAACTTGCAAAGAAAGACGGTTCCAAAGAGCCATACAAAAAAGCGGAGCGCCGACTCACCACAGACACATTTTCACGCGCTGACTAATACATCAGTTAACAACGGCGGGGGTATTCACAAAGAACGGTTGTTTTCTAGCTGAAGTCCCGCATGATGTTTCCAAGCTGCAAAACGACGCTGTGCCGGCAGTGTTCCCGAAGCCCCGAGTATGTGTCCAAATCGAAATAGCGGAAGCGCACGGATTCGCGGTTTTTACAAGGCTCGATCCTTCATAATACGCGAAAACGTACTCCTGTCACTTCACGTTTCGGTTAAAACTCTTCGTACTGGTGAGAGCGAACTTATTTGGCTAATCTGGTTTGTCGACAGAAACGGATAGGGTTCGAGAAGGGGCATGTTGTGGATAATGAATAAAAGAGGCAGGGCTGCACGGGCACGCGGGTACGGGCTTAGCTCGCGCCTCGTGCTCGGGGCAGTTGGTTCGTGATCAGCGCAGCGAAAGGGCGACCGGCTGTCTGGCTCCTGTCTTACGTCGCGATCCGCGACATTCTGGTGCCGCGAAACCCGGGAGACAACCCACGAGCAGACCTGACCTGATGCGGCGCAGTCTTCGAGGACGCTAGGCTGTTCCTTGGCAACACTGCCGAAGTAAAGACAACCCTGTTGACCTTCTCACACGCGGTTTACCAGCATCCGCTCTCAGAAATTCTCAGCTTTGGTGGTGCGGGCCGCCGTGGCTTGCTTTGCCAGAAGTCATGTCCAGTGGAACATTTGGAAATCTTATGCGAGAGCGACGAGGAGCAAGCCGTCCCAAACGCTGCTTGTGCAATCGGCAGCGTGCATCCTAAGACTTTGCTTCAAATTAACCGGTACAGTAAATACGCCCGATTGCTCCGGGTAACTGCCTGGGTTCGCCGCTTCATCAACAATGCGACCGCAGCCAGACAGTCGACAGCCGGGCCACTGACGACTGAAGAGTTGGCCCAAGCAGAGAACTATTGGATTCGCCATGTTCAGAAAGAAGCTTTTTCTGAGGAGCTGGAGGCGTTGGCAAGTAACCAACCCAGTAGGGCGACAACCCGCCTATCGCTGCTTCGCCCATTCATCGACGAAGATGGCTTATCCGCGTCGGGGGCCGCCTGCAAGAACTGCAGTCCCCGATGAACGTCCGTCATCCAGTTGTTTTGCCGAACAGAGGGGACTTCACGCGTCTCGTAATAGCAGCCACGCATGTGCGGTTGATCCACTCCGGTGTAGATCTAACACTCTGTGAGCTTCGGGAGAACTTTTGGATATTGAAGGGCCGTCAGGTTGTGAAAAGTGTTCTACACGCTTGCCTGCCATGCCGCCGACGTAGGCTAAAGGCCGAAACAGCGCCTGTCGCCCCTCTGCCCCGAGATCGGATTACCGAAGCTGGCCCCTTTTCCTGGGTTGGCATTGACTTCTGCGGACCCTTATACTGCCAGTCATCGCATCCGGAATATGAGGAAGCTTACATCGTCGTGTTCTCTTGCGCCGTCCGACGGGCCATTCACCTGGAGCTCTCATCTGGTATGACAGCATCAAGGTTTCTGCTGTCGCTGAGACGCTTTATATCCCGGCGTGAAGTTCCAACAACTATATACTCCGACAACGCCCTTACAGTCAACCACTGCTCCAGGTCTCTCCACACCATGTCTGAGGCCGCGGTCCTCGACTCCTGCAGCGGCCGCCGAATTCAGTGGGAGTTTAGCGTCCAAAGGGAACCGTGGTGGGGCGGATGGTGGGAACGGCTCATAAGGATCACAAAAGAAACGCTCCGGAGGGCTCTTGGACGTAGTCGACTGTCCCCGGAAGAGATTGAGACGGTTCTCTGCGAAGTAGAGGGGGCCGTCAACAGCCGTCCGTTGACGCCGTTAGCAAGAAATGCTGAAGAGCTCTCTCCTCTGACCTGGGCTCACTTTTTAATTGGCAGGCGCACAACCACTTTGCCACAAGGCTGGGACTGCACGAGCCGACGTCCGCCAGCGGGGAGATACAACGTCGAGCACGACATCGACGGGCAATCATGGCGCACCTGTGGCGCCGTTGGCGCCGAGAATACCTGCTTCTCTCGCGCTCTGCACATCGCCATCTGCATCGCCATCCGGACCCGAGGTGCAGACCGGCGACGTTGTGGTCATCCAGGACGACACTTCGTCCCCAATGCTGTGGCAACTAGGTTGAGTGTTGGAAACTTTTCCAGGCCGCGATGAGGTCGCACGGTCGTGTCGTCTGCGCGTCTCATCCGGACAAGAAATCAGACGTTCAGCGCCTCTATATTCGTGAGGCTAACCCGCCAAAGTCATCAGAATCGGCGGCGGGGGAGGGTGTTGAGGAACGACAATGATGATAGCAATAAAGAGGCCGCTGCACAGGAACGGGGGCACGGGCCCAGCTCGCACCTCGCGCTCGGGCAGTTCTGTGTGACGAGCCCATCGAACGGGCGACCGGCTGTCGGGCTCCTTTCTTACGTCGCGATCCGCGACAGGGCAGTTAAAATGGGCTGAACCCGCCCAGAAATAGGGCAGAACTACGAAGGCAGCAGCGGCACGGCAGAGCGCCGTCCGCCGATGCCCATCGCGCCGGCCGGCCACCGCGCTCCGATTGACTGCAGCGCCGCCGCTGCATGCATCACGGAGGAGCCCCCTTCGCGGCCGGCGGACGGCAGACTAGCACATATTTCTAGGGACCCTACCCCTACGATATAGACCATTCCAACGAGGGGTCCGCCATCTTGCGTGCGCAGCGCCCTCTCGTAGCTGGCCGATTTGCTGGCTTGGGCGTTTGCTCCGCGGCGCATAGGCGCCTACGGCGGCTTGGTGAATTTTTCGTTGTAGCGCGTTGTACATTCTTTTCCGCAGTATACTTTAAATGGGAAAGTTGTTGCATAGGACGAGTGTAAGCGATCTCGCTTAAATTGGCGGCTTTTCGGGCCGCGGTGGGGCTGAAATTCGCCTCGAGGAGCGTGGTCCACGGTGGGTAAACGATGCCGTGTCGAGCATGTTTGCAATACTTCGTCACAATTTTGTTTGTTTGTGTGTGTGCATCCGGAATAGCGTATAGCGGGTATTTTGATCGCTTTAATGCAAAAACTGATGTTTGTTAAACCGACTAACCGTGATACGCTCGGCGCTCATGGGCAACAAACAGAAGCGCGTGTCGGTGTAACAGAATTCTGGCTTCATATCCCTGCAGGGTTTAATACAGGTACTTTTGGGTGAACTTAGTATTTGGCCCATTACATAGTTTGTATATATCTTATCGATATATTACCACTTCACCCTCAGCCACCACTGCCGCCAACAATAAACAAAACTTCCTCTTTCTAGAATTTCAATCGGTTCTGCAGCTCAAATTAGCCGTGCCACTAATGTACAACATAAATAAAATAAACAACACGGCTCCTGGAGAGCGTCATGTAAGGACTTATTAAGTGTGCGCCGTTGGGCAACCAGGGAAGCGTTCGCTTTTTCGTTGCTTATTTTGATGTTGGCGACAGATACATCACATTTGGGAAAAATGCCTGAACTCTTGGAGTGAGTGAGTGATCAACTTTATTTTGTCCGAGTCGGGGTTGGGGAACAAGGGAGGTGGAATCCCCTTCAGTATCCCCCCACCCAATTCCCCTCAAATTTTATGGGGAAAGGGACAACCTAGGGAGGTAGCAGTCACTGAAAATTTCCAAGGCCATCCCACGTAATACTTGGAGCCGGGTATGCCGCAATGTGGCCGCAGCAACGGTGGAGATAGAACTAATACCATCTGCGGCACAGGCAAGTTTCAGTGACCCATTTTATTTTGCAAAGAAAGTAGAATTTTCTGCCAGCTACTCCAAAGTAGGTGTACCAAAAGAGCTCAGCAGAACAAAATTGCCAAAAATTTTAACGTTCGCAACTCACAAGCTGCTAGTCTGGCTCATTTATTACCAACATTTAATTAAAATAATGCGTAAATTAGTGGTAAACCCGCACGCGCGATACCTACAAAGCGTAGTTAAGGAAAAGGAGCAGCCGCGCTAGGCCCGCCATGATCGGCGCGCAAACTCCAGAGAGGGGGAAAGGCGGCCGGCGCGCCGCGGCCGCTGAGTTCGAAAGTACGTTTCCCCCTCGCCCGATAGAACGGTCTATATTGCCCTCACTTCACTGGCATGCTTGCCTTGTCGACTTTCCCCAAGAGTGCTGTAAGCACTGCAAGTACTGCCGCCCCTGCAGCTGAGGGTGTTAGTTGTACTTAGAGCAATGCGCTGCGTAATTGCTTGCAGCTGGGGCCACTGCTTACGTGGGAAACGCGTGCACGCCCTCGAAAGGCATACTGTATCCTGCTTTCTTCAAGAAAGATAGCGCACACATATACAGAAAAAGAAAGCATTCTGCATAGCTTCTGATGCCACTGCATTGTTTTGCGTCCGTGGAGCATGGTCGCGAGAATTGAACAATGAGCTGGCCACCAAGAACACGCCTTTGTTTCACGCAGTCATGGTGAGTCATTTTGGAGATTCGGTGCTTGTAGCAAGCAATACATATACCACCAGAGTTCGTCTCTAATGATATATATTAACTGCCAGTATACTGTGGCTGGGATAATGGCGGGAAGAATTATAATATTCACCAAAATTACGAAGTTAGGCAGCGCGAACCATTCTGTATTCCAGTTGCTCTTGCACAACAATGTTGGCGCACCGATTTTTTTTAGTTTTTTTTTTCGGTGTAACTTCATTGCTTGTAGAACGCGAACGGGAAGCACTGAACATGATTTTCGGCGTGACGCAGGTGCCCATTTTTAATAGCTCAAGTTACTGCCCCACACGTTCAAAGCTATGTCATCAATGTGACGCCGGCACAGACGGAGAGCGGGCGCTGGTCTGCACCGAGTACGCAGTTGCCACAGTTGCCTGGCGCCACACCGCTAACAGTTCTTTTCAGCGCTGTTGCGCCATGGGGAGAATGCAAGCATGCGCGCGAAGTGAGGGCAACATATCGTAGCGGGGCACGCACCCTTGCGGCCAACACCTTTAGTGCACTTGTCCGTGTATTTTCCACGGCCGTTGCCAGGTGACGCCACCGGTAGCATCGGCCGTGCGTTTCGCTGTTCGCATTTCAATTGCCCATGGCTGTAGATTTGAGTTAAAACCTGTGTATATAACCGGCAAAATGTCCCCCGCGTCTAAAATTTAGTTAGAACGTTTGAACCCGTTGGGTTGGTAGTAAGCGGATATAAAATGGCCGTCATAGATCGACGCGTACCAAACTGTGCAGCACAGACGGTGACCAGGCACTAACCAGTATGGAGGCTTATGAGCAAATCAAAAAAAAAAAAATATGTTGTTAAGACAGAACTCCCACTTGCGTTGTTCCAGGCAGGAGCACGCGAGGATTGCGAAGGCGGAAAATTTGTTTAATTGCATGGACAAACCTTTGTTAAATTCCTCTGGGGGAAGGAGGCGAGACAGGAAGGGAAGAGCGAGAATGGGTGTTAAACAGCAGTTCACTTATGGCGAATGACCAGTGCTCTGCACTTCCCTCACTTTCACGTTGATTGGAAGGGACTTTAACTTTGTTCCGCCTCTGAGCAGTGAAAAACATCGCAGTGGCAGCACAAGGCGCTGCAAATATGAAGACCATTGTTCAAATCTCGTCATGTAACAGGGATACTTTGGCCTTACTTTAATACCTCGTGACTATTTTGTTGATTGGACAACAACATCTACGACGATGGTTTTTCGCAGAATGGGGCACGGCAAAGACTTGTCGAAAGACGCCGACAGAGGCAGCAGCGGCGTTTGCAGAATCGCCGGCTTCTCTGCGGTGCGTGGATGCTTTTTGACTGGCGATCAGCGAATAGGGTCGTGAGCGGCGAATGGAAATCAAAGGCGCACACTTTCTCGTCATAAGGCGGTATTTATCGTACCACGCCACCGGTTTTTCCTTGAGGTGACTGCAGAGAACATGCCCGCTGATCGACGCGTACCAAACTGCGCAGCAAGACGCCGGCACGTGAGGGATGAAATCAAGTGAAAAAAAAAAAAGAACTAAAATCACTTTTCAGTACAGGAACGCTGCATTATGCGGGAACGTGAAAAACATCGCAGTGGCAGCACAAGGCGCTGCAACTATGAAGACCATAGTTCAAATCTCGTCATGTAACAGGGATACTTGTTAATACCCGTGACTATTTTCTTGATTGGACAACAACATCTACGACGATGGTTTTTCGTGGCCAAAGACTTGTCTTTTGCATTATTTTATTTATTTTATAAAACCTGAAAAAAAAACTTAGCAGTGGCTTAGCTCCGCTATGCTAGGATATACGTAGCGTGAGTTAAGGTTCAGCTGGTTTGTCTTATATTTCCTGGTTGTCTAGGATTAGCTTATTAGATATCACGCATCTCATTCACCCGCCTTGTCCATGCATCCGGCGTCGGCGTCGTCGTCGTTGTTGTCGGCGTCCACCCCTCCCCCATTCTCCTCGCCGCGCCAGCTTCGCTCTCCGCCGCTCACCCCCTCTCGTCTCCGATAGCGAACACTCTCTCGCGAGGGGCATTGGATTGGATTCGATTGGATTGCCTTGGATTGGATTGGCTTGAATTGGCTTGGCTTGGCTTGGCTTGGATTGGATTAAGATTGGATTGGATTAAAGGGGATTGTGTTGCGTCATAGCCGCGGCAGACGCACTGGCGCCGGCGCGTCCCCTCACCGTTATGCGCGCTATAAAACGCGGTGCCTGCGCCGCTCCGCTCCATCGTTCCAGCGCCGTTCCTCCGCTGTCCAACGCTGCAACGTGAACCCCCTATGCGTCGCATCTACACAGGGGTTCCCGCGAGGGGAGGTGGGAGGTTTTATGTTTACTGCTGATTCAATGACACACACACGTTATAGGCAAGATGTGACACATGTATATTTATAAAGAAAAAGAATTCTCTGGATATAGCAGAATATTTAGAAAAAATCACGAACTAAGAAGAAAAATTCCCAGGACCGATATCTTCTTTGTCTCTGCTCCAGCCCTGTGACCTCCTATCATCATCCTCTTCCCACGTTCTTTATTGGCTGTCTTTTCGTCCTCAATGCTTTCTTTCTATGTGCTATGTGCCATCTTCTTCATTTTCATCTCCATCTTCGTCTTTTATTCTTCGTTTGGTCGTTTTTTTTTTCATCTGTCGCCGCTGCGGCCTCTTGTCTTTGGCGCCATGGCTACTGGTTTCATTAGACGCCCCTAAAACATTTCCGGGGGGAATATTAGGTTTTTTAAGAAGCACGTAAATAAATTGTACCGCGATGTCGTCATCGCAGCCAGATTCGGGGAGCGAGCACGCGGGGAGCTAGGCAGTGGCCATCGATGCAGAGGGAGAGAGTATAGAATGAGGCCGCAAGCCTGCCGCAGATGAGAGGGAGCTACCGAGACGAAAGGCTATTTTATCCCAGTGAACCGACGGCCGTTTCCCATCTCCAAGCATGGAAAATTTGAATGAATCCTAAAATACCTCAACTTTTCACTCAAACCGAAAACCGAAACGATTTTTTAGGGGGGAGGGGGGAGGGGCTTTGCTCTTAAACGAAATAATAAATAACATTTCGTTTTTTTCTAGTTTTGCGGTTGCGCTTTTGGTTCCGTTCTGACACCCTGATTATAACCATGTTTAATACGAACGTTTACTTTTCCCGATTTTTTTACCCTTCCATCATCGTCGCTTTAATTCGTAGAACAAATTTTACCTAATTGGAAGGAACGAAGGTAAACTGTCCGCGGTGTATTTCTTTAAGCGCCTGAATGTTTACTGAAAGGTGATGGCACACACAAAACCTTTTTATAATCCTCCACATTTGTGGTGTTCCGTCAGGGTGACAGCGAAAAAGTGCAGCTGCAGCCAATGTCGCAAGATAAATTGAATCGGTGTACAAGACTAGCCCAATGAAGAAGCCTTGCGCATTAATAGCATTTAAAAATACCCTGTCGGCGAGCGTGGTTTTTGCAAGGGGCTGGTCATCAAGTGGCAATTTGGGGAACGGTTGCGTCTAACTGGCTCCGACTCAAGCACACGTGTCTCAACAGCACGGAGAGTCGATTTTATTGAAAAAGCACTCCATGACAAAAGGTAGGAACGACCAACCAGTCCAACGTCGCAATCGCGTGCACTTGTCTTTGGCTAAGGTGCTCTGGGATTCTATTATAACGAGTGCGCCAACCTTTTTGGGCATTGAATTACTGTTCGCGTCTTGCGCGGCATCTTTCTTTTTAACGTTTGTATTTAGCTCTCTCCAGGAAAAGCGGCTCCTCCACGGGGTCAGATATCTAGGGCTCTAATTAGCGATTATGTCCTTTCCAAGTTCCTCAGCCCTCAGTCTTTTCTCTTTCATTTCAGGCACTGGAGCTTCTCAAACGTTTCTGTTAAACAGCGTAACTAAGAAGAATTTATTGTTCTTTAGATACCCGCTGCTAAGATGAAATTTCGTTTTTTGTGAGCATACAGTTTGTTTTCCTTATATTTGTCGCGCTTAAGTGGGCATTGTAAAGATAAAGACGGAGTATTACGTTTGAGGAAACGAAATCGTTTTCAGGTGATTTGTTATTAACAAAGGCCGAACACAGGGTTCACATCTCAGAAGAAACTTTTTTGTCCCAGTAGCGTTGGTTCTAATTTTAGCGAAAGTTGAAATAAACGCTACGACTCAGAGAAAACCGACTACCTTGAAGCGGCTGTACATTTCTTTTCTTGTCCAGCCCTTATGAATTCATGCTACACCTTTACGCTATTAGCAGCAGTTGACGGAAGCTGTCACCGACGTGCAATTGGGCGATTGTAGTCATCGCGTAAATGGTGACGCTGTGTAGTGCTAAAATATAAGGTTTTCAATATTTCTCGGCTTTTAATAGTGAAAATGGCCAACTTCAGACCCACCATGTACTTCACATTGAACGGAAGTATGGTTGCTTGAAATGAAGGAATGTCGCAATTTGTCCTTATGGCCTTTCGTGGAATCCTCAATTCCAAATCAAAGTATAATTTGATGTTCATAATTTTATGTATCTTGGAGTTTGAAGAACGTAAATTATTGTCCTGACATTTGCAGATTGTTTTTACGTGCATATTATTTTTTAATGTGTCTTGTCAGCAATATAAATATTTTCCCACTTCCGCTGCCTTGTGATAACACTAGGACAACAAAACATCTAGCTCCCCTTTAGGACATGTTGCATAGACCATTTATTTTGGCTTATTATGATCATGTAATTAACACATCCTATCACTGCCGAAGTACCTCTCACAAAACTAGTTCGCACAGCTGCGTGGCTAATGCTTAGTTACAGGTCGTATCGATGCGGTGCAGATGCCTCAAAATACAGGGAAGACCAACTGCCTGTGGATGAGCGCAGTACCCTCTGCTACAAAGCCAAGCCACGTTTCTAGGATATTGGGAGGATGTTGGAGCTGCACACGGCGTTCACACTGAGCCTACATGGTCTCAAGTCAATTATAGAGCGCACTCGTCGCATTTTACCTGTGCTCTGGTGGCCTCCTTACATACGTAGTTGAGGGTATGGTGTCTAAGTATTCACGGTGGTTGTGCTGTACTGCGTTGTGAAGAACGAGCAAGTGAGTATCAGTACACCGACGCAGAAAGCAAGTTGTTTTATTCGATATATAGCCAATACACAATAGAGAAGGCTTCCCGCTGTATAAATCTGTTTTGTTGTTGGAGCCCTCTTTTTCTTGCTCAGCGGAAGGAAAATAATGTAAGATACTTAAAATACGGCAAGCATCATCGCACAAAGCAAGATAAGGTTCAGTAAAATTACAACAAAATCATACGTCGATATTTCTTATCGCGGGTTTTCAGGCCCTGGTACATGTTTTGTCCGTAACCTTCTCTGGAACATTGCAGTGATATTTCATTCGCATTTAAAAGGGCATTAAAAATAAAATTTACCGCACAATCGTAATAACGGGAAACAAGAATGTTGCAGCAGTATACACAAGGAGCAACGATTAACTTTCCGGATTCATAGTTGTGTTACACCCAGGACAAGCTTCTTCTTGTGGTATTATTAGGTGTTACGCTGTGAGAATTATCATAATCGCGAGAGCCCACTTTACGACCCATGCGCCCTCTCTACGCAAACGCTTCACCGCACCGAAGGATTATCAGCCACCAACTAGTACAATCTCCCGAAGTTCAAGTGCGGGATACATATCAGGCTCGTGGCTTGAAGACGTGGCGTTCCAGCAACGAGAAGCTCTTTTGCCCCGCACCAGTTTTCTATACATATTGTGCGAGTATGTCTATGCGGCTGTGGTCAGTCGCAGGAAAATACCTTCAATAGAAGCACAGCAACACAGCGAGCAAGGCATTGTAAACGAATTTGCCCTTTAGTGGTCAAATTCTGGAGAATGCAAGGGTGGAACGCCTCTTTCGGCCCTCGTATACCGAAAACCCAGCGTGGGCTTATCAATTCTTATTTGCCTGTGTCTTGAAGCCAAATAAGGCTGAAAGATGGGGTAGTTCGTGGTGACTTAGAACCATTTTACCAGAGAAAAAAAAACAGGGACCTACAGAGAATTAAAGTAACCGAAGTACAGTTTGCCGTTACGACCTTTTCGTGGAATTCTCAATTCCCAATCAAAGTATAATATGATTTTTATAATTTTATGTAACTTGGAATATGCGATAGTCCTGTTAGCTTCTCTCTAGATCCCTGCCTTTTTTGGTTGGTAAAATGGTTCTAAGTTGAAATAAAAGCACACAGAAGATACCCCAGTGAGTGTTGCGCAAAAATTCCGGTTCCTGTCATGCAACTCCGGCGGACGAGACAGGCCACTGGAATATACACTAAACGAGTTGGCTTGAACGACGAAATAAGCATAACATGAAAATCAACAAAAGTTGATTAATGTTGTCTAACCGTCCAGTCATTAAATAAAAAGGATCGGAGATACGACTGTCACTGAAAGAAACCTTGTATGGTCAAAGAACCGGTTTAAATTGATTTACGCTGGATCCCGCTGTTCTTGCTGGGGTCACTTTCTGGAGTTCACAAAAGCGTTTTGCAATAATTGATTTGGAAACTCTCACAGTGATTTATTGCGCTGCTAGATTTCATAAAATACTTACGATGTTCTTTAGCCGGACTGATAAAGGGTCATATTGCACGTGCATTCTGGAGTCTTACGTACCAACTTACTACGCTGAAACCAGCGGATAGCTTGACGCTAGCAAATGTTGGTTCGAGCTCTCCATGTTTTCCGAGCTTCATGATGAAGCGTGTAAGAAAGTTCAGCAGAGCCCACGCTATTCATGCCATTTAAGCTCATGACGAACCTATGCTTCATTAGTAGTTTTACTTTTGTAATATTTAGTTAATAAGAACTTGTTGGTGGGTGAGTTGGTGCATTTTCAAGGTAAATTGAAAAACTGCGCAATTTGACGGGCCACAAAAAGGGAGGAAACACAGGACTGCGCCTGTCCTGTATTTCCTCCCTTTATGTGGCCGTCTCTAATTGCGCAGTTTTTTTACTTTACGTTAATATTTACTTACATGAAATCACGCTGGATGAATTTATACATGTTAATGAATCAATGGCCTGGTAGGGAACAGGATAGATTGTTCCCCATATGCAAACTCTAACCCCACCGTTAGGAAAAAATACGAGTAATATGCGGGGAGCGTGCCGGGGTGCGAAAATTGGAAGCGACGAAAAATTTCCTTTGTGCCGTCCCTGACAGCAGCGTCCCTTCTGATCTGGTGAGGTGACATGGTAGACTCCACCCAGATCGGCGCGCGTTATTAGTTTTCGCGGCACAGGCTCTGGCCTTTGATCTGAAGAGCTCTAGCGCTTGCAGGACATTTTTATTAATTTTAATTCGGGTTTGTTTACCATACGCATTATAAAGAAGGATGATCATCCTTTATCAAATCCATGAACCGTCTGAAAAACTCATCTCGCTTGAATATAAAATATTGTCTGGGTATAAATCTCCCAAACTTGGATACTAGACCTATAAAAAGTGCACCATTCTAAACAACACATACCACGCACAATGCTACATCTTGTGCTCCCCTTCACATCGAAACTTATTAAAACCGGCTGAAATCTTTTCGAGTTTGCATTTATGGCTCAATAGTGGTGCATACATAATGGCGCAAAACCCATTTTACAAGGTTCCTTTCAACGTATCTTTCTTGGGAAAACAGGCAGGCGTACTTATCAATCTTGTTCCATCAGTACTGAATAACACCTGTGAAGGAACTGTCAGAAAAAAGAACACAATAATAAAGTTGTTATGAAAGGATGAAATGAATGTTCATGAAAAGCCAACTGAAAGGTGTACCAAGCAGGGGTTTGTCACGAGGTGTCACAGCGGGCGCTCGAGTTTTCACTTTGATACTACTTTGGGGCTACAACAGCCGTAACCTGTACATCACAGCTTTTAATTGACATGCGGTTCCTAAGTATACCTTTTGTTCTAGCAGAAGTGATGTCAAGTAACAAGAAAAGATAGAGGGAGTGTGCTTCGTTAAAAAGAATAGCATAGCCTGGAATCTAAAAAAGAATAGGATTTATGGCAAGGAACGTTATACAATACTTTCCAAAAAACCCTTAAGTTCCAATGAATGCAATTGTGCCAACACCTGTATTGAAGGGCGGAATAGTGGAATCACGTGACGAATATATAAATAGCCCACTGTAATTCCAGTTGGCTGTTCTGTAAAACATGGGCGACCCAAAACTGAGAAAAAAGCTGCTCTTGAATTTCTTATAACATCAAAGCTGAGTATTTAGAAGAACCGCGTCCTCCATGTTGTAGACACGTTTATTCGTTTGCACATTCTAATGACAATTTCCTGAAGACGGTGTTGTCCGCTCCCCTCTCCCAAAAATACTCGAGGCTGAAGATCTTGTTTTTGATTTTCGCTGTGAGCAGCGTATCCTTGAGGTCAAAAAAGTAAGAAAAAGTCCCACAAAAAAACGCGCAGGGGCACAACTTGCTGATACGTGGTGGTCACGCATTTTGATGAAGCCAGCCGGATCTTTGGGGTTTAGAGCTGTTGATGTACCGGCTAAAGTAAACGGAAACACCAGGCAATAGACTCCTATCAAGCAAAGGTAAATAAACAGTGAAATCTCTCAGTGGTGTTTCCTGCCTTTTTTTATATTTCGAACCATGTTCGAACAAAACTAAGGAGTGGTCTTTGAAAGCTATGACAGAATACGTGGTGCCTACGATACTGGGAAGTGCCCAGTACCGTTATATCGTTCTCGAAACAGACGCTGAATATTATCAAACTCCTACGTACGATTTTTACGTGAACATCAATATAACAGTAAGTACAAACGTGAAGATAAAGTGCGCGACTCTTTTTAAAATACCAAACTCTGTACAACGCACTACAAAATACTCCTTAACAGAGGTGAGAGCACCATCACGTGACTATATTTTAGTTTTTGTAGGATCACAAGGTTGCCTTTTTCAATCGCTGAATAAAAGTGCCTGTACCTCCAACGTACATAATTTGAAAGCAGAAACAAGAAGGAAATCAAATTTTGACAAAACGTTTAGTGGGCCAGTGATAAACAAAATCCTCTGTCTGTAAGCCCTTTCCACCGAAAAGACAAATGTCTGGCAAGTAATATTGTAAAATAATAACATTGTGCTGAGTGAAAATATAACTCTAATGACAAAACTAACCAATATTTTTACAGGGTCAAGTAAAAAGTACAATCTTCTGCTAGACTACTTTGGTTACAAAATTTATTGCAACGAATGAAATACGCCGACCTGATTTAGGAATTCAATGCCCTGGTTACAGCGAGCACCTTTTTTCTTCAGCTTGATCAGACATCCCGTTGAAATTATAATCCCGCAAAAGACAGCTATTTTTCGCGCTCACGCCGTCTTGTTTTTATATTAGTATAACGTACTCTCAATCCAATACAAGCATGAAGCGGAACTGATACCCAACGGATGTATAACCGTAAATGTCTAGAACGTGCAAAATAGTAAATATGCGCTGTTTGCCATGGAAACACGCATACCTGCGCTACCAGGCTACTGATGACGATGATGAAGCCAGCCCTTATATCCTGAAAGAAGAAAGTCCAGGGTAAACATCTTTTGACTACTGATCCCAATCACGATTGCCACCGAGAAATACTGCATTGATAAAAGTCCGTTTATTTGAATTATTCTTACGCTTGTTCGTCTACATTGTCCGTTCAGCTTTTTATTTACCAAATGCGTAGAGATTGTGCGTGCACCATAACAAAATGTTAGGCTTTTATTTCTATTTCTATTTGCGTGTGGAGCAGAGTGCCTGTTTAACTGCCCATCAACCTCACAATAGATTTTGCGGTTTACGCTAACCAGAGGAAATATAAGTTTGGGCTTTCGACAGCATTTGAAAGTTTAGACGAATATTATTTTCAGACTTATCAGATAGAAAGATGCCTAAAATAATTCGATTTAGTCTTCACAATACATACCCAGCTAGTTAGTTATATTGCCCTGTAACAACCTGTCTTTCACCTGGGAATCATGTTACAGGTCACAACGCTCACCAATAGCGACAACAGGTGAAGCAATTTAGCGCGCCGCATATCTTGCATACCTTCGAGGAAGGTCAGAAGCAGACATGTGATACCATTTTGCTAAAAAGAATTAGGGTACCCTCTTATTCTTGAAGAACAAATTCCATAGCCCTAAACCGTTTTCTTTCTAATTTTTAACAGCCTTTCAGTGCGTTTGCGAGCTTCTAATGAAATAAAATCATTAGGCGAAGATTCGGCTACAGCACACTTGTGAACGTAATTTTACCACCTATAGCCACAGAGAATGCTTCAATGCCTCGTCTGCTCGAGGGCTGTGGGAAAATATTGTCCTGGAGAAAATGGTCTCGGGCAATTTGTTCTAGTAAAATATTGTCCAGGACAATATAATACAGGACAAAACGTCCGCGACAATATCGTCCCAATCTGTGTCCTCCCATAAAAAAGGCCCGAAGTCATCCTCCGACCCCATAAAAAGTCGTCCACATCTGTAGCGATTATTCTTTACGTGAGTTGTGGAAATAGCGGAATTTTCTGATTTTTTCGGCATAATTTTTGTAAGTTTCAACGTGTTAAATGAAGCTGCAAGGGCTTCATCATGCACATGTCACATATTTTCATGCTCAAATGGCGTTTTCTAATGGGCCGATTCGGAACAGGTCATTTGGTCACATAGCATCATTTGCACAGGAAACTTCGTCACAGGGTCGGGAAACCAAATTTGCTTTACTTTTTTAGTTTACTTTATTTTTATTTGTTTTGCTTTCGTAAGTCAGACTATAGTGTTCAGTGAGATACAGTGAAGCGCGATCCGACGTCGCTCATATTCGGTTACAGTGCACTGGCTGTAGTATTGCTGTGTAAATTTTTTATTATTAATAATGGCTACGGCAGTCTTTTTTTAGCGCGAACAACTGTCATAAACTAACGCGGAATGGCACATGATTGCAATTCAAGAAATTTTTATTTTTCAAAACTGTAACTTTCGTCATGCAAACTTTGCTTTACCTGTGGGCTCAATGCATAATATATTCGTTCCTGCAATTTGTGAACACAAACCACCTGTTTTGGTAATTATTAAATTTAAGTCAAAATCAGAAGTAAAATAACAAACCAAAAATGGCGTCTTTTTTATACAACGCCAACCTTTTGCCATGCTAAATTAAAGTGAGAGTTCCTTCATATGAGCAAGAGAGAAATCAGCTTGCCAAAACAAGGGGTGGTGGAGTAGAGATACTAGTTCTCACCCCTCCCCTTGCCTGCAAAAAGTTTATTCTGTGATAGCAGCAACCTCTCCTGCAACCTCAGCTGCCTTGCAGCCCGCTTCCTTCTCTTCAACCGTCGTCGTCACCGTCGGTCAGGAAATAATATGTCCATACTGTTGCGATTCAGCGCTTCGCTACTCTGTGTGCCTGTGCTAAAACTTTGGTGTAGCGTGGTGGAGTTTTTCCGTATTGCAGTAAAGTACACCCTCCTGAAACAAGTTAGGACAAGCCCAAGCGTTTCAGTGGAGAGGACCCTTGTTGGCCGTGATTCACGCCCGCAGCAGTAGTGTTATCCAGAACAAACTTGTTCTAGCGGCGTCGTGTCGAGACCTAACTCCACGAACAGGCTCCGCTCGCTGAGATCTCCTTTCGCGCTCTCTCAGATGCAACGTTCGCTGGCTATTAAAAGACCGCGAAAGGGTGTTTTTGTGTGTTTATACTTTGCTCGGAACGCACGTCAAGCGCTGGAAAGGCGGTTGAGCCGTCGGCGCTTCTATGTATAAAAATTGCTATTTCGGTGATCTGTGTCGAATCGCTTCGGGCTCCCCTAAGGAATGTCGCTCTTACCGAGTCATCCTATAAGCTCGCGGCCCGCAAACGTGATGTCTTTGAATCGTCGCTGTTCATCTCTGGCATTGCAGTAAATCTTGAGGAGACATGAACAGCGGCTCTTCGCTGTCAACACCGATGCGGCTCTCCTGCGCGGCGCTCGTTCACCACGCCTGCCCTACAGGACGGAGGTGACAGAGCTCGGTACACGGACGCCTTCCCAAATGTAACAGTAACTTATTAGAAAGTCACACTTGGACAAGCGAATGTTACTAAAGATTGTTTTTAAGGAAGGTGAGCCGCATTTCTAGGATTGATGTTTTGCATTGACACATCTGTTCATTTCAAAAAACCTAAGGGCCACACCAAAAGGAAGAACCAAATAGGCGTAAAATTTATTTTAACTCTTGACATCGTGATTGGAAGAATGCGGCTTGCGTACCTCACAAGGGACGCACCTTAAGTAGCGCTGGCTGTCTTCTCAAGCCATAGGTTAAGGACTACTAACACTAAAATACTACAATACTGCAATGTGTTCAGAAAAGAGAACCGTCACTACGCAATTAAAAGCTTCATTAGCCGATAACTGGCCATGCAGCGTTTGGCTCTGAATATAAGGACGTTTATAAAGTTTTATTTCCGAAGTTTTTACATCAGAGCTGTTTCACACTAAGCCTGGTCGGTTATCGTTAGAAAAACACCATTTGGTAGGGCTGCTGGTCGGCACCAAATTTGTGGAAGAAGTTCTCGGACGAAATCACGGGCACACAAAAGCTTGAAGGCTTTTTGTTTTATCCTATCAATCACGCCATTTGTAGCTGAATAGGCAATATTGGCGGCCAGAAAGGGCTTGTTTGAAAAAAAAAAAAACAAAATTGTTCTCCGCTGTTCCCTCTGCTGTTGCCTTTCAAGTTTTATTTATTCACTGCTCCGTTAGATATTCACTTGGAAATTTGCACGTTCGTGCAGCGGTAAATATTCCTGACGGTTCATATTGCTGTAGCTGCGCAACCTATACGTGAGGGCGCCTGCCTTCGCAAGAAACCTTTTTTGGAAACGACGATATTTTTATCATTCGGCCGCATTGCTCCTCCTCCTCTCCCCTCCCCTAGCAACGGCGCGAGGAGCGGATATTTGCAAGCACCTGTCACAAACCCGCCCGCGCTCCGCCTCCCGCGCCGTGGCTGCGCCGCCCGCCGCGACGCTCCCGCATCGCTTTCACACTCCCACGAGGCGCTGGCGCCTCTGCGGATTCCAATTTACGTTGCATGTTTAAATCGCTGTCGCAGTGCGCTGGAATTGGGATGCCAGTGTGTAGTGTCGCCGAAGCTTATGAGGGGCATTCTTGTTGGCAAGGACCACTTGTAAGTCCGCTTCCTACGCTGGAGAGAAAGTAGTTAAAGTCATTGTGATACTGGACGGAGGATCACAAAGACTATTGGTGGGCCGGAGTCACAAAATCCACCATTTTTATCACGAAATTTAAAAGGAAAACCCATGATGTTTTGAGAATTCAGCGCATGGCAAAGGTCTCCAGTGCTCTTTACAAAATCGGCAGCTCTCGGCCCCGCTATGCTTCGTATTGGGCAGTGCTGGTCTTGGTTCCTGTTGAGGTCGAATAGTTGTAACGGCGGAAACTAAAAGAAACCTTTCAGGCAATTTCCAGCAGCTGTGCAAAAGAGTTCTGTTGCTTTATATTTCAAATCAGTGACTGCCAATGACTTTCTTCCTACATGCAAGCCTATTGAAGATGGGCATGCTTACCTTATGTTCAGAGAAAAAAAAAGAGTCCCGTGCGGGTTTCGCGGTGCTGCAGCGGTTACATCGCAGTGCGAGTTGAAAGCCACGCTGCCACAGCTGCATTTTGAATGGGGAGAAAATACTATGCCTGTTTAATACACAGTGTTTCGTTCAGGCTGAGGGCTTATTTTTAGCGTGACGCTGTACTAACAACATTTCAAATACTTTGCAGTCGACATATTTTTGCTGATGAATTACAAATATTTTTTTTTCACAAAGTAATTCAGTTAAAGAAAGGGAAAATGAAAAGTCTTACCGAGAAATTACATGTACAAGTTGCTGGCCGTTTTAGCTTCGCCCATAAAATCTTCCTTTATTTTGGTTCATAGCGGCTGTTTGTGTGTGTAAAATGGTGCGCAGAGTAGTTTCATTTATTCTACCTATGCCCTCAAGTTGTCTTGGGGCCTAAATTGTGGTAGGAGCCAATTGGATTAGTTGGATCTTTTACTCAGTCCGAGATACGGAAACAGGCCCTCACTGGGTAGTATGGGTTCGATTTATGTTCGCTGATAACCAAAGCACAACTCGGTTTAGTTAGCAACGGTCTGAATTACTGCAGTTTGTGATTCGAAGTTAGGGAAGTTAATCGAACTTTGACGAATAATAATTGTTCCTTAGAAAGGGTATAATAACGCAAATTAGACTTTTAATTTTTTATATACTATTACGTGTAGAAAAACGGACCTTTTCTTCTACGAAGAAGATTCTGAGCCTTTTTTTAATTTTGATTTTGACCAGCGAAGTGTTTGTCTTATTTCATACAAACAAAAGGCTTTTGTTTTAAAATATCGAACTAATCCAGAATCTGCTTGAGTGATGATGGTGCACTCACGCATGTACAAAATAATGAAACTGCGTAGTCTGCTGCGAAAGCCACATTTTTGCTAATAGAGGATGAAACATTGGCATTTTAAAGTATGCAAATTTCACGGGTTTTTTTTCCTACCATAATTTTTATGTCATCGGATTTGGAGATGCATCCCTGTAGACACAAAGGTGTAAAGATGTATCCGTGAATCCCCGTAACATTTTTTAGTAGCGAACCTTCAACTCACAGAACCTACAGGTGGGCTGTAAGTTCTTCCTGAGAGTTGTTCTGCGAATGATGTATACCCCCAGGACATTTAAGGTATACCGAGGGGTTGGCTCACAGGACCCCTCACTTTTCGCCGCCTCTAAGATAAAAACCGCCGCCATGAGCACAATAGAACCCGCATATTTATTTTCAGCTGGAGAGCGCTTCAGCCAGTAAGTCATGCGGCAAGTGGAGCCAGTGTACAAAACTGCATCCTCACTGCTATTACGAAGCTTGATATATCAAACCAAGACGAGAAGAAAGATAATGTGAATAGTGTAACAGACTTGGTGGTGCGTTTTTAAAGACGAAAATCTTTCTTTGGGCACTTAAACGCAGACATTTTGGTCTGTCTGCGTGTCTGTCACCCTGTCTGTCTGTGACTCGATTCAGCCAACCGGCCAAAGTAAAAGAGAAGCTGCGCAATAATCTTTTATACTCACAGCCAAATCTGAACTTGTAAGTTTGGTGCCAATGTTCAGACGTCAACATTGCAGAACAACAACTTGGTATTACGCAAATATAAGGCAGAAAATCAATGCATAAGTGATATTTGCAGTGCTCCTTTATAAACTATTTATAGATGCTTGGTTCTTGCAATAGCAAAAGAAATATTACATTAGCTGCAGAAACCCGCCGTCTGCTGCTTCCCGTGCTACTATAGCTCCTGGCGGCATCCAAGAAATCAAACGGCAGTAGCAACGAAAGGTTACACTAGATAGGTTCCCCGTTCCACTTGCAATGCTTGAAATGCATCAAAAGGAGCAGATGCTGGGTTATTTTTTTGTAATTCAGGCCTAAAGAATTAGGAAAACCTACGCGGAATGGATCTGGCAAACAGAGTTTGGTTTGCAACACCGATACTCACAGAACGAAAAGTGCAACCCCTGATGTAATCTTGACAAGAATAAACGCCACTTTAGAATGACGAAACTAGCGCTATGTAGCGTTACACTTATCATGCTTTGTAGTGGGCTGTGCTTGAAATATAGGCTAACCACTGCGGGAATTAACATTACCACGGGGACATATGTCTTGAAGCGGGCACATGTTGGCATGCCAACCAACCAACTGTAATGTGAATTCCGGCTGCTCTCAGGCATCCATGACCAAGCTGGAACGTTCCCATTACGGAACCCGTACCTGAAACGTTTAAATGGGGTGAAGCGTCTTTGGATTCTTTATTATTGTGTTGTGTGTCCACCACAAAAAACTTGTATTCCTATACGCGTTCGTGTAAAGTCAATACTTGGATGTTTTGTGTCTTGAGAATGCTGCGTCCTTCCAAGGATAGGCGGGCCCCGACAAGCTCTGCAATGACTAATAGCTGTGATGGATTGTTCGCTTCCTTTCTTTTGTGCTTCCTGGCTTTCTCAATTGAAGATTAATCTTTGCGTTTAAGGGGCGAAAATGTTATTTTTGATACAAAAACGCTCAGCCACGTGGCTCTGCTGGCCTCGGTGAGCCTACTGGGGGAATATGCATTCAATGTCTTTCACTTTTTTGGGAAAACTATATATTGTTAGTATAGTATTATTTATGCCATACTATTGTTTATTTTACCTTATGTCCGTGGACCTAAAATTATTGTATGTGACTGGACCTGGGTCGGGGCAATTAAAAGTCTAGCCGTTAAGCCTTCCCCCACAAAGCCATCATGTTGGTGGCACACTTGACATACGCTCAATACGCATGCTCCGGGACTATTTTGACAGCGAAGGGAACAAACCAAATGAACACAGAGAAAAGGTTCTAGCTTAAGCCCAGACGCAGTGAAAACACTTCTCCGCATCACAGCAAAAAAGAATGGGAAGCAATCGATGGCTTTTCAATACGGACTCCTTGTTTGTTTGAGCAGGAAAGGTTTTGTTTCTTGAACGTGCACAGCAAAGAAGTCAGGAGGCACTATTTCCAATCAGGAAGTTTCTGCCCCGCGCCGTACTCTATTGTTGTTCTTGAGAGGAGGGGTTGGCCGAAGAAAACACGGGTGACTGAACGTCCGGAGATGGAAGAGGACATATCGATTTACTTAAAGGGCGCAGCAAAAAAGGATGCCAATGTTTTCTCGTGAGCGTCAAGGGTTTCTCGGATCTCTGCGAGTCATTTGTATGTGTAGGGTAGCGCCCTTCGAGGAGAAAATGTGGCCCTGGTGTCGTTTTTTCTATTTCGCTGTTACTTTCTTTGGTATGAGTTCAAACTGCCCCAGGTCTTGCCATAATACAAAATAGGTTTGCGCTTGGTGGTTCACAATACTTCAGAATTTTTAAGTATCTCCGGATGCCCTGTTTTGATTTCGTAGTGTCGTGGCTTCAAACAATCCTAAACCTCTTTAAGTGCTTGCAATTCTTCACGTGATTTGCAACGATGCAGCCAGAACACTCATGAGTATATGAGTGTCTAATTAAATATTTCTGTTTCCCGTTTAGCGCCGGTTAGGGATGCGACTGGGCACCGTCAACAAATATATATCAGTCCGTATTACTGTTTCATACGCTCGTACTTATATGCCTCTAAAACGCTTATTTTCAGAATCAGAATCAGAATGTTTTTTATTTTCCTCAGTGGAAAAACGGACCTCAGACAAAAAGCTGCTCATTCAGCAGCTTGACGAGGCCTGAGGCCCTACACACAAGGTGGCAGCGGTAGCACACAAGACACTTGCAGGCTAGAAAAAATAGGAAAGGAGATAGAGAGAAGAAAAAAAAAAGTTCCCAAAAACGGTGTGATCAAGAACAACAAACTAACAGAAATGATTTCATACGCACAAACGTAAATATAACACCACAGTACACTTACATAGTATAAACACATGTACACGCGAAAAAATTCAACAACCGTGATCATCTGCACACCGGCATAAACACGGATACAGGTGTATGACATGTGCACAAAAGTCCAATGCACGCATGCATACCTGCAGGGAAAACGACAATTTATTACAACTTACTTTCGGGCAAAACAAATGACAAAAAAGCTTGGTACGCTTTGTAAAAAAATAACAACAACAACAAAAAAAACCCGGAAGAACCAGGCGTTCACACAACGCTGTGAACAACGTAAAAAAAAGAAGAAAAAAACGCGCACGCACATATATGTAACTCAAAGGCAAATCCGACAGGTCTTTCTGGACAAATAAAAGTAAGGCAGTGTAGCACTGCCTTAATATTTTACCCTTGCTAAAGAGCGCAAGAGAAGCAGCTTTAGCTTTTTCAAAGAAGAACCTGACAACAAACTACCAAAAGTACAACCTCATCGCTTGACTGGGAGGTGTGTTTTATGTGGTGCAGTTTTTATGAAGACATTCGTACGACAGTCTTTGCAATATAACTATAAAAGTAACAACAAAGTGAGCACTTAACTTGGCCCCAACATAAGCCCATGTCAACCCCTTACCCGTAAGTAAACCACATAGCTTGCCAAAACGAGCATAAAAACGTTTTACTACTGCTTGTTGCTTTGCCTACAATAGGCTTAATTTTTGTCACGTCAGTAGTTACAACCATTGTCGTTATGGCCTTGAATAGAAGAACAGGTGTTTCGTTCAATAAACATCTTCTAATTCCGTCCATGTTTCTTCCGTTTCAGCCATGTGTCTCGGTTAACTGTTTCCTTGACGTTTTCTACAATATATCGTGATTTGTATTTTGCAGCTAGAGATTGCCCTCGAGTCATTTACTGCCACCTTTTTCTATACACAAAAAGATTTTAATCGTCTAAGCATTGCTAAACTCATTAAGGTCGAAACATGCGATCGTGGACGTGATCACCAGCTGCTCCGACGACTACCCCAGCGGGGTCCCAACTGGCGCTCTTTCTCACGCAGCTAAAACCGTACCCATTGATATCCAGACTCAAATACGCCTATAACTAGAAGCGTAGCGCACTCATGCCCGGTATCGTGTAGGTTGCTTGCCACTCAACTGGACACCGCCAATGAGCAGTGACCTCCGTAAATCGGGCATACGGACACTGAATTTCTACGCAAGGGAGCATCTAAGTCTTTGTCCGAATCAAATTTCATTGCTAATCCTACGATGACGTGATATTTTGACGGCTTCAGCGGTGTTTTGGCGTCGTTCTGCGGCGTCAGTGATGGTAGCTATGGTGCCATGTGTACCGGGGGGTTTGTCTACTGTTGCACAAGGGCATGCGGGACAGTTTTGTTGTCCTTGAGAGCTGTTTCTGAATTGTGATAAAGTCCGATTGGCGTTGGCGGAAAGAGACTAGCGCAGCGTGACAGTGGTCTACCGACGTTTCACTGGGTAGCAAGAAGTGGAAACTTTGAAGCTGTTTTAGGTGCCGCAGTTCCTGATGATGCCAATGCTTTCATTGGGTAGTAAGCATCTTTGCCGCTTTCTTTTGCTATTAAGGACGACAGCCGTTCTTCGGCTACAGAAACACAAACGTTCTAGTCTGTTTCTTTGTCGGTCTCACGATTGAGCCAAACAAATGCTTCGATGCCAAGTATGTGTAGGCATAAACGTTCCGAGCATCAAAATACCTGACATGCCTCATGCACGTCGCGCTTATTCAGCGGAACAAAAACCTCAGACATCCCCGAGTCAAAATTACAATAAAAACGCCGAGAGTACCAGTAGGCCAAGACTCCTTGCTATGGAATAACGGACCCGTATGTATGAAACCCCAGGTCAGTCGAACAAAATAAACACCTTGATGTTCCCCGCCCTATTCCCTTCCAAGACCCGCACGCCCCTGGTAACTGGCGGCACTTGCATCGGGAGCAGCTATCTCATAGGCAGCATCAGCGCAATGCCAATGCAGTATTTCCTGATGCCACGCTAGATGGATTTAGTCTGACCTTGGCATGGTACAAACCCTCGACAAAAGAAGCCAGGTGCTTTGACGCTGGACTCTTCTACAGGCAGAACTTTTGGCTATCTGGACGCCTCTACAAGGTAGCACCAGGCAATCCGGCTTATATACGGACTCATTCCAAGCCCTACAAAGGCACGGAGAACCTGTAAGCAGAAGGTGTCATGCCTCAAGGCACCTATCAGATCTTTCACAAAACCAGAAGAACGACGTTGACGCTTGGGTCAGGTGGACGCCGGAAATTCGGGGACCAAGGGGAAGGTGAGGAAGTTGTACACCGGATTTCCTTGTCACAACCTGAAGTTCTGCCTGTTCATCTCCAGCCGCTCTCACACATATCGCCTTATCTCCGCGACCACACCTACATGGACTCGCCGCCAAACGGCCGCTTCGAAATGGCGTGAGTACGACGCTACCTTCTGTTCCGTCACCCCGACAGACTAAAACGCCGCACCTCTTCACACATGTGTAAGGCCTTGCCTCTCAGCCGAGCCCAAAAATATTTATTAAAAAAGCATTTGAAAACACCGTCATTACCTCTGACATCACCATAAATGGCACATCCTCGCCGACCAGGAAAACGACATTCACACCATTGCCCCTCGCATGTGCCCATTTTGTCACTCCGCGTGTGAATCCGACATACATTTTATTTTACACTTCTCCGCGTTTGATCAGCACAGACAGAACCACAGTGTTTTTCAACCCTCTGAGATTGAAGCCGTCCAGTAAGACGTACTTGAACACCTTCACCACCTAGTCACATTATCCCAGTTAGGCGTTCCGGCAGTCCTGGCGCGCGTGATTTAGTGGGTGCCTACGTCTTTCCCTATCCCTCTCTTCCCTCACTAGTGACCACGGGTTCCTCTTTTGAAATAAATGAAGTCGTCAACCAATACTTTCTCAATATACGTTTGATTGCTTTTTCAAATAAAAAAATTCAAAACAGGGGTATTCTCATGTTTAGGAGAGGGGAGAGAAACGTGGTCTCCAAAAGAAATGAGCTGGAGCTCCAGCTGCGCCAAGCAGAAGATAAACAAAATTATAAAAAGGAATAATTGAATAAACTTCTAATGCACTCGTCATAAGAGGGGCCAGAATGTAAGGTAATACAGGAAGGTAAAGGAAAAAATAGTGGTTGGACAAGGGATAATCAGGGCTTTACCCGTGACGAGAGAGGTTTTTGCCCCTCCCAGGTTGTGTTGCATGTACGGCGCAAAAATTCAAAGTTTTATCATTCTGACGCAACTGCTGGCTTTTCGATAGTTTTATGGCTTGTAAAATTTAAGTGTTATTGAAGCTAAGGTGCCCAAAACTAGTAGCCCGGCCATTTCTGGTGCCTTCTGGACAAGGTGGGAAGTGTGCTTCTCTGCTCGGCCTGTCTATGAGAATTTGAATTGGTCAACTCTATTTACATATAAAAGGTACACTAAAATAGCAAGATTATCAAAACTAAGTGGCTCGTACTCACTTCGTCGTTCCCTGTGTCCTAACAGGCTTTTTACCGTGTGATTTAAAGCGCAGTTGAACAATTTCACACAACACGGTGGACCATCTAATTACCACACTATCAATGATTTGGTCTACCGTTGCAGATAACGCGCTAAACTAAGTTTCTGGGAAGCCCCACTGCCAATTTGCACTGTAGACTTTGCTCTGGCTACTTCGCTAAAAAGGAAGGAATAATTCTTCATGTTATAATATCGGGCGCCATGACGTTAGCTTGTGTGGGTTTCTATAGGCGCCCACGAGATACCACTTGGTTTAAAGCCTTTTCAGTAAAAGGGGACAGTATTTCTATGTATGTACTTATGATGCTGCACATTCGGTTCTAAAGGACACGCTCAAATATTGCACAAGTGGGTTAATCTTCGCTGGTGCACCGGAATTTTCTTTGCTCTACGCTCAAACAAACAAGGGCCAGCGGCGTTAACAACTTTTGTCAAATAGTGTAAATTTGAAATAAAGCGTTTACGTTATATCCCGCCACTCCATACCTATGGCTTCCAAGAATAAATGCTAGAAACCGCTGTTCTAACCGATGAATATTGTTTTGTGAACCATATAGCACTATTCTCCTAAGAGAGCAAAGGCTGGCAGATAAAAAGCAGGCTGGTCAAAGACAGCGGTAATGGTTTTGGGGACAACGAAAAACCAGAGTGCGAGAACGGCTCGGATAACTTCGTCCCAAAGTCATAAAGCCAAACCTCCTTGCCAAAACATGGCGCGGCTTAGGAAGGACGTTTTTTCGCAGTTTAAAAGAACCTTTCCAGGCAGTAAATAGTGCAGCAGCATACTCGAGTGGTGTACAAAGTGCCTAATAAAAAACCGCCGGAAGACACTCACTATTGCCACATGGCTCAATAGGGGGGGGGGGGAAGCAGGGTAGAGAGAATAATTATCACCCACATATAGCGCCGTCAAGTTAAACCTGCTTAGGAAAGGGAGCCTCTGTGTGGAATCTGGGGGATTTGTCTGTTGAAGGCGTGAATGACTGTTGCTTCGGGCACGGTGGTGTTCTGACACTCGTATACTCTGTTGTTCACTGGGTATGGTTTTCCCAAACTATCTCCTTTCCGACTGTGCACGTTCTCAATAGAATACCATTTTTTTCAATTTTTCCAAAACCTCATTATCTCTCTGCTGATTTAGAAAATGCCAATGCGTGTCATATATATAATATATGAGGACGTATATATTTATGCCTGCACGTGTGGCTACCGTTTGTCATATATATAAACTAAAACATGGTCATATATGGTACGTCCTTCCCATATATGTCCTCAATGTCGCCCGCCATATACGGTGCCAAGTAGAGCCATATCTAGTAGAACCGAAAACTGGGCTAGTTTGGGGTTGGTCTTGACTATCATAAAGTAGCGCAAACTCGACACATACACTAGAATAATAAGTAGAGAGGCGACAGCGCTGACGTGCAACTATGATTTAAGTATACCTGATACGAACTTAAATGCTAAAAGGTTTGTCATACCCACGCGAGCGAGCAGCATACAGATTACAAAAATGTTTTTTGCACGTGCCAAGTGCCAAGCGCTTGTGCGGCTGAATGCGCTTATTTTTCTATGATATAGAGCTTTTAGAAATACAAAGTCAACCTCAACTAAGCGAAGTGAAGGCCTATGATACATTACTCCCCCTTTCTCTTATATTCTAGGCCTCGATGATTTCTCGTGTGGGCTCGTCCCTGTGGACAGATCTATGTGCGTGGGTCGATTGTGCTAGGAAATCAGAAATTTTAGTAAGGATTTGGTAATAAAGAAACGATCATTCTATATTACAGAATAAAAAATAAAAAATGTCGAGGGGATGCTCGGACG
Organism: Haemaphysalis longicornis; assembly: GCA_013339765.2. Taxonomy (NCBI): domain Eukaryota; kingdom Metazoa; phylum Arthropoda; class Arachnida; order Ixodida; family Ixodidae; genus Haemaphysalis; species Haemaphysalis longicornis. The sequence continues at coordinate 191,857,874 of CM023450.1, read as the reverse complement.
AAAGCATTCCGCTTACAACCTAGTTGACGGTATTAAAGCTGCTGCACATTGCCCATTTTGTACTGGTTTTTCTTGAGTTCTGCTGAACTGTCGATATCTGGGGCGTTGGCAAAGGATTTTTTATCGATGCACTTCTCGATCGAATTGAGGCTAATGGTGTGACCGAAGGGTGGAATCGCCAAAGCAGAAAAACCAGTCCAGATTGAAGTCTCTGCAAGAAACTCATGACGTGTAGGTTCAAGAGCGGCTTTTATACAAGCACGTTGGCTGGAAGGGTCAGTATACGAGAATCCCCAAATAGCTTGAATAAGAACCTTTCAATAGTCACTCCTGGCTCAACAGCGAGATTGAGGCGTTATGTACCGTGCTCATAAAGCGCAGCCTTCAGTTTCGGTTTCAGTTCGTGACAGCCCAGTAGCTGAGCTGTCACGTGTGGCGGCTGCGATGATTGCCTTACCTACTGGTTTAAGCAGGTGTGGTCACAACGAGTTCCGAGCTACAGCATCCACGTGTGAGGTGTTATGTTTCTGAGTGTCGGTGTTAAGTGAGTCATATACCGAATTTTTGTGAACACCGGACTGGCTTTAGTGTGTCACCTCTCATGCGAGTATATATGGTCGCGAAAGCGACGCGAAATTATTTGTGCAGAGTCTGACATACTTGTTTGAGCAGCTATGGGGTGTGAATATTTAAAATTTCGCCTGTTGAATGCTCTGAAATACTCCCATCCTCCTCTTTACCCGTTCGATTTGCACAAACTTGTCAGGTAGAGTTTCATGACATTTTTTTAGTTAGCTAGGTGTTACTGCCTTATTTTCCTCTTCCAACTTGGAGCGGAGCTACATGAGCGATTCCGATGGAAATGATAACCAGGCGCAGTCGTTACAATATCACGGTTCGAATAGGGCGATTATAAATAAATCTTTGTTCCACCACGATTGATTTTCTGGCCAGTAGACTTGAGGGGACAGGCATTATCCACTCAAGTCCTCTGCACCCTAATCACATCCACACTCCTAATATGGCCCAGGGTAGCCTAAACTGAGTTCAAGCAGAGCCTTACAGATTGGAGTCGTAACCCAATCAGACAAGAATCATTCATTACACTAGGAGTGTACTGCAGTTGTATTCGGCAGTTCACTATGTGTCCCGCCTTACGGACTTTTCGATGATGAGTTCGTCTGCTCATCGCTCGCGAATACCGAAAATGTGATTCGGCTTGAAAACAATGTAGTCGTAAGGTTTGTCGGCCGAAAGCGAGTGCGGTAGCCGACTTCAGCTCTTCCTTGCCGTACAAGAGGCATGTTGGCCTGAAATTTGTTTGCTCCTAAAGGCTTCAGTTGTACGCGATGGCAGTTTGCCGCATTGAAATATAGTTCGTGGCACAGGTGAAACAACGCGCAGATAGTGCACTCATAACCATTTATTTAGTTATCACGCACAAGAAAAACACCTTCCAAATGTTCCAAGGGTGACCAAAGACGTGTGTGTGCGAGCTGGATATGTGAACCGCATTGCCCCATCAATATACGGACAAACGTACCTTCAGGGTAACCTGGGAGCTATTTAACAAAACGGTTTTTTGTGCTGGCGGAGAACGAGATAACGCTTCTAGACAATCAAAAACCGAGTCCATAACTTGACCAGCCTTAAGTGAAAAATTACCGTGGGATGCTGTACTGCGAGTCTCAAATCCGCCCCAAAACTTACAATCACCTAAGCGACGTTCCCGACGGGGCCCAAATTACCATGATGAATGTTCGCCTGCCAGTAACGGCATATACAGAGCATCGGGGACGACATCTGAGATGCTGCGCACGTCTGAGCCAATAGAGGAAGTCATGCTTCATCCAAACGCTCGGAAATCAACTTGCAACGAGAAACACCCGCGTGGAAAGGTTACCGGGGAATCTGGGCATCGAGGCGTGTGCAGACGCTGTAGCGTGAGAAAAATAGCCCCAGCTATTGCGCTTGCACAAAGGCAGCCTGCAATGTTCTCAGAATAGCCCAGACGCGTATAAGCGAATACAGCGATGGCTGGGCATCTTCATCTGTTGTGCTGGAATTGGAATGAGTGGTTAGATTTTTGCGCCTCACACCTCTACGAAACTGCGTGGAATTTATCATTTCCAATTAGGATGCCGCAGTGCCTCAACATGCCCTGTGCTCGCGCAATCTGGTCCAAACAAGTATGGTTTGCGACACAAATTTTTCTTCATTCCAGAGGCGCAGTGTCGTTTCCGTATTTAATGATGGGTTCGAGGTACGTTTATTCACAAACTGGAAGGGGAGCTGCGCATGTTTGGCTGCAAAACGTTAAAACTTCGCCTCAAATGTTTGTATTTCAGTTCATTTATAAAGATCATAGCCGGGAAACAGCACGATGTACCTACGGTGGGATCCGCACAAAACTACCTAGGAGGTAACCTCGTTATATACACGATGCGTGTGAATCTCGGCTGCTTATTATAGCTTTTTGACTGCTAGTGATGAAGGCAATATTAAGGTTTTTTGCCACAGCAACCTTTCGGTTATAATCCGCCAAACGCCGGCGGCTGCTAGTGTTTGTTGCTGCACTCTCGTGGGTTTACTACGGCAGAAAACAAATACAGCTGTGTAGCGTTTTGCTCTTCATTTAGTTTACTTAGCCCGACTCAGTGGGGTAATGAAACGAATAATGATAGGAGTAATACTTCGAGGCAGAAAACGAGCTTTCTGGTGAATCAGCGAAGAGACTAGAGGAGCCGATTTCATAATTGAAAAAAAAAGAAAAAAAATGGACTTGGGCTGGTCTCGCAATTAGACGAAATAACAATCAGTGCACCACCGAGGAACACAGACGACACCCAGGGGTGGGTCTAGAAAAAGAGGAAGGCCAATTACTCGATGTAGGAAAGAAATAAGGAAATTCGGAGGGAAAGAATGAACTCGAGCGTGGCAGTATAGCAGTTATTGGAGGTGAATGGGAGAGGCCTTCGTCCTGCAGTGGAGGTAGTGGGTTGCTGCTGATTATGGTAAAGGAACAGCCGGGTCTCAGAGGAAGGGAGAGTGGCCCAAGCTACGCTGCTCCTCTAACATTCAAACACTAGTACAAACTGCACATATTTTTACATTAATCTTATTGCGCTTTCACATGCCTAAATGGTTTACCAGATTTCGACTCTTTTAGTACGACAACATTAACAGAGAACATTCTACGGCAAGCTACAACTCCCGATAAAAAGACGCAAAAATAAAACCCTTTCATGTCACTTAGCTGTGCAATCATTGATATCTAACTGCAAAAGTCGATGATCTAACAACCGAAACTTCGCGATGACTTTCGGAGGCTAACAGGGCGATTGCGATAACCCGATATGCAGAGGAATCCCGCACTCGTTCCATATGCCCTTCAGCAACAAGTACATAGCGCTAAGTCAAAAAGCGGGTAAATCTCAAGTGCTCCCGTCTGCTTCAGTGTCCTCTAGCGCGATAAAGTACGGCCCGTAGTTAGCGGGGCAGAACGAAAGCAAGTGGAAAGACGCCCACACGCAAGTGCATTATGTATGAGGGGCCGAATATCGATCGACATTTACCCGGCACAACAAAGGAGCAGCCCGAACTGGCCTCTTCGCGGCCTGGGCGGCTGTACATTATCGACTTCTGTCAGCTGCTATCCGAACTCAGCTCATTTTAACTTGCATCTTACTCCCCGCGTCATAAAAGTTTTGCTCTGTCAACAACGAAATACAAGGATTCCTTCGAAGAAACGTTGCACCATTTGTGAGTCGTGACGATAAAGAGCCAGAATCTCTTGTGCTTCGTTCTTGCACATCCTTTAAGACTTTTGCATTATTATACATCGCAACGGTTGAGAGAACGCCCATACAACTTTTATGCTCAGTATAAACATTTTGATTCGAACAAAGCGCTTGCAAGTTAGCTACCCCCCTCTTATGCAGTTTAGGAATGCCAAAGATTTGGGGTTGCCTAAACGTTTTGATTTGAATGTGTCGGTTCAAATTGAGTCACCATCATCGGATGCATCTGTGGAGTGTTCAAAAGATGAGGTTGCTTCTCTTACTATCAGTCGACTACGATGAGTCTATATGTTTGGCATTTTCATAACTTTTAACCGTTGGCCTGTATCAGGCAAACCGCCAAATAGTGATACTGCGGAAAAAAACACTGAACCACTAGAGGCTTGTTAGAGTAGGGCCATATTTAGCTTCAGTGGCATGGCAAAAGGCGGTTGGAAGATACTACCGAAAACTTCACATTTCGACAAAGTACGCAAACACGAACGAATTTAAACTCGTTCACTGTGGACTCACAACATTGAGTGCTTTTGGTTGCTCGTGTGCGTGTCTCAGAGTTGTACTTGAACTGGAATCCCATGTCGAAAGTTGATAAAAATAGGCAGTTTACTCCTTAAATTCGAGTAAACTACCTTTGAGAAAGGTTAACAGTATACCATAATCCCGCCAAATATAAAGATTACTACGCTCCCTCACATTTAGGTACAAGGAAGGAAACAAAATTAGCGTCACATAATTTGCAGAGGATTCAGCTTTACTCGTGTCAATGTAAACATCACTGAAAATGCTTTTCTTAAAATTTAGAACACGCTAACACAACGACAGCAACGAAGTTCGGCGGGACAACAGCATGTTACATCTTGCTTTTTCTCTGTCTTTATGGGTTTAGCGCACTGTACTGCTTTCAACAAAAGTCTCTGTGCCAGCGTAGCTGTTCTGTTCCTTTCTATAGAAGCATATCCGACTGTAGATATTACCGCAGTGGTTTTGCCATATTACAAGTATCCACGGAGAAAGAATATATATGGCAGCCGAATCGCTTCATAGCAGCGGGCGTGGCCAAATGACCATATAAGGTCACAATGAAAACCAACCCTGAGTACAGAGTTTCGTATCTGCGACTGCGAAGGAGTGGGTAGCGGCACCTAATGGACGAAGTGAAAGCGGCCACAATTCGTTCCAAGTATGCGCTGGGAAATACCGTACGCGACGGCCGCAAAGTTTCCCTTCCAACAACAGATTCTTCTAGCTAATCCAGGCCAAGCGTTTTGGACATTAACTGCCCGCCCTCAGAAGCGGCGTCCCCCCGTCTTGTTTGTTACTACGTGCAGTGAGCATTAGGCTGAGGCAACAACAACAACAACAACAACAAAACGTGGTGATATAGTGAAACCATGCAAACACCATCTCCTTTAGTCCACCGACGTTATTGCGAGACAATTTGCAGAAACATTAAGGAAGTCGTAAAGGAAAGAATGTTTACAGTCAAAATGGGATAGCAGTAGGCTAATAACGCTGCAACACCCGGCGTTGATTGTGTCCTCCTTGACGCGCACGGTTTCAGCGACCTGCCCAACCAACAGCCGCTATTTGCAGGCGCTATTTTTAAACTGTTCTTGCAATATGGCCGCTCAGAGTACCCAATGGCAGTAAGACGTTTCAGGTGCTCCTGTAGGTCACCACAGAGATGTTGCCATTTCGAGACGGCTGGAACCGAGTTTCAATAGCGCCATGCGGTTTTCTAATATCTCACCAAGTTTCTTCCAGGTAATAAACTCAGCAATATACTAACAGATTCGTAACATTGTTTCCCACTCGTTAGGTTTTACGAGCAGTGGAGCCTGTCTTGGATATGTAAACAGTGATCTATGAAAACTAGCAAATAAAAGATATGCTACCTAATTTTAAGCTACGTTGACCAATCAAATTATCACGAACGAACCCTGAATGCTAGACCTGGGCTCCTCATGTTTACTGGTCATTCCCCGCATTGGTAGATGAATATGCATTATTATTAAGACTGCGCGGACAAGAAAAACGGTCCAAGGCGCGTTGTTTTGTTTACTCGTCCGCGGAGTGGCTTTTTTTTCGCGCTCTTCAGAACTAATTCAAGAGACCCTCCAATACGTTTATCAAATTTTTTCTAAATGTTAAATGCATGCAAGTCGTAGCCAACCAACACATCCAGTACATAGAATGAGAGTCGCAAAGTACTTCAGGCAAAACCTGCGGCTCGATGCCCATCAGATAACTTAGAAACTTGCTGAAAATCTTTTCCTTTTTCCGCGTACTTGGCGTTCATCGACCGTAGGGATTACGCCTGAACAGTGGTTTAGTGCCTATTAACCGGATTTCTTTCAGTCGCAGCAGTGAATGCATACGATAGCCAATTTTAAAAGAAAGCCACAAAAGCAAAGCAGAAACGGAAGGCGGATCTGCTGCGACGAGACAAATCGCGCAGTGCCGTCCGGGCTGGCGATACCTATAAATCTCGCTGTGCTTCCAGACAAAAGGAAAGAGTGAAAGCGTCCATCGGAAGTGTTTTAGAGTCCTTTTAAACACTGGCCGAAGCTCATACCTTTCTACATGGTGCACATATTTTTAGGTCGTTCAGTATTTCTTTATTTTCATTGAGTTTCATCAATACAGTCGATTTTTCACCACCGGTTTACGCGGATAAGCCGTCTTTCATGTATTTCGGGTGTATTTTTGTAAATAAAATAGCGGGAGTACCCGGCGATGCCAAGGTGAGCAACTATACACATGGCCATAGTGGGTATAACAGGTTGAGTGTTTCAGCACGAGAGTACGGCTTGTTCTACTCAAAGGCGAAAAGTTCTGTTTGTCTGTCTGTCCCTTGATTCAGAGCCCGGCAAAAGTTAAAATAAATTTTTGTGTGAGACGAGAAATATGCTTCATATTTGTAAACATTGTTTCGAAAACTGTTTATAATATGCCTATTTGAGAAAGAACGTCAATACGTAACTCTGTTTGCAAAGTTCTTATAATTAAAAGTAGACGTGTACATAATTCTTCCGAGATCAAATTTAAAAGAAACCGCGTTAAAAACAGTGTTTTTACCACAACATACAAAGAAGGCTGGCACCCGAGCGTCGCGGTAGGTGGTGCGAGAGCGAAGTAATCACAGTCCCACAGATACCGCTGCTGTGCGAACGTGAAAAAAATTGAACTCCGCAACCCTTCGCAGGGGGCCCGACACAGGAGGCGAACAGTCTTGAGAGGTGGGCTAATGAGACAATAGAGGCAGTTATGTATATTGACGAAATTTGCAGCGACGCGAGCAGATTCGGGGATGATTTTTGTTAGTTTGTCATATTTATTTCTCCCTGGAGTTGTAAACAGTTAGAAACTCCCGCCTGCTTACAATGCATGGGCTCCTACCGGGGCCATGCAGTTATGGCAAATGGCTGAAACGTTTGTTTCATTTGAAGTGTCCTGAGCTATTCCAACGAAGATAATGGGCTCAAGCGACTACTCACCCATGGCAAGTGCTATCTCGTTATGTGCTAACAGTCACTACACCATGTGGATCTGCGGGAGGCGTGTGGTTACAGAAAGTACCAAAAGATGGCGCGCGCTATTCGAATGCGGGAAATTTGAAGTGAAGTCAACTTCCTGGAGGGGGGGGGGTGACTAAAAAAAACTCTCCTCTTTATATGTTCGTGTGGGCAAAATCCTGAAATTAGGTTTGGACGTTTATATACACATGGTTTGTAAGCAAAAATAAACAAAGGGCTGAATCGTTAGTGAAAACTTCGTTAAAACATAATTTTTCCAGAATCACGACTTTATCTATCAAGAGGTCGCTATGAAAAAATCTTTTAAAGCAGTTTTGTGACATTTTTATGGGTTACCTATTACACAAAAAAATTACGCCCATCTTCGCGCGAGGGAACCCTGGTGTGATGCGACGCATCGGGGGGTTCAATTGGCGTTTCCAGTGGGCTGATTCTCTAAATCGGGTGAAACGTATTGTGAACGCGTATGACGCATTCCATCACATGCGGGTGTTCGCATACGCGGGAAGATGGGCGTAATTTTAATTTTCAAGAAGGGACCATCGCTTCCATCACGTCTTCATCGGAAGAGTCAAGTCAAGCACGCAGTCGTCAAGCAAAGTGACACGAAGTTGAACGAGAGCGAGCGCTGACTGAACCGCCGCAGCGCGATACCCGCTTTATATTCACAGCGCCTCAAGGAGAGGAGACAACGGAGGAGAGTCGCGCATGCGCACGCTTGCGCGACGGGAGCGGAGCGAAGCAAGCGAAGCGCGCGCGCACAGCTGTTTATAATAATGAGCCGGAGTGAGAGCGTTGCGCGCACCGCTGTCGGAGAGAAGACGGGAGGAGAGTCGCGCATGCGCAGCTGGCGTGCGGACGCCGGACAACGCCGACGCAGGAGGGACATGCCTCAGAGCAAGAGATGCGTCGCATCTAAAAACCTCTTTGATACATATGTAAGGAACTGTGATAAAAAGAGTTATCCTCGAAATATACTTAGGGGCTTTTCACTCTCTCAAATATGTAACAAAAGCAGCAGTATTGAGCTGCTACACCATAATCAGAATGCGATTCCGAAATTTAAATTTGCATGAACCAGCAATTTGGATGGGCAATTACATCACCTGGTAGCCCTTTTCGGCCCGAAAAGGGTGTAACCTAAAAACGTCCCCGCATTTCCCCGAGGGGAAGAATGTGAAAGTGCGAATGCACGAGTTGAATTTGCGCGGTTCGGTAATGTTCGCGAAAGAGAGATCACACACACACACACACAACTACAAAGAAAGAAAGATGCATTTATTCACAGACACCTATTTGTGTTGTCGTTGTACTTGATTGCAAGCGGAGTTCGTTTTGTGCATTAGCCCTTCTCACGCCCGATTTGGCAACCCCCACGTGGGTATGTGCCGTGTCAGCCGGCAGCGCGCGCCCATTCCCCCGTCAAGGAAGACGAGGAGATTCCTGGCCAATCCCCCACGTGGGTATGCTATGCGGACATCGCCGGTGGACGCAGGTTCAGGGTCGCTTAAGAAGTGCATTCGCACTTAAAAACGGCCTTATCGCCCTTTTCTGGCGTCCTCAAAGTTGGTTTTGTTGACTTTCAACAAAGCCGTTTCGTTAAAAATCGGTGACATTTGTTAGTGAAACACGCAATGGGCATTGTTAAAAACGCCAACTTAGCTACAACATAAACATCATCGTTAGTAGTGTTTGTTCGTGAACAACCCTAAAACTGTGTTTGAGAGATTCTTACGACTACATATGCCGACAAAAAGCACTAGGATTTCTGAGCGAGCGAGCGAGATAATCCACGAATTCCTGATAACATCATTTCCTCCCTTTATTTTATTAGGGCGGGAATTGCCGGTAATCTCTCCTTAGTCCTCTACAACGCGGTGATCAAAATGAAGCCCAAAATATCACGTTTCTAGGTTTAGCAGTATTCGCTTGGCGTTCATGAGTCAGTCAATCAGTCCGGTCAGTCAGTCAATCACGTCAGTCACGTCAGGGCAGATCAGGTTAGTCAATGAGTCAGTCAGTCAGTGAGTCAGTCATTGAGTCAGTGTTTCGGCAACTTTGGGAAGACTATAGTCATTCTTGGGCTACTTAAACGCAAAAAATTTGGCCTCTCTTATGTCTGTCTGTCTATCTGCCTGTGACTCGATTCAGTCACACGGCCAAAGAAAAACAGAAACTGCGCATTGTCTTATATACCCACAGTCAAATCAAAACGCCTAAGTTTGTCAATGTTCATACTTGTGAAGATTCCTGAACAATAACAGATCATTACGCAAATATAACGCAGAAAATCAATACGTAAGTTAAATTTTCAGTGTTTCCTTTTCAAAAAAAAAAAAACCAGCCCGCATCTTCCCACGGGGGAACTCGAATAAATGCGTCGCAGTGTGAATGTTGCGTAATTGGGTATGGTTTGGGAATGCTTTTGTTATTTAGTCAATTCTTAAAATAAGGAGAAGCGAAGGCAAGGAGTGTAAAGTTATGCTTTATTGGGTGCCGTCAAGCAAAGCTTCAAGTCAAGCGAAAGCCAAGCAAAGACTCAATTCCGAGCACGCGCTCCGCCGCTTATATACACACCGCCCGCGTTCGAGGAAGAGGAGTACGGGGGAGAGACGCGCATGCGCACACTTCCGCACCAGCGCGCGAACTTTCCACGCACCCAAATCACGTGTACGCCGCCGCCGTTAGTTGAGCGCGACGAAGCGCACGGGTGCTACGCGCCTGCGCGCGCGCGCTCCCCCCGCACCGCCGCAGCTTTGTTGAGAGCAACGGAGCGCACGGGGTACACGCTCCTCCCGCAGCCGCACCTGTTGTTGAGAGCGAGGAGGGTACGGGGGAGAGACGCGCACCTGGGCCTCGACGTGAGCGCATGCGCAATCACAACATCGGCATTAGAAATGCTCCGCAAAAAATATGGATGCGAAAGGCTGCAGAATCCCGCCGCCTGCTGCTGCCCGCGCTATTATAGCTCCAGCGCCACTCAAGAAATCAAACGGCATTAGCAACGAAAGGTTCCACTAGACAGGTTTCCCGTTCCGCTTGCAACGCTGGTGGAGTAGGGCAACGTGGTTCTGTAAACATTGTAGTAGGGTGCCTTGATTCACGCGCGTCTCCGCTGTACGGCAGCGCAAGCATCGAGGCACCCAACTTGGAGCAGTGGAACGCGGTAAATTTAACTTGGCTTGAGGAAACCTTTAGCGTGTTATCTGGAGAGGAACGAGACGAGTGAGGAAGAGCAGGAGAAGAGAGCGCAAAGAGAAGGGGGGCATCTACTTGGTAGGGACGCCAGTCGAATATCGCCTTTCGTCCGACATTTGCAACAAAAGGATTATATACGGGGCCATTTTTTATCGCTACAGATTTACCACGCGCATTCCTGCGGGTCAAGAACTCCCAAAGTAATTGTGAAACCTTACACAATAAGTTATTTACAACTCAGACGGTAAAGTGTACTCAGACAGGCAAGGGAGGTTTTCTGCCACTTTTTTGCTCATTAGCGCCTCAAACACTCTACGGGCTCAATACCACCACAGATAGATGTCAAATAAAACAAAAATTGACCACCCTAGGGTGATGCAACCACCGCGGCAGCAATTGAACTATGTCTGTAATGCTATAATCAATATCGAAGATAGTATTATAATTTGTTTTACATTTCTGTGGCCATCTCCGAAGCCTATGTTCTTTGTAACAGTTGAAACAAGAAACATGTTAAACTGAAACATACAAAAGTTGAGGAAAGTCGTAGGGCTTATGCATGTAGCGCCTCGGCCAGCATAAGCCTCGTTTAATGAGAAGGATCACAGCTAGGATTAACGGGGGGGGGGGGGGGAGGCAGGGGGTGCGAAGCCTGTTTTGAATACGCTGGCGCGCAGAAAGACCAGCACGTGCAGCCAGTTTTCGGACTGTTTTCCTACATTTCTCTTGTTCCGAGAGACAATGGGGTGATTCCACCGCCTGGACATTTCTCATACCGAGCCTCTGTGAGCGCTGCAAGCTTTGCGTCGAACTTTAAAGACCAGCTTCAATTTCCCAACTGTGCTCTAGCGAGAATCGCCGCTCATGGTTCAACCTCACGCTTAAATCATGGCAGCAATTTATTTATTTATTTATTGATGGGTACTGCAATCCCCTGGAGGGATTTTAGCAGGTGGGTACAAAATACAAAAATATTAGCATATAACACCAGGCAAACAGATGGAACAGTCACGCACATTTCACATAGTAGGCAGCCATATAACGCAAGGCAAACAAAGAACCATCACTTGGGTTTTACAAGGGTAAACAAACCTAACAAAATAGTACAGATGAAACACCACTCTCCTTTTACGAGAAGAAAACAAAGCTAGCACACTAGTAAAATTATTTTCTCTGCTATTATAAACGAGCTACAATGTGCATTCGGCGCTTTTCTGATAAATGTGCGTACGTTGTATCTGTACTTGCATTTACGCTTGTTTTTATGTTGTACCATTATGCCAGTTTTTGAAATTTCTTAGGATGTAAACAAGGTGCATATATGCTTCGTATGAACTCTGCATTGTATACTGTGCCAATTAGGAATTGTTCTTTTCATTCTTCTTACATTTTTCTTCGTGTGTTTTTCTTTTCTTTTTTTCGCACCTATTGGTCGAGAACAAGGTCCGTCGCGGTACTGCGTGTTTTGCTTCGCATCTTTTTTTCTGTTAAAGCAAGGCATATCGGTCGCTCGCGCTTCACACTACCTTTGTAATTAGTGGGCGGCAGTGCTGCGCTGCCGTCGACGTGTGTACTTGTGGGAGGGTCGTCTTCAAGCCAGCGCTTCTACTGGATTTTTTGCCACACTCCTTGCAACATGGGATGTAAAGGCATGAATGAATAAATTTGAATTTGAGTGTGAAAAAACGAAAATGCGTTAAAAACGTTGGGACCAAACAATGTTCTGGTAAAAATATATGACCCAAAATACAAAAACGGCTGGACTGGACCATCGATGTGGAGGCCAAAAAAGTGCGAGCCTAACTTTAACGAAGGGGTTCCAAATATTGCGTGGAAGCAGTGCGAAAGCGGAAAAATTAAACAAAGCTGAGCAAACCTCCATTCTATTTATCATCTCATGAAGGAGAAGCGCTCATACATAGTTATTCGTGTCGGTCTGCATTGTGTACACCATTTTTTTATGTGTCGAAAAACCTAACCCTCCATTTGAAAAAGAAATCGGGCCGTTTCCATAGCTCTGTTTTTTGTTGGACTCGGGGGACGTGTAGTACAGATACAATTCCACAAACATCTTGCAGTCAGAACCTGACGCCCAATCTTTTCAGGCTGTGAGCAGCTTGAATTTAAGTAAAGCGCATTTTGGTGTCGTTTTGTGTTGATGAAACACTAAGGGCTCAATGTCGGCGGAATTACTGTAACTGAAAGCCAAACAGATCCTCTAAAACACACTTGATTTCTTGTACAAGCCACAATAGATTTATCGGTAGCAACCGTGAGCTACCATTTAAAGGTTCAAGCTTATGTACCCTTTCAAGCCGAATATAAAAACAGTGTCACGTTTCAACGCATTTTCACTTTTTGGGGCGATTACATGTTCACGCGGTACCTGTCCTATCACAGTGAAAGCGTGTTTGGCTGGAGACTATTTGACCTTATTTCAGCATCATAACCAATCACTGTGTTTGGTTCCCAAGCGGCCTCATAAGTAGCCCCAAGAAACGATTTTTAAAGTGCTCTTCCATTTCATTAGGGCTTAGGACCGAAAGTTTTCAAAAACACGCGCGCTCAACCTTAGAGCAAATGGAAAAAATGCCAAACCCTTCAGGATTACTTCTCTTCCCACGGCGCACTAAATGGGTTTTTAAATGCAGAGCATTTGTATAACTCACGATGTCACCCGTGCGTCGGCGTCCGCAGCAGCCAGCCTCCCCCTACACTATAAAAAGAAATAACAGTTACCGGCGCCTGGTTTCGATCCCACGACCCTGCGGGCGGAACGCAAGGTACATGGCGCCACAAAGCCGACACAGAATGAAAGGCTACGAACGCGCCTTATATCCTTGACTCATTCAAACTACGTCGTCAGCGGGGTGCGTTGGCGACTCAGCGGCGTGCTAGCGGCGTGATAGCTGCGTGGTGTACACGTGATAGCACCAACCCCCCAAACACTAAACGTTAACGCAATACACCCACCCCCTATGCGACGCATTTACTCGAGTCCCCCTCGCGGGGAGATGGGCCCATTTTTTGGTTCTAGAATCATTACCTGTATAAATAAAAACCAAACGGAGCAACCGCCACACAATTTTATATTTACAGCCGAATCTGCTAATCTGGTAAGTGCCGTCTATTGCAGGAAGCGCAGAAAAATAAAAATATATTGAAAACAATTATAAGTCGCAGTTCTGCTTAGTCGCTGCGCTTTCATGTGTGGTTGAAACAAAGAGAACTGAGGGCTAACTGACGAAATCGACGTGTATTCTGATCCCGCGCTCTCACGTGATAGCTGTGTGGATTTCGGCATTTATTGCCACCGAGAAAACGAGAGGTTAGTGAAAAAGAAAAAAAATGCATAAAACCTTTTACGCTAGAATAGACAATTCTTAACAGTTCTCCAATCATTTTTATGCCGTGGATATTTGTTGGTACTACAACTTGCGTGAGCTCTTTCGGAGCACCGCAAGAAACGATGTTTCTGTTTATTCAAGCGTAGGTGGAGCTTCTGGTAAAACGCGACCGCAGCATTCAGTTGTGAAACTGAGAGGAAGCTTTTGGCACCTTGTAGTCTCTAGTCCTTCAGACACAAAGTGAATGGTTTTTGGAAAAAAAACGCCCTGACGATTACTATGCTTCCTAATGCGAAATTTGGGCGCAGCGCAAACTGCAGTCTTCTCGGTCACGGTGCACATCGGCTGCGTCTGAAAAAGTGATCGCGTGATCTGCGAACGCACGGCGGCTCACGCTACTTTGCCGTTACCTCGCAGCGCGTTGCCGCCGCCGACAAGCCTGCTGTTGCAAAGCGCGTTTGAATCTCCCGCGCAAATTTCACGTGGTTCGGATTAGAAGCGAACGGGACACTGCCTCGGGAAAGTGTCAGGGGGACTGCGCTACTTGGCGGCGGTGCTTGAAATAAGTGTCAGGAAAAGCAGAAAGAGAGATGACGATAGCGTCATCTCACTCTCGTGGAGGGCGGAGGAGATGCCGCCCTTCTCCTCGCTCTTTGCCAGATGCTCCATTCCGTTTTCTTTCTGCCTTCGCTGCTTTGTTCGCTCACTCGGTTAATCAAACATGAAGAGACGCTCCTACCGCAAATCCCAGGTTCCGGCCACCAAAGGACTGCGCCCTAAAACCATCAACCAACAAGACAGCAACCAATGCTTGTTGCAACCATAAAGCAATGTTTTCCGCATCAAGCAAAAATTTCTATCATGCGGACTTTCTTCTGGAAATTGTTAAATATCACCATCATCTGTCCTGAAGAGGAAGAAGACCGACACAACTGATCGCGCGCTCGCGCTGCGAGGTGTAGCTCTTCTTGGTCACGGCACCATTTGGTCACGGCACGGCATCCTGGTCACGGCACCATTTGTAAACACGAGAGAGGCCGGGGAACCGTTCGCATTCTTTTTAATGGCTGACACACCTGATCGCGCGCTAGCGCTGCGATGATCTGGCCTTCTTCTTCTTCACCATAGATGACGGTAATATTTAACAGAAATGATTCCCCATGCCTGTTGTAAACGTATTTCTGAGAAATTACCTACGTTTTCACCACTAGTAATGAAGTTACAAGGTCGTCTCACTGCTCTTTTATTTTGGGGTAAATCTTAGAATGTACCTCTCTACTTTGTCTTTCGCTCGTGCACGACACCGCTCTTCATCAACTGCCAAAGGTGAAAGCCCCAACAATCTTGCAATGGCTGCTAACCCCGGCTTTGCACGAGCATTTACTTGAAATATATTCCTCTATACTCCTGGATGCGCCAAACTGCACCGCGGCCACAATACTGCGTGGAAAATCTGCACGAAAGAATGGACTTGCAGTTCCAGCTCGAGTTCCAGCTTGGCGCATTGAGCGTCGTCTGCGATTTGCAATTACAGTCGAATCTCGTCAATTCAAACTCCGAGGGGACCGAAAGTGTGTTTGAATTGGACTCAGATTTAACTAGCGGGGGTCACTTCGATTGGCGGTAAAGCGCCAGCTACCAGTATTAGAAACACGGGCGCGATAAAGTAGAAGATATATCACGTCCTTCCTAGTGCAGTTTCATAATTACGTGTGTCGAAAGCACGCCATACGCAATGGTCAGTTCCAGATGTGAACCCGAAGAAGCAGACGTACACTTGCGGACCCCAAGCCATAGTGCGAAGTTTGCGTAATTGATGCCAACAGCTTCAGCGTGCGCGGAGAAAGCACGTGGTTACGGGTTTGGGAAGCTGCGGAGGCTACTGACGCAATACACGTTGGCCTTCGGCTTCGAATTTCACGAAGCGTAGTCTGTGTGCACAGGTAATATTTTTTAAATAACCGTGGCAGGTATTTCAGGTAGGATTGATTGTTGATTGTAGGGTTTAACGCGCCGACGCAACGCAGGCGATGAGGCGCGGCGTAGTGGAGAGCTCGGGAATAGTTTTGACCACCTGGTGATCTTTACGCGGGCCAAAATGTCACACGCGCGGGCGTTTTTGCTATTCGCCTCTATCAGAAAAGCCGGCGCCGCGGCCAGGAATGAAACCCGCCTCCACGTGCTCAACCGCGCGACGCCTTAGCCACTGAGCCACCGCAAAGGGGTATTTCAGGTTAGACTTAGCGAGAGTTTTCCCCCATTCAAGCACACGTCACTTTACCGGGACCAATAGACAAGTTCGAATTATGCGTTGGTTCGAATTACGCGACTTTGTATTAATGAGATTCGACTCTAAACCGCACTCAAGGCATGCCTCGTAAAGCTCGCCTCCACTTTCAAGATTTGCCGTTAGGAAAAAGTCCTTGTGGTTATCAACGCTTTACAAGCCGCAGCCGAATGACGGATAGCCTTGGACTAGTATGCGGCGCTGACCGCCGCCCGCATTCCACTGAAGAGAAGTCCGCCATGGGCGACGCTCTTCGCTGGAGCGACGGTGGTGCCACACAACGGCCGCCTGGTCCCAATAGCAACGCTAAAAACATCGTTAACTGACATCAACTTCCCAATTATTCTTTCTTCGGGTTTTACAGTCATGAAATCGTCATAAAATTGTGCAATTTTACCAAGCGTCTTTCGCCTATGTCCCTAAAGCAAGCGAATGATATGTATTTATTTGATGTCTAAGATGCCATGACTCAGAAACCGCTAAATCTTGAGTTTACAGTCCACAGACGCCGTGATTGTTTGGATAGTTCGAGGTACAACTAAAACTGTATTCGGCCTTGACAACTGCTAGAAACGTGGTAGATTAGTATTAACGCCCCAGCAATACGTTTTCACGTGTAACAGCCATTACGACATAATGAAAGTATGTAAATTTATGAGATGTCCACATGAGATGTCATGAAGGCAAGCAAAAATCTGCTTTAATAATGATATGGTTGCCACGATTTGGTATCTCCTGAATCATGAGGCAAAAATTATTAATTTTAACTCGAACCATGCATTGGCTTAGTTTATTTATGTCGTTGCTTTTTCCGCCGGCTGCGTCGCGCTGTGTTATCTGTGTCCCGAGTGACGCGCATGTTCGGTTCTTTCTTTGTTATACCGCACGGATTATCTTATTTTATAGGAAGAATGTTTCGCCCTAACGCCGCTGGCCTAGAATAGTCTTCTTTTATCTGCAGTGTTCTCGATGCAATTCGACGATTCGAGAAACACCCGCAGCGAAAAAGAAATTCCCGCAGAACAGACGCCGCGGCATTCTTTTCGCCGACACCCGCCTGCCTACGTCACTTTGTTGACGGCTGATTCGATTGATTCGCCCTGTTGTTCCACCTGGGGACAGTTTCTTAAGTAGCGACAAGCGCAACGCCTTCCACCGCGGCGGGTGCGGCTGAATTCTTTGAGTTGTTAAGGGAGCACAAGTTCGCTGCAATAAACTTGTTTTTCCTTCAAGCCAACTGCGTTATCTTTGGCTTCGTGGCAATATCGTGTGACTGTTTTACTACTTGCCATGCGAGTTTTACTGCCGTTACACGGAATTCATAATCTCGGAGCATTGTTTTAGCGGTGCAAGTTATGAAAAAAGTTAGGCTATTTTCCCAAAACCCTTTGGATTTTGCGAACTTGGAAAGCATTCGCGGGCGAGTGCCATGCCGTGCGCCCTGAAGTTCGTATGGGAAGGCACTTTTTTCTAATATACGTATATGTCTCCCCAAAAGAGGGCCGTCATACCTTGCCCGGCTGTCATGTGGTCCTGCGTGGATTGAATGAGGAGCTTTCGTGTTCAAAATATTTTACTTTGTTTTCTGAACCTCGTATACACAGAAAACAGTGATAGATGCAAAAACTGTACAAGTACACACACTAAGGCCGGCTAAGATACGCCTCATTCTGCACAATACACTCTTGCGTGACCTCCTTAAAGTTACATGAGTAGGGTAGCAAGCAGAAATAAATTCCTTAGCATCTGAAATTAAGGGCATGGCGTTTGGATTAAATTAAACAGCGCTAGGAATGAATTGGCTCGAACTTGAATCAAATTGGATGCGGTTTACATAAAATTTAGCGAGAAAACATCTACGTCCGGGTTATCTCTATTACCTTGAGTTGAGTTGATTTCGATGCGAATGCCTAGGCAAGTAAATACCGCTAAAAGTGTAACTTCCGTACGTAGCTACACTTCCTAGCGGGTAAAAGTTTCCACGAGCAGAGGGGGAGGAACACGCACCCCGCAGGGCTCATGGGGATGTCAGGACTTTTTCTTAGCCGATTGTGTTTCTTGGGCTCCCAAACTCCACCATTTTGGTCTGTTTGTATGTCTGTGCGTCTATCTCTCCTTCGCTGGACTCGACTGACTGGCGAAAACTAGAATGAATTCTTTAACGAGAAGTTTTCTTTGCAAAAAATTCCCAAACTACTAAATCTGAAACTATAGTTCATACTTGTGAACAACGTTCAGGAAGAAAAAAAACATTACGCATATTTTAAGCAAATCATGAATCGATAACTGAAACTTGCAGTGTTTGTTTAAGTTTAAATAGACGTAGGCTTGATTTTGCAATGACAAATAAAAATGCGTTAAAAACGTTTGGACGAAAAAATGTTCTGCCAAATATAGATGACCAAAAATACAAAAAGGGTTGGACGGGAGCCTCCACTTCAAGGCACAAGTGCGAGCCTAACTGTAACGAAGGGTTTTGAAAATGGCGGGGGAGCAATGCGAAAGCGACACAATTTAACTTGATTAATTGTAGGGTTTAACGCGCCAAGGCAACGCAGGCGATGAGGCGCGCCGTAGTGGACGCCTCCGGATTAATTTTGACCACCTGGCGATCTTTAACGTGCGCCGAAATCTCGTGCACACGGGCGTTTTTGCTTTTCGCCTCCATCAGAAAAGCGGCCGCCGCGGCCGGGATTCGAACCGCGAGCAGCGCAACGCCTTAGACACTCAGCCACCGCGGCAGGTACGACAAAATTAAACTAAGTTGAAGAAACTTCTATCCTATTTATCATCGAATGCAAGAGAAGCGCTCAAGCTCGTGTCGGTCTGCATTTGTTTACACCATTTTGTATGTGTCGCAAAACTTAACCCTCCGTGTGAAAACGAAAATAAGCAATTGCCATAGCTCTGTTTTTTGCTGGACGGGGGGGTGCGCATATTGCAAATGCAATTTCCCCAAACATCTTGCTGACAGAACCTGATGCCCAATCTTTTCAGGCTGTGAGCAGCTTTGGTTTCAGTAAAGCGCATTTTGGTTCCGTTTTGTGTTTATAAAAGACTAAGCGCTCAATATCGGCGGCATTACTGTAAACTGAAACCCAAACAGAATCCATGAAACCACACTTGTTTTCTTGTACAAGCCACAATATTTTTATCGTTAGAAACCACGAACTTCCATTTAAAGGTCAAAGCTTGTGTACCCTGTCATGCCGAATATAATAACAGTGTCATGTTTCAACGCGTTTTCACTTTTTGGGGCGATTACATGTTCGCGCGGTACCTTTCCTATCACAGTGAAAGCGTCTTTGGCAGGAGACTATTTGACCTTATTTCAACATCATAACCAATCACTGCGTTTGGTTGCCAAGCGCCCTCATAAGTAGCCCCAAGAAACGATTTCTAAAGTGCTCTTCTATTTCATTACGGCTTAGGACCGAAAGTTTTCAAAAACACGCGCGATCAACCTTAGAGCAAATGGAAAACATGCCAAACACTTTAGGGTTAGTTCTCGTCCAACGGTTCACTAAATGACCTTTTGGTTCTAGAATCTTTAACTGTATAAATGAGAAACCGTTATAAAGCGCTAGTGAATACCAGTAAGGGCGCCTCTGAAAGCAGGAGTGCGTTTTCTTCACTGTGCCTAAAAATGTCCTTCGGGCTTTCGTCGCTGTGACAACTTGGCCCCGGCATTCCACGTTAGGGGGATGTTATAAATATTTAAACTATTTAGCATGGTCAAAATAGCTTGTTCTTTTTTTTATTGCTCACCCATTATTCGAGGAATGCCTGGCAAACTTAGGGCTGACAAAATGTTTTATGTTTCGCAAGTTTTGTTCACAAGGGAGTTCTCGATTTTTCCCAAATTAAAAAAAAAGCAATTAAAGTTGTCCGGCTAAAATTGTCTGACACACGCATGGTACAAACAATGGCTGACGATTACCATACTCCCTAATACGAAATTAGAACACGTCTTCGTTCGGGTTCTAATTGCAAATGCAAAAAAAATGCAACTCAGAATGAAAGTTATTCTTACGTCACTGCATTGTTTCTACAGCGCGTATTTACGAAACAGCCTTGCTCGCTGTAGCATTTTTTTGCAAAAATATTAGGAAATAAAGGTAATTCGCCTCACCAACTTTAAAGGCACAGACGAACGAGCTGAACAAAATTTTCTTATACATGCAAAAGGGCTGTTGCAACGCCTCGTGGGTGACGGCTTCAGTTATTTTTCAGCGTTCAAGATTGGTAAATATGTCTGGTGCTGTATGTAAGAGCCGTCGTCTCGTTATTTTTAGGCACATCAAGCACAGACCCTCACAGGGTAAGCTGTCGTTTCATGCAAATCAGCTGTTGGCACCCATCGTCGAATAAAAGTTATGCTCTGTCACCTCCTCTACTGCAGAAGCATGTCTGTTGACATCAATCCGTGGCGACATTCCCTAACATTTTTTTCATGTGTGTCGATTTGGAGTTCTGCTCGCGTTGGGTTGTTCTAGCGGAAATGACAGTTTGCAAACGGAAAACTAACTTACTGTTACCGTTGCTGATGTTATAAGGTTTTCTTGAACCACGCAACGCTTCTTTCCTCTCTGAACGCTATTTTGCATACAGCGGGTTTCCGGGGCTTTTTTATAACAAAATTACATACCCTGCACAAACCCAAACCGGAATAAACGTATATGACGCATTAAATTGTAGGTTTATAACTAATATTGGTATGCCAGTGGGAATTCTCGTTAGGCAGCAGTGTCTCGAACCCATCCGCATTGGACATGGCTTCTCAAGTTTGCCAGCCTAACCCCCATGGCTTGGCTTTACTGTATCCAGGTCCTCTGTCTTCGAGCAATGCATTCACTCTCCCGTTTGAATAGCGAGTTGTAAGTGCGTTTTACGGCTGGAGCGTGCTGAGTTAATGGTGAAAATTGTAAGAAGTTACAACATCGGCGTACTTTGGCACACCCTATGGTGATTGTTTCCTTTTTACAGTGAAGGCCAGCCGCCACAACACATTTTTCCAGATTTTACAATGCATTTCTCGCCCATACAATCAACGGTGAAATAGGAGTGCATTATATAGTCACGCAGCGAAGAACAATGAACGGTTCTTTAGGTATACAATTTATTCAATTGAGCTGGTGCCCCGAAATCAAATAGTACAAAACACAAAGGGTAGAAGAAACCCTCAACAGGATGACATGCACGGTTGAGCATTAGCGAATCGAAAACCGTGGCGTGCGTTCTTCAGGCAAATATTTCGGGAAACTCTTTTTCTGCAGCTATCCAAATACTTCCAGGACATTATCGATCAAACAAGAAAAGTCTAGGTCGGTGAAAATAACGAGACACTCTTTCCCTGCAAAAAGCGATTGCCCTGCGCGGCACACGACAGAAGGAGCAAATCGGAGCTAAACTTTACCCCAGGGATATTATACCCCAACGCAAACACGCGCTAGTAACAACACTTCAACGAAATGATGCGCGAAGCATAGTTTCCGGCAATATAATGTAGCGAACGGTACAAAATGCAGGAAGCTCACATTAACGCGTAATACTTTAAGGTTGCGGAGCTATAGGCATTCTCAAGGAAGATCACGACGGTTAAGTCCACGATTGCAGCCGATTTGGTTCTTCTTCGCAGTGGAACGCGGTAAATTCAAATAGCCTTAAGCAAACCCTCGGTGTGTTTACCTTGGGATGAGCGCGACGGTACAGGAACAGCATGAGAGGTGAGCGGGTAAGCAAAAGGGGGCATTTCTTTGGCAAATGTCTACAAAGTCTTTTGACGACATTTGAAACGAAAGGAGCAGATACGCGGCCAATTGTTTTGAAGTGAAAATCAATCGACTCCACCTTGGAGGAGCGCACGCTGTGATGTGGCTTTCTTGTTCCGAGCAAGTATCGCAACGATTACTCCGAACACTGGAGTCGTTTTGGTCCCGAGCAAGTGTTGTCACGATTACGGCGAACGAAGGAGTTTTTTTGCCAATCTTGGCCAATCTCCCTAAATGAATATAATTGGCCTGACAGACATGCGCATGGGACGTTGGGCGGTCGCCGTGATGCACGCGCACACGAGAGCTCGGCATTTTAATGCGCAGCATTCTTTGCCGTGTTCCCCCACAGCCAGAACCGTGTAACGCCCTGCATTTCCCCAAAAATACGGAAGTTCCTCCTGTAATCCCTATAACGGCATCAATAAAATAATTGGCTGTACGGAATTTTTAAAAGTTAAAAAAATACACAAAATATAAAATATTATAGAAAATGGCGAACCATGTAAAGCGCTGCATTTCCACAATAATGCCAATTTCTCAAAAGTTTCAAGTATAATCGTTATAATAACGTAAATGGAGATAATCGGTGGGACGAAATTTTGAAAATATAATAAATAGAAATATTTTTAAAACATTACGAAAAACTGAAAATCGTATAAACGCATGGCATTTCAACAATAATGCAGATTACGCGGAAGTTCCACCTGTAGTCGTTATATTAGCGTAAATGGAGACAGTTGCTTAAAGGAAATTTAAAAAAAAACTAGAGAAATAAGAAAAATATACAATAACTTCGTAAAATGCCGAACCGCGTAACAACCCTTCTCCCCTTCCCCCTGACTGGGTTGTGTGCTGGTGAACTCCTAAATGAGTTGAAAACATCCTGAGGCCACTTCTTTTCCACTTTCTGCAGCCAAACCCGACTAAACCCGACCCTGCATTATCACAATAATGGAGATTTCGCGGAAATTGCAAATGTAATCGTTATAATAACGTAAAGGGAGATAATTGGTCCGGCGAAATTAAAAAAAAACATAAAAATATTTCAAAATACAGAAAATGGAAGGAAGTATAGCGCACGGCATTTCCAAAATAATGCAGGTTAGCAAAAGTTCCACCTGTAATTGGTATAATAGCGTCAATGGAGATTTTGGAAAACTAATAAATTAAGAAGAATGGAAAATAATTACGGAAACTGGCGAACGATGTAACTCCCTGCATTACCACATTAACGCAGATTTCGCGAAAGTTTAAAATATAATCGTTTGTAGATATAATCTTTTAGAATCGTTCAAATGTAATCGTTTGTAAATGTAGATAATTCGCCGGAAAAAATTTTGAAAACAAATATTATAAATATATGGAAAATGGCAAACAGTATAACGCATGACGTTTCCGCAATATTGCAGATTTCAAAAAAGTTTGACCTTGAATCGATAAAACAGCGTAAATAGAGATAAATGGTTGAACGAAGTTGTTAAAAGCTACAAAAATAAAACTATAAAATTATTACGGATAATGGCGAAAACCTGTAAGGCCCTGCATTTCTCCAAAATGCAGATTTCGCAAAAGTTCCGAATGTAATCGTTATAATAATGTAGGTGGATATAATTGTTAGGGCGAAATATTGAAAAACTAAAAAATAAGAAAAATAAAATTAAAGCCGTTCTACTCAATGTGAAAGCTGTAGGAAGTGCAGAGCAGTAATTCGCCATAATGCATGAGGGTGGCGCCGTTATCCGCTCACTGCTATCCCTCATCATGCTCTTCTCAGTCCTCTCAGGCCATTCAAGCTTCCCGCCTTCACAGTGCTGCGCGCCCCCTCCCTGAAACTGCGCCAGCTGGAGTTCTCTTCTTTTTATGCTTGCTTAATTTCGTATGCTGGAGCAGTTGTCGTGATTTCGAACGCGCAGTTTTTTTTCTTGCGCGGTGGAGCCTTTCTGCGTCATTTCGAATGCGCAATTTTTTTCTTGCGTGGCCGAGTTCTTTTGGCTTGCTATCTAAAATACCAACCCAACGAGCGTTCCAAACTAAATGAACGTTGGGGCGGCCGGTTCTATACACAGATTTTGTCTGAAATGTACCTGCAGTTTTTTAGCGCTAAACAACGGGGGATGCATGACAAGTGCCAGCGGCTCACGAGGTTCGAACGGTTATGACTATTAAACCGCGTGGTTTTCGAAGCATCAGCGTGACTACCTGATGACGGTACACCAAGGCTCTACTTGGGTCCGTTATCTGGCTGCACCACCTGATTCCGGAAATCGCTTGACATCGACCTTTAGCGAGCTACGACGAAAACACGAGCCCGTAAAGTGCTCTGCACAGAATGGAAATTACCCAAAATGGCAAAACGTATAACGCACGGCATTTCCAGAAAAAATGCAGATTTCGCGAAAGTTTTACCTCTAATCGTTATAATAGCGTAAATGGAGATAATTGGTGGAACAAAAATTTGAAAAACTAAAAGAAAATTGTAGAAAATCGTGAACCGTGTTACGCACTGCATTTCTACAATAATGGAGAATTCGCTTAATTTCCACTTCAATCATTATGATAGCGTAAATGCAGAAAATTGGTTGGACATCACTTGGAAATACCAGAACATTTGGCTAAAAAAAAAACCCACGCAAGACAAGCGGCGTAAATGTCTGCAGAATTTTGCTTGCTTTTTCAACTGCTGGGTGGTCACAGCAATCTCGTCCAATCTCCCTCATTGGGCTTGCTTTGTTGAGAAACCTGCTTCGCGGACGCTGCGTGGTCGCCACGAAGCACGCGCACGCGAGCGCTCGGCATTTTCTTGTTTTTTTCTACTTCCCCGCGGTCACCGCCATCTTTGCCAATCTCCCTTGCTAGGTATGCATGTCTTGACAAGCGCGTGCAGGGAATTCTGGGCGTTCATTGCGAGGCGCTCGATACTTTTGTTTTTTTTAACTACGACCCAGTCGAAAAACACAACAGAAAAATACGACAGAATGATCCTGTGAGGGAATGGGACATCCTGTAGTCTGTAGTAAACCCCCTGTAGTCTGTAGTAAATCCTGTCCTGTAGTCTGTAGTAAATCCTGTCCTGTATTCTGTAGTAAATCCTGTCCTGTAGTCTGTAGTTAATCCTGTCCTGTAGTCTGTCGTAAATCCTGTCCTGTAGTCTGTAGTAAATCCTGCCCTGTAGTCTGTAGTAAATCCTGTTCTGTAGTCTGTAGTAAATCCTGTCATGTCTGTTTTTCGTAGTAAATCCTGTCATGTCTCCAATTTCAACTTGTTTGGCATAAGAAATTTACTTCCCGTGATGTTTTTTTTCTATTAGGTACATGAAGTATGCAGGATTTCAATAAAATTTCATTTCAATTTCAATTTCAAATTTCAATAACAATTTCAATAAAATATGACCAACAAACATAAGCATTTGGGGTCATTCTTGCCTTTCTGGTACAAGCTTGAAATTGTTTTCAGTGAATAACTGATTTCAGAAAGCTGTACCAAAAGGCATTTAAGCAATGCAACTAGTGGTACATTCATGCATGCAACACAAAAGTTTGATGTTACGCAGACTGCACATTGCCTGATCACAGTCCGAAAAAAAAAGCAGTTTGCGGTGTTTGTTTATCCATTTTATTTTCCTCTTTTTACAACCACTCTTCCTGGGCACTACCGTGGCTTCACTTTTGTCATGGAGAGGCTTTTACTGCCCTCTTATGCTGCTGTTACACCAAACAAATAATTTTTATTTCATTGCCAATATAAAAACAAAATATGGCGCGTTATTTGTATGCTCCATGATCGTGCTGACTTGGAAACGGTCAGAACTATAATTTCTTTTAGTACAAAACAGCTTTCATCCGCACGTCATGCGAAACTGCGCCTGCTGCAAATTCACGGGAACCTGGACGCTGGTACACGCCGGACGCGCAAACTCGTGGATCTAGCAGCCGCTGGAACGTAACGCTGGAACACGCCCGGCCTTTTTTTCTTTAATAGCCGTGTAATTGCAAACCCGCGTAGCTGTTAACAAGAAATACAGAAGTCATTCCTTCAGGGAAACCTCAGTAGCGCTACAAATTTAGCCAGAGTCATTTGGGCACTTTTCAGCTGATTTGGCCGTGCTTCGGAAGCAGGGCCAAATCGCGTCCCATCATCGCGTTTCCGTCAATGACGCTCAACCTGTTCATAAAAGCAAATTTATTCTATAGAAAAAAAATATGAAACGATCATCGACAATAACCGTTCGAAAATTCGTTCCTTATATTAGTTAGGGCCATTAAAACACAAGTGAACAAATATTTTTTTTTACACTGCAAATCGTGAGAGAACGTGAGAAAATTAAAATGGTAAGTCAATCTTTAGCTGGAATGCTTGCCTTTGTGAACCTTGTTCCGTTGCATTCGCACAGCAAGGCGTGGAAGGGTATCCTGTGGCGAAAAGCGCACGTCTCTGTGGTGTTGCACTATCTTGAAGAGTATGCACGCACGATACCTGCCCGAAGTCACGCAGGGATCGTGGCAAGTTCAGTCGATTGTCGAAGCACATCGCACGTATTCCAAATCACGCTGCCTGCGAGATTCGTCGCATTCACTCACATTAAAGTGCCAATTATCCCAAGCACCCCGGTTAGTCGTCGCTGGAGGAGTCCTCACATCGAGATGCTTGAAATCCGGACCACTGATCTTGCTTTTACCACAGCTTCCGAAGCTTCAAATGTTGCTGCTGACACTCCGCGGAGACATAAGATGCACGTTTTTACAAAAAAGTTAAGCCTAACTTCAACTAAGCAAAGCGCCGATGTGAAATGTGAACGAGCCACTGGGCAACGCAGCCACCGCAAATTTTGACCGGGAGACGAAAAGCAGGAGGGAACAAAGGAGGGTAAGGAGGGAACCGGCCGAATCACGAGAAGTTGTTTCGCGACCCCCTCCTGACCCCTCTCGATTCTTCGTATTGTGGTCTCCCCGTCCCGCGAGTTCTGCCGCGACGCGACATGCCTGCAGTGGTGACGATGCTTCCCCGAACTTCTTCCGAAGGGCCGGGCTAGAGGGGAAGGCGCGCGTTTTTCTTTCTTTCTTACATTTATTTTTTTTAACACATCTCGGTAATGCAAGCGGATTTCACTGGCGCCGTTCTTTTTTTTTTTCACACAGGTAGCGGCAACTGGGTTCGCTGTTTTTTTAAAATCCTATTTTAACTATTTCGGCTTGATTGGACACATGTTTCGCGTTCAAATAAAAAAATTGCTCGCAAAAAAAAATAAAACAACAGCACGCAGATTGAAACAATGGGGCTCTCAAAGACCACCCAGAAATACATGTCAGAATGTGCACTGCAATTATTACACCACGTCTTCAAAAGCACATCTTGCTTTGTTTTTTTATTGCGTCCGTTTTGCCGAGCGGCTACCCTTGTTTCCTGATTCTTTTATCAAACATTGTCCACAGTACAATATACTGCAATTGCAATTCACTCAAAGAACCCAAGGAATTTCCGAAGTTCTCTATGTATCCATTTTTTTTTATTATGGGGGCTTACGCTTAGATGCTCCAACATTAGTGTGATTTGTGCTAAGTTGTGTTGTTAATTGCAAATTTGTAGCGAAGGTTTTTTCCAACACGGCCGGAATGCTAATGGCCGCAATGCAACAAACGTTCATTACAACAGGCGCTTGCAATGCAATTGAACGAGATGACCGTCACTCGCACCGCAGCATTGTTTCCGTGCAGCGCACGCTAAAAAAGTGGGATTTTTGCGGCACCGCACGGGCCGCAAACACCAAGTTTCGGAGCATCTGCCTCGATTCGCGGCGCGCGGCATTCCCGTGTCCAGCCAAGCAGCGGCACCATACCATCCCGTACTATCCCGTTCGTGCTATCCCCTTCGCATTGGCTGAAGCCCTGTCCCCAAAGGCAATGTCCCCATGTTATTCGATGCTCTCCAGCAACCTCCCCGCGTTGCTGTCGTTCGCGCGGCCGTTTTCCTGTGTATTCCGTTCTTTCCGGGCTATTCCATCGCTCTCCTAATGCCGGGAAAACGCGGGGGTTTTCCGACAGGGTAAGCGAGAGATTTTGTAGCAATACTGAACGGTCTGTCATGTGACACTTTCGCAATGGATCTAACATTCTCTTTCACACTATAAAAAATCTGCAGGGACTACAAATGGTAATTACGGAATGCTGAATGTAGTGGCTGAAGGACAGTCTGTGGGCCAACAGAAGTTTGTGTAGCGCCTACAGGGTGTTGCACAATAACTAGTACAACAGAAATGTCTCATGCGACAGAAATTTTGTAGTTCTATTACAAAGGTTTTTGTAGTGGGGGAGTGCAGAATGTCGGTTCGCATGATAGATATGTCTGTTGTACTACATAAATTTCTGTCGTACGACAGACATTCTGTCATCATTCTGCAGAAATTCCTGTCTCACAACAGACCATCCTGCATTCCCAACAGAAATTCCTGTTGTGCGACAGAAATGCCTGTCGTACGGCAGATTTTCTGTAGTTGTACTACAGAAATTTCTGTCGAACGACAGGCCACCCTGTAGTCCCAACAGAAATTCCTGTCGTGCGACAGAAATGCCTTTCGTACGACAGATTATCTGTAGTTGTACTACAGAACTTCCTGTCGCACGACAGACCATCCTCTAGTCCCAACAGAAAGTGCCTGTCGTACGACAGATTTTCTGTAGTTGTACTACAGAACTTCCTGTCGCACGACAGACCATCCTGTCCGTCCCAACAGAAATCCCTGTCGTGCGACAGAAATTTCTGTTGTGCGACAGAAATTCCTGTTGTATTTTTCGACTGGGCGGTCACCACGATGCACGCGCTCATGTGTGCACTTGGATTTTCTTGCTATTTTTGACGGCGGACACGATAAAGTACGTTTTACTAAACAACTTCGTAGTAAAATGCTTTATAGTTGAGCATTGAAGTGACCTATAAGAGCCATATTATTTCGGGAACGCAAGAGAAAGCCCCCTTGCTACTTGCCAACTATGTAAAAGTAATATTTAAACGCAGTTGTAGGAGTACAAAAAGGCTTGCCTATTTAGTGCCCGTCAAAAGCAACCTTGCCTATAAAACAACTGTGCAATTATGCACACCGTGCCTTTTGAATAAAGCAAGCCTTTTAAACTAGCTCACGACTGGAGTGCTCTACCAAGCTTACGGGGTAGAAAAATGGCAAGAGGTTGCAAAAAAATCTTTACCAGTAGGGCAAAGAAACCCTAAGACGTAGTTACTGCAAATTATAATGTCCGAATCCGAACATTCCCTGTGAATATCACTATTTTTTCTCTTTTAGTGTCCTGTCAGCATCTTCAGAATTTCCTAATTCCCGCCACGGTCTTCGAATTCGGGTCAACGATAATAAATATTCAACACCTTGGAACGGCTTCCTTGTGAAGTGCGAAAATCCTGAATGCTACGTACCAAGGATCGCGAAAGTGGAACTTTAGTTTTTTCAGCTACCTTCACCGCTTTGTTTTTCTGTTAGAAATAAGACAATATATTTCCTGGATATATTATTTTTTTTTTTTCAACCAGCACAACTTACTCTCGCTTGTGTAGATCAGGCTATTTTGCTTAGATTACATAAACAACTCCTCCAATCTCTACTGGCGGAGCTCACAGCCATCCGGGCTGGCCTACAGGCACTAACGCCGGCCCTGCAGCGCTCCCCAGCGGTGTTCCATCCTGCACCTTTATACGGACTCCACAGTGCCGATACGGGATTTACGCCGAGTGTCCAACAATTGCACTATTTGAAGGGACATCCACGCACTACTAGACATGCACCCCTGTCCTCTCGGGCTGTCGTCAGTTCGGCGGAATACTCTCCCCGCTCACCTTACAGCGGATAGGGCTTTTCATCCTACGTATATTCCTCGGCCGTTGCCATTGTTAAAAACCGGTACATTAGAAAACTATCTCCAACGCAAGGACGATATGCGTCGCGCCGCACGTGCCCTCATCCCACCGTGTGGAACGGACCTCCCCAGTAGATTTGCTCGCTGCGAAGAGGTCTTGCTGCGCAGACTCCGCGGAGGATGGCGGTTCGCCTGCCGTGACCCGGGCGTGGCCACCACGCTACCATGCCCCGTTCTATGACACCTGCCCGTTCTGCACAGCTCCTGCCGAACAATCTGATGCGAACCATCTAATATGGGCATGTCCTTCACTGAACACAGCCAGAAGGCGACACCTGAGAGGCAAAGGCCTCCATCCTGGAACACTCCCTAACCAGGCAGCGGTTGGCCCCTGTGTGCGCATATTTCCGGCAAGCCAAAACGGAAAAAGTGCGAAAAGAAGCATGCCAAGCGCTTTGTGCCCTTTGACGTTTGGGGTAGTTTACCAGATACCGCTTTCATGCGCGGACGCCTACATCGGCCAGACGGGCAGATGTGTGGATGACCGGGCACGCGAGCATAGTTCTTCTTTTAACAATATACGTGTGCGCATTTACCCGCGCATTGCAAAGATTGCAGGCCTGTCAGTCCTTTGGAAAAATGTAGACCTTTCTTTGAGCAGATAAGAATTCTCGGCAGGAGTGATAATACCGTGGCGAGAGAGCTATTGGGAGCGTTTTATATTAAGCAACAAGGGGATAAGTGCGTCAGCGATACATCTGTTCTTTTGCGTGCCAGCGAGTTTGAGTTTTTGAAAACGTCACTTTGATCGTGTCCTCTGTTTGATGCCTTCTATTTAGTGTACCCTAGTGCGCATGCTCCTAACGATACATGTATACATATGAGACAATGCTTCAATAAATGTCAGTTGCAAGTGAACGTTTGTCCCGTCGTCCTTCTTCGCTGTCGTTGTCCAAGTCGCGCTCTATTTTTCAATCAGATAGTTTTCTTTCGGGAAGCCATGCACTAAGAACACTTACACAGTCATCTCCGCATTGTGTAACGAAATACGTTTGCAAATGTCAAGTTACTTTTGCTACTTACAGCGGCCTACGATACAGGATCGTTTGGATAATGGGATGCAGCCACATCGAAGACAATGCGACCAACGGTGGCCGCTAACGAACCCTTTTAGCAGATTATCATGCACACACACGCGGTTGTATAACGAACAGCCTGTGCGGCATATATGTGCCATTTGTTTAAAATCAGCGGGATGCTACACACTATTTGAGAATGGCAATTTAAAATAAGCTGACGCGCTTTTACAGGTCTTTGCTGCGTATTGAAGAGAGGTGAGTTTCCGGAATGGAATTTGTTGGGGGCTGTTAGCTCGGCAAGAACGGCGGGTTTCACCGCTGAATTGTGATGGTGTGTACCTGGGGGATAGATTTAGTACATGATCAATGCCCGCCCAACAATACTTGCGTGTATCAGGGGGCGCCGGACACGCTTTCGTGTCACTTCTCAGTGGCTAAGGCGGTGCGCTGCTGAGCACGAGGTCGCGGGTTCGATTCCCGGCCACGGCGGCCGCTTTTCTGATGGAGGCGAAATGCAAAACGCCCGTGTGTACGAGATTTCGGCGCACGTTAAAGATCCCCAGTGGTCAAAATTAATCCGGAGCCTCCACTACGGCGCGCCTGATCGCCTGCGTTTCGTCGGCGCGTTAAACCCCACAATCAATCAAATCACTTCTCATAACACTAAGAACGCATTAGGCTGCACTTGTCACTGTTTGGTTACGGAAGCTTGCCTCAACCAACAAAGAAACATCTCACGTGACTCATACCACAGTGCTTTGCCAACCATTAAGTAATATTCAGTGAGAGGAACAGTTGGCACACTGCTTTTGCGAGACCGCGGTGCGTGTCCTTAACCCAAATATGTGTTATCGAACGTTTACTTCAAGGTATAAAAATTTGTTTGTCATCTGAAAAACTGCTTAGGTATCTTCCAGATTTAGTTACAGCTCTACAATGGTCGTCGGCACACTGTCACATAACAACCGAGCGGAATGTTCTGACCGCACCAGCGATTCCGCTAAACCGGGATAAAAACGAAGAGCCTTTTTTTTGCGGAGTCGTGTTAGGAAAACGTTAATAAGTAAAAAAATGCATTAAAAAGTATGCGTTCGTCGCAGCTATTTGTGGAAAAATTGGAAGAAATCATGGAAGAGCTCTTAGAACTAAGAACAAAATGGTGCAAAGAGTGCGGCGTAACAACCCCCACGCTTCATATTTGAACGTCTTGACCGTCGTCACAGAGTTCATATCCCGCACCTAAACACTGTCACCTACTCCCACTCCTTTCTGCCGAAAACGTGCCGTGAGTGGAACCACCTGCCTGCTTCACTAGCTTGCATTACTAACCCTGACCATTTCCTGGAGGCCTTGCCAAATTCAAATTTCTTGTAAGTTTTATTGTTGTTTTTGTTTTTGTATTATACTTTGTAGTAAGTAGTGCTTTTTCGTTGTGCTTACTATTTCTTTTTTTATTGTATTGTATGCCTGTGTCAATCCGATCCGGCACTTCTGGGTAGATAAGTGCAGTTGTTTTAAGGCTAATAAAGTCCATTTACTGTTTGCCTTTCTTTTGTTCCGAGTGTGATTGCGTTTATGGCTGCGCTTAGTGCTTTTGTTTTACCACGCTTTTTTTAAAACGTTATTGCACATTTTTGTGTGTAGAATTGTTGAACACTTGTCGCGTGCTTTTGACATCTTTTTTGCTCTTTTACGTGAGCCCCTACACTCTACTATGCTTGTATGCCCTGAGGGTGAGGGTAAAATAAATAAATAAATAAATAAATAAATAAATAAATAAATAAATAAATGAATAAATAAATAAAAATAGCTAAAATAAATAAAACAACAAAATGCGTGCTAGACGAACAAAGAAAAGCCAAAAAGAACCACTGAAAAATCAAACGCATCGTGAAGCCCCTGCGCAGGTCAGTGACAAAGAACGGACAAAATTTAACACTCAAAACATTTCTTTTTACATTGGAAATCAATCTTACTCCAAACAGGCATGCCGTGGTGAAGCGCTATTTAGTAATTTACCACACCTGAGACCCTGTAAAATGCGCCGAAATCTCTAAACACGGGAATTTTAGTGAGCAGCACTTTGGCGCCCGGCATCAGTGGTTTGGCGGCGTCGGCACATCAGTTTTAGAATGGGGGAAATGAGCGTTTGAAGGCCACATAGGGGGGGGGGGTCACAAAGATCACATGCTCGTTCACGACAGTAATCGAAGATTTTCACCAGTGACTACCGGCCCGCTAGAGCGCGCGTTTCTTGCATGGGGTGTTTACGTTGCAAACAGCTCCGTCCGAGACCGGGACGCTCGGAAAAGGCTTACTCCGCCGCTGTTTACTTCACCGCTTTACAAAGACGTACCGATGACAATTACCTGCGAAATTTTTCACTGCACTATTACCCTATTTCAAGCATTATTAACTTCTATTCAGCAACAGTCCCGCTCTGGCGGCCCATGACAAGTTTTATCTGCTGCTGTGTATGCCGTGTCGTCCACAGTGCATGCATGGGCGCCTTGTCGACCGTGCAGGCTCATGCTTGCCGCGTCCGCTTTTGTAGCGGCTTTTTTGCCTCCAGAGACGCTCCGTGTTTTTCAGCGTTCAACCCTAACCACATGGACGCGAAAACACGCATCGCGGCAGCGTCAGCGTCGTTGGGCGGCACCGCGCGGACGCGCAGGAGGGGGCAAGGAACCGCATAACACCGGCGAAGTCAGCTGTCAGCCTCTGCGTGGACGTGCGTTGGTGGACATGCTTTAAAGCAAAGCTTTCTACATCTACCAGCAAAAGATTCCTTCGTAGCGTTCGAGGCAAGAAACTCCTAACGCGGATGAGAAGGAGGAGGGCGGTTTTCACTCCGGGAGCACAGTGTAGATGCCGCGGTGATGGGCGGTGATGGGCGAGCCCGGTCCGGGCCCGAAGCTTATAGGCCCGAGCCCAGCCCGGGCCCGTTCGAACAATTCCTTACCCGGCCAAACCCGGCCCGCGGGCAGGACCGGGCCCGGGCTTTCGGTGCGGCCCGGCCCCGTGCAGTGCTGTATTGGGCGCTATTACTCAGCGTTCCCGGCGCGCAGCTGCCTGCTCGCAACGGCGAGCGCGTTGGGCGGACTGCTTTGGCATCTGCTTTAGCGACAGTTGTTTATGGCTTGTTCTGGCGTGCTTCGCGTCCATTGCGTACGGCTTCAAGACTGTCTCTGCTAACAACGACAGCTTTCTCAGACGGCCACGCCTACTCGCTGTACAGGTGCGCGCAGAAGTAAACGGAGCACGGGAGCGGCGGCCGAATTGCATCGCTGCGCCGCGTATGGGCGCCGACGGAAACCATGGAGCGCCGGTCAAAGAGTGTGTTCGCACTACCCCCGCTGCCCTATCTGATATGTTTAATCGATGGTATGCTGGCGTGTAATGCTCGGCGATACGGTCTTCAAAAGGTAGCGCTGGGCTATAGAGGGGCGCTGGTTGCATTGGCGGTCGCAGGAATCAGCGCGCGACTGAATCCGCTGCTCATGAGCTGGACGAAGCTGCGCGCGCCCTAAAACGTGCCTTGTGGGGCTCTGTGACGGGCGGCATAAAATTGTTGGCCGCTGCGGTCTGGCATAGGCGGCCATTGCGATATAATTTATTGTAAGCGGGCAACATTCACAGGCCTTTACTTGTTCTAAAAAAAAAATCTCGCTAACGAGATTTCTTTTTTTTTTTTTGGGGGGGGGGGGGGGGTTGTCCCATGTTATTGCCGCCGGTCAGTCCAGGTCTGTTTTGAAGAAAGGGAAATAAAAATGTCCATGCGGTGGAAATTCTGTATTAGAGAACACCGTAAAGAATAAGTACATCGTTGCCTGCTATTACAGCGTGCCTCATAAGGCGCATATTTTGTTGTCGCATTAACCCTTTCGCTCCCGTTGACGAGGATAGCCGTCATGACATTTTGTAAAAAATTAACCGATCAAGAGTATGGTTGCCATCGGTCATGACGTTGTGAGCTAGGTAGTGGCTCGAATGAAGATCGAATGGGAGAAACTAGAGTTGGATAATTTAAAAAGACATTTAAATAACTGAGAAAAACTGAGGTTACAGTGGATCAGGACAGGAGGAGCATGGAGAGAAAACGTCTCACTCTAAGAAAACGAGGTAGAAAAAGGGAGAAACTTTCACAGTTCATCCCTTGAGCCGCGCAGTTCCTCCGTCCGACTAACTGGTTAGTCCCTCAGCCGCGCGGGTATCGGGCGAAGAGCAACGTTGCTTTTCCGCGAACCGCTCCCTCTCCCCCTCCACGGCGAGAAACATGTCTCTTCAGCGGTGCCGAACAAGCGACAGCCAGCGGCATCCAGTGCTCGCCACCACTCACCACCGTGTTTTGATCTGCGCAAACTAAGCGCTACATGCATGAAATAAGCCAATTTTGTGCGTAAACATTTCACCACAGACTTCTGCACGCGCCCTCATAGCGGCGCTCATCGCATATCACCCGCTATACTAAGCCTATTCCGGCCGGCGGAGATTTCTTGGCCGCTCTCAGCGATTCAAAACAACCGCCACCGGCGCAGCGTGACGTGACCGTACCTCTGGGAGAAACACGTCAATCACTCGAGGCAGCCACACCGCGCCGCGCGCGCCGATCCTCTCCCACTTGTAGTTACCAGTTACAGTTTTCTCTACTCTTTGGTTACAGTTAAATATCATGTAAACAAGAAGATATGTGCAATCTCTAGCGCCCTAATTCTTGACCGCTATTGTGTTTTAGAAATACTAATGCACAGTTTCGTAAACATGCAAAGGGTGGCACGCCTCACCCCGGCGCCCGCATTTGACAAACTGGCGGCTATATATGAAGTGTAGTCAATGCGAATAACGAATTGTTGTGCCGCGTATGTTTCCGTTTCTGTCGTTGGTGCTGTGGTGTGCATGTGGTGTGTTATTGACGTCGGGTTTATGGCGTATCCTTGCAGAGAGTGTGGTGTGTGTGAATGCAAGCCTCTGTGAATTACATATACGTCCGAAAGAGGTCTTCGCCCAGACGTGTGCTTTGTTTCCCCAATACTTTTTTAGGGCAAAACTATTGGACCTTCTATTAGGCTCTGGTGTTTCACAATCCATTGCGAGCACAATCTACGAACGGATCGGTCTCTTTTTTTAAAGAAAGAAATGATTTCAGCGGGCTCAAACGCACCCACAGTGATCGTCGTAGTGCTCGAAAATTCCCCTCAAGGTATTTAAACACGCTCATAGCAGCATGCTCGAACCCCTTAGGTGGTGTTTACTATATGCGTAGACTGTTGGTGATGAGATATCATAATAAGAAGCAAAAACGAGTGGCGCAGTGAGCGGGCATGTTTACCGGCGGCCATTTTGGTTGAAGGGAGCAACGTTGCTCCCTCCGCTAAAGGCGCTACGTTGCTCCTTTTGGGGACGAACATATGATACATCGCAGTTAGTCCTTTTAGGGAGCAACTATCCCACCCTTTTTTTTAGAGTGCTGAAGCGGTGCACAGGCGTGGGGCGACTCTCCTTGCGAAGTGCACGTACATGTGAGTGAGTGAAAACCCGAACATAAGCACTCGAGCTGCGTATGGCGTCGCCTCATGTTCTCAGGCATAAACACACCCGAGTCAGGGGCGCGTTCGTGCTCTCGAGGAGCTCGGATTCTCGACGCGGTCATTGCCATAATTTGCGGTCGTTCTGCGCGTCTTCGGGCGGAAACGTCGGTGGTGTCGAGTGGCTAAGCGCCCCATGGCCGACCGTTTTCGCTCCTCGGCGGAGAGAATTTTTCGAATCATCTGAGCTAGCTGACACGGCCCTCTTTAATTTTGTGCCTGCCCTCAGGCATATGCGTCCGCGTGGTTGATGCGCGTGGGAGCGTTCACGTGCGTTTTGTCCGGTGGCGAGATGCGTTTTGTTAAGATAGCGGAGGTTGGTGCGTCGAAGGCGTTGTCTCGCTCGAGGTGTACGTTTCGTGCGGTTCGGGAGCCGTTCGCCTTTTCGTCCAGCCTACGGTGGCGTGGAGTTGTCGTAAAGTGGCGTGGCTGATGGGAAAAATTCGTTGCGACTCCTTGCTCGCCTTCGCTGTGGTCGCCCCTCGGAAGTAAAGTGGTGGGAAAGTGGGCGTAGTTCATCTCGTTCGTTCGGTCCCACAATCTTTGGCGTCGTAGGCGTGGCTGCCCCGGTAGGGCATTCGATGCCTTCGTGTGGATCGGCTTCGTTCGTTGTCGTTCTCGCCGCGTCCGTGTTGTCGCTCAAGCTCTCGTCCCTTGCCGGTTGGTTCGAAAGTGCTGAGGTCGGCATTCCTCTCGTGCAAGTAGGCTCGATGGCGTCTCGTTCACCTGGTGCCCATATGCTCGCGGCTGCATCCTCCTGTACGATGGTGGCGTTTGTCGGGCGAGTCTCGAACGGATTAGCGACGGCTGGGGGCGTTGCACGTTCTGGCGCGGACGTGCCGCATGTGTTGGCTGTGGCGTCATTCGTTGGCTGGACTCGGGCTGGGGCAGCCGGTGCAGGAGAGCTCGAGCGTAGTTCCGGCTGGGTTGAACCGCGTGCGCTTGCCATTTCGTTTCTCGTGGGAAGGTTGGTTTTTGCGGTTGTTACGTTCGGTTGCCAAGTCGGGAAGGCAGCATCGGGAGCGGAGGATGTCCTGAATAGCGTTACCTCCGTGCATGCTGGCTTGGTGGTGTTCCGTGAGTCAGGCGTTTCGCTGGTCCTCGCCAGCGTCTCTGGTCTAGGTACGATGGCGTTCATGGGCGATACCTGGACTGGATCAGTGGGTGCGAGGGTTGTCGTGCGTGCCAACTTGGGTGCGTTCCGTGCGCTGTTCGTTTCGGTTGTAGTGGTCAGCTCCACCAGTACGGGTTCGATGCCGTTTGTCACCACTGGTGCGTTTCGTGCACTTAGCGTCTCGTTCGTCGGGGCCATGTCCACGAATGGGGGCGCGTTGTCGTTGGTTGCGTGGACTGGGGGCGGGGTAGCATGTGCGTAAAATGCCGTTCGTACTGGCTCGGTTGCGTTCCCCTCCCTGAGCGTTTCGTTCGTGAGGTCCACCAATTCGGGTGCGGTACCGTTCGTGAGCAAGGTCTGGTCCGGACGAGCGGGTGCCAGGTACGTGATGCGTTCTGGCTCGTCCGCGCTGCGTACGTTGCGCGTCTCGTTGCTCGTTGCCGGAAACACCTGCCCGTGGATGATGTAGCTCGTCGGTTGGCTCGGTGTCAGAGCAGCGGGTGTTCGTAATCTTTCGAGGAATTCGCTGAGCTTCGCTTGCGTTTCCGTAATAGTGGAGATCACCTGGGAGAGGTCCGGTGAGCAGGCGGTGCACCGTTTTTGATGCGTCGTGTCGTTCGTGTGCGTGCCGTTGTGCGTGCTGCGCGCCTCCGGACCAAAGTTTGCGTCTTGTCGTTGAAGGGCTGCCGCTGGCTCTGGCACCGTGGGAAACGTGCGGCCGACTCTCGCCAGTTGTCTCAGAAGACGGCCTCGTTCTTCGCGCAGCCTCCCGTTCTCGAATAGCGCCACTGCAGGTTCGTCTGACGTTCGTAATCGTAGGCAGCGTGAAGTGTCGTTTCACATTCGTTCGTTTGGAGAGCTGGCGACGTTTTTTGTTGTCATCTGGGAGACGCGAGACGATGCCGTTCTTACAGCCAGAGCAAGAGAGCCTTCGTGATCGTAGTTCATTCACCAACTGCTGCTTCTTCGTTGAACACAGGATGTCGCGTTCCGTTGAAGTAAGGAGCCGGTCGACTACCGTTGACGTGGAGTCCGTCGTTGCCCATCGTCTGCGTGCACTCTCGTAGTCGTGGTGCGTTTCGTCCGCGTCGTTCGTCTCCTCGTCCGTTCGTTCCGTGGCCTCAAATCCTGATTCTCTTGGCTGCGCCATGTGAGCTAGGTCGTTTCTCGAATGAAGATCAAAAATGAGAAACTACGTTTTGATATTTAAGGTTTAATAATAGAGAAAACTGAGGGTACAGTGGATCAGGACAGAGAGCACGGGGAGAAAACGTCTGACGCGGTTCACAGGCATGGGGCGACTCTCTCAGCGAAGTGTACGTACACGTGAGAGAGTGAAAATCCGAACATAAACACTCGCGTTGCATATTGCGTCGCCTCATGTTCTCGAGCATAAACACACCCGAGTCAGGGGCGCGTTCGTGCTCTCGAGGAGCTAGTATTCTCGGCGAGGCCATGGCCGTAAATTGCGGTCGTTCTGCACGTCTTCGGGCGGAAGCTTCGGTGGTGTCGATTGGCTAAGAGCCCCGTGCCCGACCGTTTTCGTTTCTCGGCGGAGAGAATTCTTTGAATTGTCGGCGCTAGCTGACAACGTCTATACTCGTCATCGGTCATTCTGAAGCCTTGACAGCGCTGAGGCCTTGGCAGCGCCACCACTCGGCACTCCCCTCGTCCCTTGTGTGGGCTAGTGCATTACAGTACGGAGCCTTCCGCTGTTTTTCCCGTGTTTGCTTTCGTGCTTTTAAAGATTTGGTGGTGTTGTATGCGGATATGTGCGATGAAACGAGGTCCAGGTAGCTGTGTTCAGTACTTCGATGCACTAAAGACAACATAAACTTATCGGGCACTTTTTTGGGGTAAGGAGCTTACTGACAGGACCGTGTTTTGCGGCGCTGAACGCATGGCTCCACTCGATATGCGTTTGAATAAAACTATTAGTTTAGCATTCATTTCTACCGGTTTGAATTATGTGCACTGGTTTCATTGATTGATTGAGATTGTAGGGTTTAACTGACGCGCCGTAGTGGAGGGGCCGGATTAATTTTGACACCTGGGGATCTTTAACGTGCGCCGAAATCTCGCCACGGGCGTTTTTGCTTTCGCCTCCATCAGAAAAGCGGCCGCCGCGGCCGGGAATCGAACCCGTGACCTCGTGCTCATACCACTGAGATGTGCACTGGTTTCACTGACTACGGTTTACACACGAGCCTTAACGGTGGGATACCTCGATACTACATGTGTTTTGAACAGAAAGCCCTAAGGTACGAGTTCGATTACTGTGTGGCCGTGGAAACGTCGCGGCAGTCTACAATTTCTGTAAACGTGAGCTTTGTTCATTTTGTTGACTTGAGTAACAGCATGGGTGCCTGAGAGCTGAAAGGATACTCCCGCGTTGATAGTCCCCATTTTATGGCGAATGATGTAATACATCACCTCAGGAACCTAAGATACAAACCCTCCCCGCCCCTCCATTGTGTCACTTTACCGCCTGTGCGAAATAAAGGCTGGCACATATACACGGCTAAGGCGTTAAAAATGTGGCGGGGTGTTAACATCAGCCTGTTTTTTAATGCGCAAGCACTCTTTTACGAGTACCTCCACGCCAACAGTGCACTGCCTTGTCATTACATTTATAATCATAAGAGTAAACGTAAACCATTTAGAAAAGAAAGGAAAATATAACCAAGCGGCACAACCGCAACCCAATTTGAATATTTACAGCCGAATCTGCAGATCTAGTAACTACCGGTCTATTTCAGGAAGCGCAGAAAATAAAAATAGGTTGAAAATAATTATAAGTCGCAGTTCTACGTAGTCGTGCGCTTTCATGTGTGTTTTGAAAAAAAAAGAGCACTGAGGGCGAACTGACAATATCTGCGTGCATTACGATCCCGCGCTGTCACGTGAGAGGATTTTGGATTTCGACATTTATTGCCACCTAGAAAACACGAGGTTAGTGAAACAGAAAAACTGCATAAGACCTTTTACGCTATAATAGACAATTCTCAACAGTTCTCAAAATATTTTTATGCCATGGATATTTGTTGGTACTACAGCTTGTGACAGCTCTTTCGGAGCCCCCGCAAGCGACGATGTTTCTGTTTATTCAAGCGCAGGTGGAGCTTCTGGTAAAACGCGAACGCAGCGTTCAGTTGTGAAACTGAGAGAAAGCTTTTGGCACCCTGCACTCTCTGGTTCTTCAGGGAGTTTTTGAAAATAAACAAAAACGCCCGTACAATTACTATGATCCCTAATGCGAAATTTGGCCGCAGCGCAAACTGCAGTCTTCTCGGTCACGGTGCACATCAGCTGCGTCTCATAAAGTGATCACGTGATCTGCGAACGCACGGGGCTCACGCTACTTTGTCGTTATCTCACAGCGGGTAGCCGCCGCCGGACAGCGTGTTGTTGCAAAGCGTGTTTGAACCTCCCGCGCAAATTTCACGTGGTTCGGATTAGAAGCGAACGGGACACTGCCTCGGGAAAGTGTCAGGGGGACTGCGCTACTTGGCGGCAGTGCTTGAAATAAGTGTCAGGAAAAGCAGAAAGAGAGATGACGATAGCGTCATCTCACTCTCGTGGAGGGCGGAGGAGATGCCGCCCTTCTCATCGCTATTTGCAAGACGCTCCATTCCGTTTTCCTTCTGCCTTCGCTGCTTTGTACGCTAACTTGGTTACGCGAACATAGAGGGACGCCGCTACTGCAAAACCCAGGTACCGGCCGCCAAAGGACTGCGCCCTAAAACCATCAACCAGCGATACAGCAACCAATGCTTATTACAACCATAAAGCAATGTTTCGCGCGTCAAGCAATAACTTTGTATCATGCGGACTTTCTTCTGGAAATGATTCCCGAAGGCTGTTGTTAACGTATTTCTGAGAAATTAACCACGTTTCCACAACAAGTAATAAAGTTGCGTAACGTCGTCCCACTGCTCTTTTGTTTTGGGGTAAATCTTAGAATGTACCTCTCAACTTTGTCTTCCGCTCATGCACGACATCGTTCTTCATCAACTGGCAAATGTGAAACCCACAACAAACTTGCAATGGCTGCTAACGCGGGCTTTGCAGGAGCATTTACGTGAAATATATTCCTCCATATTCCTTGATGCGCCAAAATGCACCACGGCAACAACACTGCGTGGAAAATCTGCACGAAGGAATAGACTTGCACTCGCAGCTCGAGTTCCAGCTTGGCGCATTCAGCGTCGTCTGCGATTTGCAATTACAGTCGAACCTCGTTAATTGGAACTCCGAGGGGACAGAAAATACGTTCAAATTAGCCTCACTTCGAACTAGCGGGGGTCCCATCGATTGGCGGTAGAGTGCACGCTACCAGTATTAGAAACGCCTGCGCGATAAAGTAGAACGTATATCACGTCCTCCCTAGTGCAGTTTCATAATTACGTGCGTCGAAAGCACGCCATACGCAATGGTCACTTCGAGATGTGAACCCAAAGAACCAGGCGTGCACTTGCGGACTCCAAGCCATAGTGCGAAGTTTGCGTAATTGATGCCACCAGCTTCAGCGTGCGCGGAGCAAGCACGCGGTTACGGGTTTGGGGAGCTGCGGAGGATAATGACGCAATACACTTTGGCCTTCGGCTCCGAATTTCACGAAGCGTAGACTGTGCGCACGGGCAATATTTTTTGAAATAACCGTGGCAGGTATTTCACGCAATGACTCAGAAACCGCTAAATCGTTGGGGCCAGGTTACAGTCCACAGAAAAGCGCCGTGATTGCTTTCACTGATTTCAGTACGAAGTTTTCCCCTACCACTTTAAAAGTTCAATTATCCGTAAACCGTTTGTAAAGGTTAGAATGTAAACCTCCACTCAAGGCCTCGTAAAGTTCGCCTGCTGGGCACAAGAGCCGAACGTGCCTTGTAGCCTTGTATTAGTACGCCGCGCTGACCGCCACCTACATCCCACTGACGAAAAGAACGCCACGGGCAGGCGCTTTTCGCTGGAGCGACGGTGGTTCCACACAACGGCCGGCCCGGTCCCTATAGCAACGCTAAAAACAACGTTAACTGACACCAACTTCCCAATTATTACTTCTTCAGGTTTTACAGTCATAAAATCGTCATAAAATCGTGCAATTTTATCCAAGCCCCGCTCGACCATGACCCTGGAGCAAGCGAATGATATGTATTTATTCGATGTCTATGATGCCATGACTAAGAAACCGCTAAATCTTGAGGTTACAGTCCACAGACGCCGTGATTGTTTCGATAGTTACGAAGTACCACTAAAAGTGTATTTGGCCTTGGCAACTGCTACAAACGTGGTAGATTAGTACCAACGCCCCAAGCAATACGTTCTCACGTGTAACAGTCATTAGGACATAATGAAAGTATGTAATTTTATAGGGATGTCCACATAAGAAGTCATGAAAGCAAGCAAAAACCTGTTTTATTGATATTATGGTTGCCATAATTGGGTATCTCCTTAATCTTGAGGCAAAAAGTAATAATTTTGACGCGAACCATGCTTTGGCTTAGTTTATTTATGTTGTTTCTTTTACCCTCCTGGCTGCGGTGGACTGTGTTATCTGTGTCCCGATTGACGCGCATGTTCCATTCTTTCTTTGTTATACCGCACGGATTATCTTATTTGATAGGGAGAATGTTTCGCCCTAACGTCACTGGCCTAGAATAGTTTTGTTTTATCTGCAGTGTTCTCCATCCAATTCGACGGTTCGAGAAACGCCCGCACCGAAGGAGAAACTCCCGCAGCGGAGACGCCAGCGGCATTCTTTTCGCCGACACCCGCCTGCCTACGTCACTTCGTAAACGGCTGATTCACCGTTTGTGCATTCTTTGAGTTGTTAAAGAAGCCCAAGTTCGCTGCAATAAACTTGCTTTTCCTACGAGCCAACTGCGTCATATTTGGCTTCGTGACAGTATCGTGGGACTGTTTTACTCTTCGGATGGGAGTTTTACTTTCCGTTACATGGAATTCAAAATCTAGAAGAATTGTTTTAGCGGTGCAAGTTAAGGAAATAGTTTGGTTATTTTCCCAAAACCTTTTGAAATTTGCGAACCATGCAAAACATTCGAGGTCGAATGGCATGCCGTGGACCCTGACGTTCGCATTAGAAGGTACTTTTTTCCTACATACGTATAGGTCTCCCCGAAAGAGGGCCATCACACCTTGTCCGGCTGTCATGCGGTCCTGCGGGGAGTTGATGAGGAGCTTTCGTATTCAAAATATTTTACTTTGTTTTGTGAACCTCGTATACGCAGAAAACATTAATAGGTGCAAAACTTAAAATTACACAATAAGGCCGGGTAAGATACGCCTCATTCTGCACAATACTCTCTTGCGCGACCTCCTTAAAGTTACATTAGTAGGTGAGCAAGCAGAAATAAATTTCTAAGCATCGGTTTCTTGGAATCTTAGCATCTTGGGCACGGT
The DNA here is from genome assembly GCA_013339765.2 of Haemaphysalis longicornis. Taxonomy (NCBI): domain Eukaryota; kingdom Metazoa; phylum Arthropoda; class Arachnida; order Ixodida; family Ixodidae; genus Haemaphysalis; species Haemaphysalis longicornis. The sequence continues at coordinate 191,813,878 of CM023450.1, read as the reverse complement.
GCTTGGATTAATTTACACAGCTCTTGGAATGAATTGGCTGGAACTTGAATCAAATTGGAAGCGGTTTACATAAAATTTATCGAGAAAACATCTAAGGCGGGGTTATCTGTATTAAAATGAGTTGAGTTGATTTCGATTCGAAAGCCTAGGCAAGTAAATACCGCCAAAACTGTAACTTCCGTACATAGCTACACTTCCTAGCGGTGAAAATTTTCCACGAGCAGCGGGGGAGGTACACGCACCCCATAGGGCTCATGGGGATGTCAGGCCTTTTTTATAGCCGATTGTGTTTCTTGGTCTCCCAAACTCAACCGTTTTGGTTTGTTTGTATGTCTGTGTGTCTCTGTCCCTCGCTGGACTCGACCGGCGAAAACTAGAATGCGTTCTTTAACGAGAAGGTTTTTTTTTTGCGAAAAATTCCCAAGCTACTAAATCTGAAACTATAGTTCATACTTGTGAACAACGTTCAGGAAGAAAAAAAACATTACGCATATATTAGGCAAATCATGAACCGATAACTGACACTTGCAGTGTTTGTTTAAGTTTAAATAGACGTAGGCTTGATTTTGCAATGACAAATAAACAAAATTCGTTAAAAACGTTTAGACCAAAAAATGTTCTGCCATAAATAAAAGACCAAAAATACAAAAGGGTTGGACGAGAGCCTCGACTTCGAGGCACAAATGCGAGCCTAACTGTAACGAAGGGTTTCAAAAATGGCGCCGGAGCAATGCGAAAGCGAGAAAATTTAACTTGATTTATTGTAGGGTTTAACACGCCGACGCAACGCAGGCGATGAGGCGTGCCGTATTGGAGGGCTTCGGATGAATTTTGACCACCTTGGTATCTTTAACGTGCGCCGAAATCTCGTACACACGGGCGTGTTTTCTTTTCGCGTCCATCAGAAAAGCGGCCGCCGCAGTCGGGAATCCAACCCGCGACATCGTGCTCAGCAACGCAACGCCTTAGCCACTGAGCCACCACAGCGGATACGAGACAATTAAACTAAGTTGAGCAAACCTCTGTCCTATTTATCATCGAATAAACGAGAAGCGCTCAAGCTGGTGTCGGTCTATTTGTTTACATTATTCTGCACGTGTAGCAAAACTTAACCCTCCGTGTGAAAACGAAAATAAGCAATTGCCATAGCTCTTTTTTTTGCTGGACTTGGGGGTGCGCATATTGCAAATACAATTTCCCCAAACATCTTTCCGTCAGAACCTGATGCCATATCTTTTGAGGCTGTGAGCAGCTTGTGTTTAAGTAAAGCGCATGTTGGTTCCGTTTTGTGTTTATAAAACACTAAGGGCTCAATATTGGCGGCATTTCTGTAAAGTGAAACCCAAACAGATCCCCAGAAACCACACTTGTTTTCTTATACAAGCCACAACAGTTTTATCAATAGAAACCGCGAACTTCTATTTAAAGGTTCAAGCTTAGGTACACTGTCAAGCCGAAGATAAAAACAGTGTCAAGTTTCAACGTGTTGTCACTTTTTGGGGCGAGAACATGTTTGCGCGGTACCTTTCCTATCACAGTAAAAGCGTGTTTGGCTGGAGGCGATTTGACTTTACTTAAGCATCATAACCAATCACTGCGTTTGGTTTCCAGGCGCCCTCATAAGTATCCCTAAAAAACGATTTCTGAAGTGCTCTTCCATTTCATTAAGGCTTAGGACCGAAAGTTTTCAAAAACACGGGCGCTCAACCTTAGAGCAAATGGAAAACATGCCAAACCCTTCAGGGTTTCTTCTCTTCTCACTGTTCACTAAATGGTTTTTTGGTTCTAGAATCATGAACTGTATAAATGAGAAAACGTTCAAATGCGCTTGTGAACACCAGCAAGGGCGCCTCTGTAAGCAGGAATGCGTTTTCTTAACTCTGCCTAGAAATTTGCTTCGGGCTTTCGTCGCTGTGACTAACAGGGCACCGGAATTCCACGTTAGGGGGATTTTATAATTATTTAAACCATTTGGCATGGTTAAAATAGCTCGTCCTTCTCTTTCGTGGCTAACCCCATTTTTCGAGGAATGGTTGGAAAACTTAGGGCTGAATCAATCTTTAATGTTTCGCAAGTTTGTTCACAAGGGAGTTCTAGATTTGTCCCAAATGAAAACAAAAAAACGCAAATAAAGTTACCCGGCTAAAATGGTCTGGCATGCGCACAGTAACAACAATGGATGACGATTACCATATTCCCTAAAACGAAATTAGGACACGTCTGCGTTCGTGCCCCGAAAAAAATGCAATTCACAATGACGGTGATTCTTACGTCACTGCATTGTTTCTACAGCGCGTATTTACGAAACAGCCTTGCTCGCTGTAGCATTTTTCGCCAAAATATTAGAGCATAAAGGTAATTTGCCTCGCTAACTTTAAGGGCACACACGAACGAGCTCAACAAAATTTTCTTATACATGCAAAATGGCGGCTGCAACGCCTTGTGGGCGACAGCTTCAGTTCTTTTTCAGCGTTCACGATTTGTAAATAAGACTGGTGCTGCATGTAAGAGCCGTCGTCTGGTTCTTTTTAGGCACGTCATGCAGAGACCCTCACAGGGTAAACTGTCGTTTCTTGCAAATCAGCTGTTGCACCCATTGCCCGAAAAAAGTGCTGCTCTGTCGCCTCCCCTAGTGCAGAAACATGTCTGTTGACATCAATCGGTGGCGACATCCCGCAGCACTTTTTTCATGTGTGTCGATTATCGTTTTGCAAAGACATTTCGAGTTATGCTCGCGTTGGCGTGTTCTAGCGGAATTGACAGTTTGCAAACGAAAACTAACCTACAGTTACCGTTGATGATGTTATAAGTTTTCCCTGAACCGTGCATTGGTTCTTTCCTCTCTGAATGCTATTTTGCATGCTGCGGGTTTCCGGGGCTCTTTTGAAACAAAATTCCATACCCTGCACAATCCCAAACTTGAATAAGCGTATACGACGCATTATAATTATAGGTGTATATCTAATATAGGCTATGGCAGTCGGAATGGATAGCAATTCTCGTTAGGCAGCCGTGTCTCCAACCCACCCGCATTGGAAATGGCTTCGCAAGTTTGCCAACCTAATCCCCATGGCTTGCCTTTTACTGTCTCCAAGTCCTCCTGCATTGTGAATAGCGAGTGTGAATAGCGCGTTCTAAGTGTATTTTAGGGCTGGAGCACAGTGGGTTATTGGTGAAAATTGTAAGAATACGTTACACACATCGGTCTGCTTTCTCACCCTTTATGGTGATTATTCCCTTTTTCCATTTTTCCACATTTTGCAATGCCTTTCTCGCCCATACAGATGAACGGTGAACCACGATTGGATTATAATATCACGCAGTGAAGAGCAATGGACGGTTCTCTAAATATAGAATTCATCAACTGAGCTTGTGCCCCGCAACAAAATTGAAGAAAAGACGAATGTCGACGAAGCTCTCAACAGGATGATATTCATGGTCCTTGTACATGGATGATTAATAACGTTTGCTGCCGGCAAGCAAGAACGGAAGACACGCCGTCTGATACTTGCACATATTTCATATTTTATTATAGTAGCAGTATGATATACGTAACAAGGTTTTAAAAAAGAAATTTTGTTTTGTGCCACAGCTTGGCTACATCCCCGATTTTGATTCCGTGTTCGGATTCCGACTAAAATTGTCGCGGCATCAACAGAGACGACATGATTGCAGAGCGCGAAAGACGAGGACAGAAGAAAAGACGCATGCCACGTGCCGGCGACTTCAACACGGCTTCGTTGACCAAACCTCCTGAAATATATACATCAGACACCGTGATTTCCACCATATCACTCTTTTCACTCCTTTGAACCCAAGTTCTCCAAGTTCTCTTTTGTTCTTTTAGTAATGTGCGCTGGCAGTACTGTTGATCGTCCAATTTTCCATGCTTACAAGAGTAAAAGACAGGGAAGTCTAGTTGATGATCAATGTCCTGTTTTATTTGAGCAATACGTTTGTAAACAGCAAGCGCAGTTCTCGCACTTCAGCGCGGTTTTGAAAAACGAGCAAGTTGCAGCAGCGAAGGCAGCGCCCAACCACCCCAGCAACGCATCCCACCGTGCACAGCAGCGAATAAAATCGTTTTATAATTGTTCAGGCAGCGACAAAAGAAGCTCCCTCGGGCATCGGAGGGCGAAGGGAGGGGACCCCGCATTTTTCTTTCGCAAAACCCATCTCGGTCATTTTCTTGGTCGTGAATCGGTTGCGTAGCCTGGTACGAAATCTGAACTACTCGCAAGATGGCAGCCGTGGAACCGCAACCTTCAGCAATATCTGTACTCAATATTGCGAGAAAAACTGGTTGGACCCACCGCGTTGGCTCAGTGGCTAAGGCGTGGCGCTGCTGAGTACGAGGATGCGGGTTCGATTCCCGGCCGCGGCGGCCGCTTTCCTGATGGAGGTGGAAAGCAAAAACGCCCGCGTGTACGAGATTTCGGTGCACGTCAAAGATCCCCAGGTGGTCAAAACTAGTCCGGAGCCCTCCACTACGGCGCGCCTCATCGCCTGCGTTGCTTCGGCGCTGTAAACCCTACAATAATCAGAACTGTGCTTAGGTATGTCTTACATTGAGTTAGGAAGTGCGCGGCGTCTCAATTCCTTTAATTTATGCTTTGCGTCGCGCAGGAAAGGCCGATTCTGTACGATATGTGCCACAAAAAATCTACAGCCCGGGCACACACCTCGACATATATGCGCCTGCTGGACTTATGCCATTACTTAAGTGTTCTATTATGTTGCTGTAGCCTGACGTTGAAAACTTGGAAGCTTGTTTTCGTGACGTAGGTACGTCACGTGGTCTTTCCTTTCCCTCAGCCGGCGCTATAAAAGGCCAGGCTCACAAAATGAAGCGTTAACTACCACAGCGATCTGCGTCCTATGTTGTTCCGACCGGCCACAATCAGTCCCCCCCCCCCCCCCCCCCCCCCGGCCAGGCAGCAATGGCGACGAGTATCAAACCAGCCTTTTAAAGATTGTGGAGGCAACGAGGAACTAGCGGAAATGTTGGGCCAAATACCACAGTTTAACGACGCAAACGGCTAGTGGACCTCGTCATGGAAACAGACACCGGCTCACCAGTATGTGTGTTATCCTGGGATGACTACCACGGGCATCGAGCTAGCGGGCCACGGCTCGAGAAGTCTGATTTAAAGCTGTCATGCTACTTGGGACCTCTGCCAGTCGCCAGTAAGCTGACTCTCCCTGTTTCTTACGGTGACAAGACCGTCACTACGCCAGTGAGAGTGCTTACAAGCAGATACCATTACCCGAAGAGTCCAAGAAGCTGACTGTCATCAACACCGATCGAGGACTGCTTTCTTAAAACCACCTGCCGTTCTGAGTGTGCTCTGCTCCGGCTATTTTTCAGTGCACCATGGAAACCATTCTAACAGGCACTCCAGGGGTGCAAGTGTACCTGGAGGACGTACTCGTTGTTGAAAAGAAGCTCGGCGGGGGAAGGGCTATCAAGGCGGTACTCTTATGGTTTCGGGACAAGGGCGTGAAGCTTCAGAAATGCCAGTGCACCTTCCGCAGGCCTGAGTTTTCATACTTGGGCCACAGGATCAGCAGCGAAGGTCTACAGCCCGTGGAGAAAAAAATGGAAGCGGCAATGCAGGCTCCAATTCCCAATAACATAAGCGAGTTGCGTTCTTACATTGGCCTTCTCACTTACTACAACAACTTTCTTCCCAACATGGCTAGCCTGCTCGCTCCACTGCACGACCTGCTAAGTAAAGATTCCCGTTGGGTATGGGGCCCAAAACAGCAGGAAGCGTTTGACAAGTCGAAGCATTGGCTGCTTCCTCCCTGGTCTCTGGGCAGAAGCAGCCATTGCCTTAGCATCTGGCTTGCTGCAGTGCGAGCTTCGACGCAAGCACATTCGTCCTTGCCAGGTAATGAGCATGCTCACGTAGCGGCCGAGGTTTCAGCTACTGGGACGGCCTCGATTTTGATGAGCAATCGCTATATAGGGGGGGGGTGGGGGGGCAGGGACAGGCTTGTGACATATAGGGACATCACCGCTCACTATCGCTTAGGCCGCATGAAATACCCGTTGGCGCATTCCTGCCTCAGTCGGTGGCAGTCTGTGGCCTGGCGACTCTTGCAGTCCAAGACCTTTCCGAACCCCGTAGCCTACAGCCATCTATACCCAGACCTTTACAAAGAGCAATGTAGATGGTGCTCGGAACGAGCCAACCTGCAGCACATGGTATGGGCCTGTCCCGAGAAACCACAACACACATCACAGAGAATAGTGATAAGGACTCTGGAGCAATCGGAGGCCGTGTTGCTCAGCTCCGACCAAGAGACTCAACGCAGCCTTGTCCAACTGGCCGAAGATGCCGCTATGGCTCATGCGCTCCTGGCCGCCATCTGATGGGGAAGGACCGTCGAACGCTCCCTTTCGTCCCCTTCCCTCCACCATTTTGGGTAAAATAAAGTTTTCTGATGATCATGCTAACGCACTTTTGATCCCATCAATCCACTGCGCCTCGAGTGTGGCACGTCACCGCACGGCATAGGAGCGCTGCTCTCTGACCAGGTTGGAAGCCTCGACAAGCCGATTGGGTTCAGCTCGCGAAGGCTGCCTAAGGCGGAACGAAATTATTCACAACTCGAGCGAAAGGCATTCACGTTGGTGTTTGGGGTTACGAAGTTTCGGACTTCCTGCTTGGGCGATCTTCTCGACTGGTTATAGATCAAAAGCGATTGGTGGGTTTGTCCGAGAAGACCGCCCCACAGCACTCATGGCCGCGGCCCGGACCCAGCGTGGTGCTTTGCTGCTGGGAGCCGATCAGTACAAGATCAGTACCCCAGAGCCGATAACTACCCCAGAGGAAGTCACCGAGGAGCTTCCCGACTACGTGCATTCGTTGGAACAATGTGACAACACGGATCTTTCTTCACAGCTCCGGCAGATGACTTTAAAGGACGAAATACTCAAGACAGTCCGAGGTTTATACTCAACGGATGGCCACGTGACCAGAAAGGATCCGATCCGCGTTTGCAACCGTACCTCTCAAGGAAGTTGGAGCTGACGGTGGTTCGTGGTCTCGTTTATTGGGGCGATCGAGTCGTCGTGCCCGCTGCTGTACGGGAACAGAAGCTGGAACTGCTTCACGAAACGCACCAGAGGGCTGTGCAATTTAGGCGGTCGCTCACACGAGTGTCTGGTTGCCAAGATTGGATTGTGACATCAAACAGATGGCGAGTAATTGTCCCACGTGTGTACAATCTCGGCCTATGGCACCGGCGAAGCCACCTGTTAACTAGCTGATGGCGCAGGAGATCTGGTCACGGGTTCATGTTTTTTTTAGCAGGGCCACTGAAAGGCGTGACGATTTTAGTCATGGTGGATTCGCACACTGAGTGAATAGAGGCAGTCACCGTGCCTCACGCCATGACCGTGGCTACTATCACGGCACTGCGTAAGATCTTGAGCCGGTCAGTGATACCCAGAACGGTGGTAAGCGACAATAGAACCAAGTTTACTTCCGTAGCGTTTGCCATGTTTCAGGCTGCAAACAACGTCAAACCTTTGCGTACGACACCTAACCACCCGAAATCAAACCGTCTAGCAGAAAGGGCCGTTCGGCCCATCAAGCATGGTTTGAAGAAGCTTCATATGGGCAGTCTACCTGCGAGTTTAGCGAGGCTTTTTTTTTTAACAATCGAGCAACACCTCAGGAAGACAGACACACCCCTTCGAGTGGCTTTTGGGATACCAAATTCGGCCGCGCGTAGACACCTGCCTTCCTCCGCCTGTGTCTTTTCCTTTCTGTACGCAGGAGGACAGCGAAAGTACACCTTGGCCCGGTGATTGTCTGGGCACGCAATTTTGGCGAAGGAGAACGCTGGCTTCCAGGAACTGTAAAAGGAACAACGGCTCTCGCATGGTCACAAGTCAGATGGATGAAGGTGAGCTGCAGCGACACTTGGATTAAGTTCGCCGACGTCACAGCACCAGCCAAAGTGACGAAGGCCTCTCGGAAACAAGCAGGCATCGGTTCAACAAACAGCGCTTTGTGCTTCCTGAGGAACAAGCGGCACTGGCGCACCCCGTTCCCGGCGAAGACAATCCGATTCCGCAACTACGATGATCTCCCCGTATTAAGAAGCCAATACACCGTTATTCACCTTAATGGGTGGGGATTGTTATAGCCTGACGTTGCAAACTTGGAAGGTCGTTTTTGTGACGTCAGTACGTTCCGTGGTTTTTCCTTTCCCTGAGCCGCCGCTGTAAAAAGCCAGGCTCATAAAATAAAGCGTTCACTATCACGGTGATCTGCGTCCTGTCTTGTTATCGTCCGGCCACCCTGAGCCCCCAGCCCGGCGCAGGCGGGATAGCAGTTGTGATGCGGCAGCTTAGGGGATGTGTTACAAATTATATGAAGCGTATTCGCAAGTAAAAACTGGACCGCGGCGCCAGCTACGCAAGCTCCGATGTACCAGGAATAGCACGCCCGCGAGGACCACCGATCGTCTTCCTCGTTCTTTCCCGTCCTATGGACCGCTGTATATCGAGGGGCGTATGCGTATAGAGGTATCGGCCACAGCTCATCACACGGTTCAGTTAACAGTCAAGGGGGCTTAAGGAAACAGCGTGTGACAATGTTCGCCTTGTTTGTCGCGTCGAGCTCCCGTTGCTTTTTAACAAGTCGTCAAAGACAAACATACTTCTGCCGGATCCCAGAATGCAGAAATAATGCATGGGGGGGGCGGGGGCGGCGGGGGGTTGCAACAAAAAGAAGCAATACGATTTAGAAGCTCAAAAAGGGGCGACACCATCAACATCTAGGAAACGCATCTGTAAGGAACAAACCAAAAGGGACGCCGCAACATTCTGGAGGTAATTTAATACCCCTGCTACACTAGCGTCCGAAGGCCGTTTGAACCGAACCTCATTTGATTCAAATGCGAAGCTGTGCTTCTCCACTCGGTTTTGAAATGCCATTCCGCTCAAAGACACTCGAGCCAAATGAGCACCCAGAGAGATATCCGAGGCTCTCGAATTCCATTCCAGTACTCTCACGCACAGCGTTCCAAGTCAGCATAAGCAACTACGTTACTGGAATACTTAAAACAAGCAACATATTCATAATTGTCGCACTTTGTTTACTTCTCTAATTCCACACTCTCAGCACCAGTGCGAAAGCGGCAACCAGTGTGGCCAGACAGCACAGGACAGCACAAAAAACCTCGATAGCGATTCAGAATTAAGCGGAACCAGTATCAGAGCTTGCGTTATTTGTAATTTGGTATTATTTTGCTGCCAAATACTGCTCCTAAATTTGATTGTGGCATTAGTGTGTAAAAACAGCACTCGACTGCGAAAGCGCCACACAGCACGGCGAGAGATCGTCGTAGCTTTCGAAGGCCATCGAAATTGTATTGGAGCACGGAAGATTCTGAATGGCATTCAAAGCCCCTCATTTGAGTCAAATGACATTCGCTTCTATGGCATTGGAACGCCAGTGTAGCAGGAGCATTAGAGCAAAGCGATCAGTAGCAGTGAGTGGAGGTATCCCCTGACCACTTAAAGGTAAATACCATCTGCTCTCAGACAGCCGCGACAAAAAGAAACAATTTCCTCGTTACATGACAGTTCGGAAAACTTCGTACGTATCAGCCGCTAGCCCATACGCCGCGGTATATTTCGGTTGTTTCAATCGAGAAGAAGAGCAATTATTATAATGCTCTACATTCTGAGAAGGATGTCAATATCTTGTAACAAGTGTAATAACATCAGCATGGTTATTTCGGACGAAAAAAGATTGCGCAATTATATTTTACCCTCATGCTGTCCATACCCAAAACTGCAGAGAGAGAAAAAAAAACTTCAGAACTTTTGAAAATTCCATTTCTGAAGGGCACAACTTGATCGTTTGGAAGGTACTGTAATCTTTGAAGGTAAAAAGCGGGCTCTGAGCCCGCTACTTGATGTGGGCAGGCTGACATAGACACGCTCAAATAATAAAGTTTAGCAAAAGGCATCGAGTTTGACCAATGATACATATGTAGCAACTGCAGCCCTATTCGAGGAGCACTTTCTGAGTGTTTTGCTTATTTTAGATAGACATACCATAATACATGCTCTTTTTTTATACATATGCAAGTCACATATACTTTGTTTCTTAGTTTCGTAGCGGAACTATGGTCGTTCCGACGTTTTCTCCAACGTACTCTTCACGTCACCGCTTTGTTTGTGTGTCTTGCGCGCCAAGAAGCACACTGTGGCAGTGTGTTCTAGACACCGCAATTACGTGCGTCACTGATGCGGAAGCGAACTGGCCTGGACAGGGAGGGACACGGCTTCGGATATGGGGAATCAGGAAGACGTATCAGCAACCGATGCCTTTTTCCAAGGTCACATACGGGCAACGATTCCAGACCGCGGCTTACCGCGTTTGAAACGTTGTGGTCAAAGATTTCGAACGTTTGTGTTTGTGGCGAATTAGATGCTCTAAAACTAAAAAGAAAAACGTTGCTGGAACTTTCCATTATGGTAAAATATTTGGAATTTCCACATTAGGGATTACAAAATAGGGTGAACGGTAATATTCCTCACAGGACACACAGAAGAAGAGTTCATCCAATGTGTCCTATCCATTTATTCTCGTCCCAACCGCTTTATTTCAACAGGCCAAACTACTGTACGAAGCTACTAACCTCCCAGCATTGCAAAAGGATTCCTCGGGGCACCTACATTTGCTAAAGAGCTTTGAAGGCAAAAGGCTGGTGGCACCTAAAAAAGCTTCATTTGCGCTACATCTGGGTTCCATCTTTTTATTTCTATTCGTTTTCGTTTGTTTTTTCGGCGAGAACTACTTCTACCTGTCCGTTTTCTGCCCCACCATGTTTGCGTTTGATCACGGTCGTTTCTTCCTCTTAACAGCGACAGGCACGCAGTATTCTACGAATTTACGTTTCCAATTCCAAGTTTTGTGAATTTTGGGGTGCCAATCGCTTCGGTGCGTATGTATTACACTGAAAGTAATGACAACAAGGGCAACAACTTTTCTTCTACTGCTGGCAACGTGCTTGTATATGTTAGCCTGATAGTTGACGTATCTGTGCTATTCCTTACTCGAGTATATGTCCCTGTTGGTTTGAGTATTTAGTGTTCTCGTACTATCGCTATATTTGAGCGCGTTCGACTATGCCATAAAGAAGAAATGGAGAGGGTATACCAGCAGCGCATCTGCCGCTACAGTGAACAGCCTGGCTCATACATAGCGGATCAAACATGATTGTTATTTATTTTTTACACCGGCGGCCATTTTCGTCTACGCACAACAACTACAACGGCCGTTTAAAGTGCAAACCTTTAAGTTTTCTGCTTTAAAAACCAGCCTTGCAGAAAGTACAATACCGTTTTTTTATAATGAAAGAGCTTGCGGCTCCTTTGATAACTTTCAGGCCAAGCTGGAGTGATGAAATCATTTCCAGAGCAAAGGGATTTCCCGCTCGCAATTATCAAGCGGAATCCTTTTATTAAGGTGAGGGCCTGAAGTGTCCTATTCTGCGAAAAACCGAGGAGGTTTGTACAGTCAAGCCAGTGGCTGCTGCCCTAAATAGGAAAATAAATGGATCATGTGGAAGCTTCGGCTAGTTGGGGAAGCGCGAGTGAGATTACAAAACAGGACAAGCGACACGGACAAAAGAAGGCCGCGCCTAGAGTGCTGTCCGACGGTATTATAGACACATCAGTATGCCGACGACCACCGCCGGTTCTAGCAAAATTGCCGCGTCCGGCATTACATCGCTCTAGATAACGTAAAGGTGGCCAACCTAACGTAACATAACATAACCTAACGCACACAAAGAAATCTTTTAAAACACCAAAACTAACCTAACACACAAAAATTAGTTCAATATAGCGAATAAAAAATTCCCGCATCTCCACGAAGTAAATCATGACAAGTGGGCGAATCAGTGGTGATCGTTCTTACGGTAAATCACCCGTGAGAGTGCTTACTGCTGCTAAAACGATTTCCAATCCAATCCAATACAATTCGATTTAATCCAATCCATTCCGAACCCTTAACCAATTCAATTGAATCCAATCCAGTTCAATTCAATGCTCCTCGCGAATGCGCAGCACCGCTCTCCAGGAGCACACCACTCGCTCTCACTCTCTCTCTCCTTCTCTCTCTCGCTCTCTAAATAACATTGGGTGAACCTTTTGTTCACACATGTTACGATTTGCACGGTGCTGTGCATCTCTCTCTCTCTCTCTCTCTCTCTCTCTCTCTATCTCTCTCTCTCTCTCTCCCCTCTCTCCCTAGCCTTTTGTGAACCTTTTATTTTGTTCTTTTTACCCTTTTGTGAACCTTTTGTTTACATATGTTTCCATTTACACGGTGCTGTGCCGTGAGCATGAACGCCGGACGCCGGACGCCATACAAGCCTCCGCCTTAAGGTGCTTCACCCCTAAAACAACAACCGAGGCAAAAGTCGGTTTCGAACCACCGTTCTTGACATCAAGAAGCTAAGATGGATCGTCTACACTACAACGACGTTTCTTTTCTTTACGGCTACTTTGGCCGCTAGTAGCCTAGTCTTAAATATTCGAATGTTGTCATACGGTAGTGTAGCCAGGCCTGCAGCAATCAGCGTGAGGTCCGCCGGACGGCGCTCTAGTCTGCGTCACAATAAGGGGAACAACACCCTGGTGACATCCACAACTCACTTCCAGTCTGTGTTTGAGCTGTAGTCAGCGCCGTGATGTTGTTGTCTTTATTTCGCCCATGTCATTTGCGCCTATTTACACTACTGGACATAACAAACAACGCTGATATGATAGGATATGAACACTGGTCTTTCAGAAGCCGCACGTAGCAGCCTGATGGGCTACCACTGCGCTATCACAGCCTTTTTTTCGTCTTCATTTCACGGATTTCAAACGAAATTGGGCTCAGCAAGTGGCCAGTGGTAAAACTAAGGTTGCTGTCGGTGCTGCTCTTTCCTTTTTAACACATTCCGAACTGAGGATTGCACGCAAATTGGTTGCTTTGAGGGGCTAATGCAGCTGCTTCAAAGAATACACAAAACTATGTATTGGAAACGAGGAGGATGCAGTGTGTGCCGAAGGAAAGAAGCTTTCAAAGTAGTGCGGACGAAACTGCAAAAAAAGCAAGAAAACCGGCCCAAACACGGTTTCGCAGTGAAGGAGTTGTTGTTGAGGATCGCCAGGCTTTCGCGTTCAAACCGCGTAAACAGACACAAATAGCCTGAAGGCAAAATACAAGTTTGATTAAAAAAAGGGCTGCTGCGTCCTCATAACAGTGATATCGATTTTGTAGCAAGCATCACAGAACCAACGAAATAATAAAGAAATCATGCGAGAACGAGGGGACTCTCCAGCTAGTTTTTGGCAATTTCTCAAAGATGTGATGTAATCTTGTTTGTCCGATAGGAGGCCCCCTACCTAAGCCACTGCTATGAAACACGACTGGGAGATTTTTCTGGAGTCTCTAGTTCCATTTGATCGTCCACCTTCAGGGCTAACGTGCAGTTGCCACCTTGATTTACCACTTCAACATAGGCTGTGGGCAGTCGGAGGGCGACGTTTGGACCGGAAGGCACCGGT